>NC_069464.1:10401204-10626204 GCF_026875155.1 Cherax quadricarinatus
CCAACCAAGCCCCTTTTTCTGCGAGTTTAAGTGGAAATACTAGGTACTTAAAGAGGGATATATGAACAATCACCTGAAGCTTCAAAATGTTCTCTATATCGCCGACCAGGCCAAGGTGATGTCTTGCCAACCTTTCTTGATATTTTTCTTCGATGATGAAGTCTTCGTTTCTTCTTATTGTTGCTTTTACGTTTCCTCTTTTCATAGGAATTTTCTCCCTTTATGTTGTGATCCAACCAGTCATCAATGGTAATCTGCAGAAAGAGTAGTTAGTTTAATATGTTTATTATGCACCCCATACCCATCCTGTGGGCGGTAGTCACCACATACCCATCCTGTGGGCGGTAGTCACCACTTACCCATCCTGTGGGCGTAGTCACCCCATACCCATCTGTGGGCGGTAGTCACCACATACCCATCCTGTGGGCGGTAGTCACCACATACCCATCATGTGGGCGGTAGTCACCACATACCCATCCTGTGGGCGGTAGTCACCCCATACCCATCCTGTGGGCGGTAGTCACCACATACCCATCCTGTGGGCGGTAGTCACCACATACCCATCATGTGGGCGGTAGTCACCACATACCCATCCTGTGGGCGGTAGTCACCACATAAACCCCTCCTGTGGGTGGTAGTCACCACATACCCATCATGTTGGGGGGTAGGGCACCCCATAACCCCTCCTGTGGGCGGTACTCACCACATTACCCATCATGGGCGGGTAGTCACCCCATACCCCTCCTGTGGGCGGTATCACCACATAACCCATCCTGTGGGGGGTAGTCAAACCCCATACCCATCCTTGGGGGCGGTAGTCACCACCCTACCCATCCTGTGGGCGGTAGTCACCACATACCCATCCTGTGGGCGGTAGTCACCCCATACCCATCCCCGTGGGCGGTAGTCACCCCATACCCATCCTGTGGGTGGTAGTCACCACATACCCATCCTGTTTGGGGGGTAGTCACCACATACCCATCCTGTGGGCGGTAGTCACCCCATACCCATCCGTGGGCGGTAGTCACCACATACCCATCCTGTGGGTGGTAGTCACCACATTTCCCATCCGTGGCGGTAGTCACCCCATACCCATCTTGTGGGCGGTAGTCAAACCCCCTACCCATCCTGTGGGCGGTAGTCACCACATACCATCCTGTGGGTGGTAGTCACCACATACCCATCCTGTGGGCGGTAGTCACCCCATACCCATCTTGGGCGGTTTGTCACCACATACCCATCCTGTGGGCGGTAGTCACCCCATTCCCACTTGTGGGCGGTAGTCACCACTACCCATCCTGTGGGCGGTAGTCACCACATACCCATCTGTGGGTGGTAGTCCCACATACCCATCCTGTGGGCGGGAGTCACCCCATACCCATCTTGGGGGGCGGTAGTCACCCCATACCCATCCTGTGGGCGGTAGTCACCCCATACCCATCCTGTGGGCGGTAGTCACCACATACCCATCCTGTGGGCGGTAGTCACCACATACCCATCCTGTGGGCGGTAGTCACCACATACCCATCCTGTGGGCGGTAGTCACCACATACCCATCCTGTGGGCGGTAGTCACCACATACCCATCCTGGGGGCGGTAGTCACCCCTTCCCATCCTGGGGCGGTAGTCACCACATACCCATCCTGTGGGCGGTAGTCACCCCATACCCACCCTGTGGCGGTAGTCACCACATACCCATCCTGGGGCGGTAGTCAAAAGATTACAGAGGTACATAATTGGTCCAGGGACTGGACTCCAAAGTTTTGATAGCTGAGCAAGTTACAGAGGTAATGAACTCACAATTTACAAAGGTAATGAACTCACAATTTACAAAGGTAATGAACTCACAATTTACAAAGGTAATGAACTCACAATTTACAAAGGTAATGAACTCCAGGTAGGTCTGGTCACAACCATGACAAGTTACAAAGGTATTTACAGATTACAGAGGTACGTAATGGGTCCAGGGACTGGGCCCCCCAAAAGTTTTGATTAGCTGAACAGGTACAAAGGTAATGAGCTCACAAGTTACAAAGGTAATGAATTCTGTAGAATGGTTACTTACGTTTATACATGGCTACAATCATGAACAAATTATAGAGTAATGAGCAATTCACACTTCCACACCCGGTCACAACTGTAGTGAGTTATTGGTGCAAATATTGATTGTTGAGTCACACACACACACACACACACACACACACACACACACACACACACACACACACACACCTACTAGAGTTTTATGACAAGGTGACAGAAGTAAGACAAGAGAGAGAGGGGTGGATCGGATGCATTTTTTTGGACTGCAAGAAGGCCTTCGACACAGTTCCTCACAAGAGGTTACTGCAAAAGCTAGAGGATCAGGCACACATAACAGGAAAGGCACTGCAATGGATCAGAGAATACCTGACAGGGAGGCAACAACGAGTCATGGTACGTGACGAGGTGTCAGAGTGGGCGCCTGTGACAAGCGGGGTTCCACAGGGGTCAGTCCTAGGACCTGTGCTGTTCTTGGTATATGTGAGTGACATAACGGAAGGGATAGACTCAGAAGTGTCCTTGTTTGCGGACGATGTGAAGTTAATGAGAAGAATCAAATCGGATGAGGATCAGGCAGGACTACAAAGAGACCTGGACAGGCTACAAGCCTGGTCCAGCAACTGGCTCCTTGAGTTTAACCCTGCCAAATGCAAAGTCATGAAGATTGGGGAAGGGCAAAGAAGACCGCAGACACAATATAGTTTAGATGGCCAAAGTCTGCAAACCTCACTCAAGGAAAAAGATCTGGGGGTGAGTATAACACCGAGCATATCTCCTGCGGCGCACATCAATCAGATAACTGCTGCAGCATACGGGCGCCTGGCAAACCTACGGATAGCGTTCCGATACCTCAGTAAGGATTCGTTTAAGACTCTGTATACCATTTACGTCAGGCCCATACTGGAGTATGCAACACCAGTTTGGAATCCACACCTAGTCAAGCACGTCAAGAAATTAGAGAAAGTGCAAAGGTTTGCAACAAGACTAGTCCCAGAGCTACGGGGATTGTCCTACGAAGAAAGGTTGAGGGAAATCGGCCTGATGACACTGGAGGCCAGGAGGGTCAGGGGAGACATGATAACGACATATAAAATACTGCGCGGAATAGATGAGGTGGACAAAGACGGGATGTTCCAGAGATGGGACACAGACACAAGAGGTCACAATTGGAAGTTGAAGACTCAGATGAATCAAAGGGATGTTAGGAAGTATTTCTTCAGTCATAGAGTAGTCAGGCCGTGGAATAGCCTAGAAAGTGAAGTAGTGGAGGCGGGAACCATACATAGTTTTAAGGCGAGGTATGATAAAGCTCATGGAGCAGGAGAGAGAGGATCTAGTAGCAATCAGCGAAGAGGCGGGGCCAGGAGCTGTGAATCGACCCCTGCAACCACAAATAGGTGAGTACACAATCTTGGGCCGGGAGCTGCACGACCACTTATGCATACACCGTGTATGTAAGTGTTATGTATGGCCCTTTAATGTACGTATATGATGAACGTTTACTTTATTCCTGGCACTGGGGATTAAAATATTCTTGACTGGTGACGATTATTATTATTATTATAATCAAAGGGGAAGCGCTAAACCTGTAAGATTATACAGCGCTTGAGGGGGGGGGGATATGGAAGGTATTCAGGTTTAATTCAGGGAACTGGAGAACAGATCCAATTCCCTAGATCAAGAGCCCCTCACCAGCATCAAGGAACCTTCCTTGAGGGGACTGATGGCGAGATAATTAGAAATGTTGGGCAAGGATCCCAATGGAAATAAGTCACCTTTATCTACCGCCCACAGGATGGGTATGGGGTGCATAATAAACATATTAAACTAAACTATCTGACTTTTTTTTTGAGTTATCGTAAGTGATTTACACATATATTACTGCGTATGATAATTTGTGTAACTATTTATGTGTACCTGTACCTAAATAAACTTAATTTTTACTAAGATTAGATAAGGTCAGGTTTGTCAGGAAACAGAACAAGTGCTGCCTGACCAGTCAAGCTGATTCATTACCTCTGTAACTTGCCATGATTGTGACCAGATCTACCTGGAGTTCATTACCTTTGTGACTAGTTCAGCTATCATAACTTTGGGGTCCAGTCACTGGACCCATTATGTACCTTTGTAATCTTTTGACTACCGCCCACAGGATGGGTATGGGGTGCATAAAGATATTAAACTAAAGTGTGTGTGTGTGTGTGTGTGTGTGTGTGTGTGTGTGTGTGTGTGTGTGTGTGTGTGTGTGTGTGTGTGTGTGTGTGTGTGTGTGTGTGTGACTCAACAATCAATATTTGCACCAATAACTCATTACAGTTGTGACTGGGTGTGGAAGTGTGAATTGCTCATTACTCTATAATTTGTTCATGATTGTAGCCAAAGTATAAACGTAAGTAACCATTCTACAGAATTCATTACCTTTGTAACTTGTGAGCTCATTACCTTTGTACCTAGTTCAGCTATCAAAACTTTGGGGGCCCAGTCCCTGGACCCATTACGTACCTCTGTAATCTGTAAATACCTTTGTAACTTGTCATGATTGTGACCAGACTTACCTGGAGTTCATTACCTTTGTAAATTGTGAGTTCATTACCTTTGTAAATTGTGAGTTCATTACCTTTGTAAATTGTGAGTTCATTACCTCTGTAACTTGCTCAGCTATCAAAACTTTGGAGTCCAGTCCCTGGACCAATTATGTACCTCTGTAATCTTTTGACTACCGCCCACAGGATGGGTATGGGGTGCATAATAAACATATTAAACTAACTAAAACTAACCTGACCAGTCTTAGATTTTTTATTTTTTTAAGATTCGCTGGTACATTACCTGTGTACTGCAGAAAAGAAATACTGTATATGTACTATTATTATTATTATTATTATTATTATTATTATTATTATTATTATTATTATTATTATTATTATTAATACACTTGCTGCCCTGTTCAACTGGCAGTAAGAAAGTACCTGGGTGTTACTCGACTGTTGTGGGTCGCATCCTGGGAGGACAAGAATATTAAGAACCACAATGGAAATAAGACAGTCCCCGATGACGCACTGACTTTAATGGGTTATCTTAGGTGGCTAACTCTCCGGGGTTAAAAATCCCAACCTGGTAGTGCCTTTTGTTCTGTTGTTTCTTGGTAGCGCCCTTGTGTCTGTTGTCTTCCTGGTAGGGTCTTGTGTCTGTTGTCTTCTGGTAGTGTCTTGTGTCTGCTGTCTTCTGGTTGTGTCCAATAGCAGGATATCAGCACTCTGTTGCCTTCCTGGTAGAGTCTTGTGTCTGCTGTCTTCTTGGTAGTGTCTTGTGTCTGTTGTCTTCCTTGTTAGTGTCTGTGTCTGCTGTCTTCCTGGTTAGTGCCTTGTGTCTGTTGTCTTCCCTGGTATTGTCTTGTGTATGCTGTCTCTGGGTTGTGTCTTGTGTATGCAGTCTTCCTTGTAGTGGTCTTGTGTTGCTGTCTTCTGGTAGTGTATTGTGTCGTTGCCTTCTTGGTAGTGTCTTGTGTCTGCTGTCTTCATGGTAGAGTCTTGTGGTCTGCCTGTCTTCCTGGTAGTGCGTCCTTTTGTTGCTGTTTCTCGGTAGTGGTCTTGTGTCTGCTGTCTTCCTGGTAGTGTCTATGTGTCTGTTGTCTTCTTGGTTAGACATTTGTGTCTGTTGTCTTCCTGGTAGTGCCTTATGTCTGTTGTCTTCTTGGTAGCCGCCTTGTGTCTGTGGTCTTCTGGTTAGTGGCTATGTGTCTTCGTGTATTCATGGTAGTGTCTTGTGTCTGCTTGCCTTTCTGGTAGTGTCGTGTGGTCTGCTGTCTTCATTGGTGAGTCTTGGTCTGTTGTCTTTCATGGTAGTGGTCTTGTGTCTGCTGTCATTCGGGTGTGCCCTTGTGTTGTGTCCTTCCTTGGTAGGTGTCTTGTGTCTGCTGGTCTTCTGGTAGGTCTTGTTGTGTCTGCTGTCTTCTGCGTAGTGTTCTCTTGTGTCTGCTGTCTTCTGGTTAGTGTCTTGTGTCTGTTGCCTTACTGGTAGTGTTTGTGTTGCTGTCTTCCTGGTAGAGTCTTTGTGTCTGCAGTCTTCCTGGTAGTGTCTTGTGTCTGCTGTCTTCCTGGTAGTGTCTTGTTTTCTGCTGTCTTCCTGAGGTAGTGTCTTGTGTCTGTTGTCTTCTTGGTAGAGCCATTGTGTTCTGTTGTATTCTGGTTGTTGCCTTGTGTCTGTTGTCTACTTGGTTAGCGCCATGTGTTGTTGTCTTCCTGGTTAGTGTCTTGTTGTGTGTTGTTCTTCCTGGGTTTAGGGTGTCTTGGTGTCTGCTGTCTTCCTGGTAGTGTCTTGTGTCTGTTGCCTTCCTGGTAGTGTCTTGTGTCTGCTGTCTTCCTGGTAGTGTCTTGTGTCTGTGTCTTCCTGGTAGTGTCTTGTGTCTGCTGTCTTCCTGGTAGTGCCTTGTGTCTGTTGTCTTCCTGGTAGTGTCTTGTGTCTGTTGCCTTCCTGGTAGAGTCTTGTGTCTGTTGTCTTCCTGGTAGTGTCTTGTGTCTGTTGTCTCTGCGTAGTGTCTTGTGTCTGTTGTCTTCCTGAATGTGTTTGTTCTGTTGTCTTCCTTCGTCAGTGTCTTGTGTATGGTTGTCTTCCTGGTAGTGTCTTGTGTCTGTTGTATTCCTGGTAGTGTCTGGTGTCTTCCTGGCAGTGTCTTGTGTCTGTTGTCTTCCTTGTAGTGTCTTGTGTCTGTTGTCTTCCTGGTAGTGTCTTGTGTCTGTTGTCTTCCTGGTAGTGCCTTGTGTATGTTGTCTTACTGGTAGTGTTCTTGTGTCTGCTGTCTTCTGGTTAGTGTCTTGTGTCTGCTGTCTCCTGGTTGTGTCTTCTGTGTCTGCTGTCTTCCTGTTAGGTGTCTGTGTCTGTTGATCTTCCTGGTTTAGTGTCTTGTGTTGCGTCTTCATGGTGTGTTTCCTTGTGTCTGCTGTCTTCCTGGTAGTGTCTGGTGTTGTTGTCTTCCTGGTGTGTATTGTGTCTGCTGTCTTCCTGGTAGTGTCTTGTGTCTGCTGTCTTCCTGGTAGTGTCTTGTGTCTGTTGTCTTCCTGGTAGTGTCTTGTGTCTGTTGTCATCCTGGTAAGTGTCTTGTGTCTGCTGCTCTTCTGGTAGTGTCTTGTGTCTGTTGTCTTCCTGGTAGTGTCTTTGTATGCTGTCTTCCTGGTAGTGTCTTGTGTTCTGCTGTTTCCTGGTAGTGGTCTTGTGTCTGCTGTCATTCCTGGTTTAGTGTGATTTTGTCTGCTGTCTTCCTGGTAGAGTCTTGTGTCTGCTGTCTTCCTGGTAGTGTCTTGTGTCTGCTGTCTTCCTGGTAGTGTCTTGTGTCTGTGTCTTCCTGTAGTTGTCTTGTGTCTTGTTGTCTTCTTGGTAGCGCCTTGTGTCTGTTGTCTTCCTGGTAGTGCCTTATGTCTGTTGTCTTCTTGGTAGCGCCTTGTGTCTGTTGTCTTCCTGGTTGTGTCTTTGTGTCTGTTGTCTTACTGGTAGTGGTTCTTGTGTTTCTGCTCTGTCTTCATGGTTAGATAGTGTTTGTGTCTGTTGCCTTCTGGTCAGTGTCTTGTGTGTGCTGTCTTCAGGTAGTGTATTGTGTCTGTTTGTCTTCTGGTAGTGTCTTGTGTCTGATGTCTTCTGGTAGTGCCATGGGGTCGTTGTTCTTCTCGGTAGTGTCTTGTGTCTGCTGTCTTCCTGGTAGTGTCTTGTGTCTGCTGTCTTCCTGGTAGTGTCTTGTGTCTGCTGTCTTCCTGGTAGTGTCTGTTGTCTGTTGCATTATTGGTTAGTGTCTTGTGTCTGCTGTTCTCCTGGTAGAGTCTTGTGTCTGCTGTCTTCCTGGTAGTGTCTTGTGTCTGCTGTCTTCCTGGTAGTGTCTTGTGTCTGCTGTCTTCCTGGTAGTGACTTGTGTTACTGTTGTTCTTCTTGGTAGCGCCTTGTGTCGTTGTATTCCTGGTAGTTGCCTTATGTCTGTTGTCCTTCTTGGTTAGCGCATTGTGTCTCTGTTGGCACTTCCTGGTTAGTGTCTTGTGTCTGCTGTCTTCCTGGTAGTGTCTTGTTGTCTGTGCCGTCCTGGTAGTGTCTTGTGTCTGCTGTTCTTCCTGTTAGTGTCTTGTGTCTGTTGTCTTCTGGTTAGTGTTCTTTGGGTCTGCTGTCTTCCTGTAGTTCCTTGTGTCTGTGTTTCCTGGTAGAGTCTTGTGTTGTTGTTTCCGGTACGGTAGTGTCTTGTGCTTGCTGTCTTCCTGGTAGTGTCTTGTGTCTGCTGTCTTCCTGGTAGTGTCTTGTGTCTGTGCCTTCTGTAGTGTCTTGTGTTTGATGTCTTCCTGTAGAGGCTTGTGTTGGCTGTCTTCCTGGTAGTGTTCTTGTGTCTGCTGTCTTTGGTTGATGTGTGTGTCTGCTGTCTTACCTGGTAGTGTCTTGTGTCTGTTGTCTGTCGTGCGTAGCGCTTGTGTCTGTTGTCTTCCTGGTTGTGCCTTATGTCTGTTGTTTTCTTGGTAGCCGCCTTGTGGCTGTTGTCTTCCTGGTAGTGTCTTGTGTCTAGTTGTCTTCCTGTGTAGTGTCTTGTGTCTGCTGTCTTCCTGGTAGTGTCTGTGTCTGTGCCTTCCTGTAGTGTCTGTGTCTGCTGTCTTCTGGTAGTGTCTTGTGTCGATTGTCTTCTGGTAGTGTCTTGGTGTCTGCTGTTCTTCCTGTAGTGCCTTGTGTTGTTGTTTCCTGGTAGTGTCTGTGTCTGTTTGCCTTCTGGTTAGAGTCTTGTGTCTGTTGTCTTCCTGGTAGTGTCTTGTGTCTGTTGTCTTCCTGGTAGTGTCTTGTGTCTGTTGTCTTCCTGGAAGTGTCTTGTGTCTGTTGTCTTCTTGTAGTGTCTTGTGTCTGTTGTCTTACTGGTAGTGTCTTGTGTCTGTTGTCTTCCTGGTAGTGTCTGGTGTCTTCCTGGCAGTGTCTTGTGTCTGTTTTCTTCTTGTAGTGTCTTGTGTCTGTTTGTCTTCCTGGTTTTAGTGTCTTGTGTACTGTTCGTCTTCCTGGTAGTGTCTTGTGTATGTTGTACTCCTGGTCTATGGTTTGTGTCTGTTGTTTTCCTGGTAGTGTCTTGTGGTCTGTTGTTTCCTGGTATAGTGTTGTGTCTTCCTGGCAGTGTCTTGTGTCTGTTGTCTTCCTTGTAGTGTCTTGTGTCTGTTGCCTTCCTGGTAGTGTCTTGTGTCTGTTGTCTTCCTGGTAGTGTCTTGTGTCTGTTTTCCTTCCTGGTATGGTCTTGTGTCTGTTGTTCTTCCTGAGTAGATGTCTTGTGTCGGTTGTCTCCTGGTAGGTCTTTTGTCTGTTGTCTTTCCTGGTAGTGTCTTGTGTCTGTTGTCTCCTGGTAGTGTCTTGTTTGTCTGTTGTTTACCTGGAGGTTTTACCTGGAGAGAGTTTCGGGGGTCAACGCCCCCGCGGCCCGTTCTGTGAACCAGGCTCTGGTGGATCAGCGCCTGATCAACACAGGCTGCTGCTTGCTGGCTGCACACAAACCAACGTACGAGCCACAGCACGGACCGATCAGGAACTGATTGAGGTGCTTGGTCCAGTGCAGCCTTGAAGACTGCCAGGGTCTGTTGGTAATCCCCCTTATTGTGTGCTGTGGAGGCCCAGTTTGAACAGTCCTCGGGCCCTGACAAGTATTGTATGGTCTCTTAAAGTGCTAGTGACACCCCTGCTTTTTCATTGGGGGGATGCTGCATCGTCTGCCAGTGTCTTTGCGTTGTAGTGAGTGATTTTCGTGTGCAAGTTCGAACTAGTTCCCCTAGGTTTTTCCAGGTGTATATATAATGTATCTCTCCATCCTGAGTTCCAGGGAATACAGGTTTAGAATCCTCAAGCGCCCCAGTAATTGAGGTGGTTTTAATCGCGTTATGCGCGCCGTGAAAGTTCTCTGTACATTTTCTAGGTCGGCTATTTCACCTGCCTTGAAAGGTGCTGTTTGTGTGCAGCAATATTATGGTAGTGTCTTGTGTCTGTAGAGTATTCTGGTATGGTCTTGGTGTATGTTGACTTACTGGTAGTCATTTGTGTTTGTTGTGCTTTCCTGGTAGCGTCTTTTGTCTGTTGTCTCCTGGTAGTGTCTTGTGTATCGCTTGATCTTCCTGAGTGTGTCTTGTGTTGGTTGTCTTCCTGGTAGTGCATTGTGTCTGTTGTCTTCCTTGTAGTGTATTGTGTCTGTTGTCCTTCCTTGTAGTGTCTTGTATCTGTTGTCTCCCTGACGTAGTGTCTTGTGTTGTTGTCTTCCTTGTATGTATGTGTCTGTTGTCTTACTGGTAGATGTCTAGTGTCTGTGTTTCCTGGTAGTAGTGTCTTGGTCTGTTTGTCTACCTGGTAGTGTCTTGTGTCTGTTTGTCTTTCCTGGTAGTGTCTTGTTGTCTGTTTTCTTTCCTGGGTAGTGTCTTGCGTCTGTTGTCTCCTGCGTAGTGTCTTGTGTCTGTGCCTTCATGGTTGTCACCTTGTGTCTGTTGTCCTTCCTGGGTAGTGTCTTGGTGTCTGTTGTCTTCCTGGTTAGTGTCTTGTGCTGTTGTCTTCATGGTAGTGCCTCTGAGTCTGTTGTCTTTTGGTAGCGCCTTGTGTCGTTGTTCTTCCTGGTTGTGCCTGGTGTCTGTTGTCTTTTCATGGTCGTGTTTGTGGCCTGTTGTATTCATGGTAGTGTCTTGTCTTGTCTGCTGTCTTCCCTGGTAGTGTTCTAACCTGTGTCTGCTGTCTTCCTGGTAGTGTCTTGTGTCTGCTGTCTTCCTGGTAGTGTCTTGTGTATGTTGCCTTTCTGGTAGTGCTCTTGTGTATGCTTGTCTTCCTGGTAGTGTCTTGTGTCTGTTGTCATTTGTCGCGCTTGTGTCTGTGGTCTTCCTGGTAGAGCTTGTGGTTGTTTGTCTTTCTGGTAGTGTCTTGTGTCTGTTGTCTTCCTGGTAGTGTCTTGTGTCTGCTGTCTTCCTGGTAGTGTCTTGTGTCTGTTGTCTTCCTGGTAGTGTCTTGTGTCTGCTGTCTTCCTGGTAGTGTCTTGTGTATGTCGTCTTCCTGGACACTGTCTTTGTGTCTGGTTGTATTACTGGTAGTGTCTTGTGTCTGTCGTCTTCTGGTAGTGTCTTGTGTCTGTGTCTTACTGGTAGTGCCTTGGTTGTTTCTTGTCTTCATGGTAGTGCTTTGTATTTGTCTGCTGGTAGTGTTTGTGTCTGCTTCTTTCCTGGTATGTCTTGTGTCTGCTGTATTCTGGTAGTGATCTTGTGTCTGCTGTCTTCATGGTAGTGTCTTGTGTCTGTTGTCTTCTGGTTGGGGGCTTGTGTCTGCTGTCTTACTGGTAGTTGTCTTGTGTTCTGCTGTCTTCCTGTAGTGTCTTGGGTCTGTTGTCTCCTGGTTGTGTCTTGGTATGTTGTCTTCCTGGTAGTTTCTTGGTTGCTGTCTTATGGTGTGTCTTGTGTCTGTTGTCTTCCTGTAGTGTCTTTGGTCTGTGTCTTCTGGTAGTGTCTTGTGTCTGCTGTTTCTTCCTGTTAGTGTCTGTGTCTGTTGTCTTTCCTGGTTGTGTCTTGTGTCTGCTGGTCTTCCTGTTAGGGTCTTTCTTGTGTCTGCTGGTCTTCCTGGTAGTGTCTTGTGTATGCTGTTTCATGGTAGTCGTCTTGTGTCAGCGTCTTCATGGTAGAGTCATGTGTCTGCTGTCTTCCTGGGAGTTGTCTTGTGTCTGCTGTCTTCCTGTAAGTGTATTGTGTCTGCTGTCTTCCTGTAGTGGTTTGTGTCTGTTGTCTTCTTGTAGCGGCTTGTGTCTGTTGTTCTTCCTGGTAGTGCCTTATGTCTGTTGTCTTCTTGGTAGCGCCTTGTGTCTGTTGTCTTCCTGGTAGTGTCTTGTGTCTGTTGTCTTTTGTAGTGTCTTGTGCTTGTGTCTTCCTGGTAGTGTCTTGTGTTCTGTTCGCCTTCCTGGTAGCTGTCTTGTGTTGTGGCCCTTCCTGGTAGTGTCTTGTGTCTGTTGTCTTCCTGGTAGTGTCTTGTGTCTGCTGTCTTCCTGGTAGTGTCTTGTGTCTGTTGTCTTCCTGGTAGTGTCTTGTGTCTGTTGTCTTCCTGGTAGTGTCTTGTGTCTGTTGTCTTCCTGGTAGTGTCTTGTGTCTGCTGTCTTCATGGTAGTGGTCTTGTGTATGTTTGCTTCTGGTAGTGTCTTGTGTCTGCTGTCTTCCTGGTAGAGGTCTTGTTGTCTGCTGTCTTCCTGCGGTAGTGTCTTGTGTCTGCTGTCTTCCTGGTAGTGTCTTGTGTCTGCTGTCTTCCTGGTAGTGTCTTGTGTCTGTTGTCTTCTTGGTAGCGCCTTGTGTCTGTTGTCTTCCTGGTAGTGCCTTATGTCTGTTGTCTTCTTGGTAGCGCCTTGTGTCTGTTGTCTTCCTGGTAGTGTCTTGTGTCTGCTGTCTTCCTGGTAGTGTCTTGTGTCTGTTGCCTTCCTGGTAGTGTCTTGTGTCTGCTGTCTTCCTGGGTAGTGTTTGTGTCGGTTGTATTCCTGGTAGTGTCTTGTGTTGCTGTCTTCCTGGTTGTGCCTGGTGTATGTTGTTTCCTGGATAGTGTCTGTGTCTGCTGTTCTTCCTGGTAGGTCTTGTGTCTTGCTGTCTTCCTGGTAGTGTCTTGTGTCTGCTGTCTTCCTGGTAGTGTCTTGTGTCTGTTGCCTTCCTGGTAGTGTCTTGTGTCTGCTGTCTTCCTGGTAGAGTCTTGTGTCTGCTGTCTTCCTGGGAATTGTGTCTTGTTGTCTTGCTGTCTTTCTGGTTGTGTCTTGTGTATGCTGTCTTCACTGGTGTGTCTTGTGTCTGTTGTCTTATGGGTAGGCCTGTGTCTGTTGTCTTCCTGTGTGCCTTATGTCTGTTGTCTTCTGGTAGCGGCCTTGTGTCTGTTGTCTTCCTGGTAGATGTCTTTGTCTGTTGTCTTCCTGGATAGTGTTTGTGTCTGCTGTCTTCTGGTAGTGTCTTGGTCTGTTGCATTCCTGGTAGTGTCTTGTTGTCTGCTGTACTTCTGGTAGTGATCTTGTGTCTTTTGTATTCCTGGTAGTGTTTGTGTCTGCTGTCTTCTGGTCAGTTGCCCTGCCCTGTGTCTGTTGTCTTCCTGGTAGTGTCTTGTGTCTGCTGCTTCCTGGTAGTGTCTGTTGTCTGCTGTTTCTGGTTGTGGTCTTGTGGTCTGTTTGTCTTTCCTTGTAGTGTCTTGTTCTGCTGTCTTACTGTAGTGTATTGTGTCTGTTGTATTCCTGGTAGTGTCTTGTGGCTGACTGTTCTTCCTGGTAGGCTGTCTGTGTCTGCTGTTCTTCCTGGTAGTGTCTTGAGTCTTGTTGTATTCCTGGTAGGGTCTTGGTGTCTGCTGTCTTCTGGTAGTGTCTTGTGTCTGCTGTTATTCATGGTAGGGTCTCTGTGTCTGGGTGTTCTTCCTGGTAGTGGTATTGTGTCTGGCTGTATTCCGGGTAGTGTCCTTGTGTTGTCTGTTTTGTCTTTCCTGGTAGTGTTCTTGTGTCTGCTGTTTCATGGTAGTTGTATTGTGTCTTTGTCTTCTGGTAGTGTCTTGTGTCTGTCTGTCTTCCTGGTAGTGTCTTGGGTGTCTGCTGTCTTCCTGGGTAGTGTCTTGTTGTGTCTGTGGTCTTCCTGGTAGTGTCTTGTGTCTGTTGTCTTCTGGTTAGTGTCTTGTGTCTCTGCTGTCTTCATGGTAGTGTATTGGTGTCTGTTGTCTTCCTGGTAGTGTAATGTGTCTGCTGTCTTCATGGTAGGTCTTTGTCGGTTGGTCTTCCCCCTGGTGTTTGTGGCTTGTGTATTGCTGTCTTCCTGGTAGTGTCTCTTGTGTTTGTTGCCTTCCTGGTAGTGTCTTGTGTCTGCTGTCTTCCTGGTAGTGTCTGGTGTCCTGCTGTCTTCCGGTAGTGTTTGTGTCTGTTGCCTTCCTGGGTAGTGTCTTTGTCGGCTGTCTCTTCATGGGTAGTGTTTATGTCTGCTGTCTTCCTGGTAGAGTCTTGTGTATGCTGTCTGCCTGGTAGTGTCTTGTGTCTGCTGTCTTCCTGGTCAGTGTCTTGTTGTTTGTTGCCTTCCTGTAGTTGTCTTGGGTCTCAGTATTCCTGGTTGTGTCTTGTGTCTGCTGTCTTCCTGGTAGTGTTTGTGTATGCTGTCTTCTGGTAGTGTCTTGTGTCTGTTGTTCTTCCTGGTCGTGTCTTGTGTCTGCTGTTTCCTGGTAGTGTCTTGTGTCTGTGGTATTCTGGGTATGTGTCTTGGGTGTGCTGTCTTCCTGGTAGTGTCTTGTGTCTGTTGTCTTCATAGGTTGTGTCTTGTGTCTGTTGTCTTCCTTGTTTTGTCTTGTGGTCTGCTGTCTATTCCTGTAGTGTCTTGTGTCGGTTGTATTCCTGGTAGTTGTCTTGTGCTCTGCTGTCTTCCTGGTAGTGTCTTGTGTATGTTGTCTTCTGGTAGTGGTCTTGTGTCTGCTGTCTTCCTGGTAGTGTCTTGTGTCTGTTGTCTTCTGGTAGTGCCTTGTGTATGGTGTCTTCTGTAGTGCCTTGTGTCTGACTGTCTTCCTGGTAGTGCCTTGTGTCTGTTGTCCTTCATGGTAGTGACCTTGTTCTGTTGTCTTCTGTTAGTGTCTTGTGTTGATGATCTTCTGGTAGTGTCTTGTGTCTGCTGTCTTCCTGGTTGTGTCTTCGTGTCTGATGTCTTCATGGTAGTGTCTTATGGTGTCTGTTGTCTTCCTGGTAGTGTCTTGTGTCTGCTGTCTTCCTGGTAGTGTCTTGTTGTCTGTTGTCTTCCTGGTTGTGACCTTGTGTCTGTTAGCTTCTGGTAGTGTCTTGTGACTGCTGTCTTCCTGGTAGTGTCTTGTGTCTTGCTGTCTTCCTGGTAGGTTTGTGTACTGGTGTCTTCCTGGTAGTGTCTTGTGTCTGCTTCTTCTGGTATTGTCTGGTGTGCTTGTCTTCCTGGTAGTGTCTTGTGTCTGTTGTCTTCCAGGTAGTGTCCTTGTGTCTGTTGTCTTCCTGGTTGTTTTTTTGTTGCTGTACTTCCTGGTTAGCTCTGTGATTTATAATATATAACTTGTTATACCATGTTGGGCAATAATGAAGCTCATATCACAAATCCTGATGGGAAAACAAAAGTATTAATTGCCGCCACAAACTATGAGGGTGTTGTGCTCGAAAACTCTAGAGGAACTTGCAGACACATTCATAACTTTCAAAACTACAGTTAGTAAAATTTATTCCCTGATCCACACCGGACAACTAATACATGATAAACCACCTGCTGGTGGTTCACAATTACACTCTCTCACCCATGACTTAACGCAGAACTTTAGAATCTTAATCTTAAAATAATTAATCTAACTAGTCATAAGTTTGTCTTGATACTCCAATATTGGACCTATGTATTACCAAAACAAAAGCATTCACTTTGCTTAACTTACCAAAACTATAAATGTAGTAGTTAGCCTTAATATTATAATCTGTAATAATGTAAAGTTATGGAATCTAATTTAAGTCTGCCCGAAATGACTAGCCAAATGCTAGGTGTTCTAGTGGCACCCTCTGAAATTTAGTATTTTAAACATGTAAAACCACACAATATGCAAAATCGTAAACCCCGCTTTTATTCTTTTATAGAGAATAAATTGATTGATTGATTGATTAACGGTGCTGTGGCATTGGTGACTAAAGCTCTAGCCTTCACACGGTGAGTGTCGGGGTTCGATTCCCGGCGAAGACAGAAACTTTGGGCGTGTTTCTTTACACCGGTTGTCAATGTTCCCATCAGTAAAGTGGGTTCTTGGGTGTTAGTGGACTGGTGTGAGTCGATCTGGACAAAAACTGATCTAACTTACCCGAACATGACTCTGAATAGAAGGAGCTTTATATATAGTATATGTGATTTGATGTCAGCTATGGTCTGGTTATACCTTGACTCGTAGAAATAAAGTTATCTATTTAATTTTAAAATTGTTCAAAGGCAACTCATCAGTCAACCATTCTTACTGTATTCCACAACAATGAATGATATCGGTATTGTAAGAGGACGGCTGCAGGTGCTTAATAAAGTTCTCAAGGTAATAAAAATAATTAAGTCAAACCACTCTTAAAAAAAGTTAAGATTAAGATTTCATTCGGATTTTAACCTGCGAGAGTTAGTCACCCGGGATATTAACCAAGAAATCAGTAAATTCATATTCATTGGGAGTCTTCATATTGTTCCAGGATTGTCAAATATTACAGCTACGATAATGCCCAGGTTAACTTAACTTACTGCTAGGTGAACGTAACAGCAAGTGTAAGGAAACACGCCAAATGTTCTCACCTTGCGGAGATCGAACACGGACAGTGTGTGAGGCGATTACCTTGTACTAGTTCAAGCCAATCAAAACTTTGGAGCCCGGGTCCCTGGACCCATTGTGGTCTCTGTATCTGTAAATACCTTTGTAAATTGTCATGATTGTGAACTAGACTACCTGAGTTCTTTACCTTTGTAAATTGTGAGTTCATTACCTTTGTAAAATTGTGTATTCATTTCATCCTGTAACTAGCTCACGCTATCCAAAACTTTGGGTTCCAGTCCCTGGACCCATTATGTAACCTCTGGTAATCTTTTGACTACCGCCCACAGGATGGGTATGTGGTGCCATAATAACATATTAAACTAACTAACTAACTGATGTGAAGGCGAGAGAGTTGCTACCAGGCATGCTAGTGGCTCTATTTTGCTGTCTAACCAGTATTGTATTACATATAAACTGCATTTTGTATTGCAGCTGAAAGAAATATAGATTTGTTTTGTTTGTTTGTTTGTAAAGATTATTGAAAAATTACTGACCACCGCGACGGCCTGGTCACAGAACGGGCCGCGGGGTCGTTGTCCCCCGGAAAACTCTCTCCAGGTATACCTTGAAATTTCACTAACCTTACAGTTAAGTCTCTCTCCTTGAAAAATCTGAGGTTTGACTGACTTTTCCATGACCTCTTGGGATGCATGTCTACTGTACTGCTGGAAGCCGTTTTATAGGCACCCTGCTCCCTCAGTCTTGACCTCCTTGCTGACTAGGATCCTTCCTTGTAAACTTAAAATACATGTAAAATGAATATAACTTTGTCTGTTTCAACTTACTACTACATTCGATTAATTACTTACTACTACTACATTGTTATACTACTACTACTACTATTACTTGTATTTTTATTACTACTACCACGAGTATTATTACGTTTTACTATTGCTATACCACTATACTGTGCTCCGCTCTAGAACAACAGATTTACACCTAGCAAAATAAATCCCACGAAATTCCATCAATGAAACGACATTTGTCTTTACAAACATACAGGGTCTAAAGCGTCAAAAACCAAAATTCCTTACTCAAGGGACTCTCGTGGAGTCAAATACGATGTTTGCATTATTTTATTTTATTATCAAGGGGAGCGTAAACCCGGAGGATTATACAGGCCCTACTGGGCGGGGGGATGTGGAAAGGCATTAGGCTTAATTCGGGGAATGGAGCACAGATCCAATTCCCTAAATCAAGGAGCCTCACCAAACAATCAATCACCGGGAAACCTTCCTTGAGGGGTACGATGTTTGCAGCATTCACCAGAGACTCACATAAAGGATCATTATGGACAAACGAAATATGATTACAAGGTTTTATGACCTATTCCAATGCGCAGACTAAACAGGCATAAGAGGGGGTTGGCCTGTAAGTCACGAGTCACTCATCTTTGCTCAGAATTACTTAAACAGTGTGCTCCGATATACTCAGGCATTCACCCTTACAATGTTGGTAAGTTCTGATTTGTGTGTCTTGTGTGTAACCTGAAGTTTACCTGGAGAGTGTTCCGGGGGTCAAACGCCCCCGCGGGCCCGGTCTGTGACCAGGGCCTCCTGGTGGATCAGAGGCTGATCAGCCAGGCTGTTTACTGATGGCTGCAACGCAAACCAACGTATGAGCCACAGCCCGGCTGATAGGAAACGACTTTAGGTCTGCTTGTTCCAGTGCCAGCTTGAAGACTGCCATGGGGTCTGTTGGTATTCCCCATTTGTATGTGGGAGGAGTTGAAAACTGTATCGGGCCATGACACTTATTGCTAATGGTCTTTAAAAGTGCTAGCTGACACCCCTGCTTTCTTTGGGGGGATGCTGCATCGTCTGCCAAGTCTTTTGTTTAGTAGTGAGTGATTTGCGTGTGCAAGTTCGTTAATAGACCTCTAGGATTTTCCAGGTGTATATAATCATGTTTCTCTACCGCCTGCGTTCCAGGGACTACAGGTTCAGGAACTTCAAGCGCTCCAGTAATTGAGGTGTTTTTATCTCGGTTTTGCTCGCAGTGAAAGGTTCTCTTACATTTTCTTAGGTCCAGCAATTTCACCCTGCCTTGAAAGGTGCTGTTAGAGTGCCAAGAAATATTCAAGCCTAGATTAGAACAAGTAAATGAATTGTTTAGCCACATATTTTGATATATAGATCCTCGGTGTGTCTTTGATGTCTGTTGCCTTATGTAGAGTCTTGTGTCTGTTGTCTTCCTGGTAGTGTCTTGTGTCTGTTGTCTTCCTGGTAGTGTCTTGTGTCTGTTGTCTTCCTGGAAGTGTCTTGTGTCTGTTGTCTTCCTTGTAGTGTCTTGTGTCTGTTGTCTTCCTGGTAGTGTCTTGTGTCTGTTGTCTTCCTGGTAGTGTCTGGTGTCTTCCTGGCAGTGTCTTGTGTCTGTTGTCTTCCTTGTAGTGTCTTGTGTCTGTTGTCTTCCTGGTAGTGACTTGTGTTCTGTTTTGCTTCCCGTTAGGGTCTTGTGTCTGTTGTCACGCTTTGTATGGTCTTGTGTCTGTTGTCTTCCTGTAGTGTCTGAGTCTGTTGTCTCATGGTTGTGTTTGGTGTATTCCTGGCAGTGTATTGGGTCTGTTGTTTCCTTGTAGTGTCTTGTGTCTGTTGCCTTCCTGGTAGTGTCTTGTGTCTGTTGTCTTCCTGGTAGTGTCTTGTGTCTGTTGTCCTCCTGGTATGGTCTTGTGTCTGTTGTCTTCCTGGTAGTGTCTTGTGTCTGTTGTCTTCCTGGTAGCGTCTTTTGTCTGTTGTCTTCCTGGTAGTGTCTTGTGTCTGTTGTCTTCCTGGTAGTGTCTTGTGTCTGTTGTTTACCTGGAGTTTACCTGGAGAGAGTTTCGGGGGTCAACGCCCCCGCGGCCCGGTCTGTGACCAGGCCTCCTGGTGGATCAGCGCCTGATCAACCAGGCTGCTGCTGCTGGCTGCACACAAACCAACGTACGAGCCACAGCCCGGCCGATCAGGAACTGACTTTAGGTGCTTGTCCAGTGCCAGCTTGAAGACTGCCAGGGGTCTGTTGGTAATCCCCCTTATGTGTGCTGGGAGGCAGTTGAACAGTCTCGGGCCACTGACACTTATTGTATGGTCTCTTAACAGTGCTAGTGCCACCCCTGTTTTTCATTGGGGGGATGCTGCATCGTATGCCAAGTCTTTTGCTTTCGTAGTGAGTGATTTTCGTGTGCAAGTTCGGTACTGCCCTCTAGGAGTTTCCAGTTGGATTTAATCATTGTATCTCTCCTCCTGCGTTCCAGGGAATACAGGTTTAAAAACCTCAAGCGCTCCCGTTAATTGAGGTGTTTTATCTCCGTATGCGCGACGTTAAAGGTTCTTGTACCATTTTCTAGGGGTCGGCAATTTCACCTGCCTTGAAAGGTGCTGTTAGAGTGCAGCAATATTCCTGGTAGTGTCTTGTGTCTGTTGTCTTCCTGGATGGTCTTGTGTATGTTGTATTCCTGAGTAGTCATTTGGGTTTGTTGTCTTCCTGGGTAGCGTATTTTGTCTGTTGTCTTCCTTGGTAGTGTCTTGTGTCTGTTGGTTGCTGTAGTGTCTTGTGTCTGTTTGTCTTCTCGGTACTGCCTTGTTGTCTGTTTCTTCCTTGTAGTGCTCTTGTGTCTGTCGTTTCCTTGTAGTGTCTTGTATCTGTTGTCTCCCTGGTAGTGTCTTGTGTCTGTTGTCTTCCTTGTAATGTATTGTGTCTGTTGTCTTCCTGGTAGTGTCTTGTGTCTGTTGTCTTCCTGGTAGTGTCTTGTGTCTGTTGTCTTCCTGGTAGTGTCTTGTGTCTGTTGTCTTCCTGGTAGTGTCTTTTGTCTGTTGTCTTCCTGGTAGTGTCTTGTGTCTGTTGTCTTCCTGGTAGTGTCTTGTGTCTGTTGTCTTCCTGGTAGTTAAGCCTTGTGTCTGTTGTCTTACTGGTAGTGTCTTGTGTCTTGTTGTCTTCCTGGTTGAGGTCTTGTGTCTGTTGTCTTCTGGTAGTGCCTTGTGTCTGTTGTATTCTTGGTAGCGCCTTGTGTTGTTGTTTTCCTAGTAGTGCCTTGTGTTGTTGTCTCCTGGTTGTGTCTTGTGTCTTTTGTCATCCTGGTAGTGTCTTGTGTTTCTGCTGTATTCCTGGTAGTGTCTTGTGTCTGCCTGTCTTCTGGTAGTGTCTTGTGTCTGCTGTCTTCCTGGTAGTGTATGTGTTCGGTTGCCTTACTGGTAGTGTCTTGTGTTCTGCTGTCTTCCTGGTAGTGTCTTGTGTTGTTGTCTTCTTGGTTAGCGCCTTTGTGATCTGTTGTTCTTCCCTGGTAGTGCCTTGTGTCTGTTGGCTTCCTGGTAGTGTTCTTGTGTCTGTTGTCATTCCTGGTAGTTGTCTTGTGTTGCTGGTCTTCCTGGTAGTGTCTTGTGTCTGTTGTCTTCCTGGTAGTTTTCTTGTGTCTGCTGTTTCCTGGTGTGACTCTTGTGTCTGCGTTCTTCCTGGTAGTGTCATGTGTCTCTTGTCTTCGGGTAGTGTCTTGTGTCTGTCGTCTTCATGGTAGTGTCTTGTGTCTCGTTGTCTTACTGGTAGTGCCTTGTGTCTGTTGTTTCCTGGTAGTGCCTTGTGTTTGTTGTCTTCCTGGGTAGTGTCGTGTGTATGCGGGTCTTCATGGTAGTGTCTTGTGTCTGCTGTCTTCCTGGTAGGTCTTGTGTCTGTTTCTTACTGGTAGTGTCTTGTTGTCTGTTGTCTTTCCTGGTAGTGTCTTGTGTCCTGCTGGTCTTTCCTGGTAGTGTCTTGTGTCTGCTGTCTTCTGGTAGTGTCTAGTGTATGTTGTCTTCATGGTAGTGTCTTGTGTCTGTTTGTCTTCTGGTAGTGTCTGGTGTCTGCTGTCTTCCTGGTTGTGTCTTTTGTGTCTGTTGTTCTTCCTGGTAGTGTCTTGTGTCTGTTTTTGTCTTCCTGGTAGTGTCCTTGCTGTCTGCGTCATCTGGTAGTGTTTGTGTTGTTGTTTCCTGTAGTGTCTTGTGTCTGCTGTCTTCTGGTTGTGTTCTTGTGTCTGCTGTCTTCCTGGTAGTGTCTTGTGTCTGCTGTCTTTCCTGGAAGTCGTCTTGTGTCTGCTGTCTTCCTGGTAGAGTCTGTTGTGTATGCGTTGTGTTTCCTGGTAGTGTCTTGGTGTCTGCTGTCTTCCTGGTTAGTGGTCTTGTTGTCTGCTGTCTTCCTGGTAGTGTCTTGTGTCAGTTTGTCTTCTTGGTAGCGCCATTGTGTCTGTTTGTCTTCCTGGTAGTGCCTTTTGTTCTGTTGTTTCTTGGTAGCGCCCTTGTGTCTGTTGTCTTCCTGGTAGGGTCTTGTGTCTGTTGTCTTCTGGTAGTGTCTTGTGTCTGCTGTCTTCTGGTTGTGTCCAATAGCAGGATATCAGCACTCTGTTGCCTTCCTGGTAGAGTCTTGTGTCTGCTGTCTTCTTGGTAGTGTCTTGTGTCTGTTGTCTTCCTTGTTAGTGTCTGTGTCTGCTGTCTTCCTGGTTAGTGCCTTGTGTCTGTTGTCTTCCCTGGTATTGTCTTGTGTATGCTGTCTCTGGGTTGTGTCTTGTGTATGCAGTCTTCCTTGTAGTGGTCTTGTGTTGCTGTCTTCTGGTAGTGTATTGTGTCGTTGCCTTCTTGGTAGTGTCTTGTGTCTGCTGTCTTCATGGTAGAGTCTTGTGGTCTGCCTGTCTTCCTGGTAGTGCGTCCTTTTGTTGCTGTTTCTCGGTAGTGGTCTTGTGTCTGCTGTCTTCCTGGTAGTGTCTATGTGTCTGTTGTCTTCTTGGTTAGACATTTGTGTCTGTTGTCTTCCTGGTAGTGCCTTATGTCTGTTGTCTTCTTGGTAGCCGCCTTGTGTCTGTGGTCTTCTGGTTAGTGGCTATGTGTCTTCGTGTATTCATGGTAGTGTCTTGTGTCTGCTTGCCTTTCTGGTAGTGTCGTGTGGTCTGCTGTCTTCATTGGTGAGTCTTGGTCTGTTGTCTTTCATGGTAGTGGTCTTGTGTCTGCTGTCATTCGGGTGTGCCCTTGTGTTGTGTCCTTCCTTGGTAGGTGTCTTGTGTCTGCTGGTCTTCTGGTAGGTCTTGTTGTGTCTGCTGTCTTCTGCGTAGTGTTCTCTTGTGTCTGCTGTCTTCTGGTTAGTGTCTTGTGTCTGTTGCCTTACTGGTAGTGTTTGTGTTGCTGTCTTCCTGGTAGAGTCTTTGTGTCTGCAGTCTTCCTGGTAGTGTCTTGTGTCTGCTGTCTTCCTGGTAGTGTCTTGTGTCTGCTGTCTTCCTGGTAGTGTCTTGTGTCTGTTGTCTTCTTGGTAGAGCCATTGTGTTCTGTTGTATTCTGGTTGTTGCCTTGTGTCTGTTGTCTACTTGGTTAGCGCCATGTGTTGTTGTCTTCCTGGTTAGTGTCTTGTTGTGTGTTGTTCTTCCTGGGTTTAGGGTGTCTTGGTGTCTGCTGTCTTCCTGGTAGTGTCTTGTGTCTGTTGCCTTCCTGGTAGTGTCTTGTGTCTGCTGTCTTCCTGGTAGTGTCTTGTGTCTGTTGTCTTCCTGGTAGTGTCTTGTGTCTGCTGTCTTCCTGGTAGTGCCTTGTGTCTGTTGTCTTCCTGGTAGTGTCTTGTGTCTGTTGCCTTCCTGGTAGAGTCTTGTGTCTGTTGTCTTCCTGGTAGTGTCTTGTGTCTGTTGTCTTCCTGCGTAGTGTCTTGTGTCTGTTGTCTTCCTGAATGTGTTTGTTCTGTTGTCTTCCTTCGTCAGTGTCTTGTGTATGTTGTCTTCCTGGTAGTGTCTTGTGTCTGTTGTCTTCCTGGTAGTGTCTGGTGTCTTCCTGGCAGTGTCTTGTGTCTGTTGTCTTCCTTGTAGTGTCTTGTGTCTGTTGTCTTCCTGGTAGTGTCTTGTGTCTGTTGTCTTCCTGGTAGTGCCTTGTGTATGTGTTCTTACTGGTAGTGTTCTTGTGTCTGCTGTCTTCTGGTTAGTGTCTTGTGTCTGCTGTCTCCTGGTTGTGTCTTCTGTGTCTGCTGTCTTCCTGTTAGGTGTCTGTGTCTGTTGATCTTCCTGGTTTAGTGTCTTGTGTTGCGTCTTCATGGTGTGTTTCCTTGTGTCTGCTGTCTTCCTGGTAGTGTCTGGTGTTGTTGTCTTCCTGGTGTGTATTGTGTCTGTTGTCTTCCTGTAGTGTCTTGTGTCTGCTGTCTTACTGGTAGTGTCTTGTGTCTGTTGTCTCCTGGTAGTGTCTGGTGTCTGTTGTCATCCTGGTAAGTGTCTTGTGTCTGCTGCTCTTCTGGTAGTGTCTTGTGTCTGTTGTCTTCCTGGTAGTGTCTTTGTATGCTGTCTTCCTGGTAGTGTCTTGTGTTCTGCTGTTTCCTGGTAGTGGTCTTGTGTCTGCTGTCATTCCTGGTTTAGTGTGATTTTGTCTGCTGTCTTCCTGGTAGGTCTTGTGTCTGCTGTCTTCCTGTAGTGTCTTGTGTCCGCTGTCTTCCTGGTAGTGTCTTGTGTCTGTGTCTTCCTGTAGTTGTCTTGTGTCTTGTTGTCTTTTTGGTAGCGCCTTGTGTCTGTTGTCTTCCTGGTAGTGCCTTATGTCTGTTGTCTTCTTGGTAGCGCCTTGTGTCTGTTGTCTTCCTGGTTGTGTCTTTGTGTCTGTTGTCTTACTGGTAGTGGTTCTTGTGTTTCTGCTCTGTCTTCATGGTTAGATAGTGTTTGTGTCTGTTGCCTTCTGGTCAGTGTCTTGTGTGTGCTGTCTTCAGGTAGTGTATTGTGTCTGTTTGTCTTCTGGTAGTGTCTTGTGTCTGATGTCTTCTGGTAGTGCCATGGGGTCGTTGTTCTTCTCGGTAGTGTCTTGTGTCTGCTGTCTTCCTGGTAGTGTCTTGTGTCTGCTGTCTTCCTGGTAGTGTCTTGTGTCTGCTGTCTTCCTGTAGTGTCTGTTGTCTGTTGCATTATTGGTTAGTGTCTTGTGTCTGCTGTCTTCCTGGTAGAGTCTTGTGTCTGCTGTCTTCCTGGTAGTGTCTTGTGTCTGCTGTCTTCCTGGTAGTGTCTTGTGTCTGCTGTCTTCCTGGTAGTGACTTGTGTTACTGTTGTTCTTCTTGGTAGCGCCTTGTGTCGTTGTATTCCTGGTAGTTGCCTTATGTCTGTTGTCCTTCTTGGTTAGCGCATTGTGTCTCTGTTGGCACTTCCTGGTTAGTGTCTTGTGTCTGCTGTCTTCCTGGTAGTGTCTTGTTGTCTGTGCCGTCCTGGTAGTGTCTTGTGTCTGCTGTTCTTCCTGTTAGTGTCTTGTGTCTGTTGTCTTCTGGTTAGTGTTCTTTGGGTCTGCTGTCTTCCTGTAGTTCCTTGTGTCTGTGTTTCCTGGTAGAGTCTTGTGTTGTTGTTTCCGGTACGGTAGTGTCTTGTGCTTGCTGTCTTCCTGGTAGTGTCTTGTGTCTGCTGTCTTCCTGGTAGTGTCTTGTGTCTGTGCCTTCTGTAGTGTCTTGTGTTTGATGTCTTCCTGTAGAGGCTTGTGTTGGCTGTCTTCCTGGTAGTGTTCTTGTGTCTGCTGTCTTTGGTTGATGTGTGTGTCTGCTGTCTTACCTGGTAGTGTCTTGTGTCTGTTGTCTGTCGTGCGTAGCGCTTGTGTCTGTTGTCTTCCTGGTTGTGCCTTATGTCTGTTGTTTTCTTGGTAGCCGCCTTGTGGCTGTTGTCTTCCTGGTAGTGTCTTGTGTCTAGTTGTCTTCCTGTGTAGTGTCTTGTGTCTGCTGTCTTCCTGGTAGTGTCTGTGTCTGTGCCTTCCTGTAGTGTCTGTGTCTGCTGTCTTCTGGTAGTGTCTTGTGTCGATTGTCTTCTGGTAGTGTCTTGGTGTCTGCTGTTCTTCCTGTAGTGCCTTGTGTTGTTGTTTCCTGGTAGTGTCTGTGTCTGTTTGCCTTCTGGTTAGAGTCTTGTGTCTGTTGTCTTCCTGGTAGTGTCTTGTGTCTGTTGTCTTCCTGGTAGTGTCTTGTGTCTGTTGTCTTCCTGGAAGTGTCTTGTGTCTGTTGTCTTCCTTGTAGTGTCTTGTGTCTGTTGTCTTCCTGGTAGTGTCTTGTGTCTGTTGTCTTCCTGGTAGTGTCTGGTGTCTTCCTGGCAGTGTCTTGTGTCTGTTTTCTTCTTGTAGTGTCTTGTGTCTGTTTGTCTTCCTGGTTTTAGTGTCTTGTGTACTGTTCGTCTTCCTGGTAGTGTCTTGTGTATGTTGTACTCCTGGTCTATGGTTTGTGTCTGTTGTTTTCCTGGTAGTGTCTTGTGGTCTGTTGTTTCCTGGTATAGTGTTGTGTCTTCCTGGCAGTGTCTTGTGTCTGTTGTCTTCCTTGTAGTGTCTTGTGTCTGTTGCCTTCCTGGTAGTGTCTTGTGTCTGTTGTCTTCCTGGTAGTGTCTTGTGTCTGTTATCCTTCCTGGTATGGTCTTGTGTCTGTTGTTCTTCCTGAGTAGATGTCTTGTGTCGGTTGTCTCCTGGTAGGTCTTTTGTCTGTTGTCTTTCCTGGTAGTGTCTTGTGTCTGTTGTCTTCCTGGTAGTGTCTTGTGTCTGTTGTTTACCTGGAGTTTACCTGGAGAGAGTTTCGGGGGTCAACGCCCCCGCGGCCCGTTCTGTGACCAGGCTCTGGTGGATCAGCGCCTGATCAACACAGGCTGCTGCTTGCTGGCTGCACACAAACCAACGTACGAGCCACAGCACGGACCGATCAGGAACTGATTGAGGTGCTTGGTCCAGTGCAGCCTTGAAGACTGCCAGGGTCTGTTGGTAATCCCCCTTATTGTGTGCTGTGGAGGCCCAGTTTGAACAGTCCTCGGGCCCTGACAAGTATTGTATGGTCTCTTAAAGTGCTAGTGACACCCCTGTTTTTCATTGGGGGGATGCTGCATCGTCTGCCAGTGTCTTTGCGTTGTAGTGAGTGATTTTCGTGTGCAAGTTCGAACTAGTTCCCCTAGGTTTTTCCAGGTGTATATATAATGTATCTCTCCATCCTGAGTTCCAGGGAATACAGGTTTAGAATCCTCAAGCGCCCCAGTAATTGAGGTGGTTTTAATCGCGTTATGCGCGCCGTGAAAGTTCTCTGTACATTTTCTAGGTCGGCTATTTCACCTGCCTTGAAAGGTGCTGTTTGTGTGCAGCAATATTATGGTAGTGTCTTGTGTCTGTAGAGTATTCTGGTATGGTCTTGGTGTATGTTGACTTACTGGTAGTCATTTGTGTTTGTTGTGCTTTCCTGGTAGCGTCTTTTGTCTGTTGTCTCCTGGTAGTGTCTTGTGTATCGCTTGATCTTCCTGAGTGTGTCTTGTGTTGGTTGTCTTCCTGGTAGTGCATTGTGTCTGTTGTCTTCCTTGTAGTGTATTGTGTCTGTTGTCCTTCCTTGTAGTGTCTTGTATCTGTTGTCTCCCTGACGTAGTGTCTTGTGTTGTTGTCTTCCTTGTATGTATGTGTCTGTTGTCTTACTGGTAGATGTCTAGTGTCTGTGTTTCCTGGTAGTAGTGTCTTGGTCTGTTTGTCTACCTGGTAGTGTCTTGTGTCTGTTTGTCTTTCCTGGTAGTGTCTTGTTGTCTGTTTTCTTTCCTGGGTAGTGTCTTGCGTCTGTTGTCTCCTGCGTAGTGTCTTGTGTCTGTGCCTTCATGGTTGTCACCTTGTGTCTGTTGTCCTTCCTGGGTAGTGTCTTGGTGTCTGTTGTCTTCCTGGTTAGTGTCTTGTGCTGTTGTCTTCATGGTAGTGCCTCTGAGTCTGTTGTCTTTTGGTAGCGCCTTGTGTCGTTGTTCTTCCTGGTTGTGCCTGGTGTCTGTTGTCTTTTCATGGTCGTGTTTGTGGCCTGTTGTATTCATGGTAGTGTCTTGTCTTGTCTGCTGTCTTCCCTGGTAGTGTTCTAACCTGTGTCTGCTGTCTTCCTGGTAGTGTCTTGTGTCTGCTGTCTTCCTGGTAGTGTCTTGTGTCTGTTGCCTTCCTGGTAGTGCTCTTGTGTCTGCTTGTCTTCCTGGTAGTGTCTTGTGTCTGTTGTCATTTGTCGCGCTTGTGTCTGTGGTCTTCCTGGTAGAGCTTGTGGTTGTTTGTCTTTCTGGTAGTGTCTTGTGTCTGTTGTCTTCCTGGTAGTGTCTTGTGTCTGCTGTCTTCCTGGTAGTGTCTTGTGTCTGTTGTCTTCCTGGTAGTGTCTTGTGTCTGCTGTCTTCCTGGTAGTGTCTTGTGTCTGTTGTCTTCCTGGACACTGTCTTTGTGTCTGGTTGTATTACTGGTAGTGTCTTGTGTCTGTCGTCTTCTGGTAGTGTCTTGTGTCTGTGTCTTACTGGTAGTGCCTTGGTTGTTTCTTGTCTTCATGGTAGTGCTTTGTATTTGTCTGCTGGTAGTGTTTGTGTCTGCTTCTTTCCTGGTATGTCTTGTGTCTGCTGTATTCTGGTAGTGATCTTGTGTCTGCTGTCTTCATGGTAGTGTCTTGTGTCTGTTGTCTTCTGGTTGGGGGCTTGTGTCTGCTGTCTTACTGGTAGTTGTCTTGTGTTCTGCTGTCTTCCTGTAGTGTCTTGGGTCTGTTGTCTCCTGGTTGTGTCTTGGTATGTTGTCTTCCTGGTAGTTTCTTGGTTGCTGTCTTATGGTGTGTCTTGTGTCTGTTGTCTTCCTGTAGTGTCTTTGGTCTGTGTCTTCTGGTAGTGTCTTGTGTCTGCTGTTTCTTCCTGTTAGTGTCTGTGTCTGTTGTCTTTCCTGGTTGTGTCTTGTGTCTGCTGGTCTTCCTGTTAGGGTCTTTCTTGTGTCTGCTGGTCTTCCTGGTAGTGTCTTGTGTATGCTGTTTCATGGTAGTCGTCTTGTGTCAGCGTCTTCATGGTAGAGTCATGTGTCTGCTGTCTTCCTGGGAGTTGTCTTGTGTCTGCTGTCTTCCTGTAAGTGTATTGTGTCTGCTGTCTTCCTGTAGTGGTTTGTGTCTGTTGTCTTCTTGTAGCGGCTTGTGTCTGTTGTCTTCCTGGTAGTGCCTTATGTCTGTTGTCTTCTTGGTAGCGCCTTGTGTCTGTTGTTCTTCTGGTAGTGTCTTGTGTCTGTTGTCTTTTGTAGTGTCTTGTGCTTGTGTCTTCCTGGTAGTGTCTTGTGTTCTGTTCGCCTTCCTGGTAGCTGTCTTGTGTTGTGGCCCTTCCTGGTAGTGTCTTGTGTCTGTTGTCTTCCTGGTAGTGTCTTGTGTCTGCTGTCTTCCTGGTAGTGTCTTGTGTCTGTTGTCTTCCTGGTAGTGTCTTGTGTCTGTTGTCTTCCTGGTAGTGTCTTGTGTCTGTTGTCTTCCTGGTAGTGTCTTGTGTCTGCTGTCTTCATGGTAGTGGTCTTGTGTATGTTTGCTTCTGGTAGTGTCTTGTGTCTGCTGTCTTCCTGGTAGAGGTCTTGTTGTCTGCTGTCTTCCTGCGGTAGTGTCTTGTGTCTGCTGTCTTCCTGGTAGTGTCTTGTGTCTGCTGTCTTCCTGGTAGTGTCTTGTGTCTGTTGTCTTCTTGGTAGCGCCTTGTGTCTGTTGTCTTCCTGGTAGTGCCTTATGTCTGTTGTCTTCTTGGTAGCGCCTTGTGTCTGTTGTCTTCCTGGTAGTGTCTTGTGTCTGCTGTCTTCCTGGTAGTGTCTTGTGTCTGTCTGCCTTCCTGGTAGTGTCTTGTGTCTGCTGTCTTCCTGGGTAGTGTTTGTGTCGGTTGTATTCCTGGTAGTGTCTTGTGTTGCTGTCTTCCTGGTTGTGCCTGGTGTATGTTGTTTCCTGGATAGTGTCTGTGTCTGCTGTTCTTCCTGGTAGGTCTTGTGTCTTGCTGTCTTCCTGGTAGTGTCTTGTGTCTGCTGTCTTCCTGGTAGTGTCTTGTGTCTGTTGCTTCCTGGTAGTGTCTTGTGTCTGCTGTCTCCTGGTAGAGTCTTGTGTCTGCTGTCTTCCTGGGAATTGTGTCTTGTTGTCTTGCTGTCTTTCTGGTTGTGTCTTGTGTATGCTGTCTTCACTGGTGTGTCTTGTGTCTGTTGTCTTATGGGTAGGCCTGTGTCTGTTGTCTTCCTGTGTGCCTTATGTCTGTTGTCTTCTGGTAGCGGCCTTGTGTCTGTTGTCTTCCTGGTAGATGTCTTTGTCTGTTGTCTTCCTGGATAGTGTTTGTGTCTGCTGTCTTCTGGTAGTGTCTTGGTCTGTTGCATTCCTGGTAGTGTCTTGTTGTCTGCTGTACTTCTGGTAGTGATCTTGTGTCTTTTGTATTCCTGGTAGTGTTTGTGTCTGCTGTCTTCTGGTCAGTTGCCCTGCCCTGTGTCTGTTGTCTTCCTGGTAGTGTCTTGTGTCTGCTGCTTCCTGGTAGTGTCTGTTGTCTGCTGTTTCTGGTTGTGGTCTTGTGGTCTGTTTGTCTTTCCTTGTAGTGTCTTGTTCTGCTGTCTTACTGTAGTGTATTGTGTCTGTTGTATTCCTGGTAGTGTCTTGTGGCTGACTGTTCTTCCTGGTAGGCTGTCTGTGTCTGCTGTTCTTCCTGGTAGTGTCTTGAGTCTTGTTGTATTCCTGGTAGGGTCTTGGTGTCTGCTGTCTTCTGGTAGTGTCTTGTGTCTGCTGTTATTCATGGTAGGGTCTCTGTGTCTGGGTGTTCTTCCTGGTAGTGGTATTGTGTCTGGCTGTATTCCGGGTAGTGTCCTTGTGTTGTCTGTTTTGTCTTTCCTGGTAGTGTTCTTGTGTCTGCTGTTTCATGGTAGTTGTATTGTGTCTTTGTCTTCTGGTAGTGTCTTGTGTCTGTCTGTCTTCCTGGTAGTGTCTTGGGTGTCTGCTGTCTTCCTGGGTAGTGTCTTGTTGTGTCTGTGGTCTTCCTGGTAGTGTCTTGTGTCTGTTGTCTTCTGGTTAGTGTCTTGTGTCTCTGCTGTCTTCATGGTAGTGTATTGGTGTCTGTTGTCTTCCTGGTAGTGTAATGTGTCTGCTGTCTTCATGGTAGGTCTTTGTCGGTTGGTCTTCCCCCTGGTGTTTGTGGCTTGTGTATTGCTGTCTTCCTGGTAGTGTCTCTTGTGTTTGTTGCCTTCCTGGTAGTGTCTTGTGTCTGCTGTCTTCCTGGTAGTGTCTGGTGTCCTGCTGTCTTCCGGTAGTGTTTGTGTCTGTTGCCTTCCTGGGTAGTGTCTTTGTCGGCTGTCTCTTCATGGGTAGTGTTTATGTCTGCTGTCTTCCTGGTAGAGTCTTGTGTATGCTGTCTGCCTGGTAGTGTCTTGTGTCTGCTGTCTTCCTGGTCAGTGTCTTGTTGTTTGTTGCCTTCCTGTAGTTGTCTTGGGTCTCAGTATTCCTGGTTGTGTCTTGTGTCTGCTGTCTTCCTGGTAGTGTTTGTGTATGCTGTCTTCTGGTAGTGTCTTGTGTCTGTTGTTCTTCCTGGTCGTGTCTTGTGTCTGCTGTTTCCTGGTAGTGTCTTGTGTCTGTGGTATTCTGGGTATGTGTCTTGGGTGTGCTGTCTTCCTGGTAGTGTCTTGTGTCTGTTGTCTTCATAGGTTGTGTCTTGTGTCTGTTGTCTTCCTTGTTTTGTCTTGTGGTCTGCTGTCTATTCCTGTAGTGTCTTGTGTCGGTTGTATTCCTGGTAGTTGTCTTGTGCTCTGCTGTCTTCCTGGTAGTGTCTTGTGTCTGTTGTCTTCCTGGTAGTGTCTTGTGTCTGCTGTCTTCCTGGTAGTGTCTTGTGTCTGTTGTCTTCTGGTAGTGCCTTGTGTATGGTGTCTTCTGTAGTGCCTTGTGTCTGACTGTCTTCCTGGTAGTGCCTTGTGTCTGTTGTCCTTCATGGTAGTGACCTTGTTCTGTTGTCTTCTGTTAGTGTCTTGTGTTGATGATCTTCTGGTAGTGTCTTGTGTCTGCTGTCTTCCTGGTTGTGTCTTCGTGTCTGATGTCTTCATGGTAGTGTCTTATGGTGTCTGTTGTCTTCCTGGTAGTGTCTTGTGTCTGCTGTCTTCCTGGTAGTGTCTTGTTGTCTGTTGTCTTCCTGGTTGTGACCTTGTGTCTGTTAGCTTCTGGTAGTGTCTTGTGACTGCTGTCTTCCTGGTAGTGTCTTGTGTCTTGCTGTCTTCCTGGTAGGTTTGTGTACTGGTGTCTTCCTGGTAGTGTCTTGTGTCTGCTTCTTCTGGTATTGTCTGGTGTGCTTGTCTTCCTGGTAGTGTCTTGTGTCTGTTGTCTTCCAGGTAGTGTCCTTGTGTCTGTTGTCTTCCTGGTTGTTTTTTTGTTGCTGTACTTCCTGGTTAGCTCTGTGATTTATAATATATAACTTGTTATACCATGTTGGGCAATAATGAAGCTCATATCACAAATCCTGATGGGAAAACAAAAGTATTAATTGCCGCCACAAACTATGAGGGTGTTGTGCTCGAAAACTCTAGAGGAACTTGCAGACACATTCATAACTTTCAAAACTACAGTTAGTAAAATTTATTCCCTGATCCACACCGGACAACTAATACATGATAAACCACCTGCTGGTGGTTCACAATTACACTCTCTCACCCATGACTTAACGCAGAACTTTAGAATCTTAATCTTAAAATAATTAATCTAACTAGTCATAAGTTTGTCTTGATACTCCAATATTGGACCTATGTATTACCAAAACAAAAGCATTCACTTTGCTTAACTTACAAACTATAATGTAGTCAGTTAGCCTTAATATTATAATCTGTAATAATGTAAAGTTTGGAATTAATTTAAGTCTGCCCGAAATGACTAGCCAAATGCTAGGTGTTCTAGTGGCACCCTCTGAAATTTAGTATTTTAAACATGTAAAACCACACAATATGCAAAATCGTAAACCCCGCATTTTAATCTTTATAGAGAATAAACTTGATTGATTGATTGATATATACGGTGCCTCGTGGCTTGGTGACTAAAGCTCTAGCTTCACACGGTGAGTGTCCGGGTTCGATTCCCGGCGAAGACAGAAACATTGGGCGTGTTTCTTTACACCGGTTGTCAATGTTCCCATCAGTAAAGTGGGTACTTGGGTGTTAGTGGACTGGTGTGAGTCGCATCCTGGGACAAAACTGATCTAACTTACCCGAAATGCTCTGCATAAGAAGGGGCTTTCTATATAGTAGTATGTAATTGATGTCAGCTATGGTCTGTATACCTTGTACTCGTAGAAATAAAGATATCTATTTAATTTTCAACTGTTCAAGGCAACCTCATCAGTCACCCATTCTACTGTATTCACAACAATGAAATGATATCTGTTATTAAGAGGACAGGCTGCAGGTGCATAATAAAGTTCTCAAGGTAATAAAATAATTAAGTCTAACCACTCTTAAAAAAAGTTAAGATAAGATTTCATTCGGATTTTTAACCTGGAGAGTTAGTCACCCGGGATAACCCAAGAAAATCAGTAAATCATATTTCCATTGGAGTCCTTCAATATTGTTCCCCAGGATGTCAAATATACCAGTCGACTAATGCCCAGGTACCTACTTACTGCTAGGTGAACGTAACAGCAGGTGTAAGGAAACACGCCCAATGTTCTCACCCTTGCCGGAGATCGAACCACGGACAGTGTGTGAGGCGAATTACCTTGTACCTAGTTCAGCCATCAAAACTTTGGAGCCCGGTCCCTGGACCCATTGTGTACCTCTGTAATCTGTAAATACCTTTGTAACTTGTCATGATTGTGACTAGACCTACCTGGAGTTCATTACCTTTGTAAATTGTGAGTTCATTACCTTTGTAAATTGTGAATTCATTACCTCTGTAACTTGCTCAGCTATCAAAACTTTGAGGTCCAGTCCCTGGACCCATTATGTACCTCTGTAATCTTTTGACTACCGCCCACAGGATGGGTATGTGGTGCATAATAAACATATTAAACTAACTAACTAACTGTGTGAGGCGAGAGAGTTGCCTACCAGGCATGCTAGTGGCTTCTTTTGTGTCTAACAGTATTGTATTACATATAAACTGCATTTTGTATGCTGCAGAAAGAAATAAGATTTGTTTGTTTGTTTGTTTGTAAAGATGAAAACTACTGACCCACCGCGAGGCCTGGTCACAGACCGGGCCGCGGGGTCGTTGTCCCCCGGAACTCTCTCCAGGTATACCTTGAAAATATCACTAACCTTACAGTTAAGTCTCCTCTCCTTGAAAAATTCTGAGGTTGACTGACTTTTCCTTGACCTCTTGGGATGCATGTCTACTGTACTGCTGGAAGCCAGTTTTATAGCACCCTGCACCCTCAGTCTTGACCTCCTGTGACTAGGATCCTTACCTGTAAACTTAAAATACATGTAAAATGAATTAACTTTCGTCTGTTCAACTACTACTACTACGATTAATACTACTACTACTACATTGTTAATACTACTACTACTACTATTACTTGTATTATTATTACTACTACCACTAGTATTATTACCGTTACTATTGCTACTACCACTACTACTGCTCCGCTCTAGAACAACAGATATTACACCTAGCAAATAAAACCCCCCTAAATTCCATCAATGAAACGACATTTGTCTTTACAAACATACAGGGTCTAAAGCCGTCAACAAACAAAATTCCTTACATCAAGGGACTCCTCGTGGAGTCAAATACGATGTTTGCATTATTATTATTATTATAATCAAGGGGGAAGCGCTAAACCCGGAGGATTATACAGCGCCTGGGGGGGGGATGTGGAAGGCATTCAGGCTTAATTCGGGGAACTGGAGCACAGATCCAATTCCCTAAATCAAGAGCCCCTCACCAACATCAAGGAACCTTCCTTGAGGGGTACGATGTTTGCAGCATTCACAGAGACTCACATAAAGGATCATTATGACAACGAAATATGAATCCCAGGTTATGACCTATTCCAATGCGACAGACTAAACAGGCAATAAGAGGGGGTTGGCCTGTAAGTCACCGAGTCACTCATTTGCTCAGAATTATTAAACAGAGTGCTCCTTATATACTCAGGCATATCACCCTCTACAATGTTGGTAAGTCCTGATTTGTGTGTCTTGTGTGTAACCTGAAGTTTACCTGGAGAGAGTTCCGGGGGTCAACGCCCCCGCGGCCCGGTCTGTGACCAGGCCTCCTGGTGGATCAGAGCCTGATCAACCAGGCTGTTACTGCTGGCTGCACGCAAACCAACGTATGAGCCACAGCCCGGCTGATCAGGAACCGACTTTAGGTGCTTGTCCAGTGCCAGCTTGAAGACTGCCAGGGGTCTGTTGGTAATCCCCCTTATGTATGTTGGGAGGCAGTTGAACAGTCTCGGGCCCCTGACACTTATTGTATGGTCTCTTAACGTGCTAGTGACACCCCTGCTTTTCATTGGGGGGATGCTGCATCGTCTGCCAAGTCTTTTGCTTTCGTAGTGAGTGATTTTCGTGTGCAAGTTCGGTACTAGTCCCTCTAGGATTTTCCAGGTGTATATAATCATGTATCTCTCCCGCCTGCGTTCCAGGGAATACAGGTTCAGGAACTTCAAGCGCTCCCAGTAATTGAGGTGTTTTATCTCCGTTATGCGCGCAGTGAAGGTTCTCTGTACATTTTCTAGGTCAGCAATTTCACCTGCCTTGAAAGGTGCTGTTAGAGTGCAGCAATATTCCAGCCTAGATAGAACAAGTAAATGAATAGTTTAGCCATATTTTGATATATATATATATATATATATATATATATATATATATATATATATATATATATATATATATATATATATATATATATATAAGACGTTGTGAAGCATAATACGAGTGCACCATGCAAATGAAAAAAGTTCAACAAAAGAGTACACTTGGTCCTGCCCGTTTAGGTGATGTTTTCAAGTTTCAGTATATATTTCCATAAAATTTGGTAGTGTATATATGAATTCAGTAATGATCTGGGTGTGTACAGAACGTTTTTATTGTCCTTCCAGATCAATCAGAAATTGTACTACGGTGAGTCCTCCAAGGATAAGTCGAAATTTGTCTGTGTTTGGGGCGACAGTGACTCAGATCAAGACCCAGATGACCTGGATGTGGTGGACACTGATGATAAATACTTGCCACCAGATGCAGAGGTGTCAACAGATGAGGAGGAGGAAGCTGAGCCACCAGCAAAAAAAAAGCAGAAATTGAACAAGAAGAAACGTATTACTGTGGAGGAGTACCCTGATGAAGAAGAGCTTCAAGATGATCTTGCTTCTCAAGGAGACACCCAATGGAAGAATGAGGACATCCAGACTGACCCTTTGCCTGCATATAAACATGTAAAGCCTATTAAAGTTAGGTGTGCATATGATTATTTTACAGGCTTTTTACTCAAGACATGATAGACGACATTGCATTTCAAACTAATTTGTATGCCCAGCAAAAAAACATACATACTACTTTTCAAACAGATTCTGAGGAAATAACTAGGTTCATAGGTATTCTGTTGTATATGGGTTACACTGTACAGCCATCCATTGAGGACTATTGGGGAACTGCAAGTAAGGTAATTCAAGTTGTAGAAGTCATAGGATCAAAGAGGTTTAGGTTGCTGAGGCGTACCATTCATTTCAATGGTAACACACAAAAGAAGGATAATGACAGATTCCACAAAATAAGGCCTCTTTACAATGCACTAACTAAAGCTTGCTTGAAAGTTCCAGCTACACCCAAGCAGTCTGTTGATGAAGTTATGGTTGATTTCAAGGGTAAAACAGCTGGAAACCTAAGGCAATACATCAAAAACAAACCAGACAAGTGGGGTTTCAAACTCTTTTGTCGTGCCAGTGAAGATGGAATCATACACGATATACTCATGTATCAAGGTAACCCAACTTTTGAGAGCCATCACATAAAGCTGCCAATTAAGAAAGTAAACTCCCAATGAAGGTCCCAAGATGTTCTTGTACTTGCAGCACTCTCGACCAAAAAAAAACATCAGCAGTCTATGCTGATAATTTCTTTTCAAGTCTACCTTTGGTCAAGGAACTGAAAAGACAAGTATAACTGCAGGTACATTGGAACAATACGTGATAATAGATACGGTAAGCCACAACTGATGCCTGTGAAACAAATGGAAAAGAGCAATGTGGCCAGGGGCAATTTTGAATTCAAAAGCAATGATGATATTCTTATTGTAAGATGGAAGGACAACAAAGTTGTGACTCTAGTCACAAATGATGTGGGAGTTTATCCTTTGAGTCTCATTGAAAGATATGACAAGGAATCAAAGAAGAAAGACCACTTTGAGTGCCCAGGCATCAAGAACTACAATGCACACATGAGAGGTATAGACATAAGTAACATGTTGGTCCATCTTTACAAAACATCAATGAAATCAAAGCGTTGGTACATGCGGCTGTTTGCTTATGTTCTGGATCTTGCTGTTATGAATGCATGGCTTCTTTACTGTCGTGATTATCGGTCACTAAACCTGCCATGCCAGCCACTGAAGCATTCAGGCTTGACATCTCTATCACTGAAAGATCCAAAGGACAAAAGTCCAACCACACCAGCATGAGACTAACTCAAAGAGATTCACCCAGTACTTCTTTGGTTGACAGTAGTGAGGAATTATCAAACGTGGATTACCCATCTGCATTTCAGTTCCAACGTGCAGCAAGGCCAGATGACAGTGTGAGGTTGGATAAACAGCTAGGTCACTGGCCAGTGCTAGGTAAGCTGCTTTCATGCAAGTTTTGCAGCAAAAAGAATAATCATGTCACATCCTCATTTTCCTGTGCCATATGCACAAAGAAGGATAGAAATTGTTTCATAAAGTTTCATTTGAGAAATTAGTGATGTGAAATGATTGTTCTTTCTCAGGGAACTCAGGAATATTTCATTTGTAAGTTGTATCCCATTGCAATGTGTCATTGTTGATAAGTAGTTCCTATTTCTATTTTTTTAATGCTTACAAATTGTTCAGAAACAAGTTCCATTTATGTTTTTATATTGTCTACTTGTATAATAATTTTTTTTTTAACAATTGCAACCTTGCAACATTTTAAATTGTTATACCCCTAGCGGGCAGGACCGAGTTTACTTGGTCTTCGAATATCTGCAATTGCTCGACATGTAACTTTAACAACTCCTTTTAGATGGCCTCAGTGACCTTACATCGAGCGGCTCTATCCCCTCATAGGAAATCACTTTCAAATTTGCATTTTAGTCTGCCTTGCCCCTTGAAGGGATAAGAGGGGGTTGGCCTGTAAGTCACCGAGTCGCTCATTTGCTCAGAACTACTAAACACCTCAAATGATGTAGTCGAAGTTTTGGCAGTAAAGACTGAAAAACAAAACCTTGTCATTGTGATAGTATACAAGCCTCCAGATGCAACTTCCCAGCAATTCCAGGAACAGCTTGAGAAAATTGACCACTGTCTTAAAAATCTCCCAACTCCTGCCCCAAACATCTTGCTACTGGGAAATTTCAGCTTGAGACACCTATAATGGAGGAGTGTAGCAAATAATATTTTAGCAGAGATCACCCCAGGAGGCAGATACTCAAAAATCAGGGACAAAGGGATTAATGTACAATTGCTATGGATCCCATTACACATTGGATTACTCCTTCATGATAAAGTTGATATGTTAGCCAAGAAGAGTACCCAGAAGGAGAATGTAGAATATAACTTTGGTATATCTGTGTCTAGCATTAGGAATAATATTAGGAGAGAAATAAATAACGAAAATGATTGTTATAGGAATGCAGTTAGAAGCCAGAGTAGATCTATAACCCACTATGATAACATAAACGTAGATAAGTATGTTTATGGAGCAACTTGCAATGTGAAAAGACTGACTGATGTTGTAGTGGAAATTACTAAGCAAATTTCCTAAATTTGCTTGTAACAGATAAGTGAACTGTAGATATGTAGATATAAACCCATATGTACACCTTTTGGGACTTAGTTCCTAGGCCTTTTATGTATCCATATGCTCTTGCGCTACCGTCCACAGGATGGATACGGGGTGCACAATATACTAGCCACTTCAGTGGCGAAATCTAAAAATCTAGGAGGCAGCTCAGATGAAAATTCACACACACACGAGCTATTAAATCTCTGCACCAAATTCACCTTAAACCAGCAAATACTAGAGCCAACAAGACTAGAAAATACGCTGGACTTCATCTTCACTAACAACGACGATCTGATCCGTAATATAACCGTATCAAAGACAATGCACTCAGACCAAAACATAACAGAAGTACAGACATGTATGCACAGGGCTCCTGACCAGCAAAATGTGATCAGTCATGAGGGTGTCTTCACAAAATTCAATTTCAATAACAAAAACATATAATGGGAACAAGTCTACCGTGTCCTAAATGAAACAAGCTGGGAAGATATCCTAAACAACACGGATCCGAACATTTGCCTAGAAAAAATAAACTGTGGTTCTTGAGATCTGCTCAAGGTATAGATTATTCAGAAAAAGAAAGAGAAGATGTAAACTAGAAAGAGAGAGATGCTCCCTATACAGATAAAGGCGAAGAGTCACATCTGCTGAGAGGAGCCAATATTTCTGAAATACGAAGGAAGGCACTGGTCAATGAAATTACATATATCGAACTTAAGCTGAAGGATGGAAATAAATGGTATAAAATACCAACACAATGGAGGAATCTTATAGGAAACAAAAATCGCAGGAAGAACTAAAAGCCATAAAGGAAATGGAAAAAAAAACAAAGTACTTCTTCTCTTATGCCAAATCTAAGGGAAAAACAACATCCAGTATTGGTCCCCTGCTAGGCGAAATGGGACATACACAGATGACACCCAAGAATGAATCTTAACTAGTCATAAGTTGGCCTGTGATACTCCAATACTGAAACTATGTATAGTGCCAAAACAAAATCAATCACATTGTTAAACTCACAAACTAGTATTTAGTCACTTAGCCATAATACCAACTAACCTCATAATTTTGTAATATTTTAAACTTAAGATTTAATTTAAGTCTGCCCGAAATGCCTAGCCATGCTAGGTGTTCTAGTGGTACACTCTGTAATTATTATTTTACTACATGTAAACCACACGATAACCAAATTCTGTAACTCAGCATTGTAATCCTTATAGAGAATAAATTTTGAATTGAAGAAATGAGTGAGATACTAAAGTCCCAGTAGGACTCAGTGTTCAGCGAGCCGCTACCCAGACTAAGGGTTGACAATCCGAGCGAATTCTTTATGAATGAGACTCAAAATGAGACTTTATGAATGAGACTCAAAAATCTCGGATATTATCCTAACACCACAAGATTTGACGTGCCCATGCACTCTGTCCCACGCCCTGACTCACGGAACTCCATGTTCATCAAGAACTGCAAGAAGCCCCTGTCACGTGCCTTCAGCATTTTATGGAGAGGGAGCATGGACACAGAGGTTATCCCACACACACTAAAAACAACAGACAGCCCCACTGCACAAAGGAGGCAGTATAGCAATTGCAAAGAACTACAGACCGATAGCACTAACATCCCATATTATAAAAATCTTTGAAAGGGTTCTAAGAAGAAATATCGCCAACCACCTAGATACCCATCAATTACACAACCCAGGGCAACACGGGTTTAGAGCAGGTCGCTCCTGCCTGTCCCAGCTACTGGACCACTATGACAAGGTCCTGGATGCTGTAGAGGATAAACAAAATACGGATGTAATATACATAGACTTTGCAAAAGCTTTCGACAAGTGTGACCACGGTGTCGTAGCGCACAAAATGCGCGATAAAGGAATAACAGGAAGAGTTGGTAGATGGATCTATAACTTCCTGACAAATAGAACACAAAGAGTAATAGTAAACAGAGTAAAGTCCCAGGCAGCTCTCGTGAAAACCTCTGTTCCAGAAGGCACAGTACTCGCTCCCAGTCTATTCCTCATCCTCATTTCTGACATAGACAGAGATGTAAGCCATAGCTCCGTGTCCTCCTTTGAGGATGATGCCCGGATTGCCATGATAGTGACCTCCATCGAAGACACAGCAAGACTCCAAGCGGACAACCAAATCTTCCAATGGGCCATTCAAAACAATTTGAAGTACAATGAAGAAAAATTTCAACTACTCAGATATGGACTACTTGAGGAAATTAAAACTGTATGAGGGTATACGACAAATTCTAACCATACAATAGAGCGAAAAAGTAATGTGAAGGACCTGGGAGTGATAATGTCAGAGGATCACGCCTTCAAAGACCACAACAATGTAGCTACCTTATCCGCTAGGAAAATTATAGGATGGATAATGAGAACCTTGAAAACTAGGGACGCCAAGCCAGTGATGATTCTCTTCAAATCGCTTGTGCTCTCTAGGCTGGAATACTGCTGTACACTAACAGCCCCCTTCAAGGTAGGCGAAATTGCTGACCTGGAGAGTGTACAAAGAACTTTCACGGCACACATAACTACGATAAGGCACCTAAATTACTGGGAACGGTTGAAGGTCCTTGATATGTATTCCCTGGAATGCAGGCGAGAGAGATACATGATAATATACACTTGGAAAATCCTTGAGGGATTAGTAGCAACCTTGCACATGAAAATCATTCCCCATGAAAGCAAAAGACTCGGCAGGAGATGCAACATTCCCCCAATAAAAAACAGGGGTGCCACGGGTACACTGAGAAAAAACACAGTAAGTGTCAGGGGCCCAAGATTGTTTAACTGCCTCCCAGCATACATAAGGGGGACTACCACTAGACCCCTGATTGTCTTCAAGAAGGCACTGGGCAGTCACCTAAAGTCAGTACCTGACCAGCCGGGCTGTGCTCGTACGTCAGTTTTCTTGCGGCCGGCAGTAACAGCCTGGTTGATTAGACCCTTATCCACCGCGAGGCCTGGTCACAGACCGGGCCGCGGGGGCGTTGACCCCTGAAACCCTCTCCAGGTATACTATTACTATTATAGTACTACTACTACTACTACTACCATCATTTCTACTATTACTACGATTATTATTATTATTATTACTACTACTACTACCCTTTCCTACTACCACTGCTACTAATAGTACGACCAATACTACTACTCCTACTACCACCAATACTATTACTACTACTAGTACTACTATTAATACTACTAGTGCTGTTACTATTACTACTACTAGTAGTAGTTACACTAAATTGTACTACCGTCTATCACATAATAATAATAGAGTGAATTATAAAATATTTATATTCTATCACTGTAAAAGAACTTAATTACGAACTTAAAAATGTAAGAGTGCATCATAAACTGTACTACCTAATATTAATAATAGAGTGAAATATTGACTAATTGTATTATACAACTCTTCATCTGTCTAGACTTAAGTAATTTATAGTAAATTTATTCAGGTATACACAAATAGAGTTACATAGATTATCATACATAACAATATATAGAGAGAGAACCTGGGAAAACCCCAAAAAATCAGTGATTTATGTCTGCCCGAAATACCTGGGCATAATAGTGACTTTCTTTACTCCAATCATATTATAATATATAAACACACATTGTAACCTTAGCAGAGAAATAAATAATTTTAATATTATTTATAATGTTAGATAGTTACCTTATCCCTAGTAATGACCCTCGTATTGTAGATAGTCTTAATGACCTTGGTGTAGCAGATAGTCTTTTTAGTATGATAATAAGATGTTATCTTCATTGTAGAATAATAAGAAAATATTATAACCTTTATACTATAATAATAAGGTAAAAGGACCCCAATGGAAATAAGTCACTCTGTCTGACTTTTTTGGGTTATCCCAGGTTCTCTACACATATGCTGCTATGTATGATAATTCTATGTAACTGTATTGTGTATACCTGAATAAATTTACTTACTTACTTACTTACTTACTTACTTATAGTGTGGTGTTTACATGGTGACGTCAGAGCAGCGCAATATTTCGAACACTGGTCCGTTGATGGCTGCTGTTGCTGCCTCTCACACTCCACACATAATCATGTTTTTTATCTCAACCATCACTTTATAAGCTTACTCCATCACACTACATAAGTGAGTTACTATGGTGCTCTCAAGTGTTGTATAATGGCCACGGTTTACTCTTGTAGTTTTATAGGGAATACCATATAAATGATCGCTTGGGAGTGTTGCTTGTGTTGCAGGTAATCCAGGTCGAGTTACACTACTTTTTGCATGAATATCAATTGTTTTACATGGTAATATACGTGTAAATTACCTAGGGTAACATATAAAGTCAAAAAAAGTGACATTTCCATTTCCTTGTGATGCCTGTTACCCTCGTTGATTATTAACCCGAGGGTTAATAACCCAGTCAAGTCTGAGTTATTTCCATTGAAGTCCTTTAATCTTCTACCCCAGGATGCAACCCACACCAGTTCCCTAACACTTGGGGTAAGATTTATTGGTATTTTTAACCCGGAAGAGGGTAAGCCACCTAGGATAACCCAATCAAGTCTGTCATTGAGGACTTAGTAATTTTATTTAGATAGTTTCATAAATTCAGGTGACTACAATTATTATACATAGTAACGTGTGTAAATTACTGAAGATAACCCAAAAAAAAGTCAGTGACTTATTTTCATTGGGATCCTTGTAATGTCTTGTTTAGAGCCTAGCTGTCTGTCTTATTCCTATTGTGGTCCTTTACTCTGGTCCCCCAGGATGCCACCCACACCAGTCAACTAACACCCAGGTACCTATTTACTGCTAGGTGAACAGTACCAGCAGGTACAAGGGCATGTATTCTACTTGTGCTAGTGACTGAACCCTGGTCTCTGTGTGAGCTGAGGACTTTATTAATTAAACTTTAATTTAAGTCTCTTGCTATTTAAACCCAAGATGGGAGGTTCCTTGATCCTGGGTAGAGGCTCTTGATCCTGGTGAGTTGATCTTCCTCTCACCTTCCTTGCATTGAACCTGATTGTCTCCCAATTCCTTGGTAGTTGCATAGTGCTCCCATGAATGTTAATATACTGTATTAAAGTTGTTAACAATCTCTGTATTTGTTCCAGCTCTGACATTTCTCCTGCTTTGAACGGGGACGTCAGCACTGAGCAATATATAATTGTATACGTAATTGATATGTGCTAGTGCGTATACTAGTCCTCGTCCATGGCTGACTCGGGTGTGATTTACTCGCTGTAACAGCCATGTTTCCTCTACATTCTGTACTTTGATAGGTTCAGAATAAGACCAATATAGATGGATTTCAACAGTGGTGCAGCCAAACTAGAGCTTTTGCCATGGCTATAAACATTGACAATTTGAACCCGGCTACAAAACATGGTCAGCCCATTGCCAGTTGGCATTGCAATAAATAAGAGCAAGAACTTTATCTATATGAAGCCAGCAATGCTCTTCTCCCAAAATACTACAGGGATTATACACTATGTGCTGATCTGAATCTGCTTAAGCCTCTGACAGATTTATACAGGCCTCAAAACACATGTAGTCATTTTGACCTGCTTCCTAAATGCAACATTTTTTCTGGAAATCAAGGTGGGACAAGAACATATAGTAGTAAATTATTACTTACTCTTATTAGTAGTAGTAACAGTAGTGCAGGTATTTGTATTATATTTTATTTTATTATTTTGAAAGCTGCTTTAGGCTACAATGAAGTGTTCACTTCACAGATGGCTATAATTTGTTGACTCCCAGTCTTTCTACTGCATGGCAGAAACTCATTGTCTTTCTAAATCCTTGGGGAGCATTTGGAATGATAGAATTTGGCTTATTGATTACTACACCAAACAGTACAAGACGCACCAACCTTTTTAGAGGTGTACAAGGATGAGGAAAATCTCAGAACAGGCACTGTATACATGTATATGTTTGGCACATACAAAATCTCACTACTGTATAGTGAAACTGTAAATTCATTATATGATAAATTTGTGTAATCATTGGATATTTTACCAGATGAATTCAAGAATTGTAAAATTTGTTTCAGTTACAGTTTTACTTTTATTAATCTGTAATTTGTTTTTAACTATTTTTACTTCCTGTCACTACCTTGTGCTGGGCTCATAAGTGTAGAAAACACCATAGCTATGTAATATTTTTGGTATAAAAGTAGTTTTTTACTTCTAGTCTTTTACATGAAATGCTGTGTTTACTACATATTGGCTTTTGAAACTTTACATTTCTGTATAATATTTTGAAAATTAAATTTTTAATTTGAATGTTCAGAGGAAAGTAAACATGAATAATTTTTAACTTTGACCTATACTCCCATGTATTTTTCAGTGGAACATAATATAAACGAGGCCACAACATAGCTTCCCAAGCCGAACAAATAACCTTTAATACTTGCAAGAAAGTGATCAACCTATGAGTCTACGTACACTTCTGATGAATCATGAATTGTACTCTGCTGTAAAATTCACATGAAATAACTTGGACAAAAATAAGATCATCTTCCCCCACAAGTCGCTAGAGACAGTGACTGTAAGGTAAAACACAAGAAGTTTATTAACTTAAAGATGCCAAACTTCTTTTAACAAAATGCAAGGCTGGGTGCTCAAACTTTTGCATTTCAAATTCTTTTACACACTTTGGTCACACTTCACAGACACACACATGCATATATATATATATACATACATCTAGGTTTTTCTCCTTCTTCTAAATAGCTCTTGTTCTTCTTTATTTCTTCTATTGTCCATGGGGAAGTGGAAAAGAATCTTTCCTCCGTAAGCCATGCGTGTCGTATGAGGCGACTAAAATGCCGGGAGCAATGGGCTAGTAACCCCTTCTCCTGTAGACACTTATTAAAAAAGAGAAGAAGAAAAACTTTATAAAACTGGGATGCTTAAATGTGCGTGGATGTAGTGCGAATGACAAGAAACAGATGATTGCTGATGTTATGAATGAAAAGAAGTTGGATTCCTGGCCCTAAGCGAAACAAAGCTGAAGGAGGGTAGGAGAGTTTCAGTGGGGGGAAATAAATGGGATTAAATCTGGAGTATCTGAGAGAGTTAGAGCAAAGGAAGGGGTAGCAGTAATGTTAAATGATCAGTTATGGAAGGAGAAAAGAGAATATGAATGTGTAAATTCAAGAATTATGTGGATTAAAGTAAAGGTTGGATGCGAGAAGTGGGTCATAATAAGCGTGTATGCACCTGGAGAAGAGAGGAATGCAGAGGAGAGAGAGAGATTTTGGGAGATGTAAGTGAATGTATAGGAGCCTTTGAACCAAGTGAGAGAGTAATTGTGGTAGGGGACCTGAATGCTAAAGTAGGAGAAACTTTTAGAGAGGGTGTGGTAGGTAAGTTTGGGGTGCCAGGTGTAAATGATAATGGGAGCCCTTTGATTGAACTTTGTATAGAAAGGGGTTTAGTTATAGGTAATACATATTTTAAGAAAAAGAGGATAAATAAGTATACAAGATATGATGTAGGGCGAAATGACAGTAGTTTTGTTGGATTATGTATTGGTAGATAAAAGACTGTTGAGTAGACTTCAGGATGTACATGTTTATAGAGGGCCACAGATATATCAGATCACTTTCTAGTTGTAGCTACACTGAGAGTAAAAGGTAGATGGGATACAAGGAGAATAGAAGCATCAGGGAAGAGAGAGGTGAAGGTTTATAAACTAAAAGAGGAGGCAGTTAGGGTAAGATATAAACAGCTATTGGAGGATAGATGGGCTAATGAGAGCATAGGCAATGGGGTCGAAGAGGTATGGGGTAGGTTTAAAAATGTAGTGTTAGAGTGTTCAGCAGAAGTTTGTGGTTACAGGAAAGTGGGTGCGGGAGGGAAGAGGAGCGATTGGTGGAATGATGATGTAAAGAGAGTAGTAAGGGAGAAAAAGTTAGCATATGAGAAGTTTTTACAAAGTAGAAGTGATGCAAGGAGGGAAGAGTATATGGAGAAAAAGAGAGAGGTTAAGAGAGTGGTGAAGCAATGTAAAAAGAGAGCAAATGAGAGTGGGTGAGATGTTATCAACAAATTTTGTTGAAAATAAGAAAAAGTTTTGGAGTGAGATTAACAAGTTAAGAAAGCCTAGAGAACAAATGGATTTGTCAGTTAAAAATAGGAGAGGAGAGTTATTAAATGGAGAGTTAGAGGTATTGGGAAGATGGAGGGAATATTTTGAGGAATTGTTAAATGTTGATGAAGATAGGGAAGCTGTGATTTCGTGTATAGGGCAAGGAGGAATAACATCTTGTAGGAGTGAGGAAGAGCCAGTTGTGAGTGTGGGGGAAGTTCGTGAGGCAGTAGGTAAAATGAAAGGGGGTAAGGCAGCCGGGATTGATGGGATAAAGATAGAAATGTTAAAAGCAGGTGGGGATATAGTTTTGGAGTGGTTGGTGCAATTATTTAATAAATGTATGGAAGAGGGTAAGGTACCTAGGGATTGGCAGAGAGCATGCATAGTTCCTTTGTATAAAGGCAAAGGGGATAAAAGAGAGTGCAAAAATTATAGGGGGATAAGTCTGCTGAGTATACCTGGTAAAGTGTATGGTAGAGTTATTATTGAAAGAATTAAGAGTAAGACGGAGAATAGGATAGCAGATGAACAGGGAGGCTTTAGGAAAGGTAAGGGGTGTGTGGACCAGGTGTTTACAGTGAAACATATAAGTGAACAGTATTTAGATAAGGCTAAAGAGGTCTTTGTGGCATTTATGGATTTGGAAAAGGCGTATGACAGGGTGGATAGGGGGGCAATGTGGCAGATGTTGCAAGTGTATGGTGTAGGAGGTAGGTTACTGAAAGCAGTGAAGAGTTTTTACGAGGATAGTGAGGCTCAAGTTAGAGTATGTAGGAAAGAGGGAAATTATTTCCCAGTAAAAGTAGGCCTTAGACAAGGATGTGTGATGTCACCATGGTTGTTTAATATATTTATAGATGGGGTTGTAAGAGAAGTAAATGCGAGGGTCTTGACAAGAGGCGTGGAGTTAAAAGATAAAGAATCACACACAAAGTGGGAGTTGTCACAGCTGCTCTTTGCTGATGACACTGTGCTCTTGGGAGATTCTGAAGAGAAGTTGCAGAGATTGGTGGATGAATTTGGTAGGGTGTGCAAAAGAAGAAAATTAAAGGTGAATACAGGAAAGAGTAAGGTTATGAGGATAACAAAAAGATTAGGTGATGAAAGATTGAATATCAGATTGGAGGGAGAGAGTATGGAGGAGGTGAATGTATTCAGATATTTGGGAGTGGACGTGTCAGCGGATGGGTCTATGAAAGATGAGGTGAATCATAGAATTGATGAGGGAAAAAGAGTGAGTGGTGCACTTAGGAGTCTGTGGAGACAAAGAACTTTGTCCTTGGAGGCAAAGAGGGGAATTTATGAGAGTATAGTTTTACCAACTCTCTTATATGGGTGTGAAGCATGGGTGATGAATGTTGCAGCGAGGAGAAGGCTGGAGGCAGTGGAGATGTCATGTCTGAGGGCAATGTGTGGTGTGAATATAATGCAGAGAATTCGTAGTTTGGAAGTTAGGAGGAGGTGCGGGATTACCAAAACTGTTGTCCAGAGGGCTGAGGAAGGGTTGTTGAGGTGGTTCGGACATGTAGAGAGAATGGAGCGAAACAGAATGACTTCAAGAGTGTATCAGTCTGTAGTGGAAGGAAGGCGGGGTAGGGGTCGGCCTAGGAAAGGTTGGAGAGAGGGGGTAAAGGAGGTTTTGTGCGCGAGGGGCTTGGACTTCCAGCAGGTATGCATTAGCGTGTTTGATAGGAGTGAATGGAGACAAATGGTTTTTAATACTTGATGTGCTCTTGGAGTGTGAGCAAAGTAACATTTATGAAGGGGTTCAGGGAAACCGGCAGGCCGGACTTGAGTCCTGGAGATGGGAAGTACAGTGCCTGCACTCTGAAGGAGGGGTGTTAATGTTGCAGTTTAAAAACTGTAGTGTAAAGCACCCTTCTGGCAAGACAGTGATGGAGTGAATGATGGTGAAAGTTTTTCTTTTTCGGGCCACCCTGCCTTGGTGGGAATCGGCCAGTGTGATAATAAAAAAAAAAAAAAAAAACTTCTTCAAGGAGGGTTGTTGGAAAGACATGCAGAGGATTCCTTTATTTGTACATTTCACCAATCGGAGCTTTTTCAAGTACATCTGATGAGTGGAGTTTTGTGTAAATAGAGAATTCTGCATTAATGCCTCTTTTTTTTTAAATCGACTGGCAACAGTCATTGTCTCCAACTTCAAGGAGGGTGCTGATGAAGTTGTTGATCCAAGGAGTTACAGCTACCCTCCCCCTTCCTTAAATCAAACCTGATTACCCCTTGTTCATCAGATGCTATATGACTACAGGTTTAGCATTTCCACATGAATATAAGATCTGCCCCCTTCTATCCCTTCCTGGGACAGTCCTTCACACCTTCCACTCCATATTTGCATGCCCTCTTGATCACAGTACATTTATATACCTTAGAAAAGTTAGCATTTAATTAATCTTACCAAGCCAACATAGTACAGTGGCTATCACACTTGTCAGCACACTGGCATGTAGTCTTAGTACAGGCTTGCCATGGGTTTGAACCCCATGTAATTTTTTTTTTTTTTTAAACACTTCAACCATTTCCCACCGGGGCAGGGTGATCCAAAAAGAAAGAAAATAAAACTTTCATCATCATTCAACACTTTCACCATCATTCATACATAATCACTGTCTTTGCAGAGGCACTCAGATACAACAGTTTAGATGTCATTCCAAACAGACAATTCTCGGTTATTTACAATAATTTTATTACAGTTTTGCAAGACGTGCAATTGAGTTGGTGCCTCCATAATCTGATACATTCCCATTTTCCATCTATTGACATATGTTCTTCCAGAGTCCATGATTGATACCCAAGCGATTCACCTCGTCTTTCACAAATCCATTTGGTGGCACTTGCCTAAATATCTAAATACATTTATAGTACAGTGGTTTTATGATACTAATCCATTCCAGGTATATTGTAACTCAAACCCCAGAATACATAGTTTTATGGTAATTTGTTTCAAGACTCTCACAAATGCAAGTTCTACTGTACCTTAGACTTGAAGAGTTGGTGGTGTGGTGGTGGGAGAGGAAGTTACTGGTTGGAAGGAGAAGCTCCTTCCCACTGCTACCTCTTGGGGAAAAAAGCTATCCCAAGTTGTTTCTGTTGTTGTCGTCCAGGCTCTTAAAATAAGATAAAATATTATCTTCAAAAACACAGGAAATTTCAGTTTTATTCAATGTCTGGGTGTTTTCTTATGATTATTTTCAGACCTTTGTAATGAGTAAACAACTGAATTTCATCAGCCACTTTAATATTTTTTTATAATTTTGTTTTGCTTGGTTATAGTAGAGATGGTTGATTGTGGAAAACCATATTCATGCACCAATGCAATAATTCTAATTCCTTCATCATATTTTTCAAAATTTCTTGCTTGATCTTCAGAGAAATTGCCTATTTACTCTGTACTTTAGAGGCCATGATAACATGACTTGGTAACACAAAAGATGGTGTAATTAAGTCACAAATGCAGTTATAAAGAATACATAATCTAGAATTGGTGCTGGCCACATACCTGGTATGACTCACGAAATCATAATGACATGATTGCAAACAAACCGTACCACGGGTGTGGGTTAGAACCTGCGATCAGAGAGTCATAAAACTCCAGACTGTCGCGTTAGCCACTGGGCTACTTAGTTGGATGAATCTTAATCTTATGTAGCTAGCTGGCCCAGTGGCTAATGCAACGGTCTGGAGTTTTACGACTCTCTGATCGCGTGTTTCTAATCCCACCCGTGGTATGGTTTAACATACCTGGTAGCTTCAAATGATGCTATTGGCCAAGACCCATTGCTGATTAGCCACAAAGCTACCCCCACTGATGCTCTTATTGGCTCATACACTGCCCAAGAGGCAGGCTACTGCATCATTGGTAGGCTGAGCCCCACCCACACATGCCAACCATTTTATGCATATCGTCTCAAATTTTTCATTTCGACTCGATGCTCAATTCCTTTATGAAGATAAATCATAACTCAAAATTATTGTAACTCCAAACTCCTACTTTTGGAGCTCATTTTTCAGAATCCTCCAAGCAAAGAGCAGCTATGACAGCTCCCACTTGATATTAATTTTATAAGCTACTAATACTGCACTTTTCCCTAAAACTTTAATTCCCTTTTACAACTATATTGTGACCAAAGGTGTATCCCTATCTAAAACCCACATTTACTGGAAAATACAGTACAGTGGATCCCTGGTTTAAGATATTATTTCATTCCAGAAGTATGTTCAGGTGCCATTACTAAACGAATTTGTTCCCATAAGGAATATTGTGAATTAGATTAGTCCATTTCAGACCCCCAAACATACACGTACAAATGCACTTACATAAATACACTTACATAATTGGTCGCATTGGGAGCTGATCGTAAACCGGGGGTCCACTGTATTTGCCTTCTCTCCTTCACTGGTAATTTAGTCCAAGATCCTCCTTTTCCTTGTAATTTTATGTTTATACTTTACCACCTTTTTACATGCATTTGCACAATTAGCCACATCTCACCTGTGTCCACAGTATCATAGCCTGTTTTTCAAATTCTACCTGATTTGGTAGAAGACTGCCAGTGTATTAAAATCTTTTTTAATGTACAGCTCACTTGTATGCTTTAATATAAATTCTTGATCAATGCATTATTTTCCTTCCTAAATCCATTGTGTACATCTGCAAGTTCTGTCTTTACCATAACTTTTTTTTTTTATTCTATCATATACTTTTCCTGGTATAATTTTCTTATAGTTCTTGCTTAACAATAGTTACCTTAGGGACACAAGTTGAAATCAACAGAGGTCAGAAATGGAATAATTACGGAGGACATGAAAACTAGCAACTCAAGATCACGGTTATTAGTGATTATGTATTTGTAACTACAGGATCAGAGCAAAGCTCATGATCAAGTTCACTGTCAATGAATCATTGCCAATGGATATTGTGAAGGAAAACCATCGTGATGCAAAAATGGCAGACAGGCACTTAACTCCTAATTACTGATCACTTGGTTAACACAGTAGGAATATTGCCAGAATCAATAATTGCAGATGCAATTCACAGTTACTCTGATACAATTCACTGAATGAATCTCAGCACAAATTTAAATAGGGTCCTTGCATAGCAAATAGTGTACCATGATTAAATGACATTATTTATGCACACTTCTATAAGGACTATGATAAGTAACACACAGGTGAAGAGAATAGCAACACCTGGTATTTGAAACAAAATTCTCTCCTGAACTGAGGCATGGGTGATGAATAGGCAATAGAGAACATGCATAAATAGGGAAAAATTGGAGTGAGGACTTGTCACACGTGACATTCCACAAGGATCAACATTGGGCCCCTTGTTCACAGTCTGTATAAATGATCCAGACAAAGGAATGAATAACAGAAATAAAGTTGGGCAGCAAATTCTGAGGCTGATACCATGGAACTTGGGGATAATTTGGATAGGTTAATGTGGTGAGAATAATTGCACATATGGTTCAGTGTAGACAAATGTAAGGTAGCCCTGGGAAAATTAAATAGGTGCAGTACAACACAGTACAGTGGGCCCCTTGGTTATCAGCCAACCAGCTTATCAGCCGGGTTTTTGGCTCCCGGTTATTGGCCGTTATTTCGCTTATCAGCCGTATGGTACATGTCAGCCCTCCACCGCCAGCCACTCGCTTGTCAATCTGGCTTTGCCTCTGGGCAAGTGAGGAAGCTTCTGCTCATTCATCCAAACATTTCTCTATAATTCATTGATTTTCATGGTTATCGATAAAGGAGGCGACGAACCTTTTTTTAGCGATAAAAAAATTGAAATTGAAGAATTATGGAAAACTGTTTTCTTACTAAAAATAGTGCATAATTCTGGCAACATGTTGATGGAATCAGCTTGTTTCTATCATATTTCTAAGTATGTTTTTCCACAAATGTAATTTTTTTGTTCTTGCTGTCAGCAAGAGGACATACCTGGAGAGAGTTTCGGGGGTCAATGCCCCTGTGGCCCAGTCTGAGACCAGGCGTCATGGTGGATCAGGGTCTGATCAACCAGGCTGTTACTGCTGGCTGCACGCAAGCTGATGTATGCACCACAGCCTGGTTAGTCAGGTACTGACTTTAGGTGTCTGTCTAGTGCCTTCTTGAAGACAGCCAGGGGTTTATTGGTGATCATCCCTTATGTATGCTGGGAAGCACTTGAACAGTCTTGGGCCCCTGACACTTATTGTGTTGTCTCTGTGTACTTGTGGCACCCCTTCTTTTCATCAGGGGAATGTTGCATCTCCTGCTGAGCCTTTTGCTTTCATAGGGAGTGATTTTCGTGTGCAAGTTTGGTACTAATCCCTCCAGGACCTTCGAAGTGTATATTATCATGTATCTCTTGCCTGCTTTCCAAGGAATACAGATCAAGGACCTTCAACTGTTCCCAGTAGTTTAGGTGCCTTATCGTACTTATGTGTGCCGTGAAAGTACTTTGTGCACTCTCCAGCTCTGTAATGTTGCCAGCCTTGAAGGGGGCCATTAGTGTACAGTAGTACTCCAGCCTAGAGAGCACAAGTGATTTGAAGAGAATCATCATGGGCTTGGCATCCCTAGTTTTGAATGTTCTTATTATCCATCCTATCATTTTCCTGGCGGATGAGGTAGATACATTGTTGTGGTCTTTGAAGGCGAGATCCTCTAACATTATCACTCCCAGTTCCTTCACATTACTTTTCCACTCTATTGTATGGTTAGAATTTGTCGTATACCCTGACACATTTTTAATTTCAAGTTTCCCATATCTGAGTAGTTGAAATTTCTCCTCGTTGAACTTCATATTGTTTTAAGTGGCCCATTCGAAGATTTGGTTGATGTGCACTTGGAGTCTCGAGGTGTCTTCAATGGAGGTCACTGCCATGGTAATCCGGGTGTTATCCGCAAAGGAAGACACGGAGCTATGGTTTACATCTCTGTCTATGTCAGAAATGAGGATGAGGAATAAAATGGGAGCAAATACTGTGCCTTGTGGAACAGAGCTTTTTTACTGTGGCTGCCTCAGAGTATACTCTGTTTACTATTACTCTTTGTGTTCTATTTGTCAGGAAGTTGTAGATCCATCCACCAGCTTTTCCCATTATTCCTTTATCATTCATTTTGTGTGCTATTACACCTTGATCACACTTGTCGAAAGCTTTTGCAAAGTTTGTGTATACTACATCTGTATTTTGTTTATCCTCTACAGCATCTAGGACCTTGTCATAGTGGTCCAGTAGCTGGGACAGGCAGGAGTGACCTGCTCTAAACCCGTGATGCCCTGGGTTGTGTAATTGATGAGTATCTAGGTAGTTGGCTATCTTGCTTCTTAGAACCCTCTCAAAGATTTTTATGATATGGGGTGTTAGTGCTATCAGTCTGTAGTTCTTTGCAATTGCTTTACTGCCACCTTTGCGGAGTGAGGCTATGTCTGTTGTTTTTAGTGTGTGTGGAATTACCCTCATGTCCATGCTCCCTCTCCATAAAATGCTGAAGGCACGTGATAGGGTCTTTTTGCAATTCTTGATGAACACGGAGTTCCACGAGTCTTTGCCTGGGACATAGTTCATGGGCATGTCATTAATTGCCTCTTCAAAGTCTTGTGGAATTAGAATATTATCCGAGATCTTTCAGATAACCAAATTTTGGGTTTCATTCATAAAGAATTCATTTGAATTGTTGACCCTTAGTCTGGACAGCGGCTCGCTGAACACTGAGTCATATTAGGACTTTAGTATCTCACTCATTTCTTGGCTGTCATCTGTGTATGTCCCATCCTGCCTAAGCAGCAGCCCAATACTGGATGTTGTTTTTCCCTTACATTTGGCATAAGAGAAGAATTTTTTTTTTTTCAATTTCCTTTATAGCTTTTAGTTCTTCCTGTGATTCTTGTCTCCTGTAAGATTCCTTCAGCTTAAGTTCGATATTTGCAATTTCATTGACTAGTGCCTCCCTTCGTATTTCAGATACAGTGGACCCCCGCCTTATGAATGCATCGCGTTACGTTAAATCCGCCATACGAAGCATTTGAACACAAAAATTTTGCCTCGCCTCACAATAAAGAACTCGCCTTATGTTATTCGTCCGGGCCATGTCCCACGTGTAACCTCAGCTGCCCCATGGGTGCCAGTGTTTACAAGCCAGCCAGTGAGGTCGCATCTAAGCATACATTCGGTACATTTCATATTATCACAGTGTTTTTAGTGCTTGTAACTGCAAAATAAGTCACCATGGGCCCCAAGAAAGCTTCTAGTGCCAACTCTGTGGTAAAAAGGGTGAAAATTACTATGGAAATGAAGAAAGAGATAATTGCTAATAACGAAAGTGGAGTGCGTGTTTCGGAGCTGGCCAGGTTGTATACCAAACCCCAATCAACCATCACTACTATCTTGGCCAACAAAACGGCAATCAAGAAAGCTGTTTTTGCAAATGGTGCAAGTTTGTTTTCGAAACAGAGATCGCAAGTGATAGAAGATGTTGAGAGACTGTTATTGGTGTGGATAAACGAAAAACAGATAGCAGGAGATACCATCTCTCAAGCAATCATATGTGAAAAGGCTAGGAAGTTGCATGATGATTTAATTAGAAAAATGCCTGCAACTAGTGGTGATGTGAGTGAATTTAAGGCCAGCAAAGGTTGGTTTGATAGATTTAAGAATCGTAGTGGCATACATAGTGTGATAAGGCATGGTGAGGCTGCCAGTTCGGACCAAAAAGAAACTGAAAAATATGTGATAGAATTCAAGGAGTACATAGACATTGAAGATTTGAACCCTGAACAAGTGTTTAATTGTGACAAAACAGGCCTGTTTTAGAAGAAAATGCCAAGCAGGACCTACATTACTCAGGAGGAAGAGGCCAGACCTGAGGAAACTGTTTCAAAGGAGGGGAGAGAGAAATTGAGGAAGTTGCCTACTTCAAAGATTTAGGAAATGTGTGCAAAGTGGGTTGAACTGCAAACCTTTACGGATGAAAATCACCCTGACACAGCTACTGCAAGCCGTGTTGGCAACCTGTACAGTGACAGTGTTATGGCCCATTATAGGAAAGTCTTAAAGGAACGGGAGGTACAGAGCTCTATGGACAGATTTGTTGTGCGACAGAGGTCCAGTGACTCAAGTTGGTCCTAGTGGCATTAAAAGAAGAAGGGAAGTAACCCCGGAAAAGGACTTGCTACCTCAAGTCCTAATAGAAGGGGATTCTCCCTTCTAAACAATAACTTCCACACTCTCCCCTCCTCCCATCCCATCAATCATCACCAGATCTTCAATAAAGGTAAGTGTCATGTATTTCTATTCTTAGTAGAGTTAATTGTGCATGTCTTCTTCAGTTTGTGTGTATTAAAATTAATATTTCATGTGGTAAAAAAAAAATCATACTTTGTTATGTCAGGAACGGATTAATTTGATTTCCATTATTTCTTATGGGGAAAATTAATTCGGCTAACGATTATTTCGGCTTATGATGAGCTCTCAGGAATGGATTAATATCGTAAGGTGGGGGTCCACTGTATATTGGCCCCACTCAGCAGCTCTGTGACTCTTTGCCTCCATCTGTATAGGGAACATCTCTCTCTTTCTAGTTTACATCTTCTTTCTTTTTCTTAATTAAATGTGTCTTGAGCAGATCTCAAGAACCACAGAATTCAATTTTTCAAGGCAAATGTTCGGATCCATGTTGTTTAGGATATCCTCCCAGCTTGTTTCATTTAGGACATGGTTTACTTGATCCCATTGTGTGTTTTTGTTATTGAAATTGAATTTCGTGAAGAGACCTTCATGACTGCTCACATTTTGCTGGTCTGGAGCCCTGTGCATACATGTCTGTATCTCTGTTATGTTGTGATCTGAGTGTATTGTCTTTGATACAGTTATACTACATATCAGATCATCATTGTTAATGAAGATGAGGTCCAGCATATTTTCTAATCTTGTAGGCTCTACTATTTGCTGGTTTAAAGTGAATTTGGTGCAGAGATTTAATAGTTAGTTTAATATCTTCATTATGCACCCCATACCCATCCTGTAGGCGGTAGTCAAAAGATTACAGAGGTACATAATGGGTCCAGGGACTGGGCCTCAAAGTTTTGATAGCTGAGCAAGTTACAAAGGTAATGAAGTCACAATTTACAAGAGATTTAATAGTTCGTGTGTTTGTGAATTTTCATCTGAGCTGCCTCCCGGGGTGATCTCTGCTAAAACATTGTTTGCTATACTCTTCCATTTTAGGTGTCTCAAGGTGAAATCTCCTAGTAGTAAGATGTTTGGGGCAGGAGTTGGGAGATTTTCCAGACACTGGTTAGTTTTCTCAAGCTGCTCCTGGAATTGTTGGGAAGTTGCTTCTGGAGGCTTGTATACTACCCCAATGACATGGTTTTGGTTTTCAATCTTTACTGCCAGAACTTCAACTAATCATTTGAGGTGTTTAGTAGTTCTGTGCAAACGAGCGACTCTGTGACATATAGGCCAACTCCCCCTTGTTGCCTGTTCAGTCTGTCGCATCAGAATAGGTTATAAACTGGGATCCATATTTCGTTGTCATAATGATCCTTTATGTGGGTCTCTGTGAATGCTGCAAACATTGCATTTGACCCCATGAGCAGTCCCTTGATGTAAGGAATTTTGTTGTTTTTTAACAGCTTTAGACCCTGCATGTTTGCAGAGACAAATGTCATTGTATTGGTGGAATTTAGGGGGGTTTTATTTGCTGACTCTAATATCTGTTGTTCTGGAGGCCAATGTCCGTGCCTCTGCTCCAGAAGTGTTTTCAGGTGATGTAGGATTATTGTCATTTCTTGCCAGCCTTTTTTTCCCTCCTGACCCTAAAAACCTCTGTCCCTGGAGAGGTTGTGGCTCCTCTCTTTTGTTTCCCATAGTCTGGCTGGTCTGTGTCTTCTAGTCCCCTTTAGATGATGTGCCTGGCAGTATGCATTGTAGCATTTTCTTTCATGGATTGACGAGTGTCACATTTCTGGGTGAAATAAATTACAGGGGGGGAAGTTGCACTCTCCTGTTATGTGGGTGTGGCATTTTTTGGGATGGTCAGAGGTGCATGTCCCACGTGTTTTACCAGATATACCGTGCCTCAGATACCTAAGGCATAGTATTTACATATATTGTAATTCTGTTTGCTTGGATTTATTGTAGCTGCGTTCGCTGCTGGTGCATTTATTTTTCCTGTTTCCTCTCTATCTTTCACCCCTGTATGGATATCAGTGCTTCCACCAGGTTTTGCTGGTAGTGTGTCGACACTATTACCTGAGGCATCATCCCATTTTGATCCATCTCCAGCAGTATCTCTATTTTGAACCTCTGTGGACTGAATAACATTGTCTTCACTGTCCTCCAGGACAACACTTGTACCTTCACGAGCACTGTCTTCTGAGACATCACTAGGACCTTCAGCACTTTCCTCCAGTGTGGTAAATGGTTTAAGAAAAACTGATAAGTTGAAGATTGAGACACTTATGCAACACATGGGAATCTTTATTGAGGAAACGTTTCATCACCCAGTGGCTTCATCAGTCCAGTACAAAGCAGAAAGGTGTAAGGAGAGGAGGAGTTTGAGGTAATCAGTTCCTCAGCCTGGAGTCAATGTGTTTAGGCCATCAATCATCAATTCTACAAGATTGGTGGACTGAACACATCGACTCCAGGCTGAGGGACTGATTACCTCAAACTCCTCCTCTCCTTACACCTTTCTACTTTGTATTGGACTAATGAAGCTGCTGTGTGGTGAAACATTTCCTCAGTAAAGATTCCCATATGTTGCATAAGTGTCTCAATCTTCAACTGTCCTCCAAGACAGCACTAGCACCCTCAAGAGCACTGTCCAAGACAGCTCTGTCCCTACCACCCATCTTATTTTCCCAGCTGTCATACCATGTTGACATGTCTTTCAAGAAGGATGTTTTATTGGTGTTCTTGTCTTTTAATATAGATGTCATTTCCTCATACAGGTGTATCTCGTTTGGGCAGACTCAAAAACATCTCTCTGAGTTTGTCAAGTGTGGTCACTGGTTTAAAATTCCTGCATATACCATGGGACCATTTACCACAGAGATGGCAAGCAATCCAGGCTTGGTTTTGTCCCTTACCCTTTCTGCAGACTACAGATCTTCATGGTGATGGTCATCTTACAATACTTGACAACTCTCCCAGCTAGCTAGTCTATAATTCCCCAAAGTATTTAATTTTTTGTAACAGTTCTTCCTATTTGGCTTTATTTCCAATGAAATCATTTGAATCCGCCCGAATCTGGACGAATCCAGTTAGTGGATCACTGTATATCTTTTTACTAATAATCACCTTAACAGTAGATCTGTCTATCTGTGTTGTAACTATTTGTTGTAGTTACTGTTTGAGTGTTTGATAAGGGCGCTTAGAGCCCCGTCAGTTAATGAAACCAGTCAGAGGATACCTTGTTATCAACGAATCCGTTTGAATCCAGTCGTTGGATGAATCCGGGCAAATCTGGATTAGGCTTGCTGGATGATTTGGACTAGCTCATCAAAAGGACTACTGGAAAATTTTTAAACAGAGTAATACGTGTTCAGTTTGATGCAGAAAGTATAACTTGCGTGTTTGGGCGCCAGTGGCTTCTGTAGATGAAAAATTACTGGAAGAATATAGCTCTTCCCAATCTAGTTCATTAGTAATAACTGTAAGGGTACAATATTTAATTAACAGTTGATTTAGTTTTAGTAAATTATAACCAAGGAAAGACAGATTGATAATATTCATGTCCAGCATATTAGTGCACACTTCATAATTGATTTTGTATTTCATTTGTTCACCTTTCAGATAGGTAAAGATGGAGGTCAGTGTAATTTGTGCTTCTGCTTCTGCCAAGGACAAACACAAAGGTCTACATCCGGCATCCAGAAACCATAACTCTACTAACGACTCTGGCTATTGTTCTGACATACTTGCATCACCAGAATGCACTTCTGGTTCACGTATACCTCAAGTTGTGGAAGCAAAAGAAGTCGCATGTCTCACCCCTGTTATCCTTGAAAGAAGAACTGGAAGGTGAGCATTTTGTGGACAATAATACAGTTTCTAGTGTTCTTTAATATTACAAACTTCCTTTTGTAATTACCTGCCTGAAGCTACAGGAGCAAACCTATGCTCTGGGTGTTTTATCCTCAGTTTTTAATCAATAATGATAATTCAATTTTCTCTAGTGGCTGTACACGCTACCCTTTCTTGTGACCCAGTTAATTGTTCTACCCCATTGAAGAACTTAATATCATCCTTTAGGCATCTTTTCTTCCTCTGTTTACAACTATGGGCTCTTGTTTTCTTCTGGCTAAGTAGTAGTTTAATACCAACAAAATTAGAAAAAGACATCCAGTTACATAGCGTTATTAATTACATTTTGCCCATGTTAATTATAAAGTCACAAACATCTTTTTATGACTTGGTAAAATCTGCTCTGTAGACAAAACTTAGTCAATGAAGCTTCCGTGTAGCTGCATTTGTTCATTTCTCATCCTGTTCTCCCTGTGGATATTAAGAAGTCTTCCTTATCTATTTTAATCCTTTTATGATGTGAAATGGAAAAAAAGCTTTTATTAGGACATCATTTTGCTTTGTGTAGAGTTTTATCAAGTCCTGGAGGTGGGAAGGGCAGTGCCTGCACTATGAGGGAGGGGTGGGAATGTGGCAGTTCAGTTGTTTACCAAGTTGTGATATCAGCACACTTGTTAAGACAGTGATTGAATGAATGATGGTGAGTGATTCTTTTTTTCTTGGGTCACCATGCCTTGGTGGGAAATTGCCTTCAAGGTAAAAAAAAAAAAAACACAAGTGAAAAATCTCAATGAAAGCTTACTCTAACCTATCTTTTTTCACTGTTTTTGGAAGTGTTCTATACCATTTGAATTTTTTATAATGTGATAAACTGCAACAATAACAAGGAGGGGTGTTAGTGTTACAGTTTTATAACTGGAGTGTGAGCGCGCCTCTGGCAAGATGGCATGAATGATGAAAGTTTTTCTTTTTTGGGCCACCCTGCCTTGGTGGGAGACGGCCGATGTGTTATAATAAAAAAAATCACATATCATATTTTCCTAACTAAGTGTAACATGGATAGCAGTTTGTAAAAGTAATTTGTACAGTTTACCCACAAAACTGGCAAATGGACAATATAATTTAATGTAGGTAAGTGCCTGCCTTCTCCATGGGGAAGTGGAACAGAATTCTTCCTCCGTAAGCCATGCGTGTCGTAAGAGGCGACTAAAATGCCGGGAGCAAGGGGCTAGTAACCTCTTCTCCTGTATAATTTACTAAATGTAAAAGGAGAAACTTTTGTTTTTCCTTTTGGGCCACCCCTCCTTGGTGGGATATGGCCGGTGTGTTGAAAGAAAGAAGTGCCTGCCTCGGTGGGAGACTGCCGACTTGTTAAAAAAAAAAAAAAAAAAAAGTGCGTCATATCTAGGTAGTAGGTTGGTAGACAGCAACCGCCCAGGGAGGTACTACTATCCTGCCAACTGAGTGTAAAACTGAAACCTGTAATGGTTTTACATGATGGTAGGATTGCTGGTGTCTTTTTTGTCTCGTAAACATGCAAGACTTCAGGTACGTCTTGTTACTTCTGCTTAAACTTAGCTCACACTACACGTGCATGTTTTTCTTTTTTTTACCAAGTCGGCCATCTCCCACCAAGGCAGGGTGACCCAAAAAGAAAGAAAATCCCCAAAAAGAAAATACTTTCATCATCGTTCAACTCTTTCACCTCACTCACACATAATCACTGTTTTTGTAGAGGTGTTCAGAAACACAACAGCTTAGAAGCATATACGTATAAAGATACACAACATATCCCTCCAAACTGCCAATATCCCGAACCCCTCCTTTAGAGTGCAGGCATTGTACTTCCCATTTCCAGGACTCAAGTCTGGCTATATAAAAATAACCGGTTTCCCTGAATCCCTTCACTAAATATTACCCTGCTCACACTCCAACAGATCGTCAGGTCCCAAATAATAGTCTTCTCCATTCACTCCTATCAAACACGCTCATGCACGCCTGCTGGAAGTCCAAGCCCCTTGCCCACAAAACCTCCCTTACCCATTCCTTCCAACCTTTTCAAGGACGACCCCTGCCCTGCCTTCCTTCCCCTACAGATTTAAATGCTCTCCATGTCATTCTACTTTGATCCATTTTCTCTAAATGACCAAACCACCTCAACAACCCCTCGTCAGCCCTCTGACTAATACTTTTATTAACTCCACACCTTCTCCTAATTTCCACACTCCGAATTTTCTGCATAATATTTACACCACATATTGTCCTTAGACAGGACATCTCCGCTGCCTCCAACCGCCTCCTCACTACTGCATTCACAACCCAAGCTTCACACCCATATAAGAGTGTTGGTATTACTACACTTTCATAAATTCCCTTCTTTGCCTCCATAGATAACGTTTTTTTTGTCTCCACATATACCTCAACGCAGCGCTCACCTTTTTTCCCCTCATCAATTCTATGATTAGCCTCATCCTTCATAAATCCATCCGCTGACACGTCAACTCCCAAGTATCTGAAAACATTCACTTCTTCCATACTACTCCTCCCCAATTTGATATCCAATTTTTCTTTATGCATGTACAAGCATATATATATATACACACACCCCTCAGGGTTTTCTTCTATTTTCTTACTAGTTCTTCTGTATTCCCTCTTATCTCCATGGGAAAGTTGAACAGAATTCTTCCTCCATAAGCCATGCATGTCATAGGAGGTGACTAAAATGCCGGGAGCAAGGGGCTAGTAACCCCTTCTGTATATATTACTAACTTTAAAAAGAGAGACTTCTTGATTTAATTTTTGGGTCACCCTGCCTCGGTGGGATATGGCCAGTTTGTTGAAAGAAGTGCTTCGTAGTAGAAATGGGACAATGAGGAAATGAGAAATACTGTGCTTGCTAAGTTGCTGTATCCTTGGGAAAATTCTTAAAAAAAATAAATCACAAGATGCATTAGACCAAAATTGGAGTGTTCATCTGTAGAATCCACAAAAAAAAAAAAAAACAATGTTACAGTTCAGTCATATTACAGAATAGCTTCTCAAGTTGAGATAATCAAAGATCATAAAATTATACAAGAATTTAGGCAAGTAGATTTTTTTTTAGCATGGGGTCACAACTGAACTAAGGGAGAAAGGATATAAGTTGTATTTTTATATAATGGTAGACATCTGAGAGGGGGTAAAGGAGGTTTTGTGGGCGAGGGGCTTGGACTTCCAGCAAGCATGCGTGAGCGTGTTAGATAGGAGTGAATGGAGACGAATGGTACTTGGGACCTGACGATCTGTTGGAGTGTGAGCAGGGTAATATTTAGTGAAGGCATTCAGGGAAACCGGTTATTTTCATATAGTCGGACTTGAGTCCTGGAAATGGGAAGTACAATGCCTGCACTTTAAAGGAGGGGTTTGGGATATTGGCAGTTTGGAGGGATATGTTGTGTATCTTTATACGTATATGCTTCTAAACTGTTGTATTCTGAGGACCTCTGCAAAAACAGTGATAATGTGTGAGTGTGGTGAAAGTGTTGAATGATGATGAAAGTATTTTCTTTTTGGGGATTTTCCTTCTTTTTTGGGTCACCCTGCCTCGGTGGGAGACGGCCGACTTGCTGAAAAAAAAAGAAAATTCTGGAATAGGATAAGAGGTGGTGGTAGTAGTATGGGCTACAACCACTGGAAACTTTGTTGAAAAGACACAAATACACAAAAGTCCAACCTTTTCGAGGACGACCCCTACCCTACCTTCTTTCCCCTACAGATTTACAGTATATGCTCTCCATGTCATTCTACTTTGATCCATTCTCTCTAAATGACCAAACCCCCTCAACAACAACACCTCAGCCCTCTGACTAATGCTTTTATTAACTCCACACCTTATTTCCACGCTCCGAATTTTCTGTATAATATTTACACCACACGTTGCCCTTAGACAGGACATCTCCACTGCCTCCTCGCTGCAGCATTTACAACCCAAGCTTCACACCCATATAAGAGAGTTGGTACCACTATACTTTCATACATTCCCTTCTTTGCCTCCATAGATAACGTTTTTTTGTCTCCACGTGTACATCAACGCACCAGTCGCCTTTTTTCCTTCATCAATTCTATGGTTAACCTCATCCTTCATAAATCCATCCGCTGACACGTCAACTCCCAAATATCTGAAAACATTCACTTCTTCCATACTCCTCCTCCCCAATTTGATATCCAATTTTTCTTTATCTAAATCATTTGATACCCTCATCACCTTACTCTTATCTGTGTTCACTTTCAACTTTCTACCTTTACACATATTTATGTATTAATAAATAGGTGTTGAAAGTTAAAGCAGCTACAAAATTTATATACTTTAGTAAGATAGTCATGATACTGAACATTATTAATTTCAGATTGACAAGCACTCCCCAGAGCCCCAGTAGCCCTGACATTGGCTTGGTATTAAGTCCTCCATTACCAGAGATTGAGGATGTTGAAGGTATATCCAGGTGTAGGCAGATGTCTGCTGGTGATTCTGCTATGTATATTACCACGCCTATTGAGATATGCGAGTTGGAAATGACTTGCGATAAGGATTCAGACAAGGTAGAAAATTTGCTTCCAATAAATGAGCAATCAAAACTGGTCTCCAAAGAAACAAAGTCTACAAGCAGCAAACGTGCTGCCAGCAAAAAAATATCATTAAGGCTTATTCGAAAATGTAAGAAACCCTCCAATGTACTTATTCGTATGCTGAAAGAAGCAGATTATCTGGTATACAAAGTCTTGAAATACATGTCTGGAGAAGATTTATTACACCTTAGTCATGTAAACAAGCAGCTGCGAGACACGATTCTTCAGGATAAAGGACTTGATAGAAGAAGAATGGCTTTTATTAATGGAAGAAGAAAGGATCTGGAACATGTGGGAAAGGTAATTGCATTTTAGTATGTAGGAGAAAGGGGGATTATTTTCCAGTTAAAATAGGGCTTAGAAAGGGATGCATTGGCACCATGGTTGACTAAGGTTAAATTTAAACTCTTTAGCAGTTTATTAGGTAATTATTGTTTAGTTTAATGTTAATGGTTGTCTGAGGGTGTTATTGAAGTTTACATTGGTGTGGACATCATCTCCCATTTAGGGAGGTCTGCTCTTATGTATCACTTTAAGGAGGTGCCTAGACAGTAAACTGCTCTGATCCAAGGATATGGAGTTACCCCTTCCTTTAGATCAGACCTGAATGCCTCCCTTTCTCCAGGTGCTGTGTGGCCCCTACAGTTGTGTATGGCTTTACCCAATTATTGATACTTTATATGAATTATGTGAAGTACATATAGGTTAAATTTGGAGGGATATGTTGTGTATCGTTATACGTATATGCTTCTAAACTGTTGTGTTCTGAGCACCTCTGCAAAAACAGTGATTATGTGTGAGTGTGGTGAAAGTGTTGAATGATGATGAAAATATTTTCTTTTTGAGGATTTTCTTTCTTTTTGGGTCACCCTGCCTCGGTGGGAGACGGCCGACTTGTTGAAAAAAAAAAATAGGTTAAGTTATTTAGTAGTCAATTCCCTTCATGCTGGTAAATAGATCTTGAGCCAAAGAACTGCAGTTACCCTCACTTACCTTGGATCAAACCTGATTACCTCCCTTATAGGTTTAGGGCTTCCTTATACTAATAGTGCATTAATGTCATTGTATTTGGGTAGTGATCTGGCATGTTAGTGCACATCTTGAAAATGAATGGGGCTGGAATAATTATTTTTACCTCTAAATTATTGGTCTATGATAGTAATATTAATACTTTGATTTCTTCTGCACTTCTCAGGAAAATTTTAAATTGAAGAATTGTGAACAAGCTGGGACATCATTTGGAACACTCTCTCCACGTAAAGAATTATCTGCTATCCATAACATTTGTGCACCCAGTCCCAAGAAGGCCTCGCCCTCCTTCACCATTAAATCTCTTACACTTTCTGAAAGATTTATTGAGGTTTGTTATACTTCCTTTATTCTTTTACTGTTTTAGAGGCGACACTGGCTGGGCTCAATTGCCTGTACATAATAGCATAACTAATGAGAAAGCAGAGAATGCTCTTTCATATTTTGTTTTAAAGAATACACTCAAAGTACTGTACCAGTTGTTAGTCTCTGACATTCATACTACAGAATTTTGTAATGGAGCGATGAAGATAAGTTGGAGGTTTTAAACTGTAGTGTAGGTATGCCTCTGGCAAAACAGTGATGATGAGTGTTTCTTCTTTTTTGGGTCGCCTTGTCTCATTGGGAAGCAGCCAGTTTGTTAATAAAAAATTATATATAAAGGGCCTGATTTCAGACCAAGCCTTTTGGTTGATATGCTGCTCAGACTGTTGGTGCTGGAGGATGCCTTCATTCCAATGCAAACTTCTAAACATCCCTTCTTTATACATGTATATGAAAGGGCTATGTGTAGTACATTGGTAGACAGCAACCACCCACGGAGGTACTACTGTCCTACCAAATGAGTGTGAGACAGAAACCTGTATTTGTTTTACATGATGGTAGGAGTGCTGGTGTCTTTTTTCTCAAACACTCAAGGTAACAGGTATATCTTGCTACTTTTACTTACACTTGGGTCACACTTTACGAGTATGTACACGTTTATGTATATACACTCATTCGAGTTTTCTTTGATTTTATCTTAATATAATAGTTCTTGTTCTTATTACTCTTCCTTTCATATCCATGGGGAAGTGGAAAAAAACTTTTCTCTAAGCCAGGTAAGCCATGCGTGTTGCAAAAGCCAACTAAAATGCCAGGAGCAGTGGGCTAGTAACCCCTTTTCCCATACAGCGTACTAAAAATAAAAGGAAAACCATCAAAGTGGGATGTTGTAATGTGCATGGATGCAGTGTGAATGATAAGAAAGACAATTGTGGATGTTATGAATGAAAAGAAGCTGGATATCCTGGCTGTAAGTGAAACAAAGCTGAAAGGGGTAGGAGAGTCAGTGGGGAGGAATAAATGGGATTAGATCAGGGGTTTCTAATAGAGCTAAGGAAGGAGTAGCAATAATGTTAAAGGATAAGTTACGGCAGGAAAAGAGGGAATATAAATGTATAAATTCAAGGATTATGTGGAGTAAAACAAAGTTTGGATGTATGAAAGAGGGGAAGGTACCTAGGGATTGGCAATGTGTATATAGTTCCTTTATATAAAAGGAAGGGGGACAAAAGTGATGGTAAAAATTATAGGGGAATAAGTTTACTTAGTATACCAGGTAAAGTGTATGGTAGTTTTATTATGGAAAGAATTGGAGGTAAGACAGAGAGTAGCACTGCAGATGAATAAGGAGGCTTTAGAATGGACAGGGGATGTGTAGGTCAAGTGTTTACATTGAAGCATATATGTGAACATTATTTAGATAAAGGTAGGGAAGTTTTCATTTCGTTTATGGATTTAGAAAAGGCATATGATAAGGTGGATAGGGGAGCAATGTAACAGATATTGCAAGTGTTTAGAATAGGTAGTAAGTTACTAAATCCTGTGAAGAGTATTTGAGGATAGTGAGGCTCAGGTTAGGGTGTGTAGAAGACTACTTCCCAGTAAAAGTAAGCCTTAGACAGGGATGTGTTATGTCAACATGGTTATTTAACATATAGTGGACCCCTGGTTTTCGTAATTAATCTGTTCCAGAGAGAGTGACTGAACCCGAATCTGACGAATTCCGAGTTAATTTTCCCCATAAGAAACAATGGCAATCCAATTAATCCGTTTCAGACTCCCAAAAGTATAAAAAAAATGTTTTCTACATGAAATATACATTTACCTACACAGAAAACAATAATACATGAAGAATAAAACAATAATAACATCACACTTACCTTTTATTGAAGACTTGGTGATGTATGGAAGATGGGAGGAGGAGGAGAGAGGATGGAGGAGTTTACAATTGTTTGGAAAGGAAATCCCCTTCCATAAAGACTTCAGGTACCAAGTCCTTATCCTGGGTTACTTCCCTTTGTTTTTTAATGCCATTAGGATCAGCTTGAGAATCGCTGGACCCTTGTAGCTCAAAAAAGTGTTCCAGAGAGGTTTGTTTCTGGCGTATGTTAGGAATTGTTTTGGGAGACAGGACAAGATAGTCCTTCAGTATGACACTAATATCAGCTCTACGGCTTATTTATCTAGCACAATTCATCTAATGTGACATAAACAATATTAATAACATAGAAACATGATATATACTCTAGAATGAATAAAATATGGCATTAAGAATGTCACGAGTGGTAGTGTGTTGTTTGTTGGGTGTATAAGGGCCACTGAAAGATAAGCCTTACATAGTGGTGGTTAAGGTGGTAGCAGAGGCAGCGGTGTTAGTTAGTAGCCCTATATACCTCCAACAACAATGGAGGAGTTAGTTTCGTGCTATCCTTTTTCTATCAATTAATTGCTTAACTTACTTGCTACACTGTTAATGCTACACTTTATTGCTGGCTGGTGCTATAGCCTTTATCAACTCCTGCTGCTTTGGTATCATACATATTGCAGAATCACTGAAAAAGGCACATTCTCCCCTCTCTCTCGTCCCTTTACCAAAGGGCTGGCTGGCACTAGGAACTTTCTTTGGGCCCATGATGGCTTATTTAGCAGTTACAAGCACTAAAAAGAATGGAATAATACAAAATGTATTGTATAAATGGGTGGGATCATCCTCACTGGCTGGTAAACAGTGGCACACTGGCTGTGCATGGAGTGTTGGAGTTGCTCAGGCTGCGCGGACACGTTCCGGACGAATGACTTGTACGGACTTCAATGACGATCACCGAGCCAATATTTTGACAAAAAAAAAGATACTTATTCCAAATATTACATATTCTGATGACGTAATCCAGGGGTTCACTGTATTTATAGATGGGGTTGTAAAAGAGGTAAATGCTAGGGTGTTGCAGAGACGGGTGGGATTAAATAATGGGGAATCAAATTCCAAATGGGAATTGACAGTTACTTTTTGCTGATGATACTGTGCTTTTGGAAGATTCTAAAGTAAAGTTGCAAAGGTTAGTAGATGAGTTTGAAAGGGTGTGTAAAGGAAGAAAGTTGAAAGTGAACATGGGTAGTTTTAAATTTAGGTTGGATAAATACACAAGTGAGGGGTTTGATTCGAGTGGGGCTTGCACATGAGTAAATAGAATTATTGAAGCTTATTGCTTGAGTAGCATTGAAAATTGGGTTGGGCAAATATTCTGTTAGTGGGATGGATTGTGAAGGACCTGCCTAGTATGGGTCAACAGGCCTGCTGCAGTGTTCCTCCTTTCTTATGTTCTTATGTGATGAGGGTATCAAACGGTTTAGATTAAAGAAAAATTGAATATCACATTGGAAGGAGTATAGAAGAAGTGAATGTGTTCAGATATTTGGGAGTTGACCTGTCAGCAGATGGGTTTATGAAGGATGAGGTTTAATCATAGAATTGATGAAGGAAAAAAGGTGAGCGGTGCTTTGAGGTATCTGTGGAGACAAAAAAAAACATTATCCACGGAGGCAAAAAAAGGAATATATGAGAGTATAGTGGTACAGGTCGACCATCACTAATCCTGCATCATTGGGACCTGTAGTGTGTAGGATTAGTGAGTTTGCTGGATTACAGAGTGGTTAGGTTAGAATACACTTAATTAACCTATCAATAGAGACTTTCTGCTACATATTCCTCATTTTCATCACTGCTTTCTCCTCCACTGGCTTGCTGGTGTGGATTTACAACCATGTGCACAATTTCTGAGTCAGTATAATGATGAAATTTGAGTCATTATAATGATTTGGGTCAGTATAATGATGAAATTTGAAAAACCATACCCCGGCCGGGATTGAACCTGCGGTCAGAGAGTCTCAAAACTCTAGCCCATCGCGGGTTCAATCCCGGCCGGGGTATGGTTTGTTTGCAATCGTGTCATTACGATTTCGTGAGTCATGTTGATGGCAGTGAAGGGACTTGAGCTAGAGTTCGTCACGGCCACGCTAGCTGGAGATTCGTCTGTAAAAACTTGCATTTGTGGTCACAGTGGTGCCTGTGCTAACCTTCCTATGGTGTAGAAATACAGTGGACCCCCGGTTAACGATATTTTTTCAATCCAGAAGTATGTTCAGGTGCCAGTACTGACCGAATTTGTTCCCATAAGGAATATTGTGAAGTAGATTAGTCCATTTCAGACCCCCAAACATACACGTACAAACGCACTTACATAAATACACTTACATAATTGGTCGCATTCGGAGGTGATCGTTATGCGGGGGTCCACTGTAGTAATAAACTTTCAGTTCACTTAGAGTATATTTTTCAAGAGATATACAATTTTTTCAATACATACCAGACACCATTCCTATTTTTGTTACTAATCCATATTATTCATGTACAAAAAAAATCATCATAGACACAGTAAAAAGAGTAATTTTGTTATGGTATAAGTTTGAAAAATATAAAAAAGGGAAGGAAATGCTTACCTAATCATACATTGTCATTCAGTGGTTGCTTCAGAAGTAATAGTCAGTTCAATCATTTTTCTTGCATAAACCTGTCTTGTGCTCAATCGATAGAATACAAGTAATACTAGTGAAGTAGCTAAGAATTTGGTCGACTGGAATAATGTACTTGGCCTAAAATGGGAGTCAAAGTCGGCAAAATCGCTGATTCGTAAATATCTGGAAGGCTTGTAAACACTGGCACCCACGGGGCAGCGTGGACAGGTCCTGGATGAATCATGTTGGGCGGGGCAAAAATTTTTACGCTCAAACACTTTGTTAGGTGGATTTAACATTATGCGATGCGTTCGTTAGGCGAGGGTCCACTGTATTACTAAAAGTATAGAAGTCTGGTAAGGATTGTCCTAGGAAGGGTTGGAGGGAGGGGGTATAAGAGGTTTTGTGAGCTAGGGGCTTGGACTTCCAGCAAGCGTGCGTGAGTGTGTTAGATAGGAGTGAATGGAGACGAATGGTTTTTGGGACCCTGACAAGCTGTTGGAGTGTAAGCAGGGTAATATTTTATGAAAGGATTCAGAGATTCAGGTCTCCAAATCTTAAGCAAATAAAAATGATAATGCAATTGTTGGTCATTGTTATGTATGTTTTTTCTGTTGTTCAAGCCTACATGTGCAACAGAAATTATATTTCTTATCTTAAATTATGGTTGCTGGTGTTTGTCGATGATTGTGAAGGAGGGAGTGGAGAGGCATGCTGAGGCCCATCTGGGCTGAGGTGGATGGTAGTCCAGTCAGTCAGTCAGTTCAGTACGTCACTCATTCAAGTCAGTCAGTCAAGTCAGTAAATCAGCCAGGTAGTAGGTCAGTAAATCTGTCAAGTCATTCAGTAAATCAGACTACAGCCCAGGTTATTCATTGTACAAGCCTGTATATTTGCTTCACCCTTTAATCATACAAACCGACGCTTCATTAAGGCCATAAGCTCACGCCATGTCCACACAGGCACCACATATAAGCTTATCTAGTACGTATCTCAATTTTCTTCATAATTCCAAGACTTGAACTTTTTTTTTTTACTTTGTCTTACCACTTCATGCATCACTTGCATGCCTCCTGGGTGCCATGGTTCCTTGGCAGATGCAATGTATGGTAATGAAAAGACCAAAACCCGATTCACAGACACTGCTAGGTACCGCACTGGATGCTTATAGTATACCGATCACTGATATGAAGGTGAAAGGGTAGGAAATTAGGGCCTCCCCTGTAAAAAACAATGGCTTGACCCACAGGGAAACTGCCTAGCGCTCGGTACATGGGAAGAGCCCCGCTATCCAGCTTGCAGCACTGAAATTTTTCCCTTACCGAGAAGCAGAACTGTTTAACCCTTTTAACTATCGAGACCCCAAATCCTGAAGTCTCTCTGTGTTGCAAAATATTTGAAAAACAAAATTTTTTTCATGTGAAATTGTGGAGAATCTTTTCCCAATGGTAATGACACTATAAGTACAAAATTTGATGGAAAACTTACGGAATTACTCTCTCGCGAAGTTAGTAATCTCGACGATATATATGCATCAGCAATTTCGCCCACTTTAAGCCCTATTTTCAGCCAATTCCATTGTTCCAGTGTACCAAACTCATAGCTATTTCTTTAAAACTCCATTTGTTCTATCGAATGAGTACAAGAAACTGCCCATTTACTGATTTCAACTACCCAATAAAGTGCTCAGAAATTGGCAATTTGGCCAGTTTCATGGAAATTGAAAAAAGATGCCAATTTCAAAATAGGGTTCACAGTAAACAACGCAGACATTCCTGGCAGTAAAATAACATTTTCTCTGTTCATTAGTCACGTCTCTAGGCCCCTCTTATATTACTCTTGCTTTCTATTTTGAATTTTTATTCTCACAAAAAATAGATTTACTGTTATGCAGACTACTGCATTATTGTAATAATTGTATAAATAATGTCAACCCATTCATGACTGCATATTAGAATGGCTAGTTGTACACTTGAACATCGGCAAAAATTGAACATTTCCCCTACTTTGAGCTCAATTTCAAGATCCTTTTCATCATGAAAAAAAAATAAAAATCATCTCTTCCATTCTAACAAAGGAGACCAAGAAAATGAGAATACAACCATAAATACTATACAAAAATACACCTCAAAGTGGCCATTTTAACCCAAAAACACTTGGAGTTTTTTTTCTCATTATGCACTGCGTGCTGCAGGATTTTTTTTTATACTGCACACATTGACCACACAGACCCATTCTCTCACGTGGGCTTACCAGCTTTCTCCTGCTTGATTTGAAGTCGCTAGAATTTTGGTGTTATTACATCAAGAACACTGGCTTGTAAGCCGTATATATACTACACCGACAGTCTAAGGGTTAAATTGAATTTTACGAAGTGTAAAACGAAAATATGCCACAATTTGACAATAGTGTAATGGAGAAAACATTTTAAAGGAAACCATTTTAATCAACAGTCTACTGTATAAATAAATTTTTTTCTCTCAACAAACAGGCCATATCATATCGAGGCAGAGTGACCTTAAATTTTTTTTTTTTTTTTAATTTAGTAGTGTATACAGGAGAAAGGGCTCTTTGCCCCTGGCATTTTAGTCGTATGGTTTACAGAGGAAGAATTTTTCTCCACTTCCCCATGGAGATAGATTTAACCTTAATTGGCTTGTTCTGTGTGTACTTAAAAAATGTATTTTGCAGTGTTTTAAACATCTTTCAAAATAAGAATATTTAATAATTTTAAATAATTTTCAGGAAGGCCAGAGACTACCTCAAGGAGAAGAACTACAAAAGTGTGTGAAATGTAAAGCACCTGCTAAAGTGCTTAAACCTCACCAAAGGGCAGTGTGCTCCCGGAAGACATGTGGTTATGACTATTGTACACGTTGCCATCTCAGTTATCACCTCAAACCCCAAGACTGTTCTGTACTTAAACCACGCACAAGACAGGGTAGTGGAATATTCTCAAATAAGTGTAAGAGAAGTTTACGAAGATTATGACTGTTAGTTGTAGAAGGTTTTATTTTGGCCAAGTACCATTTTGTGTATGTACAGTATATCTAAGTTAACATTAGGGAAATAGGCATATAATTTGAATGAATGTGTAAATAGTTTTATTTCATGAATGCTTATTGTATATACTGATGTACTAGGTTTATAAATATTCTTGCATTTTGTGGTAGAGTATGTGTTATATTTGTACATTTATGTTTGTATACGAGGAGCAGACTTCATGTATGTTTGCCTTATTTATGAATGAAATATTTTACTGCCATTGAACAAATATATATTTCCTTTCCTCTTCAGCCTAGGAATATTTATATACGGTACTATATCAAATCAGTTACTCGAGTGACACTTTTTTGTAACAGAAGCAAACCTTTAAATTTCTAGGTCATATATATATTCATATTAATGAAAACAATTTACATAAATCCCATTGAAGAGAAAAAAAGGAAGTATCACAAATCTTCAAATTTGTTTTTCTGTTGAAAATACAGTGGACCCCCGGTTAACAATATTTTTTCACTCCATAAGTATGTTCAGGTGCCAGTACTGACCGAATTTGTTCCCATAAGGAATATTGTGAAGTAGATTAGTCCATTTCAGACCCCCAAACATACACGTACAAACGCACTTACATAAATACACTTACATAATTGGTCGCATTCGGAGGTGATCGTTATGCGGGGGTCCACTGTAGTAATAAACTTTCAGTTCACTTAGAGTATATTTTTCAAGAGATATACAACTTTTTCAATACATACCAGACACCATTCCTATTTTTGTTACTAATCCATATTATTCATGTACAAAAAAAATCATCATAGACACAGTAAAAAGAGTAATTTTGTTATGGTATAAGTTTGAAAAATATAAAAAAGGGAAGGAAATGCTTACCTAATCATACATTGTCATTCAGTGGTTGCTTCAGAAGTAATAGTCAGTTCAATCATTTTTCTTGCATAAACCTGTCTGTCTGCATGAGTAAAACTTTTCTTTTTGTGTGTGTGTGTGTGTGTGTGGAGTAAACTTTTTAAATATCAGAAGATACTGTTAATTACAAAATATTCATGATTCACATGTGCAACAGTCTTATTAATGACATTTTATACCCATGGTGATTTTTGTCAGTACAAGTCATGCTTTATGTATGAAGTTATACTGTACTGACTAATGATGACTTGATGTTTTTATATATGTTTTTTTTTTTTTTTCCCTCAAATATTTTAATTTTTCAGTAGAATTTAGAAATTAAAATGAGGTACAGGTTTTTTGTTTTTATGCACTTTTACAGGAGTGAATGTTGCAAAACATCATGCTTGTTTATGGTGTGTGTGTGTGTGTGTGTGAGAGAGAGAGAGAAATGATATTGTGGGAGGGGGGGGACAGGGGACAGAATCCCGTCTCGTCCTTTTTTTTTTTCCATTCCAGTTATAACGTGTTAAGAATACTAAATCGCATTATTCTTAGAATTTGTTGCCAATTCAGTTTATAAAACAGCTTGGCTAAGGATTTTAATTTGTGACACAAGCAAAGGTAATAAAGACAATAGATTTGTAGGCATCCTGAGGTAGTACAAGATAACTAATATCTTTATAACTTTTTTGATATATAGAATCTTATGTTTAATAGTTTAAGTGCATTTTTCTGCTTGTGAAGTAACACTATTACTATGCACATGAATGGCTATGAGCTCACAAATGGTGAAAATGATGACACTTCAGCAAAGAACATTCTTATTAATATGAATTTTCACCCACTGGCTTTTATCAAGTATGTGCAGAAAAACATAAAACAGTGGTATGTAAAGTTTATGGACAGGTGAAGTGGTGCTGTGTCAGATCAGGCTCCACTAAGAGAAAATTGGTACCATTATAAGGTGAGATTAAGGGATGCTGGGTGGAGGCGAGGTCAGAGTCGAGTCATGGATTTAAGTGGATCATGGCAAACTCAATACACAGCTTCAAGAATATTTGATAAGGCACAGTAGGCTAGAAATCACCCCAATAAGACCACAGGCACAGCCAGTCTATATTGGGTGTGATAACTTTCATGTAGGTGAGACAGCAAGAGATCTAGGTACTAACTTCAAGCACACAAACATGCATGCAAAATAGATAACACATAATGTGTGCATGATACATTGCAGCACACATTCACACATGGACTGGAAGCAAGCATATCTGTATACAGTAAAACAACAGTATTAACAGCAGGTGTTCTGAGGCTGTGACCATCCATAAAGCAAAATAGGGGGATGTACATTTTCTTAATGACATTAGCACCTCGCCTCCCTACGTTCTTTTTGTGTTGAATATATTTGATAAAGCTCCCAATGAGTGAAATGTACAGTACAGTAAACCTTAATAAGGAGGAGGAGAGAGTGGCTAGTAATGACACTTGTGATGGTTAGAAGAGATTGTTTTACTTTGATAGTAACAATAATGGACAATTCTGTAACCAACAGACCCTGTCCATTGTTTCTGAATCGACTGGCACACCAGATTTTGTTCTGTATTTCTGAATTCTGTTACATCGAGGGTTCACTGTTAATAAAAGGCTCTTTGCTGAGAATGTCCTTGATCACTGTACCACTACTTAAAATTATGGAAGCTTGATATTTTAATAGAAAACAATATATGTATAGTTTTATTTAGTGTTTTGTATAGTATTTCTCATTACATTAAATGCCCTAAATGTGATAATTTTTGAAGAAAACAGAGTGGTTGTATTGTATTATAACTGGTATTCTTCAGCAATTCTGTGTGCATGCACATAACATGAATGCAGTAGGCATACAGAATTGTTTCCCAGGTGATTTCACCCATCTTCATGATGGTCTTGTAAGTTATTGTTACATCTGCAAATTGTATTGCATTTTTTAATTAGAGAAAGTTTTTCATGATCTATATTACAATCCCTTTCCTTGATTTATATATTTAATCCAGCACTGATTGCTCAGTATAAGTGAGGAGCTGGGAAATTATCATGGGTTTATATAGCAGAATCGGTGAGATGTGCTCTATATGTTAGGGATATTATATCTTGAAAATTTACATTGTTGCTTCTTTTGTTCACAGTTTATTATTGTTGATCAAAACCTAATGATGCTCCTTGAGTAACTGTCTATAGGAATTTCCTTAATTCTTAAATTTAAAGTTGGAGTTAATAATGAATTTAAAAACACTCCTGCACTTTGTTGTAAATCATAAAAAAATAGTATACATTTCCACACAGAAATGACAATACACACACACTTCCTCACCAGGGCATACAAAGTATGTACCGGCTGAAATGTAAACTTGATCGAATGACATAATAAGTACAGTAATGTATATATTTTCTTAATTACAATTCAATATACATTGCTACTTTTGAAGATAATCATCAGATGATACAATATGTGCTTTTTTTTTTTTTTTTTTTTTTTTTTTATATTTTTTTTTTATCATATTTTACTGTACTGAGAAGAGCTGCTATGAAAAATCTTTGTCACTGGAGGAAGTGAAGTATTACAAACCAACAATTTTCTAAAAAAAAAAAAAAAATAATGGAAACATACCAAGAGCTCTATATGGCTAATAGTGCTGGCAGTTCATAGATGTAGTAGTAAGGCATGGTGTACTTTATAATGTATTCTCCTTTAAGACACTCTATGATCAATGGGATAATCTCTTACTTTTATTAGTATAAAAATGAACAAATTCCTTTGTGATGTACTGTATAGCCTACAGGTTTCATGCTTTATGTGAATGTAATGTCTCTGATTTTGAAGTGAACAAATTTACAAGCACAATTCTTCATTGTTTTGATCTTGAAATATTTGTTAACATTTTGCATGTTTTCTTCAGTTTTTTTTTTTTTTTTTGGGGGGGGGGGAGGTAAGCTACTAGAATCAAAAAGTTGCAAACAGGTCTACATGTATAATACTTTTACACAGTTAAATTTTAACACTCACTGCAGTAGCAACTATTGTTTGTGCAACAAAATGAAATGCCTGTTTTTTCAATACTACCTTTCATTGTGTGGTGCTACCATATATCAGTATTCAATTTAAATGAGATATAATATTGCTGCATTTATTACAACCTTAAACAGAAAGATGGTGGGCTAATTTGGTGGTAGAAGTACTTTATTTTGAAGATATATGCTAAAAAATTTGCTTTTCATAAATATTTGATACCTAGTTCTTTTTTGGAATTTTCACTTTCAGGTAGGTGACTGTATGCATAATTTGCAAACTGAAAACAATGTGGATTGCCTCTTTAGCAAGCACAGGCTAGTGAGAGTCAAGAAGGATAACAAAGATGTAATTGGGAAAAATTAAAAAATAAAATATCTATTGAAATTGCAACATGGATGTAGAGGTGATATGGAGATCTGTCATACTAATTGCAATATCAAGTCTCACCTTCAGCATTTCACATAAGTTTGTCGTGTTGTATGTTTACTGTGAACACCATACACTAATAATGAATCAGTCTAATCATTCAACTTAACATATTTTTGTACATTTTATAATTTTTTTTGCAGGGTTGAAATTCTATTTTTATATTTTATTAAAATAAATGACCTGTCACTAGTGTTTGTTTGATAATCATAAACATTGAAAATAAGTGAAATAATGTACTGCACAGTACCTTCAATTGCTTCTGTGCTCTCTACATGCATTTACTCACTTTATAAAACAAAAACAAGGGAACATGGCTGGAAAGAGTGTTTGTGTATCACAAAACATTTAAATAAAAGTGAAATTAATAATAACAAATGAGGCAAATTTTGTAAAGATAAAAATACTTAAAGGGGGTGTGTTTCTTACTGTGCAAAAGGGCTCTTGATCAGAGGAATTGGACCCTTTCTTGGATCAAATATCAATACCTCCATCTTGATCTCATTAATAGGGATACAGTGGAACCTAGGTATGCGACCTTAATACATTCCAGAAGGCTGTTCAAGTGCCAATCAGTTGAGTATCGAACAAGTTCTTCCCAACCAATTTTCTGTTTGGTTGGCTGTTATCACTAACCTTCATAGGCCCCATGGTGACTTATTTATACAGATAATACAAAAAAAAAAAAGCAAAGAAACACGAAAGAGTTTACAGCGAAATTCTGGCAGGTTGTATTTGTTTGGTAGAGTGCTGAGCTTTGTTCAAGTAGGGAGTTGGTCATGTATCGAGGTTCCATTGTATTTCCCGTTTCGTAAAATCCAACTTCTAGACAGAAAGAAAAAGAATTACAACCAGCCCTGTTTTAGTATAGTTTCCACTGGTAATACTATGGTGGTTGTGTTGCTCTGCCCAATTGAAACTGGGTCATAAGATAGCAGGTAATTTATAACCCCTGCCCTATTTTTATAATGTTGCATGACCATTATCAGGACTTGTGATAATGAATTAACTACTGGAGGTTGCCTGCAGATATGGGAGTGGTACCCAAAAGTGTACAACTCCTGGTGTTCTTGCCATTTCGCCTATTATTAACTGAAAGATGACTGCACACTTCATGATCTTGCCTAAATAGGTAGTTTTGCTTAGTTCTAGAGGTGCCAGCCTGGTGTTGTGCACTAAATACACTAAGTTTCCAAGGAACATGAGCACTACCTGCTGCAGCAAAGGTGACCATGACTTGGGGTGGCTTAGGGCTTATTATTTGGGAGGTTCCTCCCATTTTTTTTACTTCATGATGTACGAGACATTCTTTCATTCTCCTCATTATTATAATAACAATAATACTTAATGCTCCTGGATCCAGAGTGAGTGATTTCCTCTGCTGACTCCCAGACAGCCATGGATCCTCCCTAGAATTGCTTTCTGGATACTACTTTGCCCAAACCCAGTACGGGTGTTCAACCTATTGCTTCTGGTATCTCTAGCCCTCACTATCTTGATTATGAAATTGGCTTTCCCCAGAATGCTAACATGATTCATGGATTGTCCTCATACCAAAGGATGGAGTGGCTTGAACCCATTTTATTCTAATGCAACAGATTTTGAGTATCATCATCAAGGTTCAGTCCCTGGACACGATGTGCAGGGCAATGAACAAGCAGATGCTTCTGCTCGGTCAGCAGTGCATGATCTAACGGTTTCCTACAGAGATTATTTTCCAGTCATCTCTGCCTGTCTTCGCAGCCATTGGCAACAACAGTTGGTAGAGCATGCACCATAACAAACTGCACTCTTAAACTGCTTTAGGTTGTCATACTCGGGAGATTGCGCTCTCCCAGCTCTGCATTGGCCATACTCACCTTACCCATGGGTATCTGATGGAATGACACCCTATTCCTCTCTGTGAAGTTTGTCGGGTCTATTTCAGTTCTTCACTTTCTTGTCAATTGCCCGGTTTACCAGCAAACTTGCAGGATTTACCTCCAATGATCATGACACCCTACCACTCTTACCTTATCTTCCCTTCTTGCAGATGGCCCTGCCTTTGACTTACAATTACTTTTACTTTTTGTCAGCAACTGCTTTACTGTACAAACTTTGACACATAGCCCTTAGTGTCCCTTCCAGCCCTTTTCTCCCCTCACCTCCGATCCCCTCTCCATCCAGCTGTTTATAGCTTCAGTACTGTTTTCTGCCCCACAGCACTATGACCCTTGTCGGTTTAGTGCTTTCTTTGATAATAATAATCAGGGTTCAGTGATGCCCTGTCACTTAAGTGATGTCTGTTGTCACTGTTAGCTCTGATATCTGTTGTCACTGTTAGCTCTGATATCTGTTGTCACTGTTAGCTCTGATATCTGTTGTCACTGTTAGCTCTGATATCTGTTGTCACTTAGTATCTGTTGTCACTGTTTAATATCTGTTGTCACTGTTAAGTGATGTATGTTGACTCAGTGATACCTGTTGTCATTCTTATTTCGGTGATGTCTGTTGTCACTTGGTTCATGGTTAAGTGATGTCAACGATGGTTTAATATTATCAATGTTAGTTAAGTGATGTCTGTTCTCTGTTAGTTTAGTGACGTCTGTTATCTTCATTGGTTAAGCAATGTCTATTGTCAGGGGCCCAAGACTGTTGAACTGCCGCCCAGCAAACATAAGGGGTATTACCAATAGACCCCTGGCTGTCTTCAAGGTGCTGGACAGATACCTAAAGTCAGTACCCGACCAGCCGGGCTGTGGTTCGTATGTCAGTTTATGTGCAGCCAGTAGTAACAGCCTGGTTGAGCAGGCCCTGATCCGCAGTGAGGCCTAGTCATTGAATGGGCCGTGGGGGCGTTGACCCCCAGAACACCCTCCATGTATACTTTGTTGGCTCATTAATATCTACTGTCCCTGTTGGTTCAATTATGTCTTCTGTCACTATTAGTCCAGTAATATCTGTTTCACTGTTGGTTCAGTAATGTTATTTCACTGTTAATTCGGTGATGTCTATTGTTACTATTGGTTCAGTTATATATGTTACCACTGTTGGTTCACTGATATGTTGTCACTGTTAGTTCATTGATATCTGTTGTCACTCTTGTTTCAGTAATGTCTGATGATTCAGTGATGTGTGTTTTCACTGTTGATTCAGTGATGTCTTTTCACTGTTGATTCAGCGATGTCTGTTTTCACTGTTGATTCAGTGATGTCTGTTTTCACTTGATTCAGTGATGTCTGTTTTCACTGTTGATTCAGTGATGTCTGTTTTCACTGTTGATTCAATGATGTCTGTTTTCACTGTTGATTCAGTGATGTGTTTTCACTGTCGATTCAGTGATGTGTTTTCACTGTCGATTCAGTGATGTGTTTTCACTGTTGATTCAGTGATGTCTGTTTTCACTGTTGATTCAATGATGTCTGTTTTCACTGTTGATTCAGTGATGTGTTTTCACTGTTAAGATAAGATAAGATTTCGTTCGGATTTTTAACCCCGGAGGGTTAGCCACCCAGGATAACCCAAGAAAGTCAGTGCGTCATCGAGGACTGTCTAACTTATTTCCATTGGGGTCCTTAATCTTGTCCCCCAGGATGCGACCCACACCAGTCGACTAACACCCAGGTACCTATTTGCTGCTAGGTGAACAGGACAACAGGTGTAAGGAAAAGTGTCGAAATGTTTCCACCCGCCGGGAATCGAACCCGGGCCCTCCGTGTGTGAAGCGGGAGCTTTAGCCACCAGGCCACCGGGCCACTAGCCACCAGGCCACCGGGCCACTGTTGATTCAGTGATGTGTTTTCACTGTTGATTCAGTGATGTGTTTTCACTGTTGATTCAGTGATGTGTTTTCACTGTTGATTCTGTGATGTCTGTTTATCACTTTTAACTGCCTATAGGAATCGTCATCACAGAGTTACTCTTGCTAATGTTCAAATTTTAGATTGGCTGTTATATTCTTCATGTATATTTGCCGGCTTTCTGTTTTATTATAATTAATTATCAGTGGGTAGGTCCCACTTTCTGAGAATGTTTTTGAAGATGGTTCTAAGTAAGGGTGATTATTAATAGACCCCTGGTTGTCTTCAAGGAGCTGGACAGGCACCTCGAGTCAGTACCCGACCAGCCAGGCTGTGGTTCGTACGTTGGTTTACGTGCTGCCAACAGTAACAGCCTGGTTGATCATGGCCTGGTCATGGATGGGGCCGCGGGGGCGTTGACTCACAAAACACCCTCCAGGTAAGTTTATTTAGTTACAGGTACACATAATACAGTTACACAAATTATCATACATAGTAATATATGTGTAAATTACGTAGGATAACCCAAAAAAAGGTCAGACAAAGTTATTTATTTCCATTGGTGTCCTTTCACGTAAATGTCATTTAGACTTTTTGGGGGTATCTTAGGTAATTTACACGTGTTAATATGTATGATAATTGTGCTTACGTGTACCTTTATCTAAATAAACTTGGTTATGAAAAATGTATAGCTTCCAACCATACGTTCATGAGGGAGAGTGCTGAATCCGTTGAGGTTATAGGGCTCCAAGGATGTGAAGCAACCAGTTTAAAGGAATGGGAGGCAACCAGCTTCAAGGAATGGGAGGCAACCAGCTTCAAGGAATGGGAGGCAACCAGCTTCAAGGAATGGGAGGCAACCAGCTTCAAAGAATGGGAGGCAACCAGCTTCAAGGAATGGAGGCAACCAGTTTCAAGGAATGGGAGGCAACCAGCTTCAAGGAATGGGAGGCAACCAGCTTCAAGGAATGGGAGGCAACCAGCTTCAAGGAATGGGAGGCAACCAGCTTCAAAGAATGGGAGGCAACCAGCTTCAAGGAATGGAGGCAACCAGCTTCAAGGAATGGAGGCAACCAGTTTCAAGGAATGGGAGGCAACCAGCTTCAAGGAATGGGAGGCAACCAGCTTCAAGGAATGGGAGGCAACCAGCTTCAAAGAATGGGAGGCAACCAGCTTCAAGGGATGGGAGGCAACCAGCTTCAAGGAATGGAGGCAACCAGCTTCAAGGAATGGGAGGCAACCAGCTTCAAGGGATGGGAGGCAACCAGCTTCAAGGAATGGAGGCAACCAGCTTCAAGGAATGGAGGCAACCAGCTTCAAGGGATGGGAGGCAACCAGCTTCAAGGAATGGAGGCAACCAGCTTCAAGGAATGGGAGGCAACCAGCTTCAAGGGATGGGAGGCAACCAGCTTCAAGGAATGGAGGCAACCAGCTTCAAGGAATGGGAGGCAACCAGCTTCAAGGGATGGGAGGCAACCAGCTTCAAGGAATGGAGGCAACCAGCTTCAAGGAATGGAGGCAACCAGTTTCAAGGAATGGGAGGCAACCAGCTTCAAGGGATGGGAGGCAACCAGCTTCAAGGAATGAAGGCAACCAGCTTCAAGGAATGGGAGGCAACCAGCTTCAAGGAATGGGAGGCAACCAGCTTCAAGGAATGGAGGCAACCAGCTTCAAGGAATGGGAGGCAACCAGCTTCAAGGAATGGGAGGCAACCAGCTTCAAGGGATGGGAGGCAACCAGCTTCAAGGAATGGGAGGCAACCAGCTTCAAGGGATGGGAGGCAACCAGCTTCAAGGGATGGGATAGGAGGCAACCAGCTTCAAGGAATGGGAGGCAACCAGCTTCAAGGGATGGGAGGCAACCAGCTTCAAGGGATGGGAGGCAACCAGCTTCAAGGAATGGGAGGCAACCAGCTTCAAGGAATGGGAGGCAACCAGCTTCAAGGAATGGGAGGCAACCAGCTTCAAGGAATGGGAGGCAACCAGCTTCAAAGAATGGGAGGCAACCAGCTTCAAGGAATGGAGGCAACCAGCTTCAAGGAATGGAGGCAACCAGCTTCAAGGAATGGGAGGCAACCAGCTTCAAGGAATGGAGGCAACCAGCTTCAAAGAATGGAGGCAACCAGCTTCAAGGAATGGGAGGCAACCAGCTTCAAAGAATGGGAGGCAACCAGCTTCAAGGAATGGAGGCAACCAGCTTCAAGGAATGGAGGCAACCAGCTTCAAGGAATGGAGGCAACCAGCTTCAAAGAATGGAGGCAACCAGTTTCAAGGAATGGGAGGCAACCAGCTTCAAGGAATGGAGGCAACCAGCTTCAAGGAATGGGAGGCAACCAGCTTCAAGGAATGGGAGGCAACCAGCTTCAAGGAATGGGAGGCAACCAGCTTCAAGGGATGGGAGGCAACCAGCTTCAAGGAATGGGAGGCAACCAGCTTCAAAGAATGGGAGGCAACCAGCTTCAAGGAATGGAGGCAACCAGCTTCAAGGAATGGGAGGCAACCAGCTTCAAGGAATGGAGGCAACCAGCTTCAAGGAATGGGAGGCAACCAGCTTCAAGGAATGGGAGGCAACCAGCTTCAAGGAATGGAGGCAACCAGCTTCAAGGAATGGAGGCAACCAGCTTCAAGAAATGGAGGCAACCAGCTTCAAGGAATGGAGGCAACCAGCTTCAGGGAATGGAAGGCAACCAGCTTCAAGGAATGGGAGGCAACCAGCTTCAAGGAATGGGAGGTAACCAGCTTCAAGGAATGGGAAGCAACCAGCTTCAAGGAATGGGAGGCAACCAGCTTCAAGGAATGGGAGGCAACCAGCTTCAAGGAATGGGAGGCAACCAGCTTCAAGGAATGGGAGGCAACCAGCTTCAAGGAATGGGAGGTAACCAGCCTCAAGGAATGGGAGGCAACCAGCTTCAAGGAATGGGAGGTAACCAGCTTCAAGGAATGGGAGGCAACCAGCTTCAAGGAATGGAGGCAACCAGCTTCAAGGAATGGGAGGCAACCAGCTTCAAGGAATGGGAGGCAACCAGCTTCAAGGAATGGGAGGTAACCAGCTTCAAGGAATGGAGGCAACCAGCTTCAAGGAATGGGAGGCAACCAGCTTCAAGGAATGGAGGCAACCAGCTTCAAGGAATGGGAGGCAACCAGCTTCAAGGAATGGAGGCAACCAGCTTCAAGGAATGGAGGCAACCAGCTTCAAGGAATGGAGGCAACCAGCTTCAAGGAATGGAGGCAACCAGCTTCAAGGAATGAAGGCAACCAGCTTCAAGGAATGGAGGCAACCAGCTTCAAGGAATGGAGGCAACCAGCTTCAAGGAATGGAGGCAACCAGCTTCAAGGAATGGAGGCAACCAGCTTCAAGGAATGGGAGGCAACCAGCTTCAAGGAATGAAGGCAACCAGCTTCAAGGAATGAAGGCAACCAGCTTCAAGGAATGGAGGCAACCAGCTTCAAGGAATGGAGGCAACCAGCTTCAAGGAATGACAATTTTCACTTATATCTGTTGTAACTGAGTTTCTAGGTTAGTGTATCACAAGCCTCAAATCCACAGTATTGTAGTGACTGTTATTTTAGTTTCATGTCTTGTGTTTCCAGACTTTTTTGTAGTTCTGTGTTAAACATGGCATTTACCATTTTCAATTAAACTGCTTATGTATGATAGTTTTCAGAGTGACTTGACATACTATGATGTGAGATTGTAAATTGGAATGTTAGTGTTGCATTGTGTGTTACCTTGGCAGGTTCAGTAACTGTCATTGTGTAGTTAAATAAATAAATAACAAAAAGGCACAATACCGTGACTGGAACGATACACAAATAACCCGCACATAAAAGAGAAGCTTACGACGACGTTTCGGTCCGACTTGGACCATTGACAAAGTCAATGGTCCAAGTTGGACCGAAACGTCGTCGTAAGCTTCTCTCTTTTATGTGCGGGTTATTTGTCATTGTGTAGTATTCCCGAGAGTGTAACTACCTAGTGTATGGATATATCATATCCTTTGGAACAGTGCTCACGTAAACCTGGAACAGTACTCACATAAGCCTGGAACAGTGCTCACGTAAACCTGGAACAGTACTCACATAAGCCTGGAACAGTGATCGCATAAACCTGGAACAGTGCTCACGTAAACCTGGAACAGTACTCACATAAGCCTGGAACAGTGCTCACGTAAACCTGGAACAGTACTCACATAAGCCTGGAACAGTGCTCGCGTAAACCTGGAACAGTACTCACATAAGCCTGGAACAGTGCTCACGTAAACCTGGAACAGTGCTCACGTAAGCCTGGAACAGTGCTCACGTAAACCTGGAACAGTACTCACGTAAGCCTGGAACAGTGCTCACGTAAACCTGGAACAGTGCTCACGTAAGCCTGGAACAGTGCTCACGTAAACCTGGAACAGTGCTCACGTAAGCCTGGAACAGTGGTCACGTAAACCTGGAACAGTACTCACGTAAGCCTGGAACAGTGCTCACGTAGGCCTGGAACAGTGCTCACGTAGGCCTGGAACAGTGCTCACGTAGGCCTGGAACAGTGCTCACGTAGGCCTGGAACAGTGCTCACGTAGGCCTGGAACAGTGCTCACGTAGGCCTGGAACAGTGCTCACGTAAGCCTGGAACAGTGCTCACGTAGGCCTGGAACAGTGCTCACGTAGGCCTGGAACAGTGCTCACGTAAGCCTGGAACAGTGCTCACGTAGGCCTGGAAGAGTGTTCACGTAGGCTTGGAACAGTGCTCAAGTAGGCCTGGAACAGTGCTCACGTAAGCCTGGAATAGTGCTCACGTAGGCCTGGAACAGTGCTCACGTAAGCCTGGAACAGTGCTCACGTAAACCTGGAACAGTGCTCACGTAGGCCTGGAACAGTGCTCACGTAGGCCTGGAACAGTGCTCTCGTAGGTCTGGAACAGTGCTCACGTAAGCCTGGAACAGTGCTCACGTAGGCCTGGAACAGTGCTCTCGTAGGCCTGGAACAGTGCTCACGTAGGCCTGGAACAGTGCTCACGTAGGCCTGGAATAGTGCTCACGTAGGCCTGGAACAGTGCTCACGTAAGCCTGGAACAGTGCTCACGTAAACCTGGAACAGTGCTCACGTAGGCCTGGGAGATATGGATATACAAGTTCCAGGCTCGTTAGTTAATTGTGATTAAAACCCGTCGACATTATCGGTATGTTACCTGTTCAACACCGTTCAAGACTAATCCCAAATATGAATGAACTGGGATTAAAGTACACCGTATTTATCCTGAGATATACTGTACACCACTCCAAGTGTACATACACTGTTTATCACCGTGTACACATCCACAGAGATGTAGAATAGGGATTAAGGTAATGTTTTTTGTATTTGCTCACTTTTCTTTCTAAACTTTTCAGTGTATATACACTGAGAGAAATACCTCTCAGTGTACATACACGGAGAGAAATACCTCTCAGTGTACATACACGGAGAGAAATACCTCTCAGTGTACATACACGGAGAGAAATACCTCTCAGTGTACATACACGGAGAGAAATACCTCTCAGTGTACATACACGGAGAGAAATACACGTCTGGGATCTCTGACTCTCCATTAAGTTTATTATAACAATATACAATGTACTATAATAATAATCTTTATTTACTATAAGTACATGTACAAGGTATACAGACCATAGCTGACATCAATGATATATTAATACACAGAAAGCCGCTTGTTATGCTGAGTATTTCCCGCAAATTAGGTTATGTCCCAGGATGCGACCCACACCAGTCCACTAACGCCCAGGTACCCATTTTACTGATGGGTGAACATAGACAACTGGTGCAAAGAAACGCCCAATGTTTCCACCCCTTCGCCGGGAACCGAACCCGGACCCTCACTTATATGTATGTGTGTGTATATATATATATATAAGGGGAGACTACTGAGAATAGTAAGACTTACCGATGAAAGCAGCTGCAGGTATGTGTTCACACACTGGGTTGCCCTAGTGACATCGACCTTAATGCTACTTTAATATTCTACTTACACAACTTTAAATTCATATTCCCTACCATTACAGAATATCTCCTAAACTTCTGCTGTATAATCCTCCGGGTTTAGCGCTTCCCCTTTCATTATAATAATAATAATAATAATCCTAAACTTCTACAGTTATATGAATTCAACAATGTAAATAAACAAAATGTATTTGTAGATCACATTAAATCGCACTGGTCTTCCATGTTTAATGATTTACATTTAAAAAAAATTAATTTAGACCTATAGAGTGCTTCTGGAGATGTAAATAACAACTGCTCTAATGAGAGTGTGCCTGTACTCATCTAATTGTGGTTTCAGAGGTCGAATCACAGCTCCTGGCCTCGCCTCTTCACTGGTCGCTATTCGGTCACCCTGCTCCATGAGCTTTATCATACCTCTTCTTAAAGCTATGTATGGATCTTCTCTCCACTACATCACTACCCAGGCTATTCCACTTCCTGACTCTCTGACTGAAGAAATACTTCCTAACATCCCTGTGGTTCATCTGAGTCTTCAACTTCCAACTGTGTCCCCTTGTTGCTGTGTCCCATCTCTAGAACATCCTGTCTTTGTCCACCTTGTCGATTCCTCTTAGAATTTTATATGTCGTTATCATAACCCCCCCCCCCCCTATTTTTCCTGTTTTCTCCCTTCAAGGAAGGTTCCTTGATGCTGGTGAGGGGCTCTTGATCTAGAGAACTGGATCTGTGCTCCAGTTCCCTGAATTAACCCTGAATACCTTCCATCCCCCCACAGGCGCTGTATAATCCTACGGGTTTCGCGCTTCCCCCTTGATTATAATAATATAATCCTGCCTTCCAGTGTCGCCAAGTCGATTTCCCTTAACCTCTCCTCGTAGGGCATATCCCTTAGCTCCGGGACTAGTCTTGTTGCAAACCTTTGCACTTTCTCTAGTTTCCTTACATGCTTGGTTAGGTGTGGGTTCCAAATTGGCGCTGCATACTCCAATATGGGCCTAAAGTACACAGTGTGCAGCGTCCTGAATGACTCCTTATTAAGATATCGGAAGGCTATTCTTAGGTTTGTCAGGCGCCCATATGCTGCAGCAGTTATTTGGTTGATGTGTGCCTCAGATGTGCCCGGTGTTATACTCACCCCAAGATCCTTTTCCTTGAGTGAGGCTTGTAGGCTTTGGCCCCGAGACTGTACTCCCTCTGTGGTCTTCTTTGCCCTTCCCCAATCTTCATAACTTTGCACTTGGCGGGGTTGAACTCCAGGAGCCAGTTGCTGGACCAGGCCTACAGCCTGTACAGATCCCTCTGTAGTTCAGCCTGGTCCTCGTCCGATTGAATTCTTCTCATCAACTTCACATCATCTGCAAACAGGGACGCTTGAGAGTCTATTCCTTCCGTCACGTCGTTCACAAATACCAGAAACAGCACCGGTCCTAGAACTGATCCCTGTGGCACCCCGCTTGTTACAAGCGCCCACTGTGACACCTCGCCACGTACCATGACTCGCTGTTGTCTTCCTGATAGGTATTCCCTGATCCATTGTAGTGCCTTCTGTGTTATCCCTGCCTGGTCCTCCAGCTTTTGCACTAATCTCTTGTGTGGAACTGTGTCAAACGCCTTCTTACAGTCCAAGAAAATGCAATCTACCCACCCCTCTCTTTCGTCTTACTGCCGTCACCCTGCCATAGAACTCCAGTAGGTTAGTGACGCAGGATTTCCCGTCCCTGAAACCATGCTGGCTGTTGTTGATAAGCTCATTCCTTTAAGTAATAAGTAAGTAAGTTTATTCAGGTATACACAAATACAGTTACATAGAATTATCATACATAGCAGCATATGTGTAGAGAACCTAGGATAACCCAAAAATGTCAGAGTGACTTATTTCCATTGGGCTCCACCACTCTTCTGATAATCTTCTCCATGACCTTGCATGCTATACACGTCAGTGACACTGGCCTGTAGTTTAATGTTTCATGTCTGTCTCCTTTTTTAAAAACTGGGACTACATTTGCTGTCTTCCATACTTCTGGTAGTCGCCCTGTTTCGACAGATGTGTTGAAGATAGTTGTTAGTGGTACACAAAGCACCTCTGCTCCCTCTCTTAGGACCCATGGAGAGATGTTATTCGACTCCATCGCCTTTCAGGTATCTAGCTCACTTAGCAGTCTCTTCACTTTTTCCTCGGGTGTATCACACCTTTCCGTCTTTCTGGAGGCCCTTCTGTCTCCTCTGTGAACACTTCTTTGAATCTCATGTTGAGCTCCTCACATACTTCGCGGTCATTTCTTGTCACCTCCCCTCCTTTGTTCCTCAGCCTGATTACCTAGTCCTGATGTGGCTGTATAACAGCTTTGGGTCAGATTTGGCTTTCGCTGCTATGTCATTCTCGAATTGTCTTTGGGCCTCCCTTCTTAACTGTGCATATTCATTTCTGGCTCTGCAACTGCTCTCCTTATTCTCCTGGGTCCTTTGCGTTCTATACTTCTTCCAATCCCTAGCACACATGGTTTTGGCCTCCCTGCACCTTTGGGTGAACCATGGGCTCATCCTGGCCTTTTCGTTATTTCTGTTACCCTTGGATACAAACCTCTCCTCAGCTTCCTTGCACATTGTTGTCACATATTCTAAAATCTCGTTTACTGACGTCCCTGCCAGTTCTCTCTCTGTGTGTGAGTGTGGCCTAATTAATGTTTACTGGAATAACTCATTACGATTGTGACCAGATATAAACATGTAAATAGTTCATTACCAGTGTAACTTGTTCAGCTATCAAAACTTGACGGTCCAGTCCCTGGACCCATTATGTACCTCTGTAATATTTTGACTATCGCCCACACCATGGGTATGTGGTGACTACCACCCACACCATGGGTATGTGGTGACTGCCACCCACACCATGGGTATGGGGTGACTACCACCCACACCATGGGTATGGGGTGACTACCACCCACACCATGGGTATGTGGTAACTACCACCCACACCATGGGTATGTGGTAACTACTACCCACACCATGGGTATTGGGTGACTACCACCCACACCATGGGTATTGGGTGACTACCGCCCACACCTGGAGTTTACCTGGAGAGAGTTCCGGGGGTCAACGCCCCCGCGGCCCGGTCTGTAACCAGGCCTCATGGTGGTTCAGAGCCTGATCAACCAGGCTGTTACTGCTGGCTACACGCAATCCAACGTACGAGCCACAGCCCGGCTGGTCAGGTACCGACTTTAGGTGCTTGTCCAATGCCTTTTTGAAGACAGTCAGGGGTCTATTGGTAATCCCCCTTATGTATGCTGGGAGTCAGTTGAACAGTCTCGGGCCCCTGACACTTATTGTATTGTCTCTTAACGTGCTAGTGACACCCTTGCTTTTCATTGGGGGAATGTTGCATCGTCTGCCGAGTCTTTTGCTTTCGTTGTGAGTGATTTTCGTGTGCAAGTTTGGTACTAGTCCCTCTAGGATTTTCCAGGTGTATATAATCATGTATCTCTCCCGCCTGCGTTCCAGGGAGTACAGGTTCAGGAACTTCAAGCTCTCCCAGTAATTGAGGAGTTTTATCTCCGTTATGTGTGCCGTGAAGGTTCTCTGTACATTTTCTAGGTCAGCAATTTCACCTGCCTTGAAAGGTGCTGTTAGTGTGCAGCAATATTCCAGCCTAGATAGAACAAGCGACCAGAAGAGTGTCATCATGGGCTCGGCATCCCTAGTTTTGAAGGTTCTCATTATCCATCCTGTCATTTTTCTAGCAGATGCGATTGATACAATGTTATGGTCCTTGAAGGTGAGATCCTCCGACATGATCACTCCCAGGTCTTTGACGTTGGTTTTTCGCTCTATTTTGTGGAAGGAATTTGTTTTGTACTCTGATGAAGTTTTAATTTCCTCATGTTTACCATATCGGAGTACATGATTGAAATTTCTCATCGTTGAATTTCATATTGTTTTCTGCAGCCCATTGAAAGATTTGGTTGATGTCCACCTGGAGCCTTGCAGTGTCTGCAATGGAAGACACTGTCATGCAGATTCGGGTGTCATCTGCAAAGGAAGACACGGTGCTGTGGCTGACATCCTTGTCTATGTCAGATATGAGGATGAGAAACAAGATGGGAGCGAGTACTGTGCCTTGTGAAACAGAGCTTTTCACCATAGCCGCCTCAGACTTTACTCTGTTGACTACTACTCTTTGTGTTCTGTTTGTGAGGAAATTATAGATCCATCTACCAACTTTTCCTGTTATTCCTTTAATACGCATTTTGTGCGCTATTACGCCATGGTCACACTTGTCGATGGCTTTTGCAAAGTCTGTATATATTACATCCGCATTCTTTTTGTCTTCTAGCGTATCTAGGACCTTGTCGTAGTGATCCAGTAGTTGAGACAGACAGGAGCGACCTGCTCTAAACCCATGTTGCCCTGGGTTGTGTAATTGATGGGTATCTAGATGGGTGGCGATCTTGCTTCTTAGGACCCTTTCAAAGATTTTTATGATATGGGATGTTAGTGCTATCGGTCTGTAGTTCTTTGCTATTGCTTTACTGCCAGCAAATGGTTAGTAGACAACAAACTATCATTACACCTAGGGAAAACTGAAGCCATTCTCTTTGGCACGAAACATAAACTGAGAAGGGTAAATAATTTTAATGTTCAATGTAATGGGGAGCCCATCACTTTGGTTTCATCAGTAAAATATTTGGGAATCCCCTTTGACCCATGCATGTCAGGAGAATTGATAGGGAACAGTGTAGTAAAGAAAGCGAATGCCAAACTGAAGTTCCTGTATAGACAAGCACAGTGTCTACCTACTGAGGCTCGCAGGACCCTATGTCTAGCCCTTATACAATGCCATATGGATTACGCTTGCTCTTCTTGGTACTCTGCCTTGACAAAAAAACTGAAAGATAGACTGCAAATCACCCAGAACAAAATCGTAAGATTCATCCTGGGGCTGGGACCAAGAGAACATGTAGGCCAGGATGAATTACAGCAGTTGGATATGCTAAATGTTGAAGACAGAGTAAAACAACTGAAGCTAAATCATGTTTATAAAATTGCTCACAAACAATGTCCAGAATATCTTGCTGTCAGTTTTGTCAAGGTTGGGAACCAAAGCAATCATAGTACTAGGGGGAGAGAGCACAACTTGTAGTACCCACAGTCAGTGGCCAGGCTTCAAACACCTTTTATTGTACAGCAATAAAGGAATGGAACAGACTACCCGCACATGTCAAAGCCAGTCATAGCGTGAACCAGTTCAAGAAGAGTGCCAAAAGGTGTCTGATGAATGTAGCTACAGAAAGGGAGGGGAATGATTTTCTATTTTTTAGCTAACATACGTGTAAATTTTACCTTATTCCTTGTAATGACCCTCGTATTGTAGATAGTCTTAATGACCTTGGTGTAGCAGATAGTCTTTTTAGTATGATAATAAGATGTTATCTTCATTGTAGAATAATAAGAAAATATTATAACCTTTATACTATAATAATAAGGTAAAAGGACCCCAATGGAAATAAGTCACTCTGTCTGACTTTTTTGGGTTATCCTAGGTTCCCTACACATATGCTGCTATGTATGATAATTCTATGTAACTGTATTTGTGTTTACCTGAATAAACTTACTTACTTACTTACTTACTTACCTTTGTGGAGTGGGGCTATGTCTGTTGTTTTTAGTAACTGTGGGACGACCCCCGTGTCCATGCTCCCTCTCCATAGGATGGTAAAAGCTCGTGATAGGGGCTTCTTGCAGTTCTTCATGAACACGGAATTCCATGAGTCTTGCCCTGAGGCAGAGTGCATGGGCATGTCATTTATCGCCTGTTCGAAGTCATTTGGCGTCAGGATAATATCAGATAGGCTTGTGTTAACCAAATTCTGTGACTCTCTCATAAAAAATTCATTTTGATCTTCGACTCTCAGTCTGGTTAGCGGCTTGCTAAAAACTGAGTCATATTGGGACTTGAGTAGTTCACTCATTTCCTTGCTGTCATCTGTGTAGGACTCATCTTGTTTAAGTAGGGGCCCAATACTGGATGTTGTTCTCGACTTTGATTTGGCATAAGAAAATAAATACTTCGGGTTTCTTTCGATTTCATTTATGGCTTTTAGTTCTTCCCGCGATTCCTGACTCCTATAAGATTCCTTTAGCTTAAGTGTGACGTTTGCTATTTCTCTGACCAGTGACTCCCTACGCATTTCAGATATATTGGCCTCTTTTAGCCGCTCTGTTATTCTTTTCCGTCGCCTGTAAAGGGAGCGCCTGTCTCTTTCTATTTTACATCTACTCCTCCTTTTTCTTAGAGGAATAAGCCTTGACCATACATCGAGTGCCACCGAGTTAATCTGTTCTAGGCATAAGTTGGGGTCTGTGTTGCTTAGTCTATCTTCCCAGCTTATATCGCTTAGGACTTAGTTTACTTGGTCCCACTTTATGTTCTTATTATTGAAGTTGAATTTGGTGAAGGCTCCCTCATGACTAATCTCATTATGTCGGTCTGGGGCTCCGCGCATACATGTCTGAACCTCGATTATGTTGTGATCTGAGTATATTGTTTTTGATATGGTGACATTTCGCATCAGATCATCATTGTTAGTGAAGATGAGGTCTAGTTTATTCTCCAGTCTAGTAGGCTCTATTATTTGTTGGTTTAAGTTGAATTTTGTGCAGAGATTTAAAAGCTCGTGTGTGTGTGAATTCTCGTCAGAGCTGCCTCCTGGTGTTATCACTGCAACATTATTTGCTATATTCCTCCATTTTAGGTGCCTCAAGTTGAAATATCTCAGGAGCAAGATGTTTGGGGCAGGAGCTGGCAGATTTTCCAGACAGTGGTCAATTTTTGACAGCTGTTCCTGGAATTGCTGGGACGTTGCATCTGGAGGCTTGTAGACTACCACAATGACTAGGTTTTGGTTCTCGATCTTTACTGCTAAAACTTCCACTACATCATTTGAGGCATTTAGCAGTTCTGTGCAAATAAGTGACTGCAATATACAGGCCAAGCTCCCCACTTTTGCCTGTTCACTCTGTCGCATATGTATAGGTTGTAACCTGGGATCCATATTTCGTTGTCCAAGTGATCTTTTATGTGGGTCTCTGTGAAAGCCGCGAGCATTGCATTTACCTCTGCAAGCAGTCCACGGATGAAAGGTATTTTGTTGTTCGTTGCTGACTTTAGACCCTGTATATTTGCAAAGAAGAATGTCATCGGACTGGTGGTATTGGTGGTACTGGGGGGAACTTTTTTTTTCGGCACTAGTATCTGTATCTGTTGGTTTGGAGTGGAGGCCATCGACTGTGGTTCCACTCCAGAAATGACTGGATTTGGCGTACGAATTCTGCCATTTCCTGCCAGTTTTTTTTTTCCTTCCTGGCACTAAAAAACCTCTCCCTCTTGAGTGGCTGTGGCTACCCAGGTTTTCCCATGGCCTGGATGTTTTGTATCTTTTTGTCCCCTTTAGATGGTGTACCTGGCAATTTAAGTTATAACGTAAAGATATACATGTGTATATATCTAGCTACGTAAAGATACATGTGTATATATCTAGCTACGTAAAGATATACACGTGTATATATCTAGCTACGTAAAGATGTACATGTGTATATATCTAGCTACGTAAAGATGTACATGTGTATATATCTAGCTACGTAAAGATGTACATGTGTATATATCTAGCTACGTAAAGATGTACATGTGTATATATCTAGCTACGTAAAGATACACGTGTATATATCTAGCTACGTAAAGATACATGTGTATATATCTAGCTACGTAAAGATGTACATGTGTATATATCTAGCTACGTAAAGATGTACATGTGTATATATCTAGCTACGTAAAGATACATGTGTATATATCTAGCTACGTAAAGATGTACATGTGTATATATCTAGCTACGTAAAGATACATGTGTATATATCTAGCTACGTAAAGATGTACATGTGTATATATCTAGCTACGTAAAGATGTACATGTGTATATATCTAGCTACGTAAAGATAAATGTGTATATATCTAGCTACGTAAAGATGTACATGTGTATATATCTAGCTACGTAAAGATGTACATGTGTATATATCTAGCTACGTAAAGATACATGTGTATATATCTAGCTACGTAAAGATACATGTGTATATATCTAGCTACGTAAAGATGTACATGTGTATATATCTAGCTACGTAAAGATATACATGTGTATATATCTAGCTACGTAAAGATATACATGTGTATATATCTAGCTACGTAAAGATATACATGTGTATATATCTAGCTACGTAAAGATATACATGTGTATATATCTAGCTACGTAAAGATATACATGTGTATATATCTAGCTACGTAAAGATGTACATGTGTATATATCTAGCTACGTAAAGATGTACATGTGTATATATCTAGCTACGTAAAGATACATGTGTATATATCTAGCTACGTAAAGATACATGTGTATATATCTAGCTACGTAAAGATGTACATGTGTATATATCTAGCTACGTAAAGATATACATGTGTATATATGTAGCTACGTAAAGATATACATGTGTATATATCTAGCTACGTAAAGATATACATGTGTATATATCTAGCTACGTAAAGATATACATGTGTATATATCTAGCTACGTAAAGATATACATGTGTATATATCTAGCTACGTAAAGATGTACATGTGTATATATCTAGCTACGTAAAGATGTACATGTGTATATATCTAGCTACGTAAAGATACATGTGTATATATCTAGCTACGTAAAGATACATGTGTATATATCTAGCTACGTAAAGATGTACATGTGTATATATCTAGCTACGTAAAGATATACATGTGTATATATGTAGCTACGTAAAGATATACATGTGTATATATCTAGCTACGTAAAGATATACATGTGTATATATCTAGCTACGTAAAGATATACATGTGTATATATCTAGCTACGTAAAGATATACATGTGTATATATCTAGCTACGTAAAGATATACATGTGTATATATCTAGCTACGTAAAGATATACATGTGTATATATCTAGCTACGTAAAGATATACATGTGTATATATCTAGCTACGTAAAGATATACATGTGTATATATCTAGCTACGTAAATTAACAAGGATTACAAACGAAATGAGTCACATTGACTTGACTAGGTTATTCCAATGGTAATAAGTCAATTTGACTTTGTTGGGTTATCCTAGGCAATTTACTCACATGTTACTAGGTATGATAATTGTAGTAACTATACTTATGTATTTCTGTACCTAAATACTCACATACGCACTTATTTCCTTACTTAGTAGACTTTTATTAAGCATTAGGATTAGTTTGCCCGAAATATTTTGCATACTAGTAGCTTTCTTTTGTTGCTAACAATGTTTTATTACATGTAAACTACATCATTTTGTATCACATAAGTTTAGTTTAGTTAACATCTTTATTATGCCCCTGGTACCCATGGTGTGGGTGGTAGTCAACATATTACAGAGCGAGAAACTAACGTTAAAGACCTGGGAGTGATCATGTAGGAAGATCACACCTTCAAGGATCATAACATTGTATCAATCGCATCTGCTAGAAAAATGACAGGATGGATAATGAGAACCTTCAAAACTAGGGATGCCAAACCCATGATGACACTCTTCAGGTCGCTTGTTCTATCTAGGCTGGAATATTGCTGCACACTAACAGCAGGTGAAATTGCTGGCCTAGAAAATGTACAGAGAACCTTCACGGCGCGCATAACGGAAATAAAACACCTCAATTACTGGGAGTGCTTAAAGTTCCTGAACCTGTACTCCCTGGAACGCAGGCGGGAGAGATACATGATTATATACACCTGGAAAATCCTAGAGGAATTAGTACCAAGCTTGCACATGAAAATCACTCCCTACGAAAACAAAAGACTCGGCAGACGATGTAACATCCCAGCAATGAAAAGCAGGGGTGTCACTAGCACGTTAAGAGACAACATAATAAGTGTCAGGGGCACAAAAGTGTTCAGCTGCCTCCCAGCATACATAAGGGGGATTACCGATAGACCCCTGGCTGTCTTCAAGCAGACACTGGACAGGCACCTAAAGTCAGTACCTGACCAGTCGGGCTGTGGTTCATACGATGGATTGCGTGCGGCCAGCAGTAACAGCCTGGTTGATCAGGCCCTGATCCACCATGAGGCCTGGTTACAGACCAGGCCGCGGGGGCGTTGACCCCCGGAATTCTTTCCAGGTAAATTCCAGGTACATAATGGATCCACAGACTGGACAGTAAAATTCTGATAGCTGAACAAGTTACAAAGGTAATGAACTATTTACAAGTTTATATCTGATCATGTGGAAAATACTGTATATATTTTCAGGAAATACGGTAATTTATAGGTAAGTAGATGCCCTATATTGTATTTTTAAAGGAAGTATGTTATCGAAAATTGGAAACCTGCGGCTGGGGAGTCACATAAGAACATAAGAAAGGAGGAACACTGCAGCAGGCCTGTTGGCCCATACTAGGCAGGTCCTTTACAATTCATCCCATTAACAAACATTTGACCAACCCAATTTTCAATGCTACCAAAGAAATGAGCTCTGATGTGCAAGTCCCACTCAAATCCAACCCCTCCCACTCATGTACTTATCCAACCTAAATTTGAAACTACCCAAAGTCCTAGCCTCAATAACCCAACTAGGTAGACTGTTCCACTCATCAACTACCCTATTTCCAAACCAATACTTTCCTATGTCCTTTCTAAATCTAAACTTATCTAATTTAAATCCATTACTGCGGGTTCTCTCTTGGAGAGATATCCTCAAGACCTTGTTAATATCCCCTTTATTAATACCTATCTTCCACTTATACACTTCGATCAGGTCTCCCCTCATTCTTCGTCTAACAAGTGAATGTAACTTAAGAGTCTTCAATCTTTCTTCATAAGGAAGATTTCTAATGCTATGTATTAATTTAGTCATCCTACGCTGAATGTTTTCTAACGAATTTATGTCCATTCTGTAATATGGAGACCAGAATTGAGCTGCATAATCTAGGTGAGGCCTTACTAATGATGTATAAAGCTGCAGTATGACCTCTGGACTTCTGTTGCTTACACTTCTTGATATAAATCCCAGTAATCTATTTGCCTTATTACGTACGCTTAGACATTGCTGTCTTGGTTTAAGGTTGTTGCTTACCATAACCCCCAAGTCCTTTTCGCAATCTGCATGGCTAAGTTCCACATTATCTAACTTATAAGTGCTAGGGTTATGGACACTCCCGAGCTTCAGAACCTTGCATTTATCTACATTGAACTCCATCTGCCACTTTTCTGACCAAGAGTATAGTTTGTCTAAATCCTCCTGAAGTTCCCTAACATCTACGTTTGAATCAATTATCCTACCTATCTACGTTTGAATCAATTATCCTACCTATCTTCGTGTCATCGGCGAATTTGCTCATATCACTAGTAATTCCTTCATCAAGATCATTGATATATATTATAAACAACAACGGGCCCAAGACTGATCCCTGTGGAACGCCACTTGTTACTGAACCCCACTCGGATTTAACCCCATTTATGGACACTCTCTGCTTCCTGTCTGTGAGCCATGATTCGATCCACGAGAGCACCCTTCCCCCAATGCCATGAGCTGCTACTTTCTTCAACAGTCTTTGGTGCGGAACTCTATCAAATGCCTTACTAAAATCTAAGTAAATAATATCAAATTCTTTATCGTGGTCAACAGCCTCAAAAGCTTTACTGAAGAAAGTTAATAAATTAGTTAGACAAGACCGGCCTCTTGTGAATCCATGCTGAGTATCATTAATCAAGCTGAACAAGTCACTCGCCATCTTGGTTTTGAATTTGTATTAGAACGTTGGTGTAATGGGTAGAAATTTTTCGTGCTCTAGAGGTTAAAATTGTGTTGACACCTCTCAAATAGGAGGCGAAATTGGTGGATGTGCATTCCTGCATAACTTAAGATATCAGACGACTGGACAAGACAGCTCCAGGAACCTCAGATAAGCTCTCTACATTTGTGCGTAATTCTGACCAGCATTATTTTCATAGATTTAGTTAGAGTGAGGTTTTCTGAGTATGATACACATTAATCTCCAGTCAAATTGGTTTACCTGGAGATTACCTGGAGAGAGTTTCGGGGGTCAACGCCCCCGCGGCCCGGTCTGTGACCAGGCCTCCTGGTGGATCAGCGCCTGATCAACCAGGCTGTTGCTGCTGGCTGCACGCAAACCAACGTACGAGCCACAGCCAGGCTGATCAGGAACTGACTTTAGGTGCTTGTCCAGTGCCAGCTTGAAGACTGCCAGGGGTCTGTTGGTAATCCCCCTTATGTGTGCTGGGAGGCAGTTGAACAGTCTCGGGCCCCTGACACTTATTGTATGGTCTCTTAACGTGCTAGTGACACCCCTGCTTTTCATTGGGGGGATGGTGCATCGTCTGCCAAGTCTTTTGCTTTCGTAGTGAGTGATTTTCGTGTGCAAGTTCGGTACTAGTCCCTCTAGGATTTTCCAGGTGTATATAATCATGTATCTCTCCCTCCTGCGTTCCAGGGAATACAGGTTTAGAAACCTCAAGCGCTCCCAGTAATTGAGGAGTTTTATCTCCGTTATGCGCGCCGTGAAAGTTCTCTGTACATTTTCTAGGTCGGCAATTTCACCTGCCTTGAAAGGTGCTGTTAGAGTGCAGCAATATTCCAGCCTAGATAGAACAAGTGACCTGAAGAGTGTCATCATGGGCTTGGCCTCCCTAGTTTTGAAGGTTCTCATTATCCATCCTGTCATTTTTCTAGCAGATGCGATTGATACAATGTTATGGTCCTTGAAGGTGAGATCCTCCGACATAATCACTCCCAGGTCTTTGACGTTGGTGTTTCGCTCTATTTCGTGGCCAGAATTTGTTTTGTACTCTGATGAAGATTTAATTTCCTCATGTTTACCATATCTGAGTAATTGAAATTTCTCATCGTTGAACTTCATATTGTTTTCTGCAGCCCACTGAAAGATTTGGTTGATGTCCGCCTGGAGCCTTGCAGTGTCTGCAATGGAAGACACTGTCATGCAGATTCGGGTGTCATCTGCAAAGGAAGACACGGTGCTGTGGCTGACATCCTTGTCTATGTCGGATATGAGGATGAGGAACAAGATGGGAGCTAGTACTGTGCCTTGTGGAACAGAGCTTTTCACCGTAGCTGCCTCGGACTTTACTCTGTTGACGACTACTCTCTGTGTTCTGTTAGTGAGTGATATTAAGATATATTTTCCTTCTGTTATGTCGGTTCCTGACCAGCCGGGCTGTGGTTCGTACGTTGGTTTGTGTGCAGCCAACAGTAACAGCCTGGTTGATCAGGCTCTGATCCACCAGGAGGCCTGGTCACAGACCGGGCCGCGGGGGCGTTGACCTCCGGAACTCTCTCCAGGTAAACTCCAGGTGTAATTGTGTATATATATAACCATTTATTATTTTTAATATACAGTCCACAAATTTATATATTTACCAGTATTCCTGGTGTGTATATTTCATTTAATTAATAGGTCCAGAGCAATTTGTGGTTATGACAGTGGTAGGTATCGAAGGGGGACATTTTTTGCGACCTAGGTGTCCCAAATTCCTACTTGTCTATGTAACATTGATAAATAATAATTATCTTTGTTATCATTTACTGTTATGTACGTAATTAGTTACATTCAGATAAATGCAATTTTCCACAGGTCACAATCGTAATGAGTTATTTATGCAAACATTAATTTGGTCACACACACACACACACACACACACACACACACACACACACACACACACACACACACACACACACACACACACACAGTAAGTATTTCTTCAGGAAGTATTTCTTCAGTCATAGAGTTGTAAGGCAGTGGAATAGCCTAGAAAATGACGTAGTGGAGGCAGGAACCATACACAGTTTTAAGACGAGGTTTGATAAAGCTCATGGAGCGGGGAGAGAGAGGGTCTAGTAGCAACCGGTGAAGAGGCGGGGCCAGGAGCTAGGACTCGACCCCTGCAACCACAAATAGGTGAGTACAAATAGGTGAGTACACACACACACACACACACACACACACACACACACACACACACACACACACACACACACACACACACAGGAGCTAGGACTCGACCCCTGCAACCACAAATAGGTGAGTACAAATAGGTGAGTACACACACACACACACACACACACACACACACACACACACACACACACACACACACACACACACACACACACACATACACACAAACTCACACAACGACATGCAAAATACTGCGTAGAATAGATAAGGTGGACAGAGACAGGATGTTCCAGAGAGGGGACACAGAAACAAGGGGTCACAATTGAAAACTAAAGACTCAGATGAATCACGGGGATGTTAGGAAGTATTTCTTTAGTCACAGATTTGTCAGGAAGTGAAATAGCCTAGCAAGTGATGTAGTGGAAGCAGGAACCATACATAGCTTTAAGACGAGGTATGACAGCTCAGGAAGTAGAGAGAGAGAGAGAGGATCTGGTAGCGATCAGTGAAGAGGCGGGGCCAGGAGCTGAGTCTCGATCCCTGCAACCACAATTACGTGAGTACAATTAGATGAGTACACACACACTGTTTTATTCACAGTGTACCTGGAGAGAATTCCGGACAAAGTCAGAGTATTTTTCCAGAATGGTCTGTAATATACCACTGTGGATAAAATACTTTGACATTACTTAAACTTTTCTAAATGTGTTGTCTCTGAATTCATCAATTTTGTCACATTCCAGTACATAATGACACAAGGTATGACAATAGTCCATCTGACAAAGTTTACATTTAGTGTACATCTGGTGGTGGTGATTTAACCTGCCAAAGATACTTGTAACCCAGACGGAGCCGGCCAATAGTGACATCCAAGTGTCTGATTATTATGTTGGATGAACCATAGACATGTGGCTCCTCTTGCTTGATAGATGGACTGACTGGTGTCAGTCTTCTTGACTGGTGCCAGTCTCCTTGACTGGTGCCAGTCTCCTTGACTGGTGCCAGTCTCCTTGACTGGTGCCAGTCTCCTTGACTGGTGTCAGTCTCCTTGACTGGTGTCAGTCTCCTTGACTGGTGCCAGTCTTCTTGACTGGTGTCAGTCTCCCTGAGTCTTAGGTCAATTAAGTCCAGTTAAGTTCTTTTTATTGTTCTCAAACTGCTAACTGACAGTCCAAGATTGTAAATCTACTCTCTCTTTGAATGCATATATATAACTTAGCCAATTCATCAGTTGTATCATGCATCTGAAGACCAACAGATGGAATCCACATCATGTACACTCTGACTCCTGTCCACAGTCCTACTTTACCTGTGTCTGGCTTCTGACACAAGTATGACACAGTTTATACTTCAGGAGTTTAGAGTATTTATGGATGATAGAGAATCAGTTACAATTAGTGTCAACTTCAGATACGTGGACGCTTTTGAGTGCAAGGAATATGGCAAACAGTTCTGTCTGAAGGGTAGTGTACCTGGAGAGGATTTCGGGGGTCAACGCCCCCGCTGCCCGGTCTGTGACCAGGCCTGATGGTGGATCAGGGCCTGATCAACCAGGCTCAGTTATTAATGCGTGCTACAGTTTCTTTAAGAGAGCCATCACTGTGACAGCAGCAGCATTACCACTAGTACACTGGTGAACATAACCATCAACGTAAATAATTTGTGAAAGAGTGTGACTAAGTTATCAGTATAGCCTAAGGCATCGTGCCTGGCTTCAAAACGATACTTTGCTTGTGATTTAATAAGTGTTTTTGTGGGAAAAGGGAGGAATATAGTGGTTTGGAATGGGGTAATATCCCATGGAGCGTGGAAATGTAAAAAGGAAGATTTGTATTTATACTTGTACAAGAACCCTATTGGAAATAAGTCACTGACTTTTAGGTTATCCTAGGTAATTTACACTATATATTATAATTTTACGTATGTATACCTGTGCCTCAATAAACTTACTTACTTTTAAGGGTTAAATAAGAAGATATTACAAGGACTCCAATGGAAATAACTCACTGACTTTTTTTGTGTTATCCCAGGTTCTCCACAGATATGCTGCTATGTATGATTATCTATGTAACTGTATTTGTGTATACCTGAATAAACTTACTATGTAACCCCTGGCAAGGGGAAGGGGAAGGGGGTAAAGAGGCGCTCATCCCCCGTCACTTGCCTCCCCCAGCAGTGTATTGTGGGTAATCACTGCAGAAGTTAGTGTTTGTCTGCCTACCATGTTATGATAAGGAGAAAAAGGCAGCACTGTGCTTTCAATGGGTCCGCCGGGTGTGTGAAGGGCAGAGGTTTTTTGAGCGGCTTGTTGCGGCACCGTCAGGAGGGTGGAGGCCAAGATGACCAGCCTGGAGAACAAGGAGACCTCGGAGAACAAGAGGTGAGTCCTAGCTAGCCGCCAACGGTTTGTTTTGGTCCTCACTGTTGTGGTCTGGATCTTACTGTTTTAACGGTGGGAACTAGGTGGTTCTGTAGTTTTAGTCTCCTGTTTGGAGGTGGTTGATCTGCCGGTTATCTCCGCTGTTTCGATCGGGTGATCTTGGGTTGTCTTGCCTACTGTATTTGTGTATACCTGAATAAACTTACTTACTTTTTGGTTGGGTCTTAACCTGACTGGTTGACTCTCAACCTGCTGGTTTTCACGGTGGCAACTAGGTGGTTCTTCTGTTTTAGCTTCCTGTTTGGAGGTGCTTCATCTGTTGGTTATCTCAGTTGTTTTCATCAGGTGTTCTTGAGTTGTCTTGCTTGTTAATCTTGCTGTTGTTGCCTGGTTGGGTCTCAACCTGGCCGTTTTAATGGTAGAAATTGGGTTGTGCCAGTTTAGTCTCTTGGTTGGAACTGGTTGGTTCTAGGATGGTCTGCTGGTTATCTCCGTTGTTTCACTCGTGTTATCTTGGGTTGTCTTGTGTGTTAGGTTACTTTTGTGGTCTGGCTGGTCTGAGACTTGGTTTTCATGGCAGAAATTAAGTAATTCTATAGATAATGGAGTTTCAAGCCTATCAACTACTTGAGAATAATTTAGGCTGCTTACACAACCTTTTCACTGCCAGAAAGAATATTTTAATCCTTAAAATGGATTAAAGTAAACTTTCAACATATATATACTGAGATGCATATATACCTCTGTATATCCTGTGATGCTGGTGAGGGGCTCTTGATCTAGGGAATTGAATCTGTGCTCCAGTTCCCTGAATTGAACCTGAATACCTTCCATCCCCCCACATGCGCTGTATAACCCTACGGGTTTAGCGCTTCCCTGTGATTTTAATAATAATAATAATCTGTATATCCTGTGGGTTTAACCATTTTATCATTTTCTTTTAAGCTGGTTGGTTTACCAGTTATGTGTTACTTTCATTGAATAATGTTGGGTCTCTTCCTAGTGTTACTGTTTTCACAAGTTTATTCATGTAAGATTTTTGAGTGATTACAATTGTCTTGTATAGTAACATGGGTAAAACACTCAGGATAGCCCCCCCCCCCCAAAAAAAAAAAAAAAAAGTCGAAGTTATTTATTTCCATTGGAGTTCTTAATGGAAATCAAGGACCCCAGGGGAAATAAGTCATATTGTCTGACTTTTTTTTTTGGTTATCCTGAGTAATTTACACTGTATGATAATTATATTATGTATACCTGTGCCAAAATAAACTTACTAATTTGTATTTAGACCAAAATGCTGAGGATCCTATAGGCTTTCTGACTGCTGATTTTGGAATGTACTGATTATTTCCAATCCTAATGAGTTGTGGCAGAGTCTGGATTATACTATCTGTTACAGGTAACACTTGGTATAATTCTTTGTAACTGATATAGACAAGCAGCTTAAAAAGGCACCTGAGCAAACACTAAGACATACTAGATGTTTTGATCCTTGGAGCTTCATCACTTGGCTTTGTTGAACCTTCAATATATTACCTGTTATTGTTGAACCTTGGTGGTATTGCATGTTATTGTTGAACCTTGGTGGTATTGCCTGTTATTGTTGAACCTTGGTGGTATTGCCTATTATTGTTGAACCTTGGTGGTATTGCATGTTATTGTTGAACCTTGGTGGTATTGCATGTTATTGTTGAACCTTGGTGGTATTGCCTGTTATTGTTGAACCTTGGTGATATTACCTGTTATTGTTGAACCTTGGTGGTATTGCATGTTATTGTTGAACCTTGGTGATATTACCTGTTATTGTTGAACCTTGGTGATATTACCTGTTATTGTTGAACCTTGGTGGTATTGCCTATTATTGTTGAACCTTGGTGGTATTGCATGTTATTGTTCAACCTTGGTGATATTACCTGTTATTGTTGAACCTTGGTGGTATTGCCTATTATTGTTGAACCTTGATGGTATTGCATGTTATTGTTGAACCTTGGTGATATTACCTGTTATTGTTGAACCTTGGTGGTATAGCCTATTATTGTTGAACCTTGGTGGTATTGCATGTTATTGTTGAACCTTGGTGATATTACCTGTTATTGTTGAACCTTGGTGGTATTGCATGTTATTGTTGAACCTTGGTGGTATTACCTATTATTGTTGAACCTTGGTGGTATTGCCTATTATTGTTGAGCCTTTGTTGTATTGCCTATTGTTGTTGAACCTTGGTGGTATTGCCTATTATTGTTGAGCCTTGGTTGTATTGCCTATTATTGTTGAACTTTGGTTGTATTGTCTTATTGTTGAACCTTGGTTGTATTGCCTGTTGTTGATGAACCTTGGTTGTATTGCCTGTTATTGTTGAATCTTGGTGGTATTGCCTATTATTGTTGAACCTTGATGGTATTACCTATTATTGTTGAACCTTGGTTGTATTACAATGGACCCTCAGTTATCGGCTGTAATCTGTTCCAGGTCAGCCTAAATCCAAAATGACCAAAAACCGTTATTGTTGAACCTTGGTGGTATTGCATGTTATTGTTGAACCTTGGTGGTATTGCCTATTATTGTTGAACCTTGGTGGTATTGCATGTTATTGTTGAACCTTGGTGGTATTGCCTATTATTGTTGAACCTTGGTGGTATTGCATGTTATTGTTGAACCTTGGTGATATTACCTGTTATTGTTGAACCTTGGTGGTATTGCCTATTATTGTTGAACCTTGGTGGTATTACCTATTATTGTTGAACCTTGGTAGTATTGCCTATTATTGTTGAGCCTTTGTTGTATTGTCTATTATTGTTGAACCTTGGTGGTATTGCCTATTATTGTTGAACCTTGGTGGTATTGCCTATTATTGTTGAACTTTGGTTGTATTGTCTTATTGTTGAACCTTGGTTGTATTGCCTGTTGTTGATGAACCTTGGTTGTATTGCCTGTTATTGTTGAATCTTGGTGGTATTGCCTATTATTGTTGAACCTTGATGGTATTGCCTATTATTGTTGAACCTTGGTTGTATTACAATGGACCCTCAGTTATCGGCTGTAATCTGTTCCAGGTCAGCCTAAATCCAAAATGACCAAAAACCGAAATAATATTTCTCATAAGAATTAATGTAAATAATCTGCTTCAGACACCCAAAAATATTAACAAAAAATACATTTTTAAAGATTAACTATAGTTTTACACAAAACAATGAGAAAAAATAAAAAACCCTAATTTTACTAATAAATTAACATTACATACCTTTTATTGAAGGCTCGTTGGCATGTGGAAGAAGGCGAACAGGGGTTACTTCCTTTCTTTGTCTTTTACTGCCACTAGCACCAGCTTGAGTCACTGTACCCCTGTCACACAAAAAACTGCCCACTCCCTGCCTGCTACACTCCCTGCATGCCTGCTACACTCCCTGCCTTCCTGCTACACTCCTTGCATGCCTGCTACACTCCTTGCCACTATGTCTGCCTGCCCTGAATTCTATTGTGTTTCTCACTTTCTTTACCAAAGGAACTTTACTAGGAACTTTCTTTCGGCCCATGGTTACTTATTTCGCAGTTGCACTCAATCAGTAACCACAAAAAACAATGGATTATAGCAAAATGTTTGGATGAATGCGCAGAGGCTTCCTCACTCACCCAGAGACACACCCAGACTGACTTCCGAACCCGGCGGAGCGGTGGGTGGACACGTCCAATACAGCTGATCTCCGAAATAACGGCAAATAAGCAGGATAGAATTTAGGCCAAAAAAAGTGGGCGAAAACTGAATTGGCTGATATCCGGAACGGCCAATAACCGAGGGTCTACTGTACTTGTTATTGTTGAACCTTGAGTGCATTGCTTATTATTGTTGAACCTTGGTTGTATTACTTATTATGGCTGAACCTTGGTTGTATTTCAGTTATGGCTGAACCTTGGCTGTATTATCCATCATGGATGAACCATGGTTGTATTACCCATCATGGGTGAGCCGTGATTGTATTACCCATCATGGGTGAGCCATGGTTGTATTACCCATCATGGGTGAGCCGTGGTTGTATTACCCATCATGGGTGAGCCGTGGTTGTATTACCCATCATGGGTGAGCCGTGGTTGTATTACCCATCATGGGTGAGCCGTGGTTGTATTACCCATCATGGGTGAGCCGTGGTTGTATTACCCATCATGTGTGAGCCGTGGTTGTATTACCCACCATGGGTGAGCCGTGGTTGTATTACCCACCTTGGGTGAGCCGTGGTTGTATTACCCATCTTGGGTGAGCCGTGGTTGTATTGCCCATCTTGGGTGAGCCGTGGTTGTATTGCCCATCTTGGGTGAGCCGTGGTTGTATTACCCATCTTGGGTGAGCCGTGGTTGTATTACCCATCTTGGGTGAGCCGTGGTTGTATTACCCATCATGGGTGAGCCGTGGTTGTATTACCCATCTTGGGTGAGCTGTGGTTGTATTACCCATCATGGGTGAGCCGTGGTTGTATTACCCATCTTGGGTGAGCCGTGGTTGTATTGCCCATCTTGGGTGAGCCGTGGTTGTATTGCCCATCTTGGGTGAGCCGTGGTTGTATTGCCCATCTTGGGTGAGCCGTGGTTGTATTGCCCATCTTGGGTGAGCCGTGGTTGTATTGCCCATCTTGGGTGAGCCGTGGTTGTATTGCCCATCTTGGGTGAGCTGTGGTTGTATTGCCCATCTTGGGTGAGCCGTGGTTGTATTGCCCATCTTGGGTGAGCCGTGGTTGTATTGCCCATCTTGGGTGAGCCGTGGTTGTATTGCCCATCTTGGGTGAGCCGTGGTTGTATTGCCCATCTTGGGTGAGCCGTGGTTGTATTGCCCATCTTGGGTGAGCCGTGGTTGTATTGCCCATCTTTGGGTGAGCCGTGGTTGTATTGCCCATCTTGGGTGAGCCGTGGTTGTATTGCCCATCTTGGGTGAGCCGTGGTTGTATTGCCCATCTTGGGTGAGCCGTGGTTGTATTGCCCATCTTGGGTGAGCCGTGGTTGTATTGCCCATCTTGGGTGAGCCGTGGTTGTATTGCCCATCTTGGGTGAGCCGTGGTTGTATTGCCCATCTTGGGTGAGCCGTGGTTGTATTGCCCATCTTGGGTGAGCCGTGGTTGTATTGCCCATCTTGGGTGAGCCGTGGTTGTATTGCCCATCTTGGGTGAGCCGTGGTTGTATTGCCCATCTTGGGTGAGCCGTGGTTGTATTGCCCATCTTGGGTGAGCCGTGGTTGTATTGCCCATCTTGGGTGAGCCGTGGTTGTATTGCCCATCTTGGGTGAGCCGTGGTTGTATTGCCCATCTTGGGTGAGCCGTGGTTGTATTGCCCATCTTGGGTGAGCCGTGGTTGTATTGCCCATCTTGGGTGAGCCGTGGTTGTATTGCCCATCTTGGGTGAGCCGTGGTTGTATTGCCCATCTTGGGTGAGCCGTGGTTGTATTGCCCATCTTGGGTGAGCCGTGGTTGTATTGCCCATCTTGGGTGAGCCGTGGTTGTATTGCCCATCTTGGGTGAGCCGTGATTGAATTGCCCATCTTGGGTGAGCCGTGGTTGAATTGCCCATCTTGGGTGAGCCGTGGTTGAATTGCCCATCTTGGGTGAGCCGTGGTTGAATTGCCCATCTTGGGTGAGCCGTGGTTGAATTGCCCATCTTGGGTGAGCCGTGGTTGTATTGCCCATCTTGGGTGAGCCGTGGTTGTATTGCCCATCTTGGGTGAGCCGTGGTTGTATTGCCCATCTTGGGTGAGCCGTGGTTGTATTGCCCATCTTGGGTGAGCCGTGGTTGTATTGCCCATCTTGGGTGAGCCGTGGTTGTATTGCCCATCTTGGGTGAGCCGTGGTTGTATTGCCCATCTTGGGTGAGCCGTGGTTGTATTGCCCATCTTGGGTGAGCCGTGGTTGTATTGCCCATCTTGGGTGAGCCGTGGTTGTATTGCCCATCTTGGGTGAGCCGTGGTTGTATTGCCCATCTTGGGTGAGCCGTGGTTGTATTGCCCATCTTGGGTGAGCCGTGGTTTTATTGCCCATCTTGGGTGAGCCGTGGTTGTATTGCCCATCTTGGGTGAGCCGTGGTTGTATTGCCCATCTTGGGTGAGCCGTGGTTGTATTGCCCATCTTGGGTGAGCCGTGGTTGTATTGCCCATCTTGGGTGAGCCGTGGTTGTATTGCCCATCTTGGGTGAGCCGTGGTTGAATTGCCCATCTTGGGTGAGCCGTGGTTGAATTGCCCATCTTGGGTGAGCCGTGGTTGAATTGCCCATCTTGGGTGAGCCGTGGTTGAATTGCCCATCTTGGGTGAGCCGTGGTTGAATTGCCCATCTTGGGTGAGCCGTGGTTGTATTGCCCATCTTGGGTGAGCCGTGGTTGTATTGCCCATCTTGGGTGAGCCGTGGTTGTATTGCCCATCTTGGGTGAGCCGTGGTTGTATTGCCCATCTTGGGTGAGCCGTGGTTGTATTGCCCATCTTGGGTGAGCCGTGGTTGTATTGCCCATCTTGGGTGAGCCGTGGTTGTATTGCCCATCTTGGGTGAGCCGTGGTTGTATTGCCCATCTTGGGTGAGCCGTGGTTGTATTGCCCATCTTGGGTGAGCCGTGGTTGTATTGCCCATCTTGGGTGAGCCGTGGTTGTATTGCCCATCTTGGGTGAGCCGTGGTTGTATTGCCCATCTTGGGTGAGCCGTGGTTGTATTGCCCATCTTGGGTGAGCCGTGGTTGTATTGCCCATCTTGGGTGAGCCGTGGTTGTATTGCCCATCTTGGGTGAGCCGTGGTTGTATTGCCCATCTTGGGTGAGCCGTGGTTGTATTGCCCATCTTGGGTGAGCCGTGGTTGTATTGCCCATCTTGGGTGAGCCGTGGTTGTATTGCCCATCTTGGGTGAGCCGTGGTTGTATTGCCCATCTTGGGTGAGCCGTGGTTGTATTGCCCATCTTGGGTGAGCCGTGGTTGTATTGCCCATCTTGGGTGAGCCGTGGTTGTATTGCCCATCTTGGGTGAGCCGTGGTTGTATTGCCCATCTTGGGTGAGCCGTGGTTGTATTGCCCATCTTGGGTGAGCCGTGGTTGTATTGCCCATCTTGGGTGAGCCGTGGTTGTATTGCCCATCTTGGGTGAGCCGTGGTTGTATTGCCCATCTTGGGTGAGCCGTGGTTGTATTGCCCATCTTGGGTGAGCCGTGGTTGTATTGCCCATCTTGGGTGAGCCGTGGTTGTATTGCCCATCTTGGGTGAGCCGTGGTTGTATTGCCCATCTTGGGTGAGCCGTGGTTGTATTGCCCATCTTGGGTGAGCCGTGGTTGTATTGCCCATCTTGGGTGAGCCGTGGTTGTATTGCCCATCTTGGGTGAGCCGTGGTTGTATTGCCCATCTTGGGTGAGCCGTGGTTGTATTGCCCATCTTGGGTGAGCCGTGGTTGTATTGCCCATCTTGGGTGAGCCGTGGTTGTATTGCCCATCTTGGGTGAGCCGTGGTTGTATTGCCCATCTTGGGTGAGCCGTGGTTGTATTGCCCATCATGGGTGAGCCGTGGTTGTATTGCCCATCATGGGTGAGCCGTGGTTGTATTGCCCATCATGGGTGAGCCGTGGTTGTATTACCTGGAGTTTACCTGGAGAGAGTTCCGGGGGTCAACGCCCCCGCGGCCCGGTCTGTGACCAGGCCTCCTGGTGGATCAGAGCCTGATCAACCAGGCTGTTGCTGCTGGCTGCACACAAACCAACGTACGAGCCACAGCCCGGCTGATCCGGAACTGACTTTAGGTGCTTGTCCAGTGCCAGCTTGAAGACTGCCAGGGGTCTGTTGGTAATCCCCCTTATGTGTATTACCCATCATGGGTGAACCGTGGTTGTATTACCCATCATGGGTGAACATATTGTATACTTCCTGTAATGCAGAAAATATGGCTATACTACATACTATAAGAACAGGAGAGCAGAGCACTGCCAGACTACTGGCCCATGCTAGATAGGTCCAATTCACACACAACCACATTTTATGTACCCATTTATCTTCTGTAAAGCTACCCAAAATTCTTGCTTCAATGACTCTAGGACTCTGGTATTTGTTCCTAATATCTTTTTTAAATCTAAATTTGCCCAAAGTGAATCCAGTGCTGCAAATCCTGTCATGGTTAAATATTTTTAGCACATTATTAATATACTCGTTATTAATTTGTTTTCCGTTCGTGCACTTAAGTCATATCGCCCTTAATTCTATGCCATTCCAGAGGTAAACACAGCATAACTAGTGCATGTTTGACTTTCAGTATGCCAAACGTTCACCCTGTGATGTCACGTGAGACTGATACACTTTTATGTGAATCTCATAATTATCGCTCATCTTGACTTCTCAAATGCTGTTGGTTAAATACATTCAGTTTTCATGGTACACTTGATGTATAGTCTGTGTGTTGAAATATTGTGAAGCCAAAGAGGACTTATGTGCTTGAAATTTAGAATTGAGCCCTCAGAAGGATACCTGAAGCACATTTCCAAGGGTCAGTACCCCATGGCCTGGTCCCAGACCAGTTCTCCCAGTGGATCAAGGATTGATCAGCCATATTGTTACTGCTGGCTGCACCTGTATACAGGAGGGCCCGGCTTTACAGCATTTTGCTAATGCAGCAGTTTTCAATTATACCCATTCTTCATTTATTCAGACTTCCTACAATAAATATATTCACCACCCACTATAAGCTAAGGACGAAATTATTTTAAGGCAAGTAATGTGAGTACTGTATATGTATTTTTTAGGCCTAACTCTGTTGTTCATTATTAATGACAAATATTTCTGATACTAGTTGTTTAATTCACTTCAAAACAAACTTCTACTACATTCATATATGGTACAGTATCATGATTCATGCATGTCCTATTAAATGGCATTCATTTTACATTCAGGGTGCTTAACTATAAGTGGTGAGTCTGTACAAATCTGGAACAGTTATACAGCAGGGGCCTGCTTGTGCAGCAGGTTAGGTTCCAGGCTACTGCTGTAAAGTGAAACTTAGCCTTTTTTCACTTTCAAATGCACATAGAGCTAGGCCTAAAAAATGCATATACAGTACACACATTACTTAAAATATTTTTGTCTGTAGCTTATAGTGAGTAAAATATATATGGGTATAATTGAAAACCACTGCATTAATGAACCACTGTAAAGTGAAGCACTGTAAAGCAGGGCCCTCCTGTATAGTTATCCATGGGATTTCTGTTATGCTGGCTGTCAGTATGTCCAACTTATTTAAGGGGCAATGATGGTCCACTCTTCTCCAAATACTCAATAACAGCACATCACTGATCTTAATTCTATAGTCTGTAAACTATCTTGTATCTATAATGTTTGGGAATAGTACAAGTACTGTACTGTTATTTTAATACCAACAGATTGTGGTAATAAGGCAAGCATAGACAATTCACACATTGAAGAAGGCACATCTTGCGACTGTGGCTTTAGGACTGAGTTACTAGTGAAGAAATGTCTTCTTTACTAAATAGTGGAACCTTGACTTACAAGTGTTCCAACGTACGAGTTTTTGAGATACGAGCCGTGGCTCAGTCGATTTTTTGCTCTGAGTTACAATCCAACATCCGAGTTATGAGCCAGCTCCCCCTGCTTCCCCCTCAACCCAAAACGTGCGCACCTCGCTTGTTTATCTATGATTTCGTGCTTTAATACCATGGAAATCATCCTCTTTTTCTTCTCAACACTGTCCTTTACACATACTTTCTTAGGACTCGTGCTTAGAAAAATGAAAGTTGGCCAAATGACTGTAAAAAATGTAAGCAAAGCATGAAAGAAATACTCCCACACTGAGGTAAACAGTGCACTGAACTGGTGGCATTCTGAAGCTCTCCATTATTATTATTATTATTATTATTATTATTATTATTATTATTATAATATAAGAAAGAAGGAACACTGCAGCAGGCCTACTGGCCCATGTGGGGCAGGTCCATGTCAACCCCTGGCGTAGACCAATGGCTCGCCCAATCAGGTCACCTCCACTCCCTTGACTGTCGCAACCCCCAATCCTGAGGTGTCTCCTGGTGTCGCAAAATTTAAAAAAAAAAATTATTTTTTCTTATGAAATGATAATCTTTTCCCGATTGTAATGACACCAAAAAAACGAAATTTGATGGAAAACTGACTGAATTATGCCCTCGCAAAGTTAGCGACCTTGGTGATATTTACAAATCGGCGATTTCACCCACTTTGAGCCCTATTTTCGGCTAATTCCATTGTTCCAGTCGACCAAACGCATGGCTATTTCTTTAGAACTCCATTTTTTCTATCAATTGAGTACAAGAAACTGCCCATTTACCAATTTCAACTACCCAATAACGTGGTCAGAAAATTTCAATTTGGCCAATTTCACGAAAATTAAAAAATATGACAATTTCAAAATAAGGTCCAGAATGAACAATGCAGACATTCCTGGCTTTAAAATAACATTTTGTTTGTTCATCAGTCATGTCTCCAGGCCCCTCTGATATTACTCTTGCTTTCTATTTTGAATTTTTATTCAAACAAAAAATAAAAGATTTACTATTATGCAGACTACTCCAATACTGTAATAATTGTATAAATAACATCAACCTATTCACGACTGTACATTAGAATGGCTAGTTGGACATTTATTGGAAAATGATGTCATTTGTTTACTTTTGAACATCGGCAAAAATCAAACATTTCCCCTACTTTGAGCTCCATTTCCAGGTTCTTTTTATAGTAAAATCAATCAAAATCATCTCTTTTTCTATAATGTGTCTTCCATTCTATCAAACGAGACCAAGAAAATGAGAATACAGTGGACCCCCGCATAACGATTACCTCCGAATGCGACCAATTATGTAAGTGTATTTATGTAAGTGCGTTTGTACGTGTATGTTTCGGGGTCTGAAATGGACTAATCTACTTCACAATATTCCTTATGGGAACAAATTCGGTCAGTACTGGCACCTGAACATACTTCTGGAGTGAAAAAATATCGTTAACTGGGGGTCCACTGTACAATCATAAATACAGTGGACCCCCGCTTAACGATCACCTCCAAATGCGACCAATTATGTAAGTGTATTTATGTAAGTGCGTTTGTACGTGTATGTTTGGGGGTCTGAAATGGACTAATCTACTTCACAATATTCCTTATGGGAAAAAATTCGGTCAGTACTGGCACCTGAACATACTACTGGAATGAAAAAAGTTCGTTAACCGGGGGTCCACTGTACTATACGAAAATAGACCACAAATTCGGCATTTTAATTAAAAAAAACAGCCGGAGTTTTTTTTTCTCATTATGCACTGCGTGCTCCAGGATTTTTTTTATGTGGTGCACACTGACCACACAGACCCATTCTCTCACATGTGGGCCTACCAGCTTTCTCCTTCTTGATTTGAAGCCGCTAGAATTTATGAGTATATATACGTCAAACACGGTACCTCGTAAGACGTACAGTGGTCCCTCGTTTTTCGTAATTAATCCACTCCTGGAGCCATTACTATAAATGAAATTTACGATTTACGAATCAATTTTCCCCATAAGAAATAATGTAAATACAATTAATCCATTCCTGACACCCAGAAGTATTAAAACAAAAAATTTTTTAATATGAAATATACATGTAGTACATAAACAATACAATGGGAAATGATGAACGAAACATTAACAGCATAACACTTACCTTTATTGGAGATTCTTCTTAGTGTATGGGAGACTGGAGGAGGAGAGAGAGTGGATTGTTTATAGTTTGGAAGGGGAATCCCCTTCCATCAACACCTCAGGTACCATTTGCTTTTCTGGGGTTGCTTCTCTTCTCTGTTTCTTAATGCCACTAGGACCACCTGGAGAGTCACTGGAGTCCTGTCTCACAAAATAACTGTGGAGAGAGCTCTGTTTCTGGTGTCTCGTTAACACTTCCCTAAAATGGCCCAAGACTTTGTCACTGTACATGTTGCCAACCTAGCTTGCAACAACCTTGTTAGGGTGATGTTTCTCCATAAAGCTTTCCATCTTACCCCACACAGTAAAAATCTCTTTAATTTCTGAAGAAGGCACCTTCTTCTTCATTGGAGGAGAGGAGTGGTATTCGGGGGCAAGAACTTTACTGCGATGAACCCAAACTCCTTGAAAATTAGGTCATTCAAGTTTGGAGGATGAGCAGGTGCATTGTCCATTACTAGCAGGCACTTGCGATCCAATTTCTTTTCCAGGAGATACTCCTTCACACTAGGGCCAAACACTTCATTGAACCACTCGACGAAAATTTCCCTCGTGACCCATGCCTTACTATTAGATTTCCAAAACACACACAATTTACTCTTCATAACATTGTTTTTCCTGAACACTCTGGGATTTTCAGAATGGTACACTAGTAATGGCTTCACTTTGAAATCCCCACTAGCATTAGCACAGAACATTAGTGTCAGCCTGTCTTTCATAGGCTTGTGTCCTGGCATTGCCTTTTCCTCTTGTGTAATAAAGGTCCTCTTTGGCATTTTCTTCCAAAAGAGGCCTGTTTCGTCACAATTGAACACTTGTTCAGGTTTCAGTCCTTCAGCCTCTATGTACTCCTGGAATTCATGCATATATTTTTCAGCCGCCTTGTGGTCCGAACTGGCAGCCTCGCCATGCCTTAACACACTGTGTATGCCAGTACTGTTCTTAAATCTCTCAAACCAGCCTTTGCTGACCTTAACCCTTTGACCCTTAACCCTTTGTCGCGGCCGTATATATACGTCTTACGAGGTACCGTGTTTGGCGTATATATACTCATAAATTCTAGCGGCTTCAAATCAAGCAGGAGAAAGCTGGTAGGCCCACATGTGAGAGAATGGGTCTGTGTGGTCAGTGTGCACCATATTAAAAAAAATCCTGGAGCACGCAGTGTATAATAAGAAAAAAAAACTCCGACCATTTTTTTAATTAAAATGCCGACTTTGTGGTCTATTTTCGTATAGTATTTATGGTTGTATTCTCATTTTCTTGGTCTCATTTGATAGAATGGAAAACATATTATAGAATTAGAGGTGATTTTGATTGATTTTACTATAAAAAGAACCTGGAAATGGAGCTCAAAGTAGGGGAAATGTTTGATTTTTGCCAATGTTCAAAAGTAAACAAATGATGTCATTGTCCAATAAATGTCCAACTAGCCATACTAATATGCTGTCATGAATGGGTTGATGTTATTTATACAATTATTACAGTATTGCAGTAGTCTGCATAATAGTAAGTCTTCTATTTTTTGTTTGAATAAAAACTCAAAATAGAAAGCAAGAGTAATATCAGAGGGGCCTGGAGACATGACTGGTGAACAAAGAAAATGTTATTTTAGAGCCAGGAATGCCTGCATTGTTCATTCTGGACCTTATTTTGAAATTGTCATATTTTTTAATTTTCGTGAAATTGGCCAAATTGCAAATTTCTGACCACATTATTGGGTAGTTGAAATCGGTAAATGGGCAGTTTGTTGTACTCAATCGATAGAAAAAATGGAGTTCTAAAGAAATAGCTATGAGTTTGGTCGACTGGAACAATGGAATTAGCCGAAAATAGGGCTCAAAGTGGGTGAAATGCCCGATTTGTAAATATCCCCGAGGTTGCTAACTTCGCGAGAGCATAATTCCGTCAGTTTTCCATCAAATTTAGTTTTTTTTGGTGTCATTACAATCGGGAAAAGATTCTCTATCATTTCATAAGAAAAAATAATTTTTTTTTTTTTGAAATTTTGCGACACCAGGAGACACCTCAGGATTGGGGGTTGCGACAGTCAAAGGGTTAAATTCACTCACTTCACCACTATTTGCAGGCAATTTCTTTATCAAATCTTCATGCAACTGCCTAGCCTTTTCACAAATCGAAATCATAAGAGTATCTCCTGCTAATTGTTTCTCATTTATCCACACCAATAATAACTTCTCAACCTCTTCCAGTACTGGTGATCTCATTTTTGTCAGCATAGTTACTCCCTTTGCAACAACAGCATCCTTTATTTCCTTTTTCTTGGCCACTGTGGAACATAAGGTTGTGTAGGGTTTCTTATACATCCTGGACAGTTCGGCCACACTTGTACCACTTTCATATTGTTCAATGATGGTTTTCTTAAATTCACTCGTATTTCTCACCTTCTTTACCACAGGCTTGGCACTAGGAGCTTTCTTTGGAGCCATAGTAGCTTATTTAGTACTTGCAAGCACTAAAATAAATGGAATATTATGAAATATTTCGCTGGAGCACGTGAGGGGACCTTCGCTCACTGGTAAACAATGCCATACTGGCTGCCGCCCCGGCTCACGCAGTGGGTACGTGTCCCAGACGAACTACGACTCGCGAGTCAACCTATGAAAAGCGAGTCCATGTTTATACGAAAATTCCCCTATGATTGGCGAATTTTACGATTGCCGGGAACTACGAAAAGTGGGGGACCACTGTATATATACGGCCGCGACAGTCAAAGGGTTAAGGAAGGGGCACATCTGACCCAGTAGCACCAGCTAGTCAGGTCCAACTCACACCCACCCACACCCACTCATGTATTTATCTAACCTATTTTTAAAACTATACAATGTCTTAGCTTCTATAACGGTACTCTGGAGTTTGTTCCACTCGTCCATAACTCTATTACCAAACCAGTGCATAAGAACTACTTATAGTCTGTCTAAATCTTAAGTAACTTTTAATCTTTAGGATTAGTTTGCCCAAAATGCTTTGCATGTTAGTAGTTTTCTTTTGTGCCTACCATTTTTTTCCTATACGTATGTAAACTACAGTATTTATACTGCATAAAGAAATAAAAATTATATACAAAGTGTCTTGCTTTCACACCAAGTGATTTTAGTGTTCAGGTTCAGGACCAGTCCTTCCAAGGAATATGTAGCTCAGTATAACCCATACAGATTTATCACTTTTTTTACTTAGTCATATAATAATGATCTGGCAAGATAGTGATTCAATGAATGGATCACTCTACCTCAGATTCAGATGACCAGTGCTAACAAAAGTAATAATAGTGTAACCAGACTGTTGCCTTATTCCTCAGTTCTGACGCTAATGTATATTGAATTGACTAGTTACGGTAAGTTTTGTAAATTTATCATTCCCTGGGGAACTGCTTCTATCACCCAAATTCTCTCAGAAAGATGACCTTATTATTCATTTTAGGAGGGCCAAGAGGTCACTTCTTGTACTGTATGATTTACATGGGTTTAATGCTTTGCATAGATATGGACTTTTCCATGTAAGAAACCTTTGTATCAAATGCATGTTGTTAGAAAATAAATTTATTAATAATAGCAATAATAATAAATATTATTTGCTTTAATAAAATAAAAACTACTGTTGTGTAGGTTCCGATCATCTTTTCACCAATAAGTGCCACATAATAAATTATCATTTACATATATACATAGTACCTTTTTTATATATACATGTATCTAGTACGTATACAGTGTATATACGTATACCAGTTGGTAGGGTATAATGCATTGGACTACATACTAGAAATACAATATGGCAATTTAAGTTGTGCAGTACAATACTTAGCCTACTTTAGTGGCTGTAAACATTGATGTCTTACCTATGTGATTTTGACTGTAGATGCACTGCCTAAACTACATTATCCTTCAACCACCCACACCGTTTGTAAGGTTTCTGTACAGTTCTTTTACATTAAATATAATTTACTTTGTGAGATAAATAGTCATCTCCCAGAATTCACTTCTTTAATAATCCATGCAATTCAGTTACAATGGAACCTCAGTTTTCTTATGCCCTGGTTTTTGTAGGATTCGATTTTCGACGACTCTCTTATACGTGTTAAAATTTTATACATGTTAGGTACAAAGAAATCCACTAACATGTCAAGGCATTTCGGGCAGATTAATCCTAATCCTTAAGACTTGACAGGTAAAGAGTGGTAAATTTTAATTATACATTATTTTCCTTATTACAGCAGTGAGGTAGCTAATGGTTTGCAGTAATAAAATGTATAGTTGTGGTGTAGCATATAAAAAAATACAGTAATACAATTTAGCACAAATAGCAATAATACAATTACACCTACCATCCGACTTACGACCGAGTTCGGTTCCGAGAAACCGGTCGTAAGTCGAAATGGTCGTAAGCTGAACTTTACTACTGAATATCAACAAAACATTTTTGTAATGACTTTATTTTATTGTTTTATTTTGGTATTTCATGTTTTACTTTACTTTTTATGTTGTTAGTACTGTATTTTATACTGTAAGGTTTAGGATAAACACTGTGTACAACACAAATAGTTGTTTATTTCCCAGAAATTTGGCATAAAAAACACGGTTGTAAGTCGAGTGGCCATAAGTCGAGCAGGTCGTAAGTCGGATGGTAGGTGTATAAGTACAGTGGTCCCCCGCTTTTCGTAGTTCCCGGCAATCGTAAAATTCGCCAATCATAGAGGTATTTTCGTATAAACATGGACTCGCTTTTCATAGGTTGACTCGCGAGTCGTAGTTCGTCCGGGACGCGTACCCACGGCGTGAGCCAGGGTGGCAGCCAGTCTGGCATTGTTTACCAGTGAGCGAAGGTCCCCTCACGTGCTCCAGCGAAATATTTCATAATATTCCATTTATTTTAGTGCTTGCAAGTACTAAATAAGCTACCATGGCTCCAAAGAAAGCTCCTAGTGCCAAGCCTGTGGTAAAGAAGGTGAGAAATACGATTGAATTTAAGAAAACCATGATTGAACAATATGAAAGTGGTACAAGTGGGGGCCGAACTGTCCAGGATGTATAAGAAACCCTACACAACCTTATGTTCCATAGTGGCCAAGAAAAATGAAATAAAGGATGCTGTTGTTGCAAAGGGAGTAACTATGCTGACAAAAATGAGATCACCAGTACTGGAAGAGGTTGAGAAGTTGTTATTGGTGTGGATAAATGAGAAACAATTAGCAGGAGATACTCTTATGACTTTGTTTATTTGTGAAAAGGCTAGGCAGTTGCATGAAGATTTGGTAAAGAAATTGCCTGCAAATAGTGGTGAAGTGAGTGAATTTAAGGCCAGCAAAGGCTGGTTTGAGAGATTCAAGAACCGTACTGGCATACACAGTGGTAAGGCATGGTGAGGCTGCCAGTTCGGACCACAAGGCGGCTGAAAAATATGTGCATGAATTCCAGGAGTACATAGAGGCTGAAGGACTGAAACCTGAACAAGTGTTCAGTTGTGACGAAACAGGCCTCTTTTGGAAGAAAATGCCAAAGAGGACCTTCATTACACAAGAGGAAAAGGCAATGCCAGGACACAAGCCTATGAAAGACAGGCTGACGCTAATGTTCTGTGCTAATGCTAGTGGGGATTTCAAAGTGAAGCCATTACTAGTGTACCATTCTGAAAATCCCAGAGTGTTCAGGAAAAACAATGTTATGAAGAGTAAATTGTGTGTGTTTTGGAAATCTAATAGTAAGGCATGGGTCACGAGGGAAATTTTCGTCGAGTGGTTCAATGAAGTGTTTGGCCCTAGTGTGACGGAGTATCTCCTGGAAAAGAAATTGGATCTCAAGTGCCTGCTAGTAATGGACAATGCACCTGGTCATCCTCCAAACTTGGATGACCTAATTTTCGAGGAGTTTGGGTTCATCACAGTAAAGTTCTTGCCCCCGAATACCACTCCTCTCCTCCAACCCATGGACCAGCAGGTTATTGCAAACTTTAAAAAACTCTACACAAAAGCAGTGTTTCACAGGTGCTTGACTGTGACCACAGACACTCACTTGACCCTAAGGGAATTTTGGAGAGAACACTTCAGCATCCTCCACTGCATAACCCTTATAGGTATGGCTTGGGAGGGAGTGACTACCAGGACTTTGAACTCTGCCTGGAGAAAATTGTGGCCAGATTGTGTCGACAAGAGGGATTTTGAAGAATTTGGGACTGACCCCAATGAGCCTATGTCTGTTGTAAAATCAATTGTGGCACTGGGGAGTTCCATGGGGTTGGATGTGAGTTTGGAGGATGTGGAAGAATTGGTGGAAGACCACAATGAAGAGCTCACCACTGAGGAGCTGCAAGAGCAACACATCGCAGCTCAGAATCTTGCTGCAGAGGAGGAGGAAGAGAGATGGAAGAAGGTGCCTTCTTCAGAAATTAAAGAGATTTTTACTGTGTGGGGTAAGATGGAAAGCTTTATGGAGAAACATCACCCTAACAAGGTTGTTGCAAGCTAGGTTGGCAACATGTACAGTGACAAAGTCTTGGGCCATTTTAGGGAAGTGTTAACGAGACGCCAGAAACAGAGCTCTCTCCACAGTTATTTTGTGAGACAGGACTCCAGTGACTCTCAAGGTGGTCCTAGTGGCATTAAGAAACAGAGAAGAGAAGCAACCCCAGAAAAGCAAATGGTACCTGAGGTGTTGATGGAAGGGGATTCCCCTTCCAAACTATAAACAATCCACTCTCTCTCCTCCTCCAGTCTCCCATACACTAAGAAGAATCTCCAATAAAGGTAAGTGTTATGCTGTTAATGTTTCATTCATCATTTCCCATTGTATTGTTTATGTACTACATGCATATTTCATGTTAAAAAAATTTTTGTTTTAATACTTCTGGGTGTCAGGAACGGATTAATTGTATTTACATTATTTCTTATGGGGAAAATTGATTCGTAAATCGTAAATTTCGTTTATAGTAACGGCTCCAGGAACGGATTAATTACGAACAACGAGGGACCACTGTACAGTGGAACCTCTACTTGCGAGTTTAATCTGTTCCATGACCTTGCTTGCAACTGGATTTGCTCGTTTGCAGAGTCAATTTTCCTCATTTAAATTAATTGAAATGCAATTACTCCGCTCCAGTGGAATTCTGTACTTCAATAATTTCGCTAATATTAACTCTACGGCTTATTTATCTATCTCACTTCATTTAATATGACATAATAAACAATATAAATAACATAGAAACCTGATATATACTCTAAAATTACGAAAGTATGTCATTCATGTAGTGGTATGGGTGGTGTCTGCGGTGGACGAATTTGTCTGGAGACCGGGCAAAATACTTCATGAATAATTTCGCTAATATCATCTATACGGCTTATTTATCTATCACAGTTCATTTAATATGACGTAAACAATATAAATAACATAGAAACATGATATATACTCTAGAATGAATAGTGTCATTATGTAACAGGTGGAGGCGGCCACAACCGATCCCTCTTTGTTGTGGTAAACACTGCCATCTTTTGACGGCCTTTTGAACCAGTCTATTATTATAATTATTATATGTAGTACATTATTATTATATACATATGTATTATTATTATACAAATATTATTATTATTATTATTATTTTTGTATTATATTATTGTACTATTATTATTATATGTATTATTATTATATGTATTATTATTATACATATTATTATTTTACATTATAATTATTATTATTATATAATTTGTAATTTTTATTCACACAAAAAATATAAGATTTACTGTTATTCCTTATTGCAATAATTGTATAAATAATGTCAACCCATTCACGACTTCATATTAGTATGGACAGTGACGTCATTTGTTTACTCTGAAACAGCCAAGCAATGGACCATTTCTCCTAGGTTGAGCTCTATTTCAAGGTACTTTTTGTCATGAAAGCAATCAAAATTATATCTATTTCTGTAATATATCTTCCATTCTATCAAATGAGACCAAAAAAATGAAAATACAACCATGAAAACCATTCGAAATTACCGCTAAGGGGTGGCTAATTGGTGAGAAGTGAGCTCCATTATTTATGCTTAGATTTCTTTCATTTTTGGTGTACGTTAAGAAGCATCTTTCCATCATACATTGTACAAGTTTCAATAAGATAGTCCAACAAACAAATGAGATACAATTCCTGAGATCAAGAGCAAGAGCCCCTCACCAGTGTCAAGGAACCTGCCTTGAGGTCTGCTCGCTTGTGGAAATTTTGCTCTCGTATGGAAGCAAAAAAATCGACGCATCGACTGCTCGTATTTGGAAAAACGTGGACACGCTTCACAAGTAAAGGTTCCACTCTACATGTATGTATTAACATTTAGTTAATCAATAAGTATACGTAGTATGCATAGTAGTAGGAGTGAATTTTATCTTTATTAAATAAGTTTAGACTTTTGAAGAGTGGGGAAGCGTATTGTCTGGCATTGGACTGGGCGATCATTTATACTGATGGTTTTTGTTGTTGTTGTTGGCTTAAGGTGATATGGTGTAGTGGATCCCCAGGCACAAATAGCATAGGTGAGGTAGGGACATATGTATTAGAGAGTAGTATAATGTAAGTAGTGCTGCTTGAGATGCATATATCTTGGGGAGGATGCCAACTGCAAGTGTTGAATTTCAAGCTGCTGTCAAGGAACAGGCCTAAGAACTTCCTTTGTTTTGTTTTGCAATGGGAGAACCGTTAATCATGACATTTAGTTGTAGCTCTCTTCCCAGACATCATGTAGGTTTTGTCAGTGTTAAGAGTGAGTTTATTGGTAGTTACCCAGGTAGATGTCTTTATGAGCTCCTCATTAGCAGTGTTATTGAGAGAATTTGGATTTGGGTGAGAGATGGCAAAAGTTGTCAGCTGTAAGCAGAACAGGTCTTGATGAGATGCATTTGGAAGATCATTGATGTGTGCATATGAGGAAACACTTTCCTGCAGGACCTCATGTCAATAGGCCTTGTTGTCAAGGTTATGCCCTGGATGGAGATGTGTCATAAGCTTTCTTAAGATCAATAAAGAGGCTTGGTGGATATTCATCATTCTCAAGAAGAACTGCATAAAGGAAGTCTAGCATTTTTATAATTGCATTGTTTGTGCTTTTATTTAGTCTGGAACCAAACTGGTAGGGGTCGAGTACATCGAGTGATGATAGAAAACATTATAATCTGTTGTGCATTAATTTTTTTCCAAAATTCTGGATACAATGGTAAGTTAGATACTGGTCTGTATTATTTATGTCTGTTGGGTCTCCACCTTTGTGTATTGTATTGTGCACATGAGCTGCTCTGTTTAACAATAGTGGTGGTACTTGTGCTAGGTTTCCTGGCTCATTTTTCAGTGAATTTATTATCAAAGTAAACTCAGTAGGATTAGTTGGAGCCAAATAGAGGGACTTTGGGAAATTTCCAACAGAGTAGTCACTTGCTTGAGTACTGGTACAGGAGGGCCCCACTTGTACAGCAGGTTAGGTTCCAGGCTACTGCTGTAAAGTAAAACATTTCCTTCTTTCACTTTCAAATGCACATAAAAGCCTGATAACATGTTTACACTATCAAATATTAAGTGAGCAATAAAGTTAAGCCTAAAAAATAGATATACAATACATACATTATTTACCTTAAATTTTTTTTGTCCTTAGCTTATAGTGAGTGGTGAATATATTTATTGTAGGAAGTCTTAATAAATGAAGATGGGTATGATTGAAAACCACTTCATTAGCAAAATGCTGTAAAGCAAAGCACTGTGAAGTGAGGCCTGCCTCTACTTGGGATGTTGCTACCTAGACTTGATCCTGTAGTAGAGAAGAAATCATTCAACTTATTGGCTGTTTCATCAGGCTTTAAATGTAGTACATTGGGTTTGATTAGGACAATATCTCTGGTTTTGGTTAATTTCCAAGAGCCCAGGATTTGAGTGTTTGTATTCCTGGTCTTCTTCATATCGCCTCTTATTTCATTGAACCTGCTAGCATAATACAGTTGTTTAGACTTCCTTGTTAGTTTCATAAGTACTAACACAGTTTTTGGTTTAGTCTTGAGTTATTAAACTCAGTCTGTATGGTTTTTCATAAAAATATTTCTCGTTAGCCATGGATTACCTAGTCTCTTTCCTGTGATTTTCTTAATTTTAATAGGACAGTGTCTATTGCAAAGGCTTTGTACTTTTTGCAGAAAAAATTTTGACCCATTCATCAGTGCCCCTGTCATCAGTAAACTCTCCATGCCAGTCAGTGTAATTTACTACTGTAGTGAAGTTATTTAACCCTTTCAGGGTCCAGAGGCCAAGTTTCAAAGTGTGCACCAGAGTCTAAGAATTTTCAAAAAATAATTGTTATTTTTTCTTATGAAATGGTAGAGAATCTTTTTCTGAAGGTAATAAAACAAAAAGTACCAAAATATGATGGAAAATTGACGAAATTATGCTATCGCGAATTTTGATGTGTCAGCGATATTTACGCATTGGCAATTTTGCCGACTTTGACTCTCATTTTAGGCCAATTACGTTATTCCAGTCGGCCAAATTCTTAGCTATTTCACTAGTATTACTTCTATTCTATCGACTGAGCACAAGAAATTGCCAAATCAACTGTTTCAACTACAAAATAAAGTGATTGGAAATTGGTAATTTGGCCAATTTAATGCAGAGTTCAAAATATTCCAATTTCGGTTGGCCAAGGTTAATGTTGAAGTCACTAGCAAGTATTAGGTAATGTTTGTTTAATTGCTTGTTAGTTATTAGGTTCTTTAGGTTGCAGTAGGAGTCTTTAGGTTTTTGGTTAAAAGTTAGCAAATATGTATTCACCATATTCATCACTGGTGCATGTAGAGTTACTGCATATTAGTTCATTAGAGTAGTAGATGGCAATCCCTCCCCCATTTGATTAGGCCTGCAATTATGAATGGCTGTGTACCCAGGTAAAGTAAGGATGTCTGTTGTGCCAGGTTTCAGTAAGTATAAGAGAGAGATGTTTGCATTAAAAGAATCCAAAAGAGCTAGATCATCCTAGTGCTTACTGACGGATGTAATGTTGTAGCTGAATATTGATATATTCCTCGTGTTGCTAAGAACAGCTTTTGCTTGACTTGCTGTTTAGTATAGACAGTTATTTTCAGAGAAGTATTTATTACTATTTTGATAAGATAAGAGTTTTAAATCAGGGTCATTGTCAGCATTAATGAACAATGATGTGGGATTAGGAAAGTGATGGATGAGGTAGAGGTATCAACACTAGTGATACAAGCAGTGGAGTGAGAACAGAATAACATATACTTAGTTGGTATAACTTTCTGGGCAGAAATTGGATTATTACCTTTACCTTCAATAGGTTTCAAGAGTTTTCCCTACTCCTGGAGCCCAGCCCTGGGCCAGACTGGTTTGGTGCTTGCATGGTTAACCAGGCTGTTGCTGTTGGCATCCTGCTGCCCACATATCAGTCAAAGCTTGGTTGATCTAGCACTTGGCAGAGGAAATTCTTTTCTGATTTCATTCTGGTACGTTTATTTTCTGTAGTCTAAAAAGTATATACATACTGTACAATATATATAATGTTGTCTGTTGTTTCTTCTGGGAACTCGTTATTGATGAGATAACAGTATTCACAATCTTTTCCCAAACATTACAATTACTGTACTGTTAGATGCTAACATCTGCACTCTTCCAGGTGTATATGCTTTATTTTATTTTTATTATTTATTTTATCATCACTGGCCGATTCCCACCAAGGCAGGGTGGCCCGAAAAAGAAAAACTTTCACCATCATTCACTCCATCACTGTCTTGCCAGAAGGGTGCTTTACACTACAGTTTTTAAACTGCAACATTAACACCCCTCCTTCATAGTGCAGGCACTGTACTTCCCATCTCCAGGACTGAAGTCCGGCCTGCCGGTTTCCCTGAACCCCTTCATAAATGTTACTTTGCTCACACTCCAACAGCACGTCAAGTATTAAAAACCATTTGTCTCCATTCACTCCTATCAAACACCTCACGCATGCCTGCTGGAAGTCCAAGCCCCTCGCACACAAAACCTCCTTTACCCCCTCCCTCCAACCTTTCCTAGGCCGACCCCTACCCCGCCTTCCTTCCACTACAGACTGATACACTCTTGAAGTCATTCTGTTTCGCTCCATTCTCTCTAAAAGTCCGAACCACCTCAACAACCCTTCCTCACCCCCTCTGGAAAACGTTTTGGTAATCCCGCACCCCCTAACTTCCAAACTACGAATTTCTCTGCATTAATTACACCACCTTTGCCCTAGAATGACACTCCACTGCCCCCACCTTTCTCCCCTGAAACATTCTCCCCCATGCTTCACACCCATAAAGAGGTTGGGTAAAACTATACTCTCGAAATTTTCCTCTTTTGCCCCCAAGGAAAAAGTTCTTTGTCTCCCAGACCCCTAAGGCACCACCACCCTTTTTCCCCCTCACAATTTATGATTCACCTCATCTTTCATAGACCATCCCTGACACGTCCCCCCCCCAAAATATCTAAATACATTCCCTCCCCCATACTCTCTCCCCAATCTGATATCCAATCTTTCATCCCTAATCTTTTTTTACCCCCCATAACCTTACTTTTTCCCCTGTATCATTTTTAATTTTTTTTTACATCCCTACAAATTCACCCACCAACCTTTTTGCAATTTCTCTTCAAAATCTCCCAAGAACAGGTCATCGCAAAGAGAAACTGTGACAACTCCCACTTAGTTGATTCTTTATCTTTTTAACTCCACGCCCTTCCCAAGACCTCGATTTACTTCTTACAACCTCATCTTAAAATATTAAACAACCAACGGTAAAATACACCCTTGTCTAAGGCCATTTTTACGGGGGAAATAATTTCCTCTTTCCTAATACTCTAACTTGAGCCCCTTCCTCGTAAAAACCTTCACTGCTTTCAGAACCTACCCCCTATACCAACCCTAAACCTCCCACATTGCCCCCAAATCCCCCCTGTCATATCCTTTTTTCCAAATCCAAAATCCCACAAAGCCCTTTTTAGCCTTATCTAAATCTATTCACTTTAATTTTTTTCCTGTAAACACCTGGCCCACCACCCCCACCTTTCCAAAGCCCCCCTTGTATCTGCTACCTATTCTCCTTTTACTTTTAATTTTTTTTAAATAATATCTACCATAACTTTACCGGGTATACTCAACGACTATCCCCCTATAATTTTTGCATCTTTTTTGTCCCTTTCCCTTAATACAAACGAACTATGCAGCTCTCTCCCAAACCCCTGGGTACCTTACCCTCACCTTACATTTTTTAAATTTAATTTCCCAACCAACCCAAAACTATGTCCCCCCTGCTTTTAATTTTTCTATTTTTTTCCCCATCAATCCGGCTGCCTTCCCCCCTTTCATTTTACCTACTGCCTCACGAATTCCCCCCCACACTCACAACTGGCTCTTCCTCACTCCCACAAGATTTATTCCCCCTTGCCCATACACGAAATCACAGCTTCCCTATTTTCATCACATTTAAAAATTCCCCAAATATTCCCCCATCTTCCCAAAACCTCTAACCCCCCTTTAAAACTCTCCTCTCCTATTTTTAACTGACAAAACCCCTTTGTTTTCCCGCTTCCTTAACTTTTAATCTCACTCCAAAACTTTTTTTTATTTTCAAAAAATTCGTTGATAACATCTCACCCACTCTCTCATTTGCTCTCTTTTTTTCCTTGTTCACCATCTCTTTTCCTCTCTCTTTTTCCCATAACTCTTCCCTCCTTGCATCACTTCACTTTGTAAAAACTTCTCTTGCTAACTTTTTTTTCCCCTTTCTCTCTCTTTCTCATCATTCCACCAAAAGCCCATTCCCCCCCCCCACCCACTTTCCCGTAACCACAAACTTTTGTGAACACTCTAACATTTCTTTTTTAAACTTACCCATACCCTTTTACCCCATTGCCTATGCTCTCATTAGCCCATCTACCTCCAATAGCGTTTTTTTTCTTTCCCTAACTGCCTCCTCTTTTAGTTTATAAACCTTACCCTCTCTTCCCCGATGCTTCTATTCCCTTGTACCCCCAATTGCTGTTTTTTACTTACCCTAAATGCCTCCCCCCCCCCCCCCCCCCCATACTGTTATACTTACCCCTACTGCCCCCCTCTTTTAGTTTAAAAACCCTTTCCCACCTCTCTCTTCCCTAAATGCTTCTATTCTCCTTGTCCCCCATCTACCTTTTACTCTGTGTACTACAACTAAAAGTGACTGATATATCTGTGGCCCCTCTAAAAACATGTACATCCTGAAGTCTACTCAACAGTCTTTTATCTACCAATACATAATCCAACAAACTACTATCATTTCACCCTAAAACATATCTTGTATACTTATTTATCCTCTTTTTCTTAAAATATGTATTACCAAATAACAAAACCCCCTTTTCTATACAAAGTTCAATCAAAGGGCTCCCATTATCATTTACACCTGGCCCCCAAACTTACCTACCACACCCTCTCTAAAAGTTTCTCCTACTTTACATTCGGGTTTCCCCTCCCAAACAATTACTCTCTAAACTTGGTTCAAAGGCTCCTATACTTTCACTTAACATCTCCAAAATCTCTCTCTCTCCTCTACATTCCTCTGTTCTCCAGTGCATACACGCTTATTATGACCCACTTTTCGCATCCAACCTTTACTTTAATCCACATAATTCTTGAATTTACACATTCATATTCTCTTTTCTCCTTCCATAACTGATCCTTCAATATTACTGCTACCCCTTCCTTTGCTCTAACTCTCTCAGATACTCCAGATTTAATCCCATTTATTTCCCCCCACTGAAACTCTCCTACCCCCTTCAGCTTTGTTTCGCTTAAGGCCAGGACATCCAACTTCTTTTCATTCATAACATCAGCAATCATCAGCTTTATTATCCAATATATTTACTGAAGGGTCTTCTGCAGGTAGTGCAGATTAAAGCACATCACTTGACTTTTCAGCTGAAGAGGCCATGTGACATGGTGTATTGATACTGCTGCTTTGTTTTTAACAATGGATTTGTCCATAATAGTGATAAAACTAAACATTAACCCAACTTGTTATATAGACTGGACTTACACTAATTACTGTACCTCAGGGCCCTCTTTCTTTAGCTGTTTTGTTCCCGACCCCAACAGTAAGGCAAAATTGCTGATGGGTGGAAAAGGGCCTTTTTTCAATATCAGATGCATCTAAAACTCTTGATAACATGCTTACACTATCATATATGAAGTGCTCAATACAGCTAGGCATAAAAAAGCAGATACAGAAGTAAGATAAGTACACAGTACAGGTGGGCCATGCTTTACAGCGCTTGGCTTTACAGCATTTCACTAATACAGCAGTTTTCAATTATACCCATTATTTATTCAGACTTTCTACAATATATATATACACCACTCACTATTGCTCACTTAGTATATGATAGTGTTAACAGGCTTTTATGTGCATTTGAAAGTGGAAAAAAAAGCTATATTTCACTTTACAACGATTTTCCCTTTACAGCAGTAGCCTGGAACCTAATCTGCTGTATATGCAGGGCTCCCTCTGTAGACACAATACTTACCATAAAATATGATGCAGGTTGCCCTTCCCTTACGCAGATGTTGTGTAAAAGTGGTGGAAAGGCGGTAAAAGCACTGATAATGAACAGTGGCTCAATTGAAAATCACGGAACATGTGAACACCAAAAATAGGGTGCCAAATTTGAGGGGTCCTCTTGTACTGTACAGGAGGGCCCTGCATATACAGCTCCCTCTCGTCAGTGTTCCACATTTTCATTGGATTCCATCTGAGCCATCGTTCATTATGTTCAGTGGTTTTTACCGCTTTTCCACCATTGTCACCATTTTCGTACAACAGTTGCATAAGGGAAGGATGACTGGTGCTGTGTATTTCTTTTCTTTTTTTTTATGCAGAGCTGTATTGAGCACTTAATTAATATATAATAGTGTTAACACATTATCAGGAATTTTAGACTCTTTTAATAATAAAAGAACATATTTTTCCACCTGCCATCAATTTGCACTTATTGTTTGGGGTTGCAAACTTTAAAGCTGTATGATTGGACCCCTCCTGTATTATGTTTTTTTTTTAATAGACATGTCAGCCATTTCTCACCAAGGCAGGGTGACCCAGAAAAGAAGAAACACTTTATAATCATTCATTCTATCACTGTCTTGCCAGAGGTGCACCTACACTACAGTTAAAAAACAAAAACATATTTCCACCCCTCCTTCAGAGTGCAGGCACTGTAATTTCCACCTCCAGGACTCAAGTCTGGCTAACCAGTTTCCCTGAATCCCTTCATAAATATTACTTTGCTCACACTCCAACAGCATGCCAAGTCATAAAAACCATTTGTCTCCACTCCTATCTAACACGCTTACACATGCTTGCTGGAAGTTTAAACTCACACACAAAACGTGCTTTACCCCCGTCCTTTCCACCTTAACTAGGACAACCCCTATCCTGCCTTCCTTCCACTACAGATCTATACCCCCTCAAAATCATTCACCTTCATTCCCTTCTTTCTAAATGTTCGAACCACCTCAACAACCCTTCCTCAGCCCTCTGTATAATACTTTTAGAAACCCACACCTCCTCCTAATCTCCAAGCTACAGATTCTCTGCATAATATTCACACCACACATTGCCCTCACACACGACATCTCCACTGCTTCCAGCCTTCTCTTTGTTGCAACATTCACCACCCATGCTTCGTACCGTATAAGAGGTGTTGGTACCACTGTACTCACATACATTCCCCTCTCTGCTTCCATGGATAATGTTCTTTGTCTCAAGAGACTCCTCAATATACCAGTCACCTTTTACCCTTTATCAGTTTTATGATTTACCTGTCTTCATAACCCACTGCTGACAATCCCCCCCCAAATACTGAAACATTCACTTCCCCATACCTCTCCTTCCAATTTGATACCAATCTTTCATTACCAAAATTTTTTTTACCACATCACATTATTTTTTCCGTGTTATTTTTTCTTCTTTTACATACTTTCCAAAATCCTCTACAGCCTCGCAACTTTTCTTCAGAATCTCCCAAAAGCACAGTGTCCAGCAAAAAAAACTGTGACAACCCCACTTTTTGTTAAATCTTTACCCTTAATTCCACATCTCTTCTCTTTTCAACCCCCCCACAAAATAAAGTGTACAAGTTGGTGACAATACTGCAAGAGAAGATTTAGACACATGTCAACACTGGGGATCTTTTTTTTGAGACATTTCTCCCCTCCATGGCTTTTTCAATACAGGTTTTTAGGACATAATTTGAAGACGTAAACTATAACAAAAGATAGATAACATCCCCCCGCCTAGGGTTGGGTGAAACACCCAAAATCGTGAGGTTCTGGGGCAAGGGAAGAAGTGGCACTATATACTGATCGTCAGGGGGAAAAGGGACGGGGAAACAACAGGGGATAGTCACTGAAGGTGGGGTTTCCCCAGTAAAATAGTCAACCCAAAGGGGTGTTAAGTTGTAGTAGAGTAGTTAGTGCCCTGAAGAAATTCACGTAGATTCCTCTGAACCAAGATTCTAATGTTTCAGTTCATCAAGTTTTACAAGTAGATATCAATACCAACACAAGGCTGAGGGGCTGATTACTCATCTTTGCATATAGTTTTTACTGTTTTCAAATTATGTCCTAGAATCTGTATTGATAAAGCCACTGGATGGTGAAACTTCTACAATAAAGATATCCAGATGTTGCACATGTGTCTAAATCTTCATCTTGTCGTTATTGTATACCATACTTGTACAGCTTGTCAAACACTGCAACATCAAGGAATCTTGGTTCAGAGGACATCTACATGACTTTCTTCATGGCTACTACAACTTACCCATCCCTTTGGGTATGATCTACTTCCACTGGGGAATCTCGCCTACTAGTGACTGACCTCGTCTGCTACCCGTCCCCTTTCCACCTGACGATTAGTATACAAGTGCCAGCCTCCTTGCCTCTGCTCCAGAATCTACACATCTACGGTGCTCTTCACACCAACTCCAAGGCTGAAGGACTGATTACCTCATCTTTTGTATATATAGTGGTACCTTGACTTGCAAGTTTAATTTGTTCCGTGACCGAGCTCGTAACTCAATTTGCTCATATATCAAATCAATTTTCCTCATTGAAATTAATTGAAATGCCATTAATCCGTTCCAGCCCCCCAAAAAAACACCCCTTTTTTTTGTTAAGGGTTATAAATAAGAAAAATGTATTTATAAATAAGTAATGATTTTTGCCTTTTTTGCCAGGTCCCAGCAATGTTTTGGAAATGCTGAAGTATACATGTATATGAAATTGCTTGAAGCATGGTGTAAGATGAGCGTCACTCCACTGCTGACAGTGCAGCAGTGAAGTGACATTTGATGATCGTGCACTGCCTTGGCTTTATTTTTCACTGTTACACATAAACATCTATCTGTTTGTTTCTGTCTTTTTGTCTGTCTGTCTAGCTCTGTTTTTCTCTCTCTGCTTATCTATCTTTCTGTCTGCCTGTGTTTCTGTCTTCCTGCCTCTCTACTTGTCTCTCTGTCTAAGAGAGAGAGCCACTCATGAACCAATAGGTATTGCACACAAATCACAGTCAGTCAAGTCTGATTCCTGAACAAGTGAAAATGTGTATTACTTGGCAGTCATGCTTATTATGCCTTATATCTACAAGCATAGTATAACACTTTGTTTGGATTTTTGGGGTTATTCTAGGTAATTTACACTATGTATAACTGTATTTGTGTGTACCTGTGAGACAGAGACAGAGATAGACACACACAAATAGACAGAGATAGGTACAGACAGACAGAAGGAGAGAGAGACAGCCAAAGCAAATCAGCCAGCCAGTCAGCCACCGGCCAGTCAGCCAGCTGGCCACCCAACTAGCTGGCCTACCAAACATGTACATATTACACATGTTCCAGAATTGTTTATCTTTATTTAGAGCATATGTTATAGAATATTCTGGCAGGATGACACTACCAGTGGTATCAAAATTGAAAGGATGTTACACATTGGTTATTATTGAGATTTTTGATATTTCCTCTATCTCCTGTGAGTGGCAGCATATCTGAAGCTCGCTTGTAACTCGGATTTTGGCTTGCAGCTTGAAGCAAAAAACTGACCGAGCGACGGCTCGTAAGTTGGGGCACTCGTAAGTCAAGGTACCACCGTAGTTCTGCCGTCTTCAAATTATGTCTTAGAATCTGTATTGATAAAGCCACTGGATGGCGAAACATCTGCAATAAAGATACCCAGATGTTGCACATATCTAAATCTTCAAATATAAAGTTGTGCTTACATGATACTGGCTTAGACTTGGATTAACTTGTGGTCTAATTTGTATCTTATTTTACTCTGATCTGGATTTTCTTCAGACAATTTTTTTTCAATAACACACTTTAAACACACAAATTACAGTTCAGAATACTATATTGCTTGAGCAGTAAAATTTTACTTTCAGTGGTGTTTGGCTTGGCTCAACATTTGAGGAACCTGCCTCCCAATCCTCTTCCCACATTTGTATAAAGCAGTGAGCAGAGTGAACATGAATACCAACAGACATGCTTCCCACTACAGTGGCCTTGCATTATCAAATAAATACGATGTAATATTCTAAAGTTTTGAAATATTTTAGCATTTTGTATGTATGTATTAAGATTTTAAGAGCGTTTATCCTGATACAGGAAACCCTCAATTTAACAGAATAATAGGGGAAAAGTGGGTGGCTGTTAATGGTGAGTGTGGTGGATAGGGATGAGATTGTTGTACCATGAACTTAGCAGTAATAGACAGTTTTGTAACTGACAGACTTGGTCCATTGTTTCCAAATTAACCCAGTGGATTTTGACCCATATATCTGAAGTTTTTCAATCAAGGTCACTCAGAGTTTACTATTACCATTTGTTATTTAGGACGAGCAGTATACACAGATTGGTGGTGTGATGGCAGGCTGCAGGAAAAAAAAAAATGCTGGTGTTGCTGCTTACTCTGGCAGAAATTCTCTCAGTACTTTAGTTTTAGATGGGCTAGCTGACATCATCTTCAGTGTGTTTATTTGACCCTTGTCGTTTTAGCACTTTCTTTGATTATAATAATTCAATATGTTTAGCTAGCTGGTGTCAGGTAATATTCCATCTAGAAATAGTTACTACCTAGCATGATTGTGAAAAATTTTAAATACTTAAATAATGTTTTGACAAGATGAACATTAGCTTCACTCTTAAATATACACAAGCTGCAGCTGTTTAGTTGTATACTGCAGCACTCCGTGATCCACATGGGTTTACTCTTTGTTTTAATAATAATAATAATAGAGGGGTGGAGATGATGCAGTTCAGAGTAACATTTGAAAGGCAATGTCAGCACACTTCCAGCAAGACAGGGATTGAATAAATAACAGTGTGTGTGTGTTTCCTCTTTTCCTTGGGCTTCTTTACCTTGGTGGGATATGGCTAGTGTGTTAAAAGAAAAATAATGAGTCAAGAATACTTGTAGAGTATATGAAACAGTTATTGAGCAAGGGGATATATCAGTATTCTTAAGCAGTAAATGAGGATTCAGTAGCTTATTATCATGTAGTCAGTTATCTGAAGCAACAGTAGTCATCCTACTTTTCTCCATCATCTTTAAATGTCCAAACCACCTCAACAACCCCTCCTCAGCCCTCCAAATAATACTTTTGGTGATCCCCCACACCTAATCTCCACTCTCTGAATTCTCTGTGTAATATTCACACCACACATTGCCCTCACACAGATCTCTATTGCCTCCAACCTCCTTGCTGCAACATTCAGAACCCATGCTTCACAACCAGTCAAATTGTGTTAGTATCACTATACTCTGGTACATTTCATTTTTCCCTCCATAAAAAATGCTTTGTCTGAACAGATACCTCATTGCACCACCTACCTGCTTCCCTTTGTTGTTTCTTTGGTTCACCTCATTTCTCATAGAACCATCTGCTGACAAGTCCATTCCCAAATATCTGAATATATTTACTTCCTCCATACTCCCTTCAATCTAATATCCAGTCTCCCAGTACCTATATTTTTTGATACTCTCTTTGCCTTGCTAGGGTTATGGACATTCCCGAGCTTCAGGACTTTGCATTTATCTACATTGAACTGCATCTGCCACTTTTCTGACCATAGCATAAGTGTGTGTATACACATACATGTACATGCACAACTGCATGTGAAGTATGAACTAGATATAAGTAGAAGTACTTCTATGAGTGGTTGCTGTCTACCAACTTATTACAGGTGAAAACCTTAAATTGTGCAATCATACCTAGAGTATACCTGGAGAGGGTTTCTGGGGGTCAACGCCCCCATGGCCTGGTCTGTGACCAGTCCTTATAACGTGCATTTTCAATACTGTTATTTAGTTATTCACTTCCAATGGAAGTGCTTCCATTTCCATTAAGGTGTGCAGGAGCAGAATTCATTCCAGTAAGGAGTGCCATGGCAGGCAGGCAGGAGACCCATCACTATGCGTTGGGCAATTCAGTTGTTTTAGCGGTGCAGGGGAGGATGTGAGGGAGGGTGAATGGATGTACACAACCTCCATGTGGGTCAGTGTATATCACTGCTGAATTGTTCCTCCATTTCACCACCCCATCTTGTCTCTAGATATTTGTCATGGTATCTAAACGAAGTGCAGGTGATGCTGGTGAAGCAAGAAGAAAATTAAGTGTGCAACTATGCCTTTTTGAAAAAAAAATGGAGGTAATTGAGATGCTGAAGAGTGGTACATGCATCATGGAGACGGGGCAAGTGTTTGGTGTCAGAGAATCAATGACTCATTCAATTTGAGACAACAAGGTGACATTAAGATGTTAAAAAAAGTTATGCCTCTCTTGGAGGTCAGAGGAACACAGCCCAAAATAGTTTTTCACTCCCTTAATTGTGCAAATCATTGGTAGAGCAGTTTTAAGGGACATAACCCATGTGCATTTTGATCATCCACTGTACTTTCATTTATTACCTTATTATTATACGCTCTCTTCATACATATTCCTCTTCAAGGGAGGCTCCTTGCTGTGGTGAAGAGGCTCTTGGTCTGAGGAATTAGACCTTTTGGTCTCCTTACTCAGACCAAACCTAATTAGCCCCCCCCCCCCAATCCCCCCTTCCCTATCCCATCCTCCCTTTTTCCTTTATCTCCTCTCTTTTTCCCTTTCCTCCTCCCCTATTCCCTTCCTATTTTCAGCCTTTGGGCTTCATCCCACAGGCACTCTAATCACCTGGGGATGTCCCGATCCCTCTCCGATCTCCCATGGGGTGGCTTTGGGTGTCTTTTGGGTGACAGGTGTATCTCTGGAGGCTACCTTTCAGATTCCAGGGGGTGGTGGTCAAAGGAGGTATGCTTTGTGGCGGGCATCCAACCACCCTCTCTTCCGTCCACCGAGGTGGCTCGGCGGATGTGAGGTAGCTATCCTTGATTGCTGGTTTACTGGCTTGTAGGGTAGGGTATGGCACGGGTTCCATGCTGCATCTGCACTACTTGTGGTGCTGAGATCCTCTTGGGCTTGGAGGGAGATTTACGGCCCTTTCATTCCACCTAGGAGCTCTTCCTCTATGTTACCCCCCCCCCTCCCTTTTTTTATTCTTTTTTTTATTTTCTTTCCTTCTTTTTTTTTTTTTTCTAAAAAACAAAAAGAAAGGAGTGACCTAACCATGGAGTTCCCAATCCATGAACCTGCTACCCTTGGGCCCCTTACTGATACTGCACCCTGTTCTGACCCTGCCACGTTATTTGACCACTCTTTGGACATTTCTAATGCCCCTGTACCCCCTGCTGGTGCTGTTTCGACACCTGCTCCAGGTACCAGGGTTTTGACTGACTCCTTCGATATGTCTGACCTCCGCTCTTCTTTGACTATGCTGCCAGCTTCTCCCTCTACGGTGCGGCAATTTTTGGATCGCCCACCCATCCCGTGTTGGACCAACTCCAGCCCCACACCTAAACGCTCAAGACCATTACCTGATGATACTTCTTTGCTTCCTTCTCATTCTACTCAGAAAAGACCAGCACATCATGCACTCCCTTTACATGCAATGTTTCAAAATACTCAATGGACTAAGTTTTTTTTTTTACTCTATGGCCAACTTCCTCTATTGCCTATGTTTCCGACCATAGTACAGTGGACCCCCGCATAACGATTACCTCCGAATGCGACCAATTATGTAAGTGTATTTATGTAAGTGCGTTTGTACGTGTATGTTTGGGGGTCTGAAATGGACTAATCTACTTCACAATATTTCTTATGGGAACAAATTCGGTCAGTACTGGCACCTGAACATACTTCTGGAGTGAAAAAATATCGTTAACCGGGGGTCCACTGTATTGGCAAGGCACTCCTTTCGTGCTCTCAAGAGTGGTACATGCATCATTACTCCAGAATATTAACCAATCTCACAATTATTCTCTCCTTACAACTATCGATACTATTCCTGTAACTACTGAAAAACATCATTCCCTCAGTTCTTGTAGTGGTACTGTCATTCTGGCCCATACCATTGTCCAAAAGAATTTCCAGACATGTGGTGATGACATTCTGGAACGGCTAGAACTTCAAGACCTCCGAGTCCTCAAAGTAGACAGTTATGTCCTCCATGCCCGCAGGTGGAGACGATACCCTTGCAATGTAGTTCACTTAACTTTTGACTGCCGTGAGCTTCCGTCCTCTGTATATATTGCAGGACACTGTTTACAAGTTCGAAAGGTGTATAAATTGCTGGCGGTTTGGTCATCCAGCAAAATATTGTGGGTCCGTCGCCAAATGCCCAGTCTGTGGTGCTGACAACCATACCAATATGTCTTGTAGTCTACCTCCCTCTTGTCTTAATTATCATGAGGCTCACCCATCTTACCCTCGCCATTGCCAAGTTTACTTAAATGAGCGTGAAATCTGTTGTCTCAAAGAGGCAGAAGGCCTCCCATATGTTATGGCAGTCTCTCATCTACACCTTCAAAGAAAACTTCCCCATATTTCTTATTCTCGAGTTACTAAATGTCATCCCTGCTCTCGGGTTCCAACTTCTGCAGCCTCCTCTGTGGTCACCCCTTCCACAGTCATCCCTGCCTCTAATTCTTTTGCTGTCCTGTCCTTACCTCGGCACCTCATTCTGTTCTCATCTCTTCCTCGTCTCACTTATAAGTTTCTGTGTCTACAAGACCTTGTGCAACACCTACTCCTCATTGCCCCTCTCCTTCTCCAAAGTCGAAAACATCCCTGTTGTTAAAATCTTCTTTCACCCCTCCTTCCCTTCTGCAACCTGCTCATTCTTCCTTCCCAGTCTCTGTACATTGTTCTTCGCCTCTGACTGGCTTTTTTACGAGTGTGGAGGTTCATCTGCCTCCTCATACAGTCCTTCTTCCACTGTCCCCTCCCAAGTTTCTTCCTCTTCTGCCCCCTCCCAGGTCGCTTCCTCTCCTGTCCCTTCCCAGGCTGCTTCTCTAGTTCCCTCTACCCTTTCATCTTCCCCTACTTTAGTACAAACTATCATCTCCCCGATCTTTACTCACCCTCCTTCTTCCATCTCCACTATTGTACCATATACAACGCCCTTGTCCTCAGAAACACTTGAAGCTATCTCAGAATATATTGAGGAGACTAGACCATTGATGGACACTGATCCATCTCCTGTTCCTCCTCTTCACTTTTCTCCATCTGCACAACTCCTTTCCTCACAGTGTCCCAATCCTTCACTGCTTAAAAGTTTTCCGCTGCCTCCACATGTGGACTTCTAACCCTACTAGTCCACAGATACCTCTACCTTCAGATTTTTTGTATCTTTCTCTTCACAAATCATGGCTTATTTACAGTGGAATATCTGCGGCCTCAGAGGTAACTGGGGTGAGCTCCAGGTGATGTTCTCCCAGTTTTCCCCCATTTGTGTTTGTTTACAAGAACCCAAATTACACTCCACTGTTATCCATCCCATCTTGGGCTATGATTTATTATATTCATTGGATCCTTTTCCCGATGGAACTTTTAATGAAAGTGCACTTATACGCACCAGTATTCCATACGGTCAGCTCTTTGTTCATACTTCAGTGCATTTCACTGCAGCCCGTATCCACTCGAATAAGTGGTATACAATCTGTTCTTTGTATCTCTCTCCTTCTTGGGCCTTATCTAACCCGGATGTTGCATTTTTGGTTTCTTCCTTACTGCCACCACTTCTGTTACTTGGCAATTTTAATGCCCATCATTTCTTCTGGGAAGGGGGTCTCACTGTGAATCCTGTGGCATTCAGTTGGAGACTTTTCTCGCTTCTCTCCCCCTCCATGTTTTAAATACGAGTTCTCCCACCCATTTTGAGCCTCGTATTCATTGTCTCTCTTGCGTTGATCTCTCAGTCTGCTCTTCCTCCACTGTACTAGACTTCACTTGGTCCATCCTCCCGGACTTGCATGACAGTGATCATTTTCCAATCATTCTTACTTCTTCATATTCACCACCTCCTTGTAGCCCATGCTGGTAATTTGACCAAGGAAATTGGTATTGATATCGCAAACCCTCTTGACATTGCCACTGAAATTGGCAATCATCTTGTCTGTATCTCTCAAGGGCTTCATCTATGCCCTTGTTTTGTTCCTTAAAGTCTGTCAGAGAGTTAGAGCCCTTAAACTTTTCTTCTATCAGAGAAGAATCTTATAATGTGCCTTTTACACTTCTGGAACTGGAGGCAGTACTCTCAGCTTGACGGCCATCGACAGCTGGGTCTGGTGGTATTCATATTCGGGTGCTACAGCATTTACATCAGTTACCCCTTGCAGTCCTCTTACAACTCTTTAATCTTATTTGGTCATAAGGAGTTCTTCCCCAGCTGTGGAAACCTGCCATTGTTCTCCCTTTCCACAGACTGGGTACTATGGGACATGATGCCTCCCACTATCGCCCCATTGCTCTTACCAGTGCAGTTTGCAAGGTGATGGAACATCTGGGAAATAGACGTTTGATGTGCTATTTAGAGACACAACAGTCTCTCCACTAGTCAATATGGCTTTCGTAAGGGCCGTTCTACCATTGACCCTTTACTACACTTAGATACATATGTCCGTAATGCCTTTGCCAATAACTACTCAGTTATTGCCATCTTTTTTGACCTTGAGATCATATGACACTACTTGGAGGTATATCATCTTGGCCCAATCCCACTCCTTAGGCCTCCAAGGCAATCTACCATTTTTCCTTAAGAACTTCTTAACTGAAAGACATTTCCGTGTTTGGGTTAATAATATGCTTTCCCTGGACTTTGTCCAAGCTGAAGGTGTCCCCCAGGGGTGTGTTCTGAGTACAACACTTTTTCTCCTTGCTATAAATGATCTGGCCTCTGTTTTTCCATCCAATATTTGGTCATTGCTTTGTTGATGACTTCGCTATAGCTTGTGCAGGCGCTGACTGTCGCCTCATTGCAGTTTGTCTCCAGCATGCCGTCAACCATGTTTCCAATTGGGCCACCACTCTTGGGTTTAAATTTTCTAGTACTGAAACTCACCAAATTACTTAAATTAGACATTCTGTCATCTCTGATCATCCATTGTACCTATATGGCTTGTGTATCCCAGAATGTGATAGTCAGGTTTCTAGGCCTTTTGTTTGACTGCAGGTTATCCTGGAAACCTCATATTACCTCTCTGAAGGTGACTTGTCATAGCCAGCTGAACCTCCTTAAAACCCTCGCTCATCTTTCGTGGGGGCTGATCGTAGAACTCTCCTTCGCCTACATTCATCCCAAATTTTATCGAAACTCTATTATGGCGACCAGATATATTTGGCGGCCCCTCCTGCAACTCTCTCTAGCCTTAATCCCATCCATCACCAGGGATTACGTTTATACCTTGGTGCTTTTCGCTCTTCACTGGTTGAGAGCCTTTATGCAGAGGTGAATATTCCATCCTTGCCCAACTGCCATGATGCTCATTGCCTTCGCTATTATGTTAGCTCTCATGACCTCTGAAATCCTTCCATATATAGGATAGTCACTGATATTAGTAGATGTTCTTTATTTGTTTGTCGCCCCTGTTTACTCCGTCCCTTTTCTCTTCCCCTACATTCGTTCTTGTCTTCTCTTCAGTTACCACCTTTCTATGTTCATGTAGCATCTCACTTTTCCCTGCCCCCTTGGGAAGTGCCGACAGTTCATGTCTGTTCTTTCCCACTGCCATGCATGAAAGCCCAACTGCCTATGGTGGCTTCTCGCTCTCTTCTTCTTAACTACTTCTGATCTCATTCTCATGCCATTGCAGTGTACACAGATGGTTCCAAGTTTCTGACGGCATCGGATTTGCTGCAGTGTGTCCTGACAGCGTTGTGTGAGGTCATTTATTATTCCCGGCTAGCATTTTTATGGCTGAATTGTATGCCATTCTTGTAGCACTTATCCATAGTGCATCTATGCCTGTGTCACCATTTGTGATGGTTTCAGACTCCCTTAGTACTGTACAGGCTATATGAAAATTTGATTCACCTCATCCCCTGGTTCTTCGTATCCAACTTTGGCTATGCTGTATCTCTAGCAAGCACAAAGATATTGTTTTTTTGTTGGGTCCCTGATCATGTTGACGTACAAGGCAATGAACAGGCAGACACTGCTGCACGGTCAGCAGTACATGACCTCCCAGTTTCATATAGAGGTGTTCCATTCACAGACTATTTTGCTGTAATTGTTACCCACCTTCACGCCCATTGGCACCAACATTGGTCTGATCAGCTTTATGGTAAACTACATTATATTAAATCGGGTATAGGTTTTGGCTGTCGTCTTATCAGTGTCGAGGTTGGGAGACTACTCTCTCCCATCTTCGCATCGGCCACACTCGTCTTACTCACGGGTATCTCATGGAGAGGTGCCCTGTTCCACTCTGTGAGAATTGTCAGGTTCCAGTTTCTGTTAGCCATATTTTGTTGGACTGCCCACTCTATCAACGAGCACGCAGAATTTACCTCCAACGTCGTCACCGCTCTACTGCCCTTACTTTACCTTCCCTTCTTGCTGATGGACCCTCCTTTAATCCAGACTCCCTCACTGACTTTTTGACAGCAACTGATTTACTGCACAAATTCTGATGACAATAACTCTAGCACTCCTCACAGCCTTTTCTACCTCAATCTCTGCTGTGTATATGGACTTCAGTAAGGCTTTTGACAGGGTCCCACATCAGAGACTATTGAGGAAAATTAAGGCACATGGAATAGGAGAATTTTTTTCCTGGATAGAGGCATGGTTGACAAATAGGCAGCAGAGAGTTTGCATAAATGGGGAGAAATCAGAGTGGGGAAGCATCACGAGCGGTGTTCCACAGGGGTCAGTGTTGGGCCCCCTGTTGTTCACAATCTACATAAACGACATGAGGGCATAAAGAGCGACATCGGCAAGTTTGCCGATGACACCAAAATAGGTCGTCGAATTCATTCTGACAAGGACATTAGAGCACTCCAGGAAGATTTAAATAGACTGATGCAGTGGTCGGAGAAGTAGCAGATGCAGTTTAATATAGACAAATGCAAAGTTGTAAATGTTGGACAGGAAAATAACCATGCCACATATAAACTAAATAATGTAGATCTTAATATTATGGATTGCGAAAAAGATTTAGGAGTTCTGGTTAGCAGTAATCTGAAACCAAGACAACAGTGCATAAGTGTTTGCAATAAAGCTAACAGAATACTTGGCTTCATATCAAGAAGCATAAATAATAGAAGTCCTCAGGTTGTTCTTCAACTCTATATATCCTTGGTTAGGCCTCATTTAGATTATGCTGCACAGTTTTGGTCACCATATTACAGAATGGATATAAATGCTCTGGAAAACGACAGAGGAGGATGACAAAGTTGATCCCATGTATCAGAAATCTTCCCTATGAGGATAGACTGAGGCCCTGAATCTGCACTCTCTAGAAAGGCGTAGAATTAGGGGGGATATGATTGAGGAGTATAAATGGAAAACAGTAATAAATAAAGGGGATGTAAATAGCGTGCTGAAAATATTTAGCCTAGACAGGACGGACTCGCAGCCATGGTTTTAAGTTGGAAAAATTCAGATTCAGGAAAGATATAGGAAATAACTGGTTTGGTAATAGAGTTGTGGATGAGTGGAACAAACTCCCGAGTGCAGTTATAGAGGCTGAAATGTTGTGTAGTTTTAAAAATAGGTTAGATAAATACACGAGTGGGTGTGGGTGGGTGTAAGTTGGACATGATTAGCTTGTGCTACTAGGTCAATTGCCGTGTTTCTTAAGTGAATGTGACCTGACCTGACTAGGTTGGGGCATTGGCTTAAGCCGATAAGAGACTTGGACTTGCCTCGCATGGGCCAGTAGGCCTGCTGCAGTGTTCCTCCTTTCTTATGTTCTCTACCCCTGCACTATCCACTGCCCCGCTGCATTCCATGCCCTAATAATCACCCCTCTCTCTCTCTCTTGCTACCCAATACCCCTGCATCCTTCCCTGCCCTGCTGCACTGTATGACCCTTGTAGGTTTAGCGCTTCTTTTTTATTATAATTGATACATATTGTGATTATAGATGAAGGATGTTAGGTTAGGTTAGGTAAGGTTCGTCAGGAAACAGGACAAATGTTTCCTGACGCGGGTCTTAGTCAGATGATGACCCGCCTTTGGAGCTTTTGGTCATCTGACCGAGGCCTTCCGCTGGCTTACCGGTCCACCCCTTTAAAAATTATGGTCATTTATAACCAGTCTGTCTATATATGATGAAGGATGTTTGCTTCACTCGCCGACGCCAAGAACCCTCCAGAAGATACATGGAGTGAGGGTTGCCAATATGACTTACTCTGTTGGCTTGTAGTTTTTAGGGACTGGACTTGCTGATGCTGCTGCTTTTTTTGCAGTGACACGGGTGATATATTATAACAAATATTGTTCTGTGCTCACTACATCTTTCAAGGTAGGAGAGATAGCAGAGCTTGAAAATGTACAGAGGTTCTTTATTACATAGAATCAATGAAACTTCTAACTACTGGAAACACCTCAAAGCCTAGAACAGAGAAGAGCTTTCTGATACTATTTACATGGAAGATACTTGAGGGCCTGGTCTCCCATCTGCACACACCTTACTGCAGTGAAAAATATGGAAAAAGGTGTTAAATTCATCCAGTGAGATATATCAGTTAGAGAGCACTGTCAGCATCAACACTTTTCAACCTGTTACCAGCAGAAATCGGAAATGTCGTTGGAAACTGGACTACTCTCTCCTGCAAATTCCTAATGAACCAGGTTGTGATGGCTGTGTGGGCTTGCAGGTCACTAATACAAATAATCTTGACGATCAAGCAGTCAACAAGAAACACTGGCCTGTGGGCGGGATGTGAGCGCACAAGAAACTTTGAACCAGGTCGTTGGTTATCCTGGCTTAAATAACCCTAAGAACAATTTTTTTCTGGAGTGATCATTTATTTTGGTTGGTGTGAAAGTTAATTTGAAATTTAAATAGAAGCAAGTGTCTTCACACAACAGCCAGCTAGCATATAAGTAACCCTTCAATATAATGAACTAACAGAGAGGGATTGAGTGTCCGTCAAATCAGATTTTTTTTTCCCTGCATTTTAAAGAATACGATAAAACAATGTTCTAAAGCCCAGTAAACGTTCTAAAGGCCAGGGAAATGACAGAGTGGGTAACGAGAACTTTCAAAACAAGAGAAATAATGCTAGCGATGATGTGCTCTCTCAGCAGCCTGTCTTCTTAACCACACACGGTTCTTGAAATATGACTGTTCTACATCAGCCGCTCACAGTGGCTGCTTGTTTCTGTTTCGTATACAGTTTTTATATTTAGCCTTTTGTATTAATAATTTTCCATTGTAATCTAACATAACCTAACTTAGAAATGTGCTGTAAACTTTGTGGAAAAAAAGTGATGGTTATTAGAAGGATGGGTTGTGTTTAGAGCAGTGCTTCTCAAAGTGGTGGACCACTGCCTGTGTGCAAGCAGCTATCAGTTGCAGGTCTGCAACATGACTGGTCCTCAGGGAGTTGCAGCTACCTCATTAGTAAAGATTAAGTGTTTTAACGAGGTTCTTGAATAAATATTTGGTAGAATTTTTTTTTGCTGTCTTTCTTAAATGAATGTAATAACTTATTTTAATATTTTTCAGTAATATATAACTTTTTCATTTACTACTTTATGATATTGGGGTGTGATGGATATGTGGGTCAGCAGGCCACCAGCAGCAACAACCTGGTTGACCAAGCAAGCAGCAGACAAGCCTGACCCAGGGCCGGGCTGTGAGAGTAGGAAAGGTATATCCCCAAGTTGGCAACCCCACATTGGTCTCTGACACACCAGAAAAAAAAAATTGTCTGTTGGACACATGAGAAAGTTGGAGAAGCACAGCTCAGTGTTGACAGCCCATCAAAGCAGGAGAGATAGCAGAGCTGGGGGGGGGGGAAATACAACCATTTGCTACTCACAGTTGCTTTTTCCCGATGAGAGTGCTGTTGGGAGATTGTGAAGGTGAGTTGCAGAGGTTAGTGGACGAATTTAGGAAGGTATGTAAAAGAAGGAAATTAAAAGTGAACATAGGAAAGAGCAAGGTAATGAGGATAAAATATTGGAAATGAAAGATTGGATATCAGATTAGAGGGAGGGAGCATGGAGGAAGTGATACTTGGAAGTGGACTTGTCAGCAAATGGGTCTGTGAAAGATGAAATAAATCGTAGAATTTTGACAAGGGGAGAAGTGTGAATGGTGCACTGAGGAGTCTGTGGAGACAAAGAACATTATTCATGGAAACAAAGAGTGAAATTGAGAATATGGTGGTACTAACACTTATATGGGTGTGGGTGTGAAGAATGGGTGGTGAAAGTTGTAACAAGAAGGCTGGAGGCAGTGGAGATGTCATGTCTGAGAGCAATGTGTGGTGTCAGTATTATGCAGAGAATCTGTAGCTTGGAGATTAGAAGGGTGTGTGGGGTTTCTAAAAGTATTATCCAGAGGGCTGAAGAGGGGTTGTTGAGGTGGTTTGGACATTTAGAGAGGGTAGAACAAAATAGTGAGTTAGAGGGCATGTAAATCTGTAGTAGAAGGAAAGTGGGGTAGGGGTTGGCCTAGGAGTGGTTGGAGGGAGGGGGTAAAGGAGGTTTTGTGTACGAGGGGCTTAGACTTGAAAGAAGCGTGCGTGAACATGTTAGATACGAGCAAATGGAGGCAAATGGCTTTTAGGACTTGATGTGCTGTTGGAGTCTGAGCAGGGTAACATTTATGAAGGGATTCGGTGAAACCGGATAACCGGACTTGAGTCTTGGAGTTGGGAAGTACAGTGTCTGCACTCGAAAGGAGAGGTGGAGACATGTAGTTTTTTAGCTGTAGTGTAGGCACACCTCTGGTAAGACAGTGATGGAGTGGATGATGGTGGAAGTGTTTCTTCTTTTCCAGGTCAACCTGCCTAGGTGGGAAATGGCCAGTGTGTTAAAAAACTTGAAACTCATTTAAACTACTAGGAATGCTTTAAAGTTTTGGGAATGTACTCTGGAAAGAAAGTGAGAGATACACGATAATATACACATGGAGAGCCTGGTGTCAAATTTACACATTAAACAAATTTATATCTATAAGTGGAATACAGTACATTATACACTTAGGGCGATTGACATATATTACTACTTTGTAGAAAGCCCTTTGTTATGTGAAGCATTTCGAGTCCTCCTTAAAACTAAATTATGATTACAAACAGTGTAACGTAGTGCAAGTGAGAGATGTGTGAGGAAGTGTAAAGTAGCGCCAGTGAGAAGCTGAACTCCACACTTACACTAAACAGAACACCAGGTACTGCAAATGTTGTTGCAACAAGTGTACATGTTTTCAAGAGGAAAGTGGAATTTTTGTTTTGCATAGATCAATTTTACAAGCTAAGAGCTGTTATCCTGCCTCAAATTATTTCAAAGGCCAGCCCTGTCTAAGGTATACTACTATCCCCCAGGATGCAACCCACAACAGTCGATAAACACCCAGGTATCTACTTACTGCTAGGTGAACAGGGGCGGAAGGTGTAAGAAAACATGACTACTTTTACGGTGTGCCAGAACTGTCAGGCTATGAGGGATGTGAGGTCCGCCAACAGCAACAGCCTGGTAAACTAGGCAGTCAACAGGGAGGCCTGGCCAAGGCTGCATCACGAAAGCAGGAAAATTCTTGAAGCAGGTCACATGTTAATCACATACATCTCTTGAATCCTGTCATATCTACTCTTAAAGCTATGTATAGAGTTTGCGTCTACTACCATCACTTCTGGTTTATTCCACTACCCTGTGACTGTAACAAATTATTCCTAACATCGGTGTTAATCACGTGTGTAACTTACATAGACTATATGTCCCCTTGCACTTGCTTCTCGCTTTGTAAAAAAAAAAATCTGTCCTTAATTGGTTAGTAAGGTTTGCCAGGAAATAGGACAAGTGTTCCCTGACGTGGGTCTTAGTCATATGATGACCCACAGCTGGAGGTTTTGGTCATCTGACCGAGGCCTTCCACTGGCTTACCGGTCCACCCCTTTAAAATTTATGATTATAGTTATAACCATTTCTATAGGCGTGTATCCTTAATTCTTTTGCGTATCTTTTTATATAATAATGAAGCCTTACTCTCCCCTCCCTTTCCTCGATTCATATCTGTCATGATAGTCAGGCTTAATACGTTAGTATCCCCTCATAATCTACCTCTCGTAGTTTACACTAGACTACATGCAAATCTTTGCCTATATAGGAGTATGCAGCACCAATATGAACCTAAACCCGGTCAAACACTTGAAGAAATTAAAGAAAGTGCAAAGGTTTGCAACAAGATTAGTCCCGGAGCTGAGAGAGCTATCCTATGAGGAGAGGTTAAGGGAACTCAACCTGGCAATACTGGAAGATAGGAGGGATAGGGACAACATAACGGCATAAAAAATACTGAGAGGAATTGATAAGGTTCAGAGGGACAGAATGTTTCAGAGATGGGGCACAACAAGGGATCACCATTGTAAGTTGGAAACTCAGATGGGTCACAGGGATGTTAGGAAGTACTTCGTTAGTCATACACTTGTCAGGAAGTGGAACAGTCTGGAGAGTGATGTAATGGAAGCAGGATCCACACATAGCTTTAAGCAGAGGTATGATAAAGCTCATGGGGCAGGGAGAGAGTGGATCTAGTAGCGACCAGTGAAGAGGCAGAGCCAGGAGCTATAAATCGACCCCCTGCAATCACAGTTAGGTGAGTGTACACACAACCCCTCCAGCCACAAATAGATGAGATTAATATTATTACTAGCCACAGAGGCCATATATCTGCTATTAAATCAATGAACGAAATTGTTTCCATCAATTTCTGTAGTATTTTCCGACATCTCTGTTTTCATGACTAACGAAATCGTAGTGACATGATTGTAAACACCATACCACGGGGGGGGGGGGGATTGAACCTGCGGTCGGAGAGTCGTAAAATTCCAGACCAACGTGTTACAACGCGTCGGTCTGAAGTTTTACGACTCTCTGACCGCAGGTTCAAGCCCCACCCGTGGTATGGTTCATCTCTCTGTTTTGTTTGTATCTTTAAATTTTACGTCCTTGTCTCCGAGCACTGCCACCCATCCCCCCCATCCCCCCCATCCCTCAATCTTTATCTCTTTCCTTTCCCTCTTCCTTCCCCCCCCCTTTACCCCTCACCCCGTCTTTTCAGTCTTCCCTATCAAGACCTCAGGTATCGTGAATACTTTCACTTTTGGCGAATTTCGCGAGTCTACTCCCGGAGCTCGGCCATCATCGGCCAGGCTCGTCTGGTGCTAGCCTGGTCAACCAGGCTGTTACTACTGGAGGCTCGCTGCCCCACATATCCATCACAGCCTGGTTGATCTAGCACCTGGTGAAGATACTTGTCCAGCTTCCTCTTGAAGACTTATACACTTGTTCCAACAGTGTTTCTGATATCTTCTGGTAAGATGTTGAAATCTGAGGCCATGAATGTTGATACAGTGTTCCTTTATTGTGCCCACTGCACCCCTGCTTTTCACTGGGTTTATTTTACACTTCCTCCTATATCTTTCACTCCATTGTGTTATGGCAGTGTGCAGATTTGGGACCAGGCCTTCGAGTACTTTCCAGATATTATCATCTCTCCTCCACTCTAGTGAGTACATATTTAAGACTTAAGGGCGTTCCCAGTAATTTAAATGCTTTACTGGCTCTATGGGTGCCGTAAACGATCTCTGTATTTGTTCCAGCTCTGATATTTCTCCAGCCCTGAACGGGGCCGTCAACACTGAACAATATTCCAAACGAGGGAGCACTAACGATTTGAAAAGTCACCACTGGTTTAGTTCTCTTGTTTTGAAAGTTCTCATTACCCAGCCCGTCATCCTCTTGGCTGTTGTGACCTTTGTCTTACTATGTTCTTTTAAAGGAAGGTCAGCTTACATAATTATTCCTAAGTCTTTGACGTGCAGCAGGCGTGGAGAGTTCTTCAACAGGAAACTCTACCAGTACCTGCACCAAGTATTAGATCAACCAGGCTGTGATGGATATGTGGGCCAGTGACCCGCCAGCAGCATTAGCCTGGTTAATCAAGTAAGCACCAGATAAACCTGACGCAGGGCCGGGCTGCGAAAGTAGGAAAGCTATCGAAATAAGTCAAAAAGGTATATCATACACTGGTATTTGTTACATTCTCGAGCTATGGTGGCCAGGTGTCGCATCTTCACCGTCCTTGCTTGTAAAAATAACATAGTGAGCTCACTTGATAACATTTCCCACCTGTCTACTGGCTGACTACACGGGAATGTTTGTGATGGTGTGCGCACCTTCATATTTTGTTTTTAATTATTTCCTCGGCCATTAAAAGCCTCTTAAAAAACCTTTAATCCTTAACTAGGTTTGCCTTTAACTCAAGGTATATTTAAACTACGAGTTGTCTTTCATTATATATACAGAGGTGTTGAAGTATTCTTGACTGAACAAGTGATATGCAACCTTAATAATTCTCCAGTTAGGTCAGCCATCAAGGTCACAGGTTATTTTATATTTTTTCTCTTAGGAAGGCCAAATACGACTAGTGTATATTAGACTTAATTCTCATTAGTTTACAACCGATTTTCACGTTTTTTCCTTCATGATACATATTCGTGTAAGATTTACTTTTCAGAAGGGTTTTAGGGTTCTTTTACCCCAGCAGCCCGGTCTGAGACCTTTTTAGGAGGCCTGCTGTGACCCTTTTCAGTTCACATGGTCTGGTGTGACAGCAGGCCGCGGGGACGATGATCCCAGGAACCATTAAGACGTAGCTATAATTATAGGGAGTGAGGTGCCAGATATAGTGTCTCTCGTCTGATAGCATGGGCACACCGCCATCCCCTCCCTCTGCCCTTGTCTTTCATATGGTGCTTGGCACCTCCACACTAATATTGTGCCAAGCACGCTCTATTGTGATGTATGGTGCATAAATGCGGTAGATGATAGTAGTGTAGTCTCCCCATCCATTAAGGTTGGTAGACAACCCTCCTGGGATGCAATACCATCCTGTCATACGAGTGTGAAACATAGGTGGTAGGTTTTGCAGACAGCCATCCAGGGAGGTACTATCCTGCAGTCATTCGAGCGTTGAATTCAAACCTGTTAAATCTTTGGTAGAATTGCTGATCTTTTCCATGTTCCTTGAACACGTAAGATGACAAGTAAATCTTACAAACTTGTACTTACATTTAGCATACACTTGTCTTTACCATCCTACATGCTTCTTATTAGCCCAAAATCCGGTGGTATTTCTTTTCCAACCATGGCGGCCTGGTCTGAGACCTGACCTTAGGGAAGATAATCCCCAGAACCAGTGACAGATAATCCTGAATTACTCCTCATTGGTGAGAAATATAAAATGTTAGAACTGTGAATGTACACTTAAATCTCCAATATTTTGAGCAGTGGTTTAAGAATTGGTAGTCACTGCTGTAGTGAGCCGATTCCCTCAGTGGTGGATGGGAAAAATGAGGTAACATACAGATTGGATGGAAACCGGAGCAAAGGCAATATAGTGCGACCCTCTCTTGACAGTTTTTTCTCTAACGTGAATAGAAAAAAGGCCCACGTAAATGTATAAATGAAGGATCGCTTTATACCACATGTGTCTGTTTTTCTTTGTGGTAGCTGAGGTCGCTCTTTCAACGCTTGACTATTTCAACTAACGGGGCTTGCTCCATCCCCAGGTAAAAGTAACTAATCAGGATGCAGCCTGGTACATTACACTACAAGACCAGTAGGAGGGGCATAACGGGAGAGTAATCCTATGGTTTTAGTGCTTCCCCTTGATTATAATAATAACGAGGGGAGAGTACAAGAAGCCTTAGGTCAGCTTTACTGCCTTTAAACTGACGATACAAGAAGCTCAGGTTAGTTCTACTGTCTTTAAACTGACGATACAAGCTCAGTAGTGTGATTGAGACACACGATACAAATGAAAAAGCTTACACATCACTACTGAGCTATATGTGAATCCACCAAGCTGTATGACCCTCCTGGGTTTAGCAATTAACCTTTGTAGTAATTTGGTTGTGAATTGCCAAGCTCCAGTTATAGGGCCAGCCATACTTCCAATTTACCACCATAAACCATAGGCGGCGTGTACTAACACCTTGACTGATCAGGCTAGCAACCAGGTTACCTGGTCTGGGACCGGGCCGTGAGGTCGGCGACCTCCGGAGGCAAGTACAGGTATCAAACATCCTTTGGACTTTCAAAGTGGTCAGAGACCAATTGAAAAGGTCTAAATTTTGATTTTCATTGTTGGAGATGGTGGTACCTAGGTAGGCCGTACACGTAATGGGATTTTCTTGTACTTTCTGTTAAGTGTTGACAGTAATCATTCTTCTGAGTAAAAAGAGGATAGGAGTGAGTTAAAGATAGTAATGTTATTTTGTGAGTGTATTGAGCTGGTACCCACGTGTGTGTACTCACCTAATTGTGGTTGCAGGGGTCGATTCATAGCTCCTGGCTCTACATCTTCACTAGTCACTACTAGGTCACTCCCTGCTCCGTGAGCTTTATCATACCTCTTCTTAAAGCTATGTATGGATACTGCGTCCACCTCCCTTTCCAGACTATTCCATTTCCTGACCAGTCTGTGACTGAAGAAATACTTCTTAACATCCCTGTGACTTCCAATTGTGACCCCTTGTTGTTGTATCCCATCTCTGGAACATCCTGTCTCTCTCCACCTTGTCGATTCCTCTTAGTATTTTATATGTCGTTATCATATGCCCCCTGTCCCTCCTGTCCTCCAGTGTCGTCAGGTCGATTTCCCTTAACCTCTTCTCGTAGGACATGTCCCTTACCTCCGGGGCTAGTCTTGTTGAAAACCTTTGCACTTTCTCTAATTTCTTTACGTGTTTGGCTAGGTGTGGGTTCCAAACTGGTGCTGCATACTCCAATATGGGCCTGACGTACACGGTGTACAGGGTCCTGAACGATTCCTTACTAAGATGTCAGAATGCTATTCTTAGGTTTGCTAGGTGCTGCAGCAGTTATTAAGTTGATGTGCACCTCAAGAGATGTGCTCGGTATTATACTCACCCCAAGATCCTTTTCCTTAAGTGAGGTTTATAGTCTCTTGCCCCCTAGATTGTACTCCATCTGGGGTCTTCTTTACCCTTCCCCAATCTTCGTGCCTTTGCACTTGGTGAGGTTGAACTCCAGGAGCCAGTTTCTGGACCAGGCCTGCAGCCTGCCCAGATCCCTTTGTGATCCTGCCTGGTCCTCCTCCGATTGAATTCTCCTCATTATCTTCACATCGTCTGCAAACAAGGACACTTCTGAGTCTATTCCTTCCGTCATGTCGTTCACATATGCCAGAAACAGCACTGGTCCTAGGACTGACCCCTGTGAACCCTGCTCGTTACAGGCGCCCACTCTGACTCCATGTCACGTATCATGACTTGTTTATGTCTTCCCATCAGGTATTCTCTGATGCATTGCAGTGCCTTCCCTGTTATACCAGTCTGTTCTTCCAGCTTTTGCACTAATCTCGTGTGGAACTGTGTCTAAAGCCTTCATACCGTCCAAGAAAATGCAATCTACCTACCCCTCTCGTCTTACTGCTGTCACACTGACATAGAACTCCAGTATATTTGTGACACAAGATTTCCTGTCCCTGAAACCATGTTGGTTGTCGTTGATAAGCTCATTACTTTCTAGGTGCTCCACCACTCTTCTGATAATCTCCATGACTTTGCATACTATACATGTCAGTGACACTTGTCTGTAATTAATGCTGCGTGTCTGTCACCTTTTTTTTAAAAACTGGGACTACATTTGCTGTCTTCCATACCTCAGGCAGTTAACCTGTTTCGATAGATGTGTTGAAAATTGTTGTTAGTAGTACACAGAGTGCCACTGCTCCCCCTCTCAGCACTCATGGAGAAATGTTATTCGGCCTATTCGCCTTTGACGTATCTAGCTCGCCTAGCAGCCTCTTCTCCTTGGTTGTATGTATTGTGTCCAACACTTGATGGTATACCCCACCTCTCCGTCTTTCTGAAGTCCCTTCTGTCTCCTCTGTGAATACTACTTTGAATCTCATGTTGAGCTCCTTGCATACTTCTCGGTCGTTTCTTGTAATTTCCCCTTCTTCCTTCCTCATCCTGATTACCTGGTCCTTGACTGTTGTTTTCCTTCTGATGTGGCTGTACAGCAGCTTCAGGTGAGATTTGGCTTTCGGCGCTATGTCATTTTTGTATTGACATTGGGCCTTCCTCTCTACCTGAGTATATTCGTTTCTGGCTCTACGACTGCTCTTCTTATTCTCCTGGGTCCTTTGCCTTCTATACTTCTTCCATTCTCTAGCACACTTTGTTTTGGCGTCCCTGCACCTTTGGGTGAACCAAGGGCTCGTCCTGGCATTCTCGTTATTTCTGTTACCCTTGGATACAAACCTCTCCTTTGCTTCCTTGCATATTATTGTCACATATGCCATCATCTCATTAACTGGCTTCCCTGCCAGTTCTCTGTCCCACTGAACCTCGTGCAGGAAATTCCTCATGCTTGCGTAGTCCCCTCTCTTGCAGTTTGGTTTCATTTGTCCTGCCCTTCGTCTTTCCCTCTCCACTTGTAATTCTATGTATTCAAAGCTCAGAACCACATGGCCACTGGCCCCGAGGAGTCTTTCATATGTGATATCCGCAATATCTGCACTACTCAAAGTGAATACTAGGTCCAGTCTTCTTGGTTCATCTCTCTCTCTCTCTCTCTCTCTCTCTCTCTCTCTCTCTCTCTCTCTCTCTCTCTCTCTCTCTCTCTCTCTCTCTCTCTCTCTCTCTCTCTCTCTCTCTCTCTCTCTCTCTCTCTCTCTCTCTCTCTCTCTCTCTCTCTCTCTCTCTCTCTCTCTCTCTCTCTCTCTCTCTCTCTTCTCTCCTCTCTCTCTCTCTCTCTCTCTCTCTCTCTCCTCTCTCTCTCTCTCTCTCTCTCTCTCTCTCTCTCTCTCTGGTAGTGTCCCTTACGTGTTGGTACATGAGGTTTTCCAGTACCACCTCCATCATCTTAGCCCTCCACGTTTCTGGGCCTCCATGTGGCTCCAGGTTTTCCCAGTCAATTTCTTTGTGATTGAAGTCACCCACAGTCAGTAGCTTTGCCCTGCTCACATGAGCCCTTCTGGCCACTTCAGCCAGTGTGTCAGCCACCACTCTGTTACTCTTATCATATTCTTGCCTTGGCCTCCTGCTATTCTGTGGTGGGTTATACATCACTGCAATTACCAGACCTTCAGACTGAAGTGTTCCTATTATGTGGTCTCTTGCTTCTCCTGTCTTCTCTCTCCAGTTCCTCAAAATCCCATTGGTTTTTGATGAGCAGTGCCACTCCTCCACCCCCTCTGTTCGCTGTGTATTTCCTCAGGGTCTGGTATCCAGTTGGAAAGATGGCATCTGTTATCATTCCTGTGAACTTGGTTTCTGTGAGAGCTATGATGTCCGGTGATGCCCCTTTGATTATTTCATGCCACTCCCATTTATTTGTTATTCCATCAGCATTGGCATACCATACCGTCAGTTTCCTCTCCAACATTGTGTTCTGGGGGGGGGTTGTGGAGGTTGGGGGAGTGGGGGACTTGGCAGGGTGCTGTGGGATTCTACTGCATAGTGTGGGGTAGGGGGCTGTGAGTATGGATTGTGGTTTGTATTGGGACTGTGTTTGACTGTAGGGTTCGTAGGGTGGTTGTGTGTGTGTTTGCACTTGTTGCTCTGCCAGGCTCTGGTTGTCCTCTGCTGAGTACCCTTGTCTCTCTAGCCTCTTTCGTTTCTGTGTCCTATCCCTCAGATTTAGATTAGATTTTGCCACCGAAGTGGCTAGTTTATTGTGCACCCCATATCCATCCTGTGGACGGTAGCGCGAGAGCATATGGATACACAAAAGGCCTAGGAACTAGGTCCCAAAGGGTTAACAGGAATACATATGGATTTATATCTACATATCTATAGTTCACTTATCTGTTACAAGCAAATTTAGGAAATTTGCTTAGTATATCTGGTATCTTATTTTCATTAATAAGATATCTTGACATGTCACATAGGTTATTATACTGTCTGTCTCTGTATTCCTCAATAAGTGGACAATTAAGCACATAGTGTTCAAGAGAGTGACCATATGCCTGATCACATAATTTACATTTAGTTTGATCATCATCTGTGTGTCTCCCAAACTGCCAGAAGTACTTGTAACCAAGCCTAAGCCTGGCTACTACAACATCAGTCAGTCTGTTCACATTGCAAGTTGCTCCATAAACATACTTATCTACGTTCATGTTATCATAGTGGGTTATAGATCTACTCAGGCTTCTAACTGCATTCCTATAACAATCATTTTCATTATTTACTTCTCTCCTAATATTATTCCTAATGCTAGACACAGTTATACCAAAGTTATATTCTACGTTCTCCTTCTGGATACTCTTCTTGGCTAACATATCAACTTTATCATGAAGGAGTAATCCAGTGTGTGATGGGATCCATAGCAATTGTACATTAATTCCTTTGTCCCTAATTTTTGAGTATCTATACCTGGCTTCCCCAATGAGCATGTTGTTGGAGTCATTATATGAGCCAAGAGCCTTCAATGATGACATAGAATCAGTAATGATGATAGTCAAGCTCAGTGTCATAGGTTAGCTTTAGCGCCATTAGGATTGCAAACAATTCAATTTGCAGTGTAGACGCCCAGTTGTTAATTCTTATGCCTAACTCAACAAATTTATTATCGTTCTTAACTAGGGAGGTGGCAACAAGAGCAGATGCAGCCCTGCCAGAAGACTCCTGTTTAGATCCATCAGTGTATATAACTTGTGATAACTTATTACTACCAGCTAGGCGAAAAATTTCTTCTTGAGCAGTTGCTCTAACAAGAGATTAAAGGAAGGGATTACTAGCAATGAGCTTCTTGGGAGGGACTTGTAGGTATGTGATATTAAATGAACACATTTCCATGGAGGGGTGAAATGCTCTTGTTGCCTACAGTGATACAGTTCATGCAGGTTATAAAACTTAATGCAATTGCACGTTTTCACAATCCATTTAGATCTGTGTGTATTTACCTCTAGACACTTGGTAAGATTCACTGTGACAGTGTCTGGTTCGTTTCTCAACATTCTAATACCGAGTACAGTGTTAATTTCAACAATCCTATCACTGATACTAGAAATACCAAGCTCCTTCCTCATGTTAAGAACTTTTGTAGATCTGGGACAGCCAAGAATAATCCTGAGAGCTTCATTTTGCATTAACTCCAAGGGTCGGAGGGAACCTTCTCTAGCTAATATCAACATGGGAGCAGCATAATCAATTAAGGACCTAACATAGGCTATGTACATCATTCTCACGATTCTCACATTAGCACCATAGTTGGGATTGTAGCCAGCAACAGCTTTGAGAGCATTTAGCCTAGCTTTACATTTCTTGTTTAGTTGTGGTATAGTGGATTTGTTAAAGGGTACATCTACACCAAGATATCTGTAAGTTTTAATTAACGTAGCTAATGATTTCACCCTGCAAATAGATGGGTGGGGGATGTCGTTTGCTTGTTAGTATCTATGTTTTAGAGGAAGATATTATGAGGCCTAGTCGATTACAAATTGCTTGAACTTCATTAAGAATGGTATTCATCTTATGCCCTGTTGTATGGATCATGATATCATCAGCATAGCTTATAGCTATATGTTTAGGTGAGGCAGGTAGAGCATTTAGGAGAGCATTAATCAGAATATTAAATAGCATGGGACTAAGATCCCTCAGCTGCTGTCGTTCTGTTTACTTTACTTCAGCTGTGGTTTATCTTACAGGATCTTGTTATGCACTGTTTCTGTCTTGAAAATCAGTGTGACCGGCCAGTTTCTCCCCTTCGAGTACACTTATTCTCTGAAAATTTATTATCTCAGTCATGTCCTCCTAGCCTTTCTTTGATGATGATTTCAATCTTTTTTGTGTATGTGTGTGTGCGCGCGCGCTCGCGCGCATGCTTGTACTCACCTATATGTGGTTGCAAGGGTCGAGTCACAGTTCCTGGCCCTGCCTCTCTGCTAGTTGCTACTAGGTCCACACACACTCCTGGCTCCAAGAGCCTTATCGTACCTCTTCTTAAGGCTATGTATGGATCCTGCCTCCACTACCTCACTCTCCAGATTGTTTGACTTCCTGACAATTCTGTGACTGAAGAAATACTGCCTAACACCCCTATGACTCGTCTGAACATTCAACTTCCATTTGTCCCCTTGTTCTTATATCCCATATCTGAAACATTCTGGCTCTGTCCACCTTGTCACTTCCTCTCAGTATTTAATACGTCGTTATCATAAGAACATAAGAATGGAGGAACACTGCAGAAGGCCTACTGGCCCATGCGAGGCAGGTCCTTATCAAAACAACCTCTACCTATGATGAGGACGGGTAGACGATGAAATCATGTGACTCCTGTGTTGTTGGGTTGGTGCTGCTGAAGTATCATGTCCCCCATCTCTCCTATCCTCCAGTATCGTCAAGTTGAGCTCCCTTAAGCTCCTCTCCTCTCATTGGACATACCGCTTCAGAACTATTATGTCTGCAAATTTTGTACTTTCTCTAATTCTTGAGGTGTTTGACCAGGTGTGGGTTCCATGCTGGTGCTGCATACTCCAATATGGGCCTGACGTACACGGTGTACTTTGTCGTGAATGGCAATTACTTAGATGTCGAAACACTATTTTCAGGTTTACCAGGCGCCCGTATGCTGCAGCAGTTATTTGGTTGATGTGTATCTCGGGGGATGTGCTCGGTATGATGCTCACCTCAAGTTCCTTTTCCTTGAGTGACGTTTGCAGCCTTTGACCCCCGAGCCTGTACTCCGTCTGCGGTCTTCCTTGTTTCTCCAAGCTGAAGAAATACCTCCTAACATCCCTGTGGTTCATTGGAGTCTTCAACTTCTAGTTGTGACCCGTGTGTGTGGGGGGGGGGGAGTGTATAGTGTGTGTGTCGTGTTAGTGTGTGTCGTGTTAGTGTGTGTCGTGTTAGTGTGTGTCGTGTTAGTGTGTGTGTCGTGTTAGTGTGTGTGTCGTGTTAGTGTGTGTGTGTGTAGTGTGTGTGTGTGTATAGTGTGTGTGTATAGTGTGTGTGTGTGTATAGTGTGTGTGTGTGTATAGTGTGTGTGTGTGTATAGTGTGTGTGTGTGTATAGTGTGTGTGTGTGTATAGTGTGTGTGTGTGTATAGTGTGTGTGTGTGTATAGTGTGTGTGTGTATAGTGTGTGTGTGTGTGTGTGTGTGTGTGTGTGTGTGTGTGTGTAGTGTGCGGGTGGTGGTGGTGAGTGAGTCAGAGAGCTCAGTGTCGCGTGTGGTACCCTGTAGTGTACACGTGTGTGTCTCCCACACTCCACCCACAGCAATGCTCTAACTACCCTTATCTCCACTCCAACACCAAGTTTCCCTCCCATTGGATGAAAATCATTGTGTATGGAGTCCCTATGGGCTGTGGTGCGTGCCACGGACGCTCACGTACCAACACATTGTGTGTAGCAGAGGCTTGTATCTGCTAGCATGCCCCATCTGTGCAAGAACATACATTGAAGGCTGTCATTGATAGTGATATGCAGAGTTGTATGTATGTGAGCAGCCTCCGGTGCAGGGGAAGGCAGGGTTATAATTGCAACATTAGTCGTAATTATGGATATAACGACCGTTGTGGGCGCCAGACAGTAGTCTTGTACCCCCACCTACCCTCCCCGTACCTATTTCCCCTCCCACCGGCATACCACCTGGTACTGTACATTGCTACAGCCTCTGTCCCATAAGTGTTTAGATGTACGAGATAGTGACGTAACAGTGGTCCAGAACGGACCGAAACGTCGTCATGAGTTTCCTCTCCTAGCTTTCGGTGCTATGTGTGGGTTATTTGGGAATTGTTCCTGCCAAGGAATTGCGGGTTATTCATGAATTCTTCCAGCCACGGTATTGTGATTTATTCTTCGTTAAAAGTTGTTTTTAATATAATGATATAACCGTGACGTTGAGACTGTTAGAAGGGTACAAGAGAGCTGTCTACAGATTGGTACGTAATGTGTAAGAGCTCTCAGGATGAGTGACAGTCCTCCAGAATTTCCTCCCTCAGGACAAAATCTGAATCAGTGTAACGTGGAGAAAAACCTTTCGAAATTTGTTTTTTTTTTTAATTTAATATGCGAAGTCGACTGTGTGGCTGTGTACTCACCTAATTGTACTCAATTGTGGTTGCAGGGGTCGAGACTCGGCTCCTGGCCCCGCCTCTTCACTGGTCGCTACTAGGTCCTTTCTCTCCCTGCTCCATGAGCTTTATCATATCTCGTCTTAAATTTATGTATAGTTCCTGCCTCTACTACATCGCTTGCCAGACTATTCCACTTCCTGACAACTCTGTGACTGAAGAAATACTTCCTAACATCCCTTTGACTCATCTGAGTATTCAACTTCCAGTTGTGACCCCTTGTTTCTGTGTCCCACCTCTGGAACATCCTGTCTCTGTCCACCTTATCTATTCCTCGCAGTATTTTATATGCCGTTATCATGTCTCCCCTGACCCTCCTGTCCTCCAGTGTTGTCAGGCCGGTCAGGGAGGTCACCGACGTATGCACAGATTAATAGATAAGGAATTGCTTTGCCCACGAGGCCTGGTCTCAGACCAGACCACTGGGGCGTTGACCCCCGCAGCCCACTCCAGGTATACTCCAAGTATACGAGTAGTTCTGTCAGTTGTATTATAGAGTAGCTACAACAAATAGTGTATATAGTATAAGGAGTCATGTGGACACTTGGGTAAAGTGGGGTAATATAACTGGAGGAAGTAGACTGCTCTATGTAAGATTTGTCAGGAAATAAGACAAATGCCTGTTGACGAGGTTCTTAGTCATATGATCGCCCACCACTGGAGCGTTGGACAGAGGCCTGACACTGGCTTACCAGTCCATCCCTTTAAAAATTAATCAGTTGATGTTCGAGGCAGTAGCTTTAAAGTTAGATAGGGCAAACCTGTGAGATGGAGAAGAATGGCCAGAGTTGGTCAGTAGGTCTACTGTTGTGCTCCTCTGTGATGGTTTAGAAAGACACGTAAGCAAACACTATAACATATTTATTAGAAAACGTTTCGGTCCTGGGACCTTGATCACTTCTAACATACAGAGGTAGAAAGACATTATATATATAGGCGGAGAGTGAGATGTGATGCACGTGACCTGAGGAATGTCATAAGAACATAAGAATGGAGGAACACTGTAGAAGGCCTACTGGCCCATGCGAGGCAGGTCCTTATCAAAACAACCTCTGTAATAAATACCAACTTGTCGGTATTTATTACCAAGGTTTATACCAAGGGTGAGTGTAACTGGAGGGGGATTTCGGGGGTCAACGCCCCCACAGCCCAGTCCATGATCAGGTATCATGGTGGATCAGGGCTTGATCAACCAGGCTATTACTGCTGGCCGCACGTAAACCAACATAAACAGCCCGGCTGGTCAGGAACTGACTTGTGGTGCCTGTCCAGCGCCTTCTTGAAGACAGCGGGTCTATTGGTAATCCCCCTTTATGTATGTTGAGAGGTAGTTGAACAGGTCATAGTTTATTATATACCATATTATATCTGCTCACGATCATGACTGCTGTCATGATCACTCACAAGCACTTTTGTCTACATAAATTTCATAATTTACCAGTTTGGTCTCATTCCACTTAACGATGTGCTTGTGTCCTGATCTATGTTGAACAACATTATTCTGCGGCCCCGGCTGCAGGCGTACTGACATTCCAGTTTCATTTGACCTTCATGTGTCGTCTACTTAAAGTAACCTCCACAAGGTGTGTAAATGCCAGGATGAGTGGGAGGGGTTGGATTTGAGTGGGACTTGCACATCAGAGCTTATTTCTTGGGTAGCATTGAAAATTGGGTTGGGCAAATGTTTTGTTAGTGGGATGAATTGTAAAGGACCTGCCTAGTATGAGCCAACAGGCCTGTTGCAGTGTTCCTCCTTTCTTATGTTCTTATTTGTACAGGTTGATGTTGCGGTTAGAAAAGTGGCAGATGCATTTTAATGTGGATAAATGTAAGCTTTTACTTCTTGAAAAATAAAATAACCAGGACACCTATATACTACTCTATATGTAAATAATATAGATCTTGTTAGGTAAAAGGACACAAGTTCAGCTAATGCGACATTTTACTGTGGCAACATTTCGTTCTCCAGGAGCTTTGTCAAGCCGTCAACTGCTTGACATGAAGACATGTCAAGAAGAGTTCATCTCCACGGAGCTGAACTTTTCTTCAGGCTGAGGGACTGACTACCTCAAATACCATTTCTCCAAGGTTGATGGACTGATTACATCATCTTACATTTCACTACTACACCTGCTGCCTCTATATTTAACTGAAGAAACCTACCGTGTAGGCGAAACGTTTCAACAATAAAGATACCCAACTGTTGCACATCTATCCTAATCATCAACTTGTCGGTATTTTATACCATTTTCAACACAGAGATTATACCTCAGTTTTAGGTATCTTTCTAAGACATGTACGTTATGTTGCTCTATTCTGGGTTTTTTTTCCCCGCTGTACAACATGTCTTTTTTCCTTTAGAAATGCCTTTAATATGGTAAAGAGAGATGCTGTCTTGCCAGCTGTTCGGGATCGCTTCCCAGTCTTTTTCCCTTCATTTCAGCCGGCTACAGCAAACCCTCAATTCTTTTGTTTGGAGAACATGAAATTCTCTCATCAGAAGGTGTTCAGCAGGGTGACCCACTAGCTCCACTTCTCTTCTGCTTGGCAGTAAGAGAACTAACTTCCAGCCTAAGCAGCGAGCTCAATATCTGGTACCTGGATGATGGCACTCTGGCAGGTACTGAAGAGTCCCTGGTAGGGGACCTACAACTGGTGAAAACACAGGGAGAAGACTTGGGACTCATCCTCAATCCCTCCAAGTGTGAAATCATCACAGCAAACCAGGAAATAATCAATGCTGTGCGAAGAATCCTCCCAGAAGTCTCTACTACCACTCCGTCCAACAGTACCCTCTTGGGAGCACCGCTGGGTCACCAGGCCATCGACACAGTCCTCAAGGACAAATTAAATGACCTGATGAGAATGGAGAGAATAAGCAATCTTGATGCCCATGATGCTCTGTATCTCCTCACAAGGTGCCTTACTATTCCAAGACTCACTCACTTCCTCAGGTGTGCACCCTCTTTTGACAACCCAACACTTGACGAATATGACGCACACCTGAGGTTAACCCTTAAGAAGGCACTGAACCTGTCACTAGAGGATCAGCAAAGGGATCAGGCAACCCTCCCAGTACGACTGGGAGGTATAGGGGTGCGCAAAGCAACGCATGTTGCTTTACCTGCTTTTCTCTCTTCATGTTTGGCTTCCAGTGCTTTAGTCAAGAAGATTGTTCCCGAACGCTTGAGAGACACGGTAGGAGCTCAAGACGCAAGGTTTACTGAAACAGCGATTCGGTGGGACACCCTTACAGATTCCTCCAGTAGACCAGCTCCTCCCAAAGAACACAAACAGTCCCACTGGGACAAACCAATCATGGAAAAAATCGCCAACACAATGCTCTCCAACGCCTCAGGAAAGGACAAAGCGTCTCCTGGCAGTGAAGGCACCACACTCAGGAGATTTCCTGTTTGCTGTTTCCAATTCCTCCTTGGGCACTCGACTAGACCCACAGGCCATTCGGATTGGTGTTGCTCTTCGCCTAGCCGCCCCCATCCTCACCGAACATAGGTGTATTTGCGGCAGGGCGACAGCTGATCAATTCGGACTTCATGGTCTCGTGTGTCACACAGCAGAAGGGAAGTATGCCAGGCATGAGGAGGTCAGTGATATCATAAAGAGAAGCCTCGCCACAGCCCGTTGCCCAGCTCAACGGGAACCCCAAGTGCAGAGGTCTGACGGAAGTCTAAAGCGTCCTGATGGAGCCACTATGCTACCTTGGAAGGATGGAAAGCAGATTGCCTGGGACTACACATGTGCCGCCACATTGGCAGACACCTACTTGCCATACTCCGTAGTGGAAGGGGGTGGAGCTGCCAGCCACAGGGAGACTCAGAAAACCCGCAAATATGAAGACCTTCCCCCTTGCTATAACTTCATCCCAATAGGGTCAGAGACCCTTGGAGCATGGGGCAAGTGTGCTCTAAAGTTCCTAATAGAGCTGGGTGAAAAGCTCATCATAGAAACAAAGGACCACAGGGCGACCAGCTTCCTCTTCCAGAGACTCAGTGTTGCGATCCAGAGAGGAAATGCCTGCAGCATTCTGGGCACGCGGCCCACCGCCGGGGAGCTGGACGAAGTATTCGAGATGTAGCTCTGAGTTACCTGGAGGTTATTCCGGGGATCAACGCCCCCGCGGCCCGGTCCATGACCAGGCCTCCCGATGGATCAGGGCCTGATCAACTAGGCTGTTACTGCTGGCCGCACGCAGTCCAACGTACGAGCCACAGCCCGGCTGATCCGGCACTGACTTTAGGTATCTGTCCAGCTCTCTCTTGAAGGCAGCCAGGGGTTTATTGGCAATTCCCCTAATGCTTGATGGGAGGCTGTTGAACAGTTTTGGGCCTCGGACACTTATGGTGTTTTCCCTTAGTGTACCAATGGCGCCCCTACTTTTTATTGGGGGCATTTTGCATCGCCTGCCCAGTCTTTTACTTTCGTAGGGAGTGATTTCTGTGTGCAGATTTGGGACCATTCCTTCCAAGATTTTCCAAGTGTAGATTATGATATATCTCTCTCTCCTGCGTTCCAACGAGTACAAGTCAAGTGCTTCCAAGCGTTCCCAGTAGTTAAGGTGCTTGACAGAACTTATACGTGCAGTAAAGGATCTCTGTACACTCTCTAGATCTGCGATTTCACCTGCTTTGAATGGAGATGTTAATGTACAGCAGTGTTCCAGCCTAGAGAGAATAAGTGATTTGAAAAGGATCATCATGGGCTTGACATCTCTCGTTTTGAAAGTTCTCATTATCCATCCTATCATTTTCTTTGCACGTGTGATCGTGGCACTGTTGTGATCCTTGAAAGTGAGATCCTCAGACATTACTACTCCCAGGTCCCTTACATTATTTTTCCGCTCTGTTGTATGGCCGGAGTCAGTAGTATACTCTGTTCTAGTTATTATCTCCTCCAGTTTTCCATAACGGAGTAGTTGGAATTTGTTGTTTTACTTTGTATCGTAGTTTTGTGAATGTTCTGTCAATGTATTTTGTCTTTAAATAAAATATATATATATATATATATATATATATATATATATATATATATATATATATATATATATATATATATATATATATATATATATATAATATAGGGGTGGTAGGAGAAAATTCTCAAACAGCTTCAGGGAGAATATTGAGTTTTCCCTGAAGCAAGTTTATTCTTTTCTCTGAGGATGAGGGTCCCTATAACAGTTCTAGAGATGATACCTCCCTATATTTTGGAAAAAAAAAATATATATATATATGTCGTGCCGAATATGTAAAACTGGTCAATTAGCAAGAACTCATTTAAAATTAAACCCTTTCTAAAATTTTCTCTTATAAGTTTAAAGATATATTTTTTTCATTAATGTTAATGTAAAAAAATTTAATTTTGCACCAAAAGGCTCTTAGAAAACTTACCTAACCTTATTATAACAAGAACAATTTATTTTAGCCTAACCCAACTAAATATATTTTAGATTTGTTTACAATAATTTAATACTAAACAGACACAGTGGAATATATTTTTTTCGTTAGGTTCAGAATGATTTTGACGACATTATTGCATACACAAATTTTCGCTTGTCCTATATGGCAAGATGAGCGTTGCTATTTAAGCCAAGATCGCAAGTTCTGCCTATTCGGCACGACATATATATATATGGTTTAGAAAGACACGTAAGCAAACACTATAACATATTTATTAGAAAACGTTTCGGTCCTGGGACCTTGATCACTTCTAGAAGTGATCAAGGTCCCAGGACCGAAACGTTTTCTAATAAATATGTTATAGTGTTTGCTTACGTGTCTTTCTAAACCAACTTGTCGGTATTTATTACCAAGGTTTATACCATATATATATATATATATATATATATATATATAATATATATATATATATATATATATATATATATATATATATAAATTATATATATATATAAATGTATATATATATATATATATATGTACGAGCCTGGCCCATGGTCGGGCGCCGAGAGTAGTTAACCTCTCGAAACTTTTCAAAGGTATATATCCTCCTCTTCCTCTATATATATATTTTCTTCCCTCCATCTGTATTCGTATCTCCTCTCCCCTCCTGTATATCTCTCCTTCCTTCCTTCCTCTTCCTGTTTTCCTTCATATCTCCTTTTCCTCCTCTTCCCCCTCCCAGTACCATGTCTCCCTGCCTCCAGCACCTCCCTGCACCCCCGGATGTGAGATAAAGCGTGTTGTGGCGTGCTGGATTAGTTGGCCTCTCCCTTCCCCCTACCACCACCATCCAACCAACATCAACGCCGCCATCCTCCCCACCACCTCCGTCCCCTCTTACTAAACCCCACCATCCCTCCCCAACACCGCCATACTCCCATTCTCTCATTGGATAGACCATCCTGAGAGATGGTAATGGCAAGAATTAGTAAGTGGAGCAGCTCTACTGGAATTAAAGCTTTGGAGGTGTGGTAGGTGCTGGATGTTTGCTTCACCTTGTCCTCACTGCCCTACTGAAGCCTCCCAGCTCACCCTGAAACATTTCAAAAGTATAAAAGCCATCCTGCGGGATGGGATATCACAAAGTTAGCTTTTGTTTCCACTATGTACCATTATACAGAATATTACCTCATGGATGTGATTCATCCTGTGTAATTAAAGATGACATGGAAACAAATCTAACTTTAATCTTTGATATACCTTTGAAGAGTTTCGAGAGTTTCGCTATCGGAGCCCTGCCATGGGCCAGGCTCGTCTGGTGCTTGTCTGGCCAGCCAGGCTGTTGCTGCTGCAGACCCGCTGCCACTGTGTAACGTTTATATAGAAAAGGGTAGTAACACACTGCTGATATATCAGATTTATCAGAAATGAACTGCCACAACATCCCCCTCCACAATCAATACACTCGCTCAATACAGCAATGCTACCCACAAAATCCTTCCAACGCTTAAGCTTACTTTACGTTTGTGGAGCCGGCAGTCCGTCAAGATGTGGGGATGGGGTGTCTTGGTGCTGGCCAATAATACTTGGTTATAATTATAACCCTAATTTTTAAAGGGGTTGAGTGGTAAGCCAGTGGAAGGCCTCGATCACATGACTGAAAGCTCCAGTGGCTGGCGGGTCATCATATGACTAAGACCTGCGTCAGGAAACATTTCGTCACGGTATTGTGCTTTTTATTCTTTAGGAAGCACTTTGTCCCGTTTTCTTACCAATTCTTAACTTTCCTGTTTGTTTCCTGCGGTTTAATTTCCTTTGTATTTCGTCCGAACCCTCTTTATTCTTCTCCTGCCCTCTACGTTCCTGATTGAACTATGGGCTTTCTTTGTTTCTTTCATAAGAGCATCAATGAAGGAGCAGCGCAGCTGGCCCACTGGTCCATGTTAGGCAGGTCCCACCCACACTCACTCATGTACTTATCTAACCTATTTTTAAAGTTATACAAAGTTGTCACTTCAGTGAGGCTGCCTGGCAGTTTGTTCCACTCATCCTCAACTCTTTATACTCTTCTTCCACCATCCTGTCTTAAACAGTTTTGCCTTTCAGCTTCCTTTCGTATTTCATTTCTCAGAAAGCTTCACATTGCGACATAGTCCTATCTGTGGTCCCATTTTCTGCTTCTCACTTCTCACTTTCATTTCTTTCCTCATTTTCACTTTCACCAGGTACTCAAAACTTAGTACCACATGATTGCTGGTACCTAGTGGTCCCTCACAAGTTATTTCTCCTGTCATGATAAGTTTGTTAAAAAAAAGTGTGCACGCCCGCTGAATTGTACTCACTGTTTACTGGAGTCCATGAGTCGAAGACGCGGTAAATCTTCAAGTACATATAAAGTCTTCCGTGAGTCTCGACAAACAATATGATGTTTAACGAGAACAAATTTCAGTTGCTTCGCTATGAAAAAATGGAGACTCGAATCATTCAGTTGAGAGAGAATGTTCCGTGTGCGAGACTCAGGAGTAATGATGTCCGAGTACCTATTTTACTCACAGGTGAACATCAACTGCAGGTGTCGTAAGGAAACACATCCTAATGTTTGTAGCCGTACTGGGGTTCGACCTCCGGGCATTAGTGTGTGAGCCGAGTGCTCTAGCAGTCGAGATACACGAAGGATCATAACAATGTTGTCATTGCTATAGCAAGGACAAATGATAGGCTGAATAAACAGAACTTTCAAGACGAAAGATGCTGAGCCAGTGATGATAGTCCTTAAGTCACGTGTTCTCTCCAGGCTGGAATACTACTGTAAACTAGCAGCTCCTATCAAGGCAGCTCAGATTGCTCAGCTGTAAAAGGCGTAAAAAAAACTTTCACTGTCCTTATATATATATTCAGTCAAGCATTTGAACTACTGACAATGCTTGAAGTCTCTTCAACTATATTCCTTGGAATACATTTCAGAAAGGCACATACTAATCCCTCCAGGTCCCAGGACCGAAACGTTTTCTAATAAATATGTCCTAGCGTTTGCTCACGTGTCTTTTCAAACCAATTTGTGGGTATTTATTAGCAAGGTTTATACCAAACTGAAATCACTCCATATGACAATAAAAGACTTGGCAGATAGTCCAAAATACTTCCAATAAATAGACAGAGGCGCGACGAGTACACTACGACAGAACTCAATGACTGTTGGAAGTCCCCGACTCTTCAACGACTCCCTCTGCACATAAGGGGAATTACCAACAAACCTCTGGTTGCCTTCAATAGGAAACTGGACACCTGGAGTCTACCTGGAAGTTCCTCAAATCATTTATTGACCACTCAGGCTGTGTTTCGTACGTTGGACTGCGTACGGCCGGCAATAACAGCCTCGTTCACCAGTCCTTGATCCACCAGGCGGCCTGGTTAATCAGGCTTTGGTTCACCGGGCGGCTTGGTCTGGGACCTGGACGCGAGGGCGGGCGGAAGCGTCCTTCAGATATTCTTGAGGTCAAGACTCCTCGCCTCTCCTAGATCACTGTGATGGGTATCACTGATTTCTAGCCTCATGAGTCTTATCACATGGACACGAAGCTGTGTAGTGACTATGCTTCCACCACTGCCTCATCCAAGTCATTCCACTTCTCATCCAACCTAATGGTTCATCTGTGTTCCCTTGATCTTAGTACTCTTAATTCATCTGTGTTCCCTTGAGCTTAGTACTCTTAATTCATCTGTGTTCCCTTGATCTTAGTACTCTTAATTCATCTGTGTTCCCTTGATCTTAGTACTCTTAATTCATCTGTGTTCCCTTGATCTTAGTACTCTTAATTCATCTGTGTTCCCTTGATCTTAGTATTCTTAATTCATCTGTGTTCCTTTGATCTTAGTACTCTTAATTCAGTCTGTCCTTTTCTGCCTTGTCTTTTACTATAAGATTTGTATGTAGTAATCATATCTTGCCTCGTCCTCTCCCGCAAGGTCTTTGAACCTCTCTTCAGAGTTCATTCCTGTGTGTGTGTGTGTGTGTGTGTGTGTGTGTGTGTGTGTGTGTGTGTGTATACTCACCTAGTTGAGGTTGCAGGGGTCGAGTCCAACCTCCTGGCCCCGCCTCTTCACTGGTTGCTACTAGGTCACTCTCCCTGAACCGTGAGCTTTATCATACCTCTGCTTAAAGCTATGTATGGATCCTGCCTCCACTACATCGCTTCCCAAACTATTCCACTTCCTGACTACTCTGTGGCTGAAGAAATACTTCCTGACATCCCTGTGATTCATCTGTGTCTTCAGTTTCTAACTGTCCCCCCTTGTTGCTGTGTCCCATCTCTGGAACATTCTGTCTTTGTCCACCTTGTCAGTTCCTCTCAGTATTTTGTATGTCGTTATCATGTCCCCCCTCTCTCTCCTGTCCTCCAGGAGTGTGTGTGTGTGTGTGTGTGTGTGTGTGTGTGTGTGTGTGTGTGTGTGTGTGTGTGTGTGTGTGTGTGTGTGTGTGAATGTGAATACTTACCTATGTGTGGTTGCTGGGGTCGAATCCTAGCTGCTGACTCCGCCTCTCAACTTGCCGCTTGCTAGATTGACTCCCTTTTAGCCTGGTTGCGAGTGTGGGGCTGCAGGGGGGTGGGGAGAGGTTAGTAGCTCCTATACCAATGTATTTGTTCAGCTGTTTGTTGTCTGACTTACCTTGCTCCCCTCCCTCCCCCCCCCTCTCTCTCTCTCTCTCTCTCTCTCTCTCTCTCTCCTCTCTCTCTCTCTCTCTCTCTCTCTCTCTCTCTCTCTTTCTTTCTTTCTTTACAAAATTGTTTTACATGGTTAGGTTATGAATTACCCTTTATTTACAAGAAAAAGCTCATTTAAAGTTTTTTTTTATTGCTGTGAGATACAACTAGGGAACAGGATGAAGTTGAAGCCATCTGTGGGTCAGTGATTTCATTTGGTCAACTTTATTTCATCGATGTCATTATGCTGTGCGAACATGTTGCCGACTCTAGTAATTTTAGGAATGAACGATTTCAGATGAAGTGATGGTCTTGAGAAGTGTAGTTGTTGGCTGGCTGCCCGTCTTGTTGTGTAGAAACTCGCTTCTCACTGTCCACGAAGTAGAGCCACTTGTGGCACCTTAACAACATTGGCCTTGTAAGGCCAGCCCACATACCTTCGGTGTTGAAGTTTGAAGTGATAGATCTGTCCCGGCTGGGTCCAGACGTGGGAGGAGTCATCTTACCCTGTTCTCTATTATGTCAAGTCGTAGGCGAGATGCGGCAGGCAGTCGAAGAAAGTGGAGTATACTCAGGGTGGGAGTGCATTTGTGCCTCGTTAGTCTTGCAGCCTCTACTGTCGAGCAGATGCTAGATACATCTAAACGCTGTAAACTTCCTGGTCTCCTTGTTTGCGAGATTTACAACGTGGTTCTTCATCGTCAGTTGGTATCAAATTTCACCCCAAGAATATCAACTTCATTCCCAGGTTCCAACATTCTCCTATTCATTCTAACCACTGATCCAGCATTAACATCATGGTGCCTAGAGATCATCATCATTTGTGTTCCCTCAGAAGCAAATGTAACCTGCCATGGTTTTCCCCGGGCTGATATAGCTGTTAGCTGTTGACTGATATAACTTAGAACAGCTGGTATTTTCTCCCTTGGATAAATGTCAGAGTACAGTCGTCAGCATGAAGCAGATATTCCATAATGGCCCAAGTACACTTCCGTGTGGAACACTGGCACTGTTAGTTTTTCTTGTTGACTTTGTCCGATTGAGATCTACCTTGAAGGTGATCGCTAAGGAGGCATAATGCAGAACCAGCGACTACTAGTGCTTGCAGTTTTGCCAAGAGTCCCTGGTGCCATACTCTGTCGAAAGTCCCAGATTTGCCCAGTGCTACTTCACAGCTGATCTTGGATTCATCTAGTGACTGATGTCACATAATGGAGAGGTTCAGCAGCAATGTGACATTTTCTAAAGTCATATTGACGATCACAAAGAAGCGAGTGGTGGTCGAAAAGCGCTGTCATCTGCCGTGAGAGTATTGTTTCAAGAATCTTTTTTGTAAACAGGGACTATTTGCATCTTTCCACAGAGAAAGCCATTTACACTGTACTAGGGAGTGCTGATAGATGCATCACCTCTGACAACTTTGACAGTTCTTGTGGCTAGCAAAGGAGGTTCCCTTGCTTGATCCATAACTTGCATCTTGACAAGAAAGAGGTAAGCTTTTTCTTGACTTCTAGTAGAGATAGTCCCGTCTCGCCAATTTTAAAATGGAATAATGTCATCACCAGGTTTTTGGAATCCACTCTACCTGATGCCAATTTTCTTTTTGTGTCAGCCTTCCATTTAGAGATGGCCCACTTTTGGACTTCTTTCATTTGCCGACAGGCATGCCTGTGCTTATTCCTGTTATAGATAGTGGGATGCCTCATATGCCTTCTCCAAGCCTTGTACTTAGCAGTAGCGGCCTCTCCACAATGGAAGCCGAAATAAGGCTGATCTGAAGGCTTCGTCACATACTGCCAGTGAGGTTAAGGATATGCTCAGTGAGCTCAGAGCAAAGGGCCAGCCAGTTTCCTCTTTTCTACAGCCAGGTTGTGCGTGTAGATTCGTCACCTCGTTCTTTTGGAATCTTCAGTGTCATACAGACAGCCCTGTGGTCAGATGATCCACCATAGCCGAGGAGTTTGCAAGTGAATGTCTTCAAGTAGATCACTCAATACTTAGTCAAGGGAGAAGCCAGAGATGTGAGTAGGGAAGTCAGCAAAGTTCTTCATATCAGACATTGCAAGTTCATCAAAATTCCTCTGTATAAGACGTTGGTCAACATAACCAACAATTTTAATTTGTTGACGTTTACGTTGAAACAGAAATGAGTTCATATTTTTCATCAAAGTTGATTGGGTCTGCTTGCTGCATGTACCTCTGTACTAGTGCATGTGCATTGCACGTGCACTAGTACAGAGGTACTAGGGTTTCTGCGTAGCTTAAAGAACATAATATCCAGATGTTTAGGAATGGCAACATCAGTGAGCTGGGCATGTACCCTTTTAGAAAAGTGGACGTTAACGCCGCCGTCTCGATTTTGACTGTGTCTTCTCATGCATGAGGTGTAGCCAGCAATTCTAGCAAAGTTATGTCTTTCAAAAATGTCTTAATAAAGGCGATCATGTTAGGACGATGAGTGCTAAGGAAACTGTGTGTGAGCTCACTAACACTGGTAATATAGCCTCTAATGTTAACAGACTGGCTGCTCATGTTTGTGTTCAGCTTTAGTTGATAGGTGTGTAAGGTGCTTGCCCTGTGTAAGGTGCTTGCCCTTGAGAAAGGTAGGAAACTGGGTCTCTGTCTCTCTCTCTCTCTCTCTCTCTCTCTCTCTCTCTCTCTCTCTCTCTCTCTCTCTCTCTCTCTCTCTCTCTCTCGTGGAAGGTGAGGTAGGCCGAGATATGGAGTGGTGCGTAGTGGATCACAGAAGTAGTGTTACGATAACAACATGGGTGTCAACACCACTTCCGCTCCCCCCTCCCTCTCTCTTGAGCTTGCTCTTGCTCTCTTTGGCGCTCTCTGGCTCTCTCTCTGGCTTTCTCTCTCTGGCTCTTTCTCTCTGGCTCTCTTTCTCTCTGGCTCTTTCTCTCTGGCTCTCTCTCTCTCTGGCTCTCTTTCTCTCTGGCTCTCTTTCTCTCTGGCTCTCTTTCTCTCTGGCTCTCTCTCTCTCTGGCTCTCTCTCTCTCTGGCTCTCTCTCTCTCTGGCTCTCTCTCTCTCTGGCTCTCTCTCTCTCTCTCTCTCTCTCTCTCTCTCTCTCTCTCTCTCTCTCTCTCTCTCTCTCTCTCTCTCTCTCTCTCTCTCTCTCTCTCTCTCTCTCACACACACACACTCAGACGAGTCACAGGGACGTTAGGAAGTATTTCTTCAGTCATAGAGTTGTCAGCAAGTGGAATAGCCTAGCAAGTGAAGTAGTAGAGGCAGGAACCATACATAGTTTTAAGAAGAGGTATGACAAAGCTCAGGAAGCAGAGAGAGAGAGGATCCAGTAGCGATCAGTGAAGAGGCGGGGCCAGGAGCCGAGTCTCGACCCCTGCAACCACAATTAGGTGAGTACACACACACCTACGTCTATCCTCGTGTATACTAATGGCTAGAGAGAATGTTTTAGATGCTCCTGAGGGGCTCTTGATTCAAAGAATTGGAACTGCCTTTGGATCAGCCTTGATTATCCTTCATTCCCCAGTCCTTGCATGACCCTAAAGGGTTTAGCGAATCCCCGTGAATAATATCGACATGCCTCTAACCGGTGTTAGCTGTCACCGTCCTCCCGGTTCGGTCCCAGACCAGGCCTCCCTGTTACTGACTCCATCAGTGAAGATGTTGGTGCCCGCCTCACCCAGACCAACGAATGCACCACAGCCTGACTGATCAGGATTTGACTTAATGAGTTTTTCAAGTTGCCTTTGAAGACAGGTGGGAGTCTTTGAAGACAGGTGGGAGTCTTTGAAGACAGGTGGGAGTCTTTGAAGACAGGTGGGAGTCTTTGAAGACAGGTGGGAGTCTTTGAAGACAGGTGGGAGTCTTTGAAGACAGGTGGGAGTCTTTGAAGACAGGTGGGAGTCTTTGAAGACAGGTGGAAGTCTTTGACGACAGGTGGGAGTCTTTGAAGACAGGTGGGAGTCTTTGAAGACAGGTGGGAGTCTTTGAAGACAGGTGGGAGTCTTTGAAGACAGGTGGGAGTCTTTGAAGACAGGTGGAAGTCTTTGACGACAGGTGGGAGTCTTTGAAGACAGGTGGAAGTCTTTGACGACAGGTGGGAGTCTTTGAAGACAGGTGGGAGTCTTTGAAGACAGGTGGGAGTCTTTGAAGACAGGTGGGAGTCTTTGAAGACAGGTGGGAGTCTTTGAAGACAGGTGGGAGTCTTTGAAGACAGGTGGAAGTCTTTGACGACAGGTGGGAGTCTTTGACGACAGGTGGGAGTCTTGAAAGGAGGGTACTGAAGAGTCTGTTTCTTTACATTTGCTGAGTTATCTCTTAGTGTAGTCATTTTGCCAGTGGGCCGCCAGCAGCAATAGCCTGGTTGACCAGGCAAGTACCAAACAAGCCCAGCCCAGCGCCGACAGCAGAAGTAGGAAAACTCTGCTTTTCATTACGGTTTATGTTATTCCAAGTATTGGCTTTCAGAGTCATTATAGTTTCTCCAGATGAACATAACTTTTGTATCAACTACAAGAATTATGTTTCAGTATTACAGCATTATATATAATATAATATATATATACAGTGGACCCCCGCTTAACGATCACCTCCAAATGCGACCAATTATGTAAGTGTATTTATGTAAGTGTGTTTGTACGTGTATGTTTGGGGGTCTGAAATGGAGTAACGTACTTCATAATATTCCTTATGGGAAAATATTCGGTCAGTACTGGCACCTGAACATACTTCTGGAATGAAAAAATATCGTTAACCGGGGGTCCACTATATATATATATATATATATATATATATATATATATATATATATATAATATATATATATATATATATATATATATATATATATATATATATATATACAATCTGCTTCTGCTGCTACTGCTACTACTACTACTAGTAGTAGCAGTAGTACTAGCGCCACCCTCTCGAAGCTTCTGACTCCTGTCACTATCTCATTCTTCTTTTTTTTTCTGTATTAGGACTGAAGAAGCCACTGGTGGCGAAACATTTCCTCTAAATGTCCTGAAGTGTACGTGTGTTCCACATTTGCTCAGTGTTTTGTAACACTCAGGTGAAGCACAGCTTACACCTCTGCAACATAACTGTCATCAAAGATTTTTTTAAGTTATATCCTGAATTAAGGTAAGAATGTAAATTTCACCTTACGAAAATAGACAAAGTTAATGTGACAATAATTATGGTCAAGGTAGATTATAGTGGAAAAATAAATATAGGAGACGGGGGAAACTCACTCGCCTCTTAATTAAGGATAGTGGACCTCGTACAAAATGCCAGTCATCACAGTTCTCTTGGGAGATTCTGAAGATGTAAAAGTTGGTGGACGAATTTTAGGAGAGAATGTAAAAGAGGCAAATTTAAAGGATACAGAGAATAACAAGGTGACGAGGGTAAGATAGTCGATGGAATGATAAATATTATATCAGAGGGAGTATGGAAGAGGTGGAGATATTTACATATTTGGGAGTGGACATGTCAGCTGCCAGCAGATGGGTGTGTGAAAGATGGCCGCAACCCTCGGCAAGTATGCCAGGGGCAAGTATGCCAGGGGCAAGTATGCCAGGGGCAAGAATGCCAGGGGCAAGAATGCCAAGGGCAAGAACTCCACCCTTTCCTTAAAAGAAAAAATGCGAACTATACAATACGTAGATGAGGGGAGAGGGAGGTGAGTGGAGTGTTGAGGCATCTTCGATGACGATAATGTTTATGTAAGGAGAAATAAAATAATGCACCTGGTTAACCACCAGGGAAGCATCAAACAAGCCTGGCACACGGCTGGGCTGCAGGAATACAAAAACCTCTCGAAACTTGTCAAAGGTAAGGGTATGGGTATGAGGCATGGGCTTTGAACATTGTAGGAAGGAGGAGTCATGGAGGCAGTTAAGGGGTTCGATACAGGAAGTGATAGTAGTATGAAAACTGTTAACTGTTGTAATCGTGGCGGAGCCTAGCCTGTCCGCGTCTGCTAGGCCTGGTCGAGTCTGAGGGAGAGGCCTCTGGCCGGCGGCCTACGTGCATGGTTCAAAAGGGGTCACGTGACTAGACTTGTCCAGGAAGCCTGCCTATAAGATGGGGTTATAACGATATATACTACACAACTATTACACTGTTAACATATTGTGTGGTGTGAATATTATGGAGAGAATTAAGAGTGTAGAAAGTAGATGTACGGGGTTATTACAAGTATTCAGACTGCTTGGGAGGGGTTGTGGAGGTGGCTTGGGTATTTAGAGAGGATGGAGCAGAATACAATGACTGAATGGTTGTACATGTCTGGGGTGGAATGAAGGAGGGTTTGGGGTCCTCCCAGGAAGGGTTGGAGAGCAAGGTAACATTTATGAAAGGATTCCGGGAAACCGGTTAGCCGCACTTGAGTCCTGAAGGCGGGAAGTACAGTGGGAAGGTCGTAGCTGAGATGATATTAGAACCGTGTTGCCGCTGCTCTTCTAGCAAGGTTACTATTAAATGGTGGTGAATGTTTGTGTTTTTGGTCACCCGGATGTGGTAGAAGAAACTATAACCAAGATTTAAGACGCACCTACGCTCCCCCGTCTTCTAACAACATGTTCATTTTTCCACTGTAATCTACCTTGTCCATAATTACTATTGCATTTGCTTTGTCTGTTTCGTAAGGTGAATTTATGGTGTAACTTAACAAATCTTTGATGACAATTGTGTTGCAGAGGTGTGAGCAAAGCTCAAACCTCTACAACACAATTATCATCAAAGATTTGTTGAATACCATGAATTAAGGAAAGATCCTGGACTTCACCTTACGAAACAGACAAAGCAAATGCAATAGTAATTATGGACAAGGTAGATTATAGTGGAGAAATGAACATGTTATTACAAGACGGAGGAACTTACGTGCCTCTTAAGGACCTCCAAGTGTGCTTCCTGACCGCTGGTGTACAAGTTTTATCGTCTTAAGGTGGAAAACACAGCAGCGACTGCTTACTAATCTCCACATTGATGTAACTAATTAATGGTGTACAATCCCGACGATAAATGACACACGTCCGACACTTGAATATCTTGTGCTAACTGAAGAAGCCTGCTGTGCAGGCGCAAAGTTATGGTAATCAAGATATCTAAATGTTGCACATGTTTGTTACTAGTCAAATAATAAAATATCTTACAAAAACGAGAGGATCGTCAGATAGTACAAACAGTCCCAATGAAAAGCAGAGCTGCAGCACTTAAACTATGAGATAATTGAGCAAGTTTAAGAGGCCCACGACTTCACAAGACCTTTCATATACAACTCTGAAAGAGGAATCCTACCTGGTTCTCCTCAGTTCTTCATCACTCAGGCTCTGGTAACATCCTAGTATCCTACGGGTGCTCGTAACTTGGTTAACAGCATCCTCATCTCAGAGGGATCCGTGGTTCGATCATCGGCACGGGTGAAACATTGGGCACATACCCGCACCCGCTGCCCCTATTCACTAAGCAGTAAGTAGGTACCTGGATGTTAGTGTTGTGGGTCGCATCCTGGGGAGGAAGATGCTAGAAATACTCTGTATGAAATGAAATTAAAATGTTTATTTGCTGGCAAAGTTTACAACGTGTTGTTTACATATTGTAAAATATTAATTACAAGAAAGGTCTCTGGCAGGCTTGGGTATTTCCGGCAGGACTTTCCATATAGTATTTCAGGCCAACTAGGTCTGTATCACTTGAATCTTGTACATTATTGATGCATTCTGCTAGCACTAACAGCCTAACTGACGAGACCCATGGTTTGCAGAACTATCTGATGGCATCTTTGACCTGTGATGTACCTGTAATAGGCTTCGAGAGTTTTTCTACCCTCTTAGGCATGCCTAGGGCCAAGCATTTCTGTTGATAGCTTGTACAAGCAGACTGTTGGTGGCTTGCTGGCCCTCAGTCATGGTTGATATAGCACTTTGGTGGATCAACAAGGTTGGTTGGTTAACATAAGAGAGGAGGAACACTGCAGCAGGCATGTTGGCCCATACTAGGCAGGTCCTTCACAATCTATCCCACTAACAGGATATTTGCCCAACCCAATTTAACGAGGTTTAAAGCCTATCTATTACACGATGATCATTAAGGCTGCACAGTAACATTTTCATGGGAAAAGAAGACTTTAATACCTAAAATATAAACTAAGGTAAACTCTCAGAGTATATATACTGAGAGAAACACACCTCTGGGTATGGGGAGGTCCCACTTTACAGCAATTCGCTTTACGGCGTTTTGCTAATACAGCGGTTTTCAATTGTACCCATTGTTGATATATTCCGACTTCCTATAATAAATATATTCACCAGTCACTATAAGCTAAGGACGAAAATATTATAAGTAATATGTGTATTGCCTAGCTTTATTGCTCACTTAATATATGATAGTGTAAATATGTTATCAGGCTTTTATATGCATTTGAAAGTGGAAAAAAAAGAAGGGCTACGTTTCACTTTTCAGCGGTAGTCTGGAAGCTAACCTGCTGTATAAGTGGGGCCTGACTATACATATCCTGTGACCAAGATGTATATACTTATCCTCCCTGAGGGTTGAGCACCTGCCATTTTTTCCCCCTATGCAATAATCTTTAGTTTAATCATTTTTTTTTACCCATATCAGTAATTTTACCTATTTCAATAATGTGTCTATTTTAATAGTCTTTTGGCTATTTTAATCTACCCAATTTTAAAAATTTATTCGTTTTAATAGCGTATTTTTATTTTCTCCCTATTTTAACATGTTTATTCTAATGATCTTCCTGTTGCATGATCATCTTTTGTCCATAATTGTCTCTAACCTATTGTAATATTGTGGCTTTGTTGTAGACTCTTAGGGACTTCCTACTTTGTCTTTGTCTTAACCTTCAGTTAACCTCTCTCTCTCTTACCCAGGGTTTTACAAGTTAGGGTTCCTAACTTTATTTGCAAGCTACGAGCTGTAACCTGCACGCAGGAGAGAGAAGCTTTTGACGACTTTTCGGTCAGACTTGTAACATTTACAAGTGTGACTTGTGAGTGTGACAAATTGGACAGAAACGTCATCTTACATAGAAGAGAGGAGCTTACGACGTTTCGGTCCGACTTGGACCGAAACGTCGTCGTAAGCTCTTCTGTGTCCGGGTTACTTATGTATTGTTCCAGTCACGGTTTTGTCTTTTTGTTCTCCAAGAGCTGTTATTTACATCAACTTTCTCTCTCTCTCTCTCTCTCTCTCTCTCTCTCTCTCTCTCTCTCTCTCTCTCTCTCTCTCTCTCTCTCTCTCTCTCTCTCTCTCTCTCTCTTTCTCTCTCTTTCTCTCTTTCTCCACATGACGTCACGTGTTTACCTTAAGGTGTGTCCGGAAATACGCCTTGAAGACTTCATGTTATCTTCATGTGACGCTGTAACAGAGCTTTGTGCTGTGAATATAACATCACTGTGACTCTCATGTTACTCACACTCGGGTATGTGTATGTTACTACACTTCCCAAAGTAGTGTAGTAACCGGAAATGGGAATACAAGCTTGTCTAATACAGTTCACAGCTAAGTCAGTGGCTTGGGTACAGTTGATAGCTAAGCCACGAAGTGGAAAGTGGGGGTTTTCTGTGTATCGCTTGAGTGACTGGTTTGTGCACTAGCAACTCATACTGTGACTCGTTTGTGTACTGGTCATGTACTCTAATAATACATACTAAGCGCTAAACTCATGTGGGTCATTCAGCGCAAGACGTGGTGGAGGTTTGATCCTCCGTCTGTTGAGTTGCATTGGTCATGTATAAGGTTTGTGTTGCACTGGTCATGTGCAAGGTTGGTGTTGCACTGGTCATGTGCAAGGTTGGTGTTGCACTGGTCATGTGCAAGGTTGGTGTTGCACTGGTCATGTGCAAGGTTGGTGTTGCACTGGTCATGTGCAAGGTTGGTGTTGCACTGGTCATGTGCAAGGTTGGTGTTGCACTGGTCATGTGCAAGGTTGGTGTTGCACTGGTCATGTGCAAGGTTGGTGTTGCACTGGTCATGTGCAAGGTTGGTGTTGCACTGGTCATGTGCAAGGTTGGTGTTGCACTGGTCATGTGCAAGGTTGGTGTTGCACTGGTCATGTGCAAGGTTGGTGTTGCACTGGTCATGTGCAAGGTTGGTGTTGCACTGGTCATGTGCAAGGTTGGTGTTGCACTGGTCATGTGCAAGGTTGGTGTTGCACTGGTCATGTGCAAGGTTGGTGTTGCACTGGTCATGTGCAAGGTTGGTGTTGCACTGGTCATGTGCAAGGTTGGTGTTGCACTGGTCATGTGCAAGGTTGGTGTTGCACTGGTCATGTGCAAGGTTGGTGTTGCACTGGTCATGTGCAAGGTTGGTGTTGCACTGGTCATGTGCAAGGTTGGTGTTGCACTGGTCATGTGCAAGGTTGGTGTTGCACTGGTCATGTGCAAGGTCGGTGTTGAACATGGTTGACCTTTAAGGTTGTCGGTATTGTGCAACACTCGTCTGTCAGGATTATCTGTCATTAGTTCTGGGGATTATCTTCCCCAGGGCCAGGTCTCAGACCAGGCCTCCAAGCATGGAAAAGAAATATCACAGGATTAAAGAATATTAAGAAGCATATAGGAAGGTAAAGGCAAGTGTATACTGAATGTAAGTACAGGTTTGTAATATTTACCTGTTATCTTACGTGTTTAAAGAGACATGGACAAGATCACCAATTCTGCCAGTGCTAAGTATTTAAAATGTTTGCATTCAACACTTGTATAACAGGATGATAGTACTTCCCTGGATGGTTGCTGTCTACCAACCTTACCACCTGTGATTCACACTTGTATGACAGGATGGTAGTACTTCCCTGGATGGTTGCTGTCTACCAACCTTACCACCTGTGATTCACACTTGTATGACAGGATGGTAGTACTTTCCTGGATGGTTGCTGTCTACCAACCTTACCACCTGTGATTCACACTTGTATGACAGGATGGTAGTACTTCCCTGGATGGTTGCTGTCTACCACCTTACCACCTGGATTCACACTTGTAGACAGGATGGTAGTACTTCCCTGGATGGTTGCTGTCTACCAACCTTACCACCTGTGATTCACACTTGTATGACAGGATGGTAGTACTTCCTGGAGGTTGCTGTCTACCAACCTTACCACCTGTGATTCACACTTGTATGACAGGATGGTAGTACTTTCCTGGATGGTTGCTCTCTACCAACCTTACCACCTGTGATTCACACTTGTATGACAGGATGGTAGTACTTCCCTGGATGGTTGCTGTCTACCAACCTTACCACCTGTGATTCACACTTGTATGACAGGATGGTAGTACTTCCTGGATGGTTGCTGTCTACCAACCTTACCACCTGTGATTCACACTTGTATGACAGGATGGTAGTACTTCCCTGGATGGTTGCTGTCTACCAACCTTACCACCTGTGATTCACACTTGTATGACAGGATGGTAGTACTTTCCTGGATGGTTGCTGTCTACCAACCTTACCACCTGTGATTCACACTTGTATGACAGGATGGTAGTACTTCCCTGGATGGTTGCTGTCTACCAACCTTACCACCTGTGATTCACACTTGTATGACAGGATGGTAGTACTTTCCTGGATGGTTGCTGTCTACCAACCTTACCACCTGTGATTCACACTTGTATGACAGGATGGTAGTACTCCCTGGATGGTTGCTGTCTACCAACCTTACCACCTGTGATTCACACTTGTATGACAGGATGGTAGTACTTCCCTGGATGGTTGCTGTCTACCACCTTACCACCTGTGATTCACACATTGTATGACAGGATGGTAGTACTTCCCTGGATGGTTGCGTCTACCAACCTTACCACCTGTGATTCACACTTGTATGACAGGATGTAGTACTTTCCTGATGGTTTGCTGTCTACCAACCTTACCACCTGTGATTCACACTTGTATGACAGGATGGTAGTACTTCCCTGGATGGTTGCTGTCTACCAACCTTACCACCTGTGATTCACACTTGTATGACAGGATGGTAGTACTTCCCTGGATGGTTGCTGTCTACCAACCTTACCACCTGTGATTCACACTTGTATGACAGGATGGTAGTACTTCCCTGGATGGTTGCTGTCTACCAACCTTACCACCTGTGATTCACACTTGTATGACAGGATGGTAGTACTTCCCTGGAGGTTGCTGTCTACCAACCTTACCACCTGTGATTCACACTTGTATGACAGGATGGTAGTACTTCCCTGGATGGTTGCTGTCTACCAACCTTACCACCTGTGATTCACACTTGTATGACAGGATGGTAGTACTTTCCTGGATGGTTGCTGTCTACCAACCTTACCACCTGTGATTCACACTTGTATGACAGGATGGTAGTACTTTCCTGGATGGTTGCTGCCTACCACGTGTGTTTCCCACTGGTATGAGAGAAGGGCAAATAAGCTGGAAAAGCGACGCCTTCCACACTTTCGTTGACAACCTTGTAAAGTCTGACCTTAACACTGGTCTGAATATTCCTGCTACGTTTGAGAATTTCCTTCAGTGCTAACGACCTGTCAGTCCCGGCTGTGTTCCAGGCACCGTTTGTGTTCCTTGTTTGTCATTATTTAATTGAACTTCAAGCTTATCCACTTTTCAAAGGATCATTAAAGCTGCAAGTCACATTTTCACCACCGGTCAAGAATCCTTTAATACTTAAAATGGGATTAAAGGTAAGGTTTGTCAGGAAACAGGACAAGTCTTTACTGGCGCTGGTCTTAGTCATATGATGACCCACAGCCGGAGCTTTTGATCATCTGGCTGATGACTTCCGCTGGCTTACCGGTCCACCTCTAAAAAATCATGGTTATGATTATAACCGGTTATTTTTTATGACTGAGTCTTGTATACTGCTCTTGGTGGATCTCGGTTTTCCTTACGCATGTTAAGAGTTCTTATAGCCTTTATGTATCTTGTCATATTCCATCACACAGGATGGTTCCCTGTCATATTCCATCACACAGGATGGTTCCCTGTCATATTCCATCACACAGGATGGTTCCCTGTCATATTCCATCACACAGGATGGTTCCCTGTCATATTCCATCACACAGGATGGTTCTCTGTCTTATTCCATCACACAGGATGGTTCCCCTGTCATATTCCATCACACAGGATGGTTCCCCTGTCATATTCCATCACACAGGATGGTTCCCCTGTCATATTCCATCATGCAGGATGGTTCCCGTCATATTCCATCACACACGATGGTTCCTCTGTCATATTCCACCACACAGGATGGTTCCCTGTCATATTCCATCACACAGGATGGTTCCTCTGTCATATTCCACCACACAGGATGGTTCCCCTGTCATATTCCATCACACAGGATGGTTCCCTGTCATATTCCATCACACAGGATGGTTCCTCTGTCATATTCCATCACACAGGATGGTTCCCCTGTCATATTCCATCACACAGGATGGTTCCCTGTCATATTCCATCACAGGATGGTTCCCCTGTCATATTCCATCACACAGTTTGGTTCCCCTGTCATATTCCATCACACAGGATGGTTCCCTGTCATATTCCATTACACAAGATGGTTCCCTGTCATATTCCATTACACAGGATGGCTCCCTGTCATATTCCATTACACAGGATGGTTCCCCTGTCATATTCCATCACACAGGATGGTTCCCCTGTCATATTCCATCACACAGGATGGTTCCCCTGTCATATTCCATCACACAGGATGGTTCCCTGTCATATTCCATCACACAGGATGGTTCCCCTGTCATATTCCATCACACAGGATGGTTCCCCTGTCATATTCCATCACACAGGATGGTTCCCCTGTCATATTCCATCACACAGGATGGTTCCCCTGTCATATTTGAATGGGAAACCACAGTCTGACTAAACTTTAATTTAATCTAACCTAACATTAACGTAAGTCGAGAAATTTGCCGCAAACCTATGTGAGACATCCAAGTATATTTTGCTAGGCTGGTTTGACTGCAGGGTTGTAATCCGTGCTGTCACCCAGACAGCATGAGTGGTATAGCCTTGAGTCTGACACTGACTGGTAAGGGCTGGTAGTGAAGCATGAAGTTCCTGAGTACAGCTGCGTTAGTGGACAGTCCTCTACCCATAGTATGTAAATAAAGACATGCTGCCAGCTATGGTATTTTATTCTGAAGACCTTTGGTCCACCAGGGACACTATACATCACACAGGTGAACTGATAAAAGTCCCTAGTGTACAAAACGTCTTTACAACAGAATTTCATAACCTGTGTTGTGTGTCAATTAAATTACCTTCCCAACGAGCCAAGTAACTACGCACCATATCAGTGTCACTCGCATGCTATTTTAGACTCGCGAAATCGTAATGGCACGATTGTAAATAAATCAGGAAACGAGTGGAGCTTGAACCCTGCCATGGGTTCAAACCCCCACCCGTTCCCTGATTTATTCTATTTAATTTTTTACGTCTGAAAATATAACAAAATATACCCTAGCAATTTTTACTAAAAATTCTTAGAATATAAAACAGTAAATAATTACTATAGCAAGACTAGCTAAAAAAAAAAAACACTGATCATTATTCCATCTGTTTATTATCTGAAATTTTGTCCTCGTATATTTTATTTAGCAAAAATTAACTATATTATCATTGTGTTTTTTCACTAATCTATGATAGAATAAAAGTTAGCTATATTACCTGTCATATTCCATCACACAGGATGGGTTTCCGTCTTATTTCATCATACAGGGTGGGTTTCCCTGTCATATTCCACTACATGGGATGGATTTCCTTGTCAAATTCCATCTCTGTGGCCCGGTCTCAGACCAGGCCTCCCAGTGGATTGCCAGATCAAACAGGGTGTTGAAGTCCTTGTTTCTGCTGACATTTGAAAGTTGTATAATATTGGTGGTATTTTGAGTAGGTTCTGGCCCCATGGTACATACACTCGTCTCCAGGCAGTTTGGTACACGAATTCGTCCCTGGCGAAATTAGACAGCCAATGAGCGCTCGGTGGTTAACAGAGTTGATCAGGTCACTTGGAACAGAATGGATAATATCCAGAGTTGGTTATCATGCCACTTGGACAGAATGGATAATATCCAGAGTTGGTTATCATGCCACTTGGGCAGAATGGATAACATCCAGAGTTGGTTATCATGCCACTTGGACAGAATGGATGACATCCAGAGTTGGTTATCATGCCACTTGGGCAGAATGGATAACATCCAGAGTTGGTTATCATGCCACTTGGGCAGAATGGATAACATCCAGAGTTGGTTATCATGCCACTTGGACAGAATGGATAACATCCAGAGTTGGTTATCATGCCACTTGGACAGAATGGATGACATCCAGAGTTGGTTATCATGCCACTTGGGCAGAATGGATAACATCCAGAGTTGGTTATCATGCCACTTGGGCAGAATGGATAACATCCAGAGTTGGTTACACCACGCAGGAAAGATGGATGACGTAATATAATTTGCCTACCGAGCACATCCAGTGTTAGATTCATTCGTTTTTGTAGGTGGTGTTATACAAGAGGAGAGTTGACGTATGTCAGATGCTTGTAACAGGAGAAGTGAATCTGATGACGAGGTTGGCTTGTGTCTTCAACACTCCTTGTCTTCTGTAAATGCGTGGCTCTTTAAACTACGCAGCCGTGGGGGAGGGTGACGTCTGATTGTTGGGATGCTCGTACCTTAATATATAGAGTGCCGTTTTTAGGGATTTTTGAAAGGTACGTAATTTACACCTGGAAAATCCTGGAAGGACTGCTGTAAATCCAGAGCAAGGGACGTGGCAAACTGTGCAAAATACCTCCACTAAAATGCAGGGGCGCATTTGAGTGTTAGAGGTCCCCGACTCTTCAACGCCCTTCCTTCGTGCAAACGGGAAATTAACAAGAAACCTCTGGCGGTCTTCAAGAGGAACTGGGCACGTTCTTTAGATCAATGCCTGACCAGCCGGACTGTAGTTCGTACGTTAAGAGCTTCCCTGTGATTATAATAATAATAATGTAATTCGTACGTTGGACTACATGTGGCCAGTAGTAACAGCTTGGTTGATCAGGCCTTGATCCGCCAAGAGGCTTTGTCTGGGACCGGGCCGCAAGGGCATTGACTGCCCGCAAACGTCCTTTAGGTATCCTTCAGGAGACGCAATGTGTTGCCTACATGTACTTGTAACCACCAGTCGACCCGTACATAAAGCACTCTGACAAGTTTTGTAGAAATATAAAACAAGTGTGTACCAGCAGCAAACAAGCCTGGACCAGGGTCGGGCTGCGGGAGTATGAAGAGTAAAGCTAAAAAGTATTAGATCGAAAGTGTCTGTGAATCAAATGTAACTTGTCATAACCCGGTAGGCCACTATATTGAAAACTGTGTAGAAACATCAACATGTAGAACATTTATTGAGACGTTTCGACTTCTACGGAGGACTTTATCAATTCAGTGAATTGGATTGATAGATCTTTGTGAAGTCTCCTTAAAATGTGTTTACTACTAATTTTCTCTGGTATATTGACCTCATTCAATGTTGTCAGTTCAAGGGGTCACCGTCCCCCCTCGGTCAAGTCCCAGACCAGCTCTTCTGGCTAGTAATGTGGTCAGTCACACAGATGGTGCTAGCAACAAACAGTTGAACGTAGGTACCTCTCAAAGGTCCCCTTTGAGAGGGCGCAGTTTTAAGCACTTGCGCATTAGGTTCCTCTGGAGAGGGCGCAGTTAAGAAGCACTTGCGTACTAGGACGGGTATGCATGTCCTAGATACTTGATTACTCACAAGTAGGCAAATTCCTGGTAGTTACAGGTAGTCAATCTGGTGCCTGTGAGGGAGATACCCGAGTATTTACAGATAGTTAGGGAGGGTCTATCGTCCCGTCAAATGCGTGGGAAATGGAAACCCTTTTTTTTTCCACTAGCAGGATTACTGATCGTTTCTCTCTCATAAACGCGTAACATGACTGATATAGTAAATATTTCAAACTTCTTACATTTATAAGAACATAAAGGAGGAGCACTGTAGAAGGCCTACTAGCCCATGATTAGTAGGTCCAAGTCACCTCCGGCCCAAGCTACCGGCCGAAGCCAGTCAGGTCCAAGTTACACCCACTTAAGAAACGTACCTTTAATTTCTTGTATGATTCTTAATATTTTTTTTGGTGCTATATTATTTGCAAGGTAGGAGGCCTGGTCAGCCACCAGGCCGTGAGGAAGATAATGCCAAAACTTAAATAATAGTAATCATGTTGGAGCAGTGAACGTGTTGTTTTGTGAGGCAAGACTGGAGGAGTTTCCCCTGGGTATAGTGGAGATGGTTGTGTTTCCGCTGTTGAGAGCCGCAAGTATTCCAGCAATGTTGCTTATGTTGCATTCCTTCTTCCCTTCCTTCTCCCCTTCCTTCTCCCCCTTTCCCTTCCCCTTCCTCAATATCTCTTCCCTCCCTCATTATCCATTCCATCCCTTCTTTTCCCTTCCCTCCCTGGAAGCATACACAAATCATGTTAAGGGAGAATACGGGGTTTATTGTATTTTATTGAAACTATACATCCACTAAATACTTGATTCTGACAAAGTCTCTGGTGGATAATAAAATACCAGGAATCAAATATTGTCTTTATTAACATATTGATATATTCTACTACTAATAAAGGAACTTTATCATGGTATGAATATTTGTTATGTACCCAGCCAACATAGCCAGGGGAAGAAGTGTTAGTAAAGCCAGGGTCTGGGTTTTACCAGTAACGACCACTCTGGGTTTTACTAGTAACAACCACTCTGGGTTTTACCAGTAACGACCACTCTGGGTTTTACTAGTAACGACCACTCTGGGTTTTACCAGTAACGACCACTCTGGGTTTTACTAGTAACGACCACTCTGGGTTTTACCAGTAACGACCATTCTGGGTTTTACTAGTAACGACCACTCTGGGTTTTACCAGTAACGACCACTCTGGGTTTTACCAGTAACGACCACTCTGGGTTTTACCAGTAACGACCAGTCTGGGTTTTACCAGTAACGACCACTTTGGGTTTTACTAGTAACGACCATTCTGGGTTTTACTAGTAACGACCACTTTGGGTTTTACCAATAACGACCACTTTGGGTTTTACTAGTAACGACCACTCTGGGTTTTACCAGTAACGACCAGTCTGGGTTTTACCAGTAACGACCACTCTGGGTTTTACTAGTAACGACCACTCTGGGTTTTACTAGTAACGACCACTCTGGGTTTTACTAGTAACGACCACTCTGGGTTTTAATAGCAACGACCACTCTGGGTTTTACTAGTAACGACCACTCTGGGTTTTACTAGTAACGACCACTCTGGGTTTTAATAGTAACGACCACTCTGGGTTTTACTAGTAACGACCACTCTGGGTTTTAATAGCAACGACCACTCTGGGTTTTACTAGTAACGACCACTCTGGGTTTTAATAGCAACGACCACTCTGGGTTTTACTAGCAACGACCACTCTGGGTTTTACTAGTAACGACCACTCTGGGTTTTACTAGTAACGCCCACTCTGGGTTTTACTAGTAACGACCACTCTGGGTTTTACTAGCAACGACCACTCTGGGTTTTACTAGTAACGACCACTGGGTTTTACTAGTAACGACCACTTGGGTTTTAATAGCAACGACCACTCTGGGTTTTACTAGTAACGACCACTCTGGGTTTTAATAGCAACGCCCACTCTGGGTTTTAATAGCAACGACCACTCTGGGTTTTAATAGTAACGACCACTCTGGGTTTTACTAGCAACGACCACTCTGGGTTTTACTAGCAACGACCACTCTGGGTTTTACTAGTAACGACCACTCTGGGTTTTACTAGTAACGCCCACTCTGGGTTTTACTAGCAACGACCACTCTGGGTTTTACTAGTAACGACCACTCTGGGTTTTACTAGTAACGACCACTCTGGGTTTTACTAGTAACGACCACTCTGGGTTTTACTAGCAACGACCACTCTGGGTTTTACTAGTAACGACCACTCTGGGTTTTACTAGTAACGCCCACTCTGGGTTTTACTAGCAACGACCACTCTGGGTTTTACTAGTAACGCCCACTCTGGGTTTTACTAGCAACGACCACTCTGGGTTTTACTAGTAACGCCCACTCTGGGTTTTACTAGCAACGACCACTCTGGGTTTTACTAGTAACGCCCACTCTGGGTTTTACTAGTAACGACCACTCTGGGTTTTACTAGTAACGCCCACTCTGGGTTTTACTAGCAACGACCACTCTGGGTTTTACTAGTAACGCCCACTCTGGGTTTTACTAGTAACGACCACTCTGGGTTTTACTAGTAACGACCACTCTGGGTTTTACTAGTAACGACCACTCTGGGTTTTACTAGCAATGACCACTCTGGGTTTTACTAGCAACGACCACTCTGGGTTTTACTAGTAACGACCACTCTGGGTTTTACTAGCAATGACCACTCTGGGTTTTACTAGCAATGACCACTCTGGGTTTTACTAGCAATGACCACTCTGGGTTTTACTAGCAACGACCACTCTGGGTTTTACTAGTAACGACCACTCTGGGTTTTACTAGCAACGACCACTCTGGGTTTTACTAGCAACGACCACTCTGGTTTTACTAGCAACGACCACTCTGGGTTTTACTAGCAACGACCACTCTGGGTTTTACTAGCAACGACCACTCTGGGTTTTACTAGCAACGACCACTCTGGGTTTTACTAGTAACGCCCACTCTGGGTTTTACTAGTAACGACCACTCTGGGTTTTACTAGCAACGACCACTCTGGGTTTTACTAGCAACGACCACTCTGGGTTTTAATAGCAACGACCACTCTGGGTTTTACTAGTAAAACACAGATCTGATACGATAATGTGAAGGTTTTCAAACTGAAACTGGATCACTCTCTGCCAAGTGCCAGATCAATCAGACTATGAGAGCCAGCGGTACTCCAACACCAACAGCCTGGTTGAACAGACGGCCAACAGAAAATTTTTGCCCCAGGCCAGGTAGAAAAAGTCGCGAAAATGGTCTCGGGTATATCGCTCAGTGGAACAGCATCCAGCATACAATCTAATGGATAAGATAAGATTTCGTTCGGATTTTTAACCCCAGAGGGTTAGCCACCCAGGATAACCCAAGAAAGTCAGTGCGTCATCGAGGACTGTCTAACTTATTTCCATTGGGGTCCTTAATCTTGTTCCCCAGGATCCGACCCACACCAGTCGACTAACTCCCAGGTACCTATTTGCTGCTAGGTGAACAGGACAATAGGTGTAAGGAAACGTGTCGAAATGTTTCCACCCGCCGGGAATCGAACCCAGGCCCTCCGTGTGTGAAGCGGGAGCTTTAGCCACCAGGCCACCGGGGTTCGATTCTCTTTCAGGGCGAGATGTATAGACTACTTTTCTAACATCTGTTCCCCCATAATTATAATGTAACACCTGTTGCCCTTCATAGCAATTAGGTACCGGGATGTTAGAAGACTATTGTGGATGGTATCCTGTACAGAGTGAGACATATGGGCAAGTCTCCTTGCATGTTTTTTCCCTCTACACATAACGGTATATAAGTACCTGAGTGTTAGTCAAGTGTTGTAGGTGGCATCCTGGGCAGGGTGAGACTTCTGGGTAAGCCTCCTTACACCTGTTACCTGTGTTAACATAAGAAACATTTACCTGGGTGTTAGTCAAGTATTGTGGGTGGCATCCCGAGCAGATCAGTTTAGTATATGACTCACGAAATCGTAATGACACGATTGCAAACAAACCATACCACGGGCGGGATTTGAACCCGCGGTCAGAGTCTCAAAACTCCAGACGCGACGGTCTGGAGTTTTGAGACTCTCTGACCGCGGGTTCAAATCCCGCCCGTGGTATGGTTAGTTCAGTATATAGGGAGAGCACATGTTACACTGACGCCTCGTCCATTACTGTTGCTCTGCATTCTGATAAACAAGTCGGAAGTATTATATTAATGGTATACTGTACTGGTAAGTAGATGAGTAAAATTTGTGTAACAGCTTGTCACGTTTTAGGTCTAGACGTTTCGCCTGCTCAGCAGCCTTAGTCAGTCGAAATATAGAGGAAACAATAGTGATAGATGGTGGTCAGTCCTCCAGCCTGGAGAAGTAGGGCTGAAGTGGTCAGTCCTCCAGCCTGGAGAACTAACTTTGAGGTGGTCAGTCCCTCAGCCTTGAGAAGTAACTTTGAGGTGGAGAGTCTTAGTAAGTATTCTGCTCCATACCTTGAGTGAATGTGAAGGTGAAATATGAGAATCTGGCAGAAGGTTGGTGTGGTGTGGAGGTGTGGTGTGGGTCACTGGCAGCGGGGGGCACTAGTGCAAGAAAGAGCATAACTGAGGAACGCTACAGCAAGCCTATTGTACCATGCTAGGCATAACCTCAAAATCGCTCGCACAACTATTGGTGGAGCATGTAACCATCTCCACCTGCACTCACCTGGAGTCTGTTTCTCAGGCCACACACTACCCTTACCCTCAAATCAGGCCTTCCCAGTTGCTGGTCTGATCAACCAGGCTGTTGGTACGAATCACTTGCAATCCAACGCATGTACTACAGACTTGTTGATCAGGAATTATTCAGGACTAGCCTGTTATGACTTCGAGCTCAGAGTTTCTATGATTTATCAAATGCCTTTTGAAGACAGCACCCAGGGAGCGTGAAGAGTCTTGGACCCTTTGCACTTATTAACCTATCTTTGCGTTCATGGCATCACTGCTTTTCGCTGAAAGCATTTTGCACTGTCTGTCTTGCTTGATTTGTTTGTTAGTAATTTCGATGTTCAGGTTTGTGACCAATGTCTAGAATTTGCAGGTGTAAATTCTGATGTCCGTCTCTGCTACGTTGCAAGGAGTACATTTGGAAGTACTTAGTGTTTGAATAATTGGTTTAGAAAATTGACAAGATGATAAATAAGACACTTGTGCAACACTTGTGTATCTTTGTTCTGGAAACGTTTCGCCAACCAGTGGCTTCAATCCCATGCAGAGCAACGGTGGATGAGAAGTTTGAGGTAATCAGTCCCTCTGGGTAGAGGTTGCCTATACTTCACATTCTTGACTGTGTGTTTGGTGTAGGACTCAGATGGTTGGTAACACAGGATTTCCCGTCTCTTAGATAGGTTTATCTCGACCACCTCCTACTCCAGACACAGTTGACAAGCAGCGTACATTTCTCACGAACGGTGAAGAAATGTACGCTCCTTATTTTACAATATACTCTGCGCTGCCAGACGTAACATACTCTTTTTCTTTTTATTTCGTTTTTTTTGTTGAGTAATTATTCATAAATAGTGGTTAATAGAAGTTAATATGAACAAAATTAACCAAGAATAACAATATTGAAATTTATGGAAAATTTCGAGAGTAAAAATTTATGGTTACCTGGGAAGAATAACTATAGGTAACCATCCAGGCAGGTTCAAGTTCAACCTTCCTCTCATGATAACCACAGTAACCATCCAGGCAGGTTCAACCTTCCTCTCATGATAACCATAGTAACCATCCTGGCAGGTTCAACCTTCCTCTCATGATAACCACAGCAACCATCCAGGCAGGTTCAACCTTCCTCTCATGATAAGCACAGCAACCATCCAGGCAGGTTCAACCTTCCTCTCATGATAACCACAGCAACCATCCAGGCAGGTTCAACCTTCCTCTCATGATAACCACAGTAACCATCCAGGCAGGTTCAACCTTCCTCTCATGATAACCACAGCAACCATCCAGGCAGGTTCCTTCCTCTCATGATAACCACAGCAACCATCCAGGCAGGTTCAACCTTCCTCTCATGATAACCACAGTAACCATCCTGGCAGGTTCAATCTTCCCCTCATGATAACCATAGCAACCATCCAGGAAGGTTCAACCTTATTCATGATAACCACAGTAACCATCCAGGCAGGTTCAACCTTCCTCTCATGATAACCACAGTAACCATCCAGGCAAGTTCAACTTTGCTCTCATGATAACCATAGCAACCATCCAGGAAGGTTCAACCTTCCTCTCATGATAACCACAGTAACCATCCAGGCAAGTTCAACTTTGCTCTCATGACAACCATAGCAACCATCCAGGAAGGTTCAACCTTCCTCTCATGATAACCACAGTAACCATCCAGGAAGGTTCAACCTTCCTCTCATGATAACCACAGTAACCATCCAGGCAGATTCAACCTTCCTCTCATGATAACCACAGTAACCATCCAGGCAGATTCAACCTTCCTCTCATGATAACCACAGTAACCATCCAGGCAAGTTCAGCCTTCCTCTCATGATAACCATAGCAACCATCCAGGAAGGTTCAACCTTCCTCATGATAACCACAGCAACCATCCAGGAAGGTTCAACCTTCCTCGTGATAACCATAGCAACCATCCAGGAAGGTTCAACCTTCCTCTCATGATAACCACAGTATCCATCCAGGCAGATTCAACCTTCCTCTCATGATAACCACAGTAACCATCCAGGCAGATTCAACCTTCCTCTCATGATAACCACAGTAACCATCCAGGCAAGTTCAGCCTTCCTCTCATGATAACCATAGCAACCATCCAGGAAGGTTCAACCTTCCTCATGATAACCACAGCAACCATCCAGGAAGGTTCAACCTTCCTCGTGATAACCATAGCAACCATCCAGGAAGGTTCAACCTTCCTCTCATGATAACCACAGTATCCATCCAGGCAGGTTCAACCTTCCTCTCATGATAACCACAGTAACCATCCAGGCAGGTTCAACCTTCCTCTCATGATAACCACAGTAACCATCCTGGCAGGTTCAACCTTCCTCTCATGATAACCACAGTAACCATCCAGGCAGGTTCAACCTTCCTCTCATGATAACCACAGTAACCATCCAGGCAGGTTCAACCTTCCTCTCATGATAACCATAGCAACCATCCAGGAAGGTTCAACCTTCCTTTCATGATAACCATAGCAACCATCCAGGAAGGTTGAACCTTCCTCTCATGATAACCACATTAACCATCCAGGCAGATTCAACCTTTCTCTCATGATAACCATCTCATGATAACCAGTAACCATCCAGGCAGATTCAACCTTTCTCTCATGATAACCATCTCATGATAACCACAGTAACCATCCAGGCAGGTTCAACCTTCCTCTCATGATACCACAACCATCCAGGCAGGTTCCACCTTCCTCTCATAACCACAGTAACCATCCAGGCAGGTTCAACCTTCCTCTCATGATACCACAACAACCATCCAGGCAGGTTCAACCTTCCTCTCATGATGCCACAACCATCCAGGCAGGTTCCACCTTCCTCTCATGATAACCACAGTAACCATCCAGGCAGGTTCAACCTTCCTCTCATGATACCACAAAAACCATCCAGGAAGGTTCAACCTTCCTCTCATGATGCCACAACCACCATCTAGGCAGGTTCAACCTTCCTCTCATGATACCACAACAACCATCCAGGCAGGTTCAACCTTCCTCTCATGATAACCACAGTAACCATGCAGGCAGGTTCAACCTTCCTCTCTGATACCACAGTAACCATCCAGGCAGGTTCAACCTTCCTCTCACGATAACCACAGTAACCATGCAGGCAGGTTCAACCTTCCTCTCATGATACCACAGTAACCATCCAGGCAGGTTCAACCTTCCTCTCATGATAACCACAGTAACCATGCAGGCAGGTTCAACCTTCCTCTCATGATACCACAGTAACCATCCAGGCAGGTTCAACCTTCCTCTCACGATAACCACAGTAACCATGCAGGCAGGTTCAACCTTCCTCTCATGATACCACAACAACCATCCAGGCAGGTTCAACCCTCCTCTCATGATACCACAACAACCACCCGGAGAGGTTCTATCCTCTCAAAACCACCCAAGGAGGTTCTACCCTGCTCTCACATAACCACCTACCTACATAGAGAGAGTTCCGGGGGGTCAACGCCCCCGCGGCTCAGACCATGACCAGGCCTCACGTTGGATGAGATCCTGATTAACAGGGTTGTTACTGCTGGCCACTCATCCCGGCTAATCAGGCACTGACTTTAGGTATCTGTCCAGTTCCCTCTGGAGGACAGCCAGGGTTCTGTTTGTAATCCCTCTTATGTATGTTAGAAGGCCCCCCCTCCCCCTGACACTGATTATGTTTTGTGTTTTAATTGCACCGTGCTTTTCATTGCACCGTGCTTTTAATTGCGCCGTGCTTTTAATTGCACCGTGCTTTTAATTGCGCCGCGCTTTTAATTGCGCCGCGCTTTTAATTGCGCCGTGCTTTTAATTGCACCGTGCTTTTAATTGCACCGTGCTTTTAATTGCGCTGTGCTTTTAATTGCGCCGTGCTTTTCATTGCACCCTACTTTTCATTGCACCGTGCTTTTAATTGCGCCGCGCTTTTAATTGCACCGTGCTTTTAATTGCACCGTGCTTTTAATTGCGCTGTGCTTTTAATTGCACCGTGCTTTTAATTGCACCGTGCTTTTAATTGCACCGTGCTTTTAATTGCGCTGTGCTTTTAATTGCGCCGTGCTTTTCATTGCACCCTACTTTTCCCTTGCACCGTGCTTTTAATTGCGCCGCGCTTTTAATTGCACCGTGCTTTTAATTGCACCGTGCTTTTAATTGCGCCGCGCTTTTAATTGCACCGTGCTTTTAATTGCACCGTGCTTTTAATTGCACCGTGCTTTTAATTGCGCTGTGCTTTTAATTGCGCCGCGCTTTTAATTGCACCGTGCTTTTAATTGCGCCGTGCTTTTAATTGCACCGTGCTTTTAATTGCGCCGTGCTTTTCATTGCACCCTACTTTTCATTGCACCGTGCTTTTAATTGCGCCGCGCTTTTAATTGCGCCGCGCTTTTAATTGCGCCGTGCTTTTAATTGCGCCGTGCTTTTAATTGCGCCGTGCTTTTAATTGCGCCGTGCTTTTAATTGCGCCGTGCTTTTAATTGCGCCGTGCTTTTAATTGCGCCGTGCTTTTCATTGCACCGTGCTTTTAATTGCGCCGCGCTTTTAATTGCGCCGCGCTTTTAATTGCGCCGCGTTTTAATTGCGCCGCGCTTTTAATTGCGCCGCGCTTTTAATTGTGCCGCGCTTTTAATTGCGCCGCGCTTTTAATTGCGCCGCGCTTTTAATTGCGCCGCGCTTTTAATTGCGCCGCGCTTTTAATTGCGCCGCGCTTTTAATTGCGCCGCGCTTTTAATTGCGCCGCGCTTTTAATTGCGCCGCGCTTTTAATTGCGCCGTGCTTTTCATTGCACCGTGCTTTTAATTGCACCGTGCTTTTAATTGCACCGTGCTTTTAATTGCACCGTGCTTTTAATTGCACCGTGCTTTTCATTGCACCGTGCTTTTCATTGCACCGTGCTTTTAATTGCACCGTGCTTTTTATTGCACAGTGCTTTTCATTGCACCCTGCTTTTCATTGCACCCTGCTTTTCATTGCACCCTGCTTTTCATTGCACCCTGCTTTTCATTGCACCCTGCTTTTCATTGCACCCTGCTTTTCATTGCACCCTGCTTTTCATTGCACCCTGCTTTTCATTTCACCCTACTTTTCATTTCACCCTACTTTTCATTTCACCCTACTTTTCATTGCACCCTACTTTTCATTGCACCCTACTTTTCATTGCACCCTACTTTTCATTGCACCCTACTTTTCATTGCACCCTGCTTTTCATTGCACCCTGCTTTTCATTGCACCCTGCTTTTCATGCACCCTGCTTTTCATTGCATCCTACTTTTCATTGCACCCTGCTTTTCACTGCACCCTGCTTTTCACTGCACCCTGCTTTTCATTGCACCCTGCTTTTCATTACACCCTACTTTTCATGCACCCTGCTTTTCATTTCACCCTACTTTTCATTTCACCCTACTTTTCATTGCACCCTGCTTTTCATTGCACCCTACTTTTCATTGCACCCTGCTTTTCATTGCACCCTGCTTTTCACTGCGGCGAAGTTGCACCGTCTGCCCAGTCTTCTGCTTTCACAGCGAGTGATTTCTATGTGCAGATTTGGGACCAGTCCGTCTAGGATTTTCCAGGTGTAAATTATGACTCGACTTTTCTTGCTTGCGCTCCAAGGAGCACATATCAAAACACTTGGAACGTTCCCAGTAATTACTGAACTTATATATTCAGTGAAGGTCCTCTGAATATTCTGCAGATCTGCTATTTCGCTTGGATTTAAATTAGCTGTTAGTGTACAGCAATATTCCAGCCTTGATAGAACAGGTGCCTTAAAGAGGATCATCATTGGCTTGGCATCCCTTGTTTTGAAAGTTCTCGTCATCCTTCCTATCAATTTTCTCGCTGTTGTGATAATGACAGTTGTGGTCCTTGTAGGCGAGATCCTCTGGCTTTATCACTCCTAAGTCCTTCACAGTAGTTTATCGCTCTTCTGTGTGGTTAAAAATTGTCTTATAATCCTCTTTAGCTTTTAATTCCTCAGGTTTTCAATAACGTAGTAACTGAAATTTATCCTCTTTGAACATCAAATTTTTTTTTTCTGCGACCCATTGGAGGACTTAGTTTATATCTTCTTGAAGATTTAGTGTGTCCTCAATGGATGATACACTCTGCAGATCCTAGTATCATCTGCAAAGGAAGACGCGGTGCTATGGTTTACATCTCCGTCTATGTTGGATATGAGGATAAGGAAAAAGATGGGCGCGAGTACTGCACCTTGTGGAACACAGCTTTTTACTGTGACAGCCTCCAACTTAACTCTGTGTATACTACATGTACATCTGTACATGTAGGTACTGTAGGATCAACTACAGTACCAACTACTTCTAGAATTGTTCCAACACCATTCCCAGAAACAAAATCTGAACCAGTAACAAAACCAGCTGAGGCACTGGCATTTCTAGTTCTGTACCATCTACCGTAACACCACTACCATCATCACCAGCTGACGCACTATCTCGCATTACTTGATCTGCGCAGGCACGGTCTTGGAAAACAGCGGCGGGTTCACAACACCACCAACTGAAACACTTCTGCGTCACTGGGTTTATCTTGCTCTCTATGATCTGTACTTGTCTCTCTCCCTTTTGTTTTACCGTGAAATTGTATTTCCAGCACCCCTGTGCTGTGTTGCGTTTGTTTCTCTACTTAGGTTGTGTATGAGAGTTTCTCGTATCCCCTGTGTTGTTTTGCCTCTGTACTTTCTTTTATATTAACAGAAAAAAATGTTCACAGGACCGACAGATTGGTAAGTTAGACACGTGCAACACTGGGGTATTTTTAGTGGGAATGTGATGAATGGTTTGAAAAACCGACAAGTTGAAGATTGAGACACTTATGCAGCATATGGGAATCTTTATTCAGGAAACGTTTCGCCACACAGTGGCTTCATCAGTCCAATACAAAGAGGAAGGCGTAAGGAGAGGAGGAGTATGAGGTAATCAGTCCCTCAGCCTGGAGTCGATGTGTTCAGTCCATCAATCTTGTAGAATGTACAGCATAGGGCCGTAGACGTGGCTTATATACTGTAGTGAGGTGACTTGAAGCAGACGGAGGCGGGATCATAGTGGTATCATCCACTAGTCGAAGTAGGTCTTTGTCCAAAGACTCCGTCTGCTTCAAGTCACCTCACTACAGTATATAAGCCACGTCTACGGCCCTATGCTGTACATTCTACAAGATTGATGGACTGAACACATCGACTCCAGGCTGAGGGACTGATTACCTCATACTCCTCCTCTCCTTACGCCTTCCTCTTTGTATTGGACTGATGAAGCCACTGTGTGGCGAAACGTTTCCTGAATAAAGATTCCCATATGCTGCATAAGTGTCTCAATCTTCAACTTGTCGGTTTTTCAAACCATTCATCACAACTGTCAGACACTGCAGCATCATAGGATCTTGTTACAAAGAATTCTTCAACGCTTGTTCAACCTTTGGACAAAGACCTACTTCGACTAGTGGATGATACCACTATGATCCCGCCTCCGTCTGCTTCAAGTCACCTCACTACAGTATATAAGCCACGTCTACGGCCCTATGCTGTACATTCTACAAGATTGATGGACTGAACACATCGACTCCAGGCTGAGGGACTGATTACCTCATACTCCTCCTCTCCTTACGCCTTCCTCTTTGTATTGGACTGATGAAGCCACTGTGTGGCGAAACGTTTCCTGAATAAAGATTCCCATATGCTGCATAAGTGTCTCAATCTTCAATTTAGTGGGAATGTTTCGCCACACAGTGGCTTCATTAGTCCGGTACAAAGAAGAGTGGTGAAGATCAGGAGTAGTTTGAGGTAATCAGTCTATCAGTCTTGATTGGTGGACTGATTACCTCGTCTCCAGGCTGAGGGACTGACTACCTCGACTCCAGGCTGAGGGACTGATTGCCTCGACTCCAGGCTGAGGGACTGACTACCTCGACTCCAGGCTGAGGGACTGACTACCTCGACTCCAGGCTGAGGGACTGACTACCTCGACTCCAGGCTGAGGGACTGACTACCTCGACTCCAGGCTGAGGGACTAACTACCTCGACTCCAGGCTGAGGGACTGACTACCTCGACTCTAGGCTGAGGGACTGACTATATCAACTCCAGGCTGAGGGACTGATCACCCCGACTCCAGGCTGAGGGACTGATTACCCCGACTCCAGGCTGAGGGACTGATTACCTCGACTCCAGGCTGAGGGATTGCTTACCTCTACTCCAGGCTGAGGGACTGACTACCCCGACTCCAGGCTGAGGGACTGATTACCTCAACTCTAGGCTGAAGGATTGATTACCTCGACTCCAGGCTGAGGGACTGATTACCTTGACTCCAGGCTGAGGGACTGATTACCCCGACTCCAGGCTGAGGGACTGATTACCTCGACTCCAGGCTGAGGGATTGCTTACCTCTACTCCAGGCTGAGGGACTGACTACCCCGACTCCAGGCTGAGGGACTGATTACCTCAACTCTAGGCTGAAGGATTGATTACCTCGACTCCAGGCTGAGGGACTGATTACCTTGACTCCAGGCTGAGGGACTGATTCCCCCGACTCCAGGCTGAGGGACTGATTACCTCGACTCCTTCTGATCTTCACCATTCTTCTTTATATTGGACTGATAAGCCACTGTGTGGCGAAATGCTTCCACAATAAAGATACACAAGTGATACACATGTATCTAATCTGTTTATTTACTCTTCCAACTCTCAGAGTATAAACCAGGCAGGTTAACCACGTAGGTTAGTTAAAGCTCGTCAGGAAATAGGACAAGTGTTTCTTGACCCGGGTCTTAGCTAGAACTTTTGGTCATCTGACTGAGGGCTTCCACTGGGTTACCACTCTACTCCCCTTAAAAATTCTGATTATGACAACGTAGGTAATACTCTCCCGATTCCTCCTGTTCTCCCAGAGCCAAAAACACTTTGCTGTTTTTACATCTTCGCTAGTGGTGGTAGAGCAACCTTAGTCACATGATAACCACCATCCAGGAAGGTTCTACCGTCTCACGTAGCCACAGCCACCACCCAGGAAGGTTCTACCGTCTCACGTAGCCACAGCCACCATCCAGGAAGGTTCTACCGTCTCACGTAGCCACAACAACCATCCAGGAAGGTTCTACCTTCTCACGTAGCCACAACAACCATCCAGGAAGGTTCTACCATCTCACGTAGCCACAACAACCATCCAGGAAGGTTCTACCGTCTCACGTAGCCACAACCACCACTCAGGAAGGTTCTACCGTCTCACGTAGCCACAACCACCATACAGGAAGGTTCTACCTTCTCACGTAGCCACAACAACCATCCAGGAAGGTTCTACCATCTCACGTAGCCACAACAACCATCCAGGAAGGTTCTACCATCTCACGTAGCCACAACAACCATCCAGGAAGGTTCTACCTTCTCACGTAGCCACAACAACCATCCAGGAAGGTTCTACCATCTCACGTAGCCACAACAACCATCCAGGAAGGTTCTACCGTCTCACGTAGCCACAACCACCATCCAGGAAGGTTCTACCATCTCACGTAGCCACAACAACCATCCAGGAAGGTTCTACCATCTCACGTAGCCACAACAACCATCCAGGAAGGTTCTACCGTCTCACGTAGCCACAACCACCACCCAGGAAGGTTCTACAGTCTCACGTAGCCACAACCACCATACAGGAAGGTTCTACCTTCTCACGTAGCCACAACAACCATCCAGGAAGGTTCTACCATCTCACGTACCCACAACCATCCAGGAAGGTTCTACCTTCTCACGTAGCCACAACAACCATCCAGGAAGATTCTACCATCTCACGTAGCCACAACAACCATCCAGGAAGGTTCTACCATCTCACGTAGCCACAACAACCATCCAGGAAGGTTCTACCATCTCACGTAGCCACAACCACCATCCAGGAAGGTTCTACCGTCTCACGTAGCCACAACCACCATCCAGGAAGGTTCTACCTTCTCACGTAGCCACAACCACCATCCAGGAAGGTTCTACCTTCTCACGTAGCCACAACCACCATCCAGGAAGGTTCTACCTTCTCACGTAGCCACAACCACCATCCAGGAAGGTTCTACCTTCTCACGTAGCCACAACCACCATCCAGGAAGGTTCTACCTTCTCACGTAGCCACAACCACCATCCAGGAAGGTTCTACCTTCTCACGTAGCCACAACCACCATCCAGGAAGGTTCTACCTTCTCACGTAGCCACAACCACCATCCAGGAAGGTTCTACCTTCTCACGTAGCCACAACCACCATTCAGGAAGGTTCTACCTTCTCACGTAGCCACAACCACCATCCAGGAAGGTTCTACCTTCTCACGTAGCCACAACCACCATCCAGGAAGGTTCTACCATCTCACGTACCCACAACCATCCAGGAAGGTTCTACCTTCTCACGTAGCCACAACCACCATCCAGGAAGGTTCTACCTTCTCACGTAGCCACAACCACCATCCAGGAAGGTTCTACCTTCTCACGTAGCCACAACCACCATCCAGGAAGGTTCTACCTTCTCACGTAGCCACAACCACCATCCAGGAAGGTTCTACCTTCTCACGTAGCCACAACCACCATCCAGGAAGGTTCTACCTTCTCACGTAGCCACAACCACCATCCAGGAAGGTTCTACCTTCTCACGTAGCCACAACCACCATCCAGGAAGGTTCTACCTTCTCACGTAGCCACAACCACCATCCAGGAAGGTTCTACCTTCTCACGTAGCCACAACCACCATCCAGGAAGGTTCTACCATCTCACGTACCCACAACCATCCAGGAAGGTTCTACCTTCTCACGTAGCCACAACCACCATCCAGGAAGGTTCTACCTTCTCACGTAGCCACAACCACCATCCAGGAAGGTTCTACCATCTCACGTACCCACAACCATCCAGGAAGGTTCTACCTTCTCACGTAGCCACAACCACCATCCAGGAAGGTTCTACCTTCTCACGTAGCCACAACCACCATCCAGGAAGGTTCTACCTTCTCACGTAGCCACAACCACCATCCAGGAAGGTTCTACCATCTCACGTACCCACAACCATCCAGGAAGGTTCTACCTTCTCACGTAGCCACAACCACCATCCAGGAAGGTTCTACCTTCTCACGTAGCCACAACCACCATCCAGGAAGGTTCTACCATCTCACGTACCCACAACCATCCAGGAAGGTTCTACCTTCTCACGTAGCCACAACCACCATCCAGGAAGGTTCTACCTTCTCACGTAGCCACAACCACCATCCAGGAAGGTTCTACCTTCTCACGTAGCCACAACCACCATCCAGGAAGGTTCTACCATCTCACGTACCCACAACCATCCAGGAAGGTTCTACCTTCTCACGTAGCCACAACCACCATCCAGGAAGGTTCTACCTTCTCACGTAGCCACAACCACCATCCAGGAAGGTTCTACCATCTCACGTACCCACAACCATCCAGGAAGGTTCTACCTTCTCACGTAGCCACAACCACCATCCAGGAAGGTTCTACCTTCTCACGTAGCCACAACCACCATCCAGGAAGGTTCTACCTTCTCACGTAGCCACAACCACCATCCAGGAAGGTTCTACCATCTCACGTACCCACAACCATCCAGGAAGGTTCTACCTTCTCACGTAGCCACAACCACCATCCAGGAAGGTTCTACCTTCTCACGTAGCCACAACCACCATCCAGGAAGGTTCTACCATCTCACGTACCCACAACCATCCAGGAAGGTTCTACCTTCTCACGTAGCCACAACCACCATCCAGGAATGGTCATCAACGTACCTAGTGTTGATCTAGATGCGTCATCAACCTACCTAGTGTTGATCTAGATGCGTCATCAACCTACCTAGTGTTGATCTAGATGCGTCATCAACGTACCTAGTGTTGATCTAGATGCGTCATCAACCTACCTAGTGCTTTTGTAAGTTTTAGTAAGTAAATTAAGAGATAAATCAGTAAATGTAAAGGGACCAAGACTCCACACCTTCCCTTCCTATATGATAGGAATTACCATCAGCCCCCAAGATGTCTTGAAGAAAGAACTTTGTGTATACTTTAGACTGCTTGTACGTAGCACCTACAGCTTCATTTATCCGGCACTCAACCAGGGGGTCTGGTGTGGGACCCGGCCCAGGGGACAGTGACCCCCAGAATGGTCTGCAGGTAACCAAACACTGACATGTGAGGCTCACTCTTACATGTCAGTGATATCGATCTGTGTTTCAGTTCCTCATGCCTGCCTGCCTGCCTGCCTGCCTGCCTGCCTGCCTGCCTGCCTGCCTGCCTGCCTGCCTGCCTGCCTGCCTGCCTGCCTGCCTCCCAGCCTGCCGGCCTACTGTTACAGTACGCCACAACTAGATGAATAAGACATATATGCAACACTTGGGTATCGTTACTGACCAAACGTGTCGCCTGCTCAGCAGGCTTCTTCAGTCGAAACAATGTAACACTGGTAGATGTAACACTAACTCCAGTATTATATTCTGCTGAAAAAGCTTGCTACAAAGGCGAAATTTTTCGACAGTGAAGAAAGCGACCAACCTTGGAACTACATCCTGGATGGTCAGGAACTGACTTGAGGAACTTGCCCAGTTCCCTCTTGAAGACACCCACAGGGTTGTTGGTCATTTTACTTATGCTCGTAGGAGGAACGTTGAAAAGTCGAGGACCTCTGATATTAACAGTTTTTATTTTTAATGTGGTTATTTTCCACTGTCTGCCATATATCTTGCCATACGGAGTGACTTCAGTGTACAGGTTTGGAACTAATTCTAGGATTTTTCCTGGTGCAAATTATGATAAACTTTTCTTGCTTACGTTCCAAGGAGCAACTGAAACTTATCCTCGTTAAATGTCATGTTGGAAATATAAACACAAATGCAGTATAATGTGATCCTTTATTGACAACGTTTCACCCACACAGTGGGCTTTTTCAAGTCATACACGTGTGTGACTTGAAAAAGCCCACTGTGTGGGTGAAACGTTGTCAATAAAGGATCACATTATACTGCATTTGTGTTTATATTTCCATTGTGTCGGTATTTTATACCATTTATTTCAAACGTCATGTTGTTGTCTGAGACCCACAGAAAGACTCAATTTATGTCTACCTGAAGATGCTCTGTCTCTTCGATATGCGCCACTCTTAGATATTGTGGTTGTGTAGTGTTGATAAGGCGGGTCTGTACGTTGGTATTAGAGGTGGGCTTTAGTGTGGTGGTCGTGTGTGGTATGGGAAGTGCGGGGTTGTGGTGTGGGTGGTAGAGGAAGGTTAATGTATTGGTCTACCTGGAGGGTGTTATGAGGGGTCAACGCCCCCGTGGCAAGGTCCATAACCAGGCCTCTCAGTGGATCAGGACCTGATCAACCAGGTTGTTTCTGCTGGCCGTACGCAGTCCAACACTTATTGTATTTTCTTAGTGTACTCATGGCACCCCTGTTTTTCATTGTGGATATATTGTACTGTCTGCCGAGTTTTTTGCTCTCGTGCGGAGTAATTTCTGTGTGCCGATTTGGGACCAGTCACTCTAGGGTCTTTCAGGTGTAAAATATTATGTAACTTTTTCACTTGCATTCTAAGGAGTACAGGTCAGGGGACTTCAAACGCTCCTAGTAAATAAGGTGATTGATTAAACGTATAGGTGCAGTGATGGTTCTCTGTACATTCTCCATATCTGACATTTCGCCTGCCTTGACAAGGACTGTTAATATACAGCAGTATTCCAGCCTAGAGAGAACAAGTGAACTGAAGAGGTAGTGGTGGTGGTGATATAGGGATCTGTAAATAAGTATTAAAAGAACGTTTAGCAAGTAGTGGTAGTAGGAGGCAAGTGTAGTGATACGGGTGTGGGGAGAGTTTAGTTGCTGTGATACGGGTGTGGGGAGAGGGTGGGGGTAATAGTGATATGGGGCGAGTGTGGTGTTGGCAGAGGTGGTGATAGTGACATGGGACGAGTGTGGTGTTGGTTGAGTGGTGAGTACATGAAAACCAGAAAGCAGAAGACTTGGTACTCTGCACTGGTTGTTTGCATAGATAATAAACAACCCGTACAGTGCTATGCCCCAACAAATACACACCAGAGAACTCTTGAAACTGAATAGTTTATATCGAACCGGTGGATAACAGAACCAACAAGAAATGAAAATACGCTAGATTTGATCTGGTGTCACGGTGGCTCGGCGTAACCACAAAACCTTTAAACCTCTACCATTACTTTTCATGTTGGAAGAATGGTGGAAAATTATCTCTGCAAAATTGCAAGCGCTGGGAATCGCTGGATCTGTACTATGCCTCCTTAGTAATTACCATTAAAGTAGATCTTTGAGAGTAGTTTTCAACAGGACAAGAGTCAGCAAGACAAACTATTGGTGCCAGTGTTCCACAGGGAAGTGTACTTGAGCCATTGTTATGGAATATCTACTTCAGTGACCTCCTTCAACTCATCCCAGAATCACATGCACATGCTGAGCACTGTACTATGGCATACGGATTCAAGGGACGAAATGCCAGCTGTTCTCAACTGCATCAATCACCAGCTTACAGTTATATCGATTTGGGGAAAACCATTGCAGGTTACATTTGCTTCTGAGAAAACACAAATGATGATAATGCTGGAGCAGTGGTTAGAATGAATGGGAGAGTGTTGGTACCAGGGGATGAAGCTGATGTCTTTAAAGTAAAATTTTATTCCAAACTGGTTAAGAAGAACCATGTAAATCTCGCAGACAAAGCGGCCAGGAAGCTTACAGCGCTTAGTTATATCGCATCTTCTCGACGACAGAAACAACAAGACTGTACGAGGCACAAGTTTGTTCATACCTTGAATATGCTCCACTTTCTTGAATTGCTTCCTCCGTCTCATATACAACTTCTTGACAGAATAGAGAACAGAGCAAGACTATTACTCTCTCGTCTGGACCCTGTTGAGACAGATCTCTCATTTCAGCAGAAGAGCCTTCAATACCGGAGGGATGTGGGTGGCCTTACTGTTGTGTACAAGGTCAATGTTGTCCACTTCGTGGTCAGCGAGAAGACAGCTTTTACACGACAAGACGGGTAGCAACAACAACTGCACTGTGGTTTTCACCCTTATCAAGAACATCACTTCATATGAGATCATTTATACTTAGGATGACTAGAGTCTGGAAGATGTTCGTACAGCATAATAACATCGACGAACTGGTTGACCAAATGAAATTGCTGGCCCACAGATGGCTCCAACTTCATTATGTTCCCTATTTATGTCTCGTGACAATAAAAAGGCTTTCAAATGAGCTGATGTAGGTAACAGCTATTAACTTGTAACTAAAGTTAGGACCTCATAGCCTAACCCGGTAGAACCACTGTTTAAATAGCGTGTGTGAATGAATGAATGTATGCATAAATGAGAGAGAATGAGAATGAATGAGTAAGTAAATGACCATGTCAGGAACACAGTATATTATGCGAGATATAATAGTAGGAGAGGGTTGGGGGAAGGAGGTGGCCATGGTGTTAGAGCAGTGTCAACGAGGTTAAGTTGGTGGTGGTGGTAAGGCCACGTGGTCACCTACACTGTTATTGCTGGCAACGCTCGTGTGCATTAAGATCACTCCTGAAGGGTTTTATATCTGGTTCCAGGGATGATCGCCCCTGCGGCTCGCTCTCACACCAGGGCCTCCGTTATGGAAAACTGGAGGAAATAACTAGGACTGAGTATACTACAAACTCCAATCAAACAATAGAGCGGAAAAGTAATGTGAAAGACTTGGGTGTGGTAACGTCTGAGGATCTCACCTTCAAGGATCACAACAGTGCCACTATCACATCTGCGAGGAAACTGATAGGATGGATAATGAGAACATTCAAGACAAGAGATGCTAAGCCAGTGATGATCTTTTTTAAATCACTTGTTCTCTCTAGGCTGGAATATTGCTGTACATTAACATCCCCATTCAAGGCAGGTGAAATTGCAGAGCTAGAGAATGTACAGAGAACCTTTACTGCACGTATAAGTTCCATCAAACACCTTAACTACTGGGAGCGCCTGGAAGCACTTGACTTGTACTCACTAGAGTGCAGGCGAGAGAGATACGTATATCATAATCTACACCTGTAAGATTCTGGAGGGACTGGTTCCTAATATGCACACAGAAATCACTCCCTACGAAAGCAAAAGACTTGGCAGGTGATGCAACATACCCCCAGTGAAAAGTAGGGGCGTCACAGGTTCACTAAGAGAAAACGCAATAAGTGTCCGGGGCCCAAGACTGTTCAACAGCCTCCCACCAGCCATAAGGGGCATTACGGGAAGACCCCTGATTGTCTTCAAGAGGGAGCTGGACAGATACCTAAAGTCGGTGCCGGATCAGCCGGGCTGTGGTTCGTACTTTGGATTGCGTGCGGCCAGTAGTAAGAGCCTCGTTGATCAGGCCCTGATCCGCCGGAGGGCCTGGTCGTGGACCGGGCCGCGGGGGCGTTGATCCCCAGAATGCCCTCCAGGTAGGGCTTCTTAATGTGCTACACCTGGGAATTTATTTTTCCAAGATTCCATATTATTGTTGTGTGGGACAAGTATGACGACAGTGACGGTATACAATACCCACAACTTGAGGAATTACACATGTACAATACCAGTGCAACATGTCTTAATTCATCGCTTGTCAGTATTGTATACTATTATTGTAAGTGTCTCTTAAATTGTAAAGGAACTATTGTAAAAAAATACTAACAATCCTGCCAGAGTGCAAAACATTTAACGTGCTTCTGATTAAAATTGGATAAATGTACCACCTCCCTGGATTGTTGCTTTCTACTCCCTGGATTGTTGCTTTCTACTCCCTGGATAGCTGCTGTCTGCTCCCTGGATAGCTGCTGTCTACTCCCTGGATAGCTGCTGTCTACTCCCTGGATAGCTGCTGTCTACTCCCTGGATAGCTGCTGTCTACTCCCTGGATAGCTGCTGTCTACTCCCTGGATAGCTGTCTACTCCCTGGATAGTTACTTTCTGCTCCCTGGATAGCTGTTGTCTACTCCCTGGATAGTTGTTTTCTACTCCCTGGATAGTTGCTTTCTGCTCCCTGGATAGCTGCTGTCTACTCCCTGGATAGTTGCTTTCTGCTCCCTGGATAGCCGCTGTCTACTCCCTGGATAGTTGCTTTCTGCTCCCTGGATAGCTGCTGTCTACTCCCTGGATAGCTGCTGTCTACTCCCTGGATAGCTGCTGTCTACTCCCTGGATAGTTACTTTCTGCTCCCTGGATAGCTGTTGTCTACTCCCTGGATAGCTGTTTTCTACCCCCTGGATAGTTGCTTTCTGCTCCCTGGATAGCTGCTGTCTACTCCCTGGATAGCTGCTGTCTACTCCCTGGATAGCTGCTGTCTACTCCCTGGATACTGCTGTCACTCCCTGGATAGCTGCTGTCTACTCCCTGGATAGCTGCTGTCTACTCCCTGGATAGCTGCTGTCTACTCCCTGGATAGCTGCTGTCTACTCCCTGGATAGCTGCTGTCTACTCCCTGGATAGCTGTCTACTCCCTGGATAGTTACTTCCTGCTCCCTGGATAGCTGTTGTCTACTCCCTGGATAGTTGCTGTCTACTCCCTGGATAGCTGCTGTCTACTCCCTGGATAGCTGCTGTCTACTCCCTGGATAGCTGCTGTCTACTCCCTGGATAGCTGTCTACTCCCTGGATAGTTACTTCCTGCTCCCTGGATAGCTGTTTTCTACTCCCTGGATAGTTGCTTTCTGCTCCCTGGATAGCTGCTGTCTACTCCCTGGATAGTTGCTTTCTGCTCCCTGGATAGCTGCTGTATACTCCCTGCATAGCTGCTGTCTACTCCCTGGATAGCTGCTGTCTGCTCCCTGGATAGTTGCTGTCTGCTCCCTGGATAGTTGCTTTCTGCTCCCTGGATAGTTGCTTTCTGCTCCCTGGATAGTTGCTTTCTGCTCCCTGGATAGTTGCTTTCTACTCCCTGGATAGTTGCTTTCTATTCCCTGGATAGCTGCTGTCTACTCCCTGGATAGTTGCTTTCTACTCCCTGGATAGTTGCTTTCTACTCCCTGGATAGTTGCTTTCTACTCCCTGGATAGCTGCTGTCTACTCCCTGGATAGTTGCTGTCTCCCTGGATAGCTGCTGTCTACTCCCTGGATAGCTGCTGTCTACTCCCAGGATAGCTGCTTTCTACCAACTGCTCTAATTCTATTTATTGGGAAGCTCCCAACCCGTTAGGGATAGTGTCAGAGAATGAGCAATAATCAGGTTTGATGCAAGGAAGGCGATAACAGTTCCTTGGATCAAGAGCCCTTGCCTGTGCAATCAATAAAAACACAAGGGCCTAGTTTTCTGATGTACAAAGCGAGTCCCTTTAAAGTGTGTTGCATGGAGGTGTTCTGTCTACCTGTTGATATATCTACCTGCTGTTAATTCCCAGGGGACGCTCCCATGCCACGCCTCCTGGTAGATGACCTGATCTATTAGGCTGTTGGTGCTAGCATCACACAAGCCATCTCGTGTACTATAGAACGGTTCATCAGGAAGTTGCTTGAGGAACTTACTAATTAAGTTTTCTTTTGATGACTGGCAAATGTGTGTGGAAATTTCTCTTACAGATCAACCAGGCTGTAAGGGATGTGTGGGCCACCAACAAAAACAGCCTGGTTGACCAGTTGAGCAACAGAATAACCTGGCCACAAGTCAACTCATAGAAGTATCCCGCAGCCCGGTTATAGATTTCGCAAATTTCACAGATGTATCCCCTCAAGGAAGGTTCCTTGACATTGGCGAGGGGCTCTTGATCTAGGGAATTGAATCTGTGCTCCAGTTCCCTGAATTATGCCTAAATACCTTCCACATGCTCCCCCCCCCCCCACCCACACAGGCGCTGCATAATCCTACGGGCTTAGCGCTCCTTGATTATAATAACCACAGATGTATAAAAGGAAGTGGATGTTGAGTATTGATCCTTTACACTTTTTTTTTTTTATTATTCAGTGTACTAGTTAGATCCTTACCTTACGTTGTAATATTTTACACCGTCTGCCAACCCTCTTGCTTTCGTAGGCAGGAATTTCGGTCTTCAAACTTGGTACCACTCCCTCCAGTATTTTTAATTGTATAAATTATGAGGCATCTTTGTCACTTATGCTCCAAGAAGCATAAGTGAAAACACTTCGTGTTCCCAGTAATTTAGGTGCTTGATTGAATTTATATGAACAGTTAAGGTGTTCAGTACATTCTTTAGTTCTGCGATTCTCCTGCTTTAACAGTATTCCAGTCTAAAGGCTTGGCATGTTTGTTGAAGGTTCTAGTTATCCAGCCTGCCATTAGTATTATTAACTTGGCATCTGTGGTGAAGGTTCTGGTTATCCAGCCTGCCATTAGTATTATTAACTTGGCATTTGTGGTGAAGGTTCTAGTTATCCAGCCTGCCATTAGTATTATTAACTTGACATCTGTGGTGAAGGTTCTAGTTATCCAGCCTGCCATTAGTATTATTAACTTGGCATCTGTGGTGAAGGTTCTAGTTATCCAGCCTGCCATTAGTATTATTAACTTGGCATCTGTGGTGAAGGTTCTAGTTATCCAGCCTGCCATTAGTATTATTAACTTGGCATCTGTGGTGAAGGTTCTAGTTATCCAGCCTGCCATTAGTATTATTAACTTGGCATCTGTGGTGAAGGTTCTAGTTATCCAGCCTGCCATTAGTATTATTAACTTGGCATCTGTGGTGAAGGTTCTAGTTATCCAGCCTGCCATTAGTATTATTAACTTGGCATCAGTGGTGAAGGTTCTGGTTATCCAGCCTGCCATTAGTATTATTAACTTGGCATCTGTGGTGAAGGTTCTGGTTATCCAGCCTGCCATTAGTATTATTAACTTGGCATCTGTGGTGAAGGTTCTGGTTATCCAGCCTGCCATTAGTATTATTAACTTGGCATCTGTGGTGAAGGTTCTAGTTATCCAGCATGCCATTAGTATTATTAACTTGGCATCTGTGGTGAAGGTTCTAGTTATCCAGCCTGCCATTAGTATTATTAACTTGGCATCTGTGGTGAAGGTTCTAGTTATCCAGCCTGCCATTAGTATTATTAACTTGACATCTGTGGTGAAGGTTCTAGTTATCCAGCCTGCCATTAGTATTATTAACTTGGCATCTGTGGTGAAGGTTCTAGTTATCCAGCCTGCCATTAGTATTATTAACTTGGCATCTGTGGTGAAGGTTCTAGTTATCCAGCCTGCCATTAGTATTATTAACTTGGCATCTGTGGTGAAGGTTCTAGTTATCCAGCCTGCCATTAGTATTATTAACTTGGCATCTGTGGTGAAGGTTCTAGTTATCCAGCCTGCCATTAGTATTATTAACTTGGCATCTGTGGTGAAGGTTCTAGTTATCCAGCCTGCCATTAGTATTATTAACTTGGCATCAGTGGTGAAGGTTCTGGTTATCCAGCCTGCCATTAGTATTATTAACTTGGCATCTGTGGTGAAGGTTCTGGTTATCCAGCCTGCCATTAGTATTATTAACTTGGCATCTGTGGTGAAGGTTCTGGTTATCCAGCCTGCCATTAGTATTATTAACTTGGCATCTGTGGTGAAGGTTCTAGTTATCCAGCATGCCATTAGTATTATTAACTTGGCATCTGTGGTGAAGGTTCTAGTTATCCAGCCTGCCATTAGTATTATTAACTTGGCATCTGTGGTGAAGGTTCTAGTTATCCAGCCTGCCATTAGTATTATTAACTTGGCATCTGTGGTGAAGGTTCTAGTTATCCAGCCTGCCATTAGTATTATTAACTTGGCATCTGTGGTGAAGGTTCTAGTTATCCAGCCTGCCATTAGTATTATTAACTTGGCATGTTTGTTGAAGGTTCTAGTTATCCAGCCTGCCATTAGTATTTTTAACTTGGCATCTGTGGTGAAGGTTCTAGTTATCCAGCCTGCCATTAGTATTATTAACTTGGCATCTGTGGTGAAGGTTCTGGTTATCCAGCCTGCCATTAGTATTATTAACTTGGCATCTGTGGTGAAGGTTCTGGTTATCCAGCCTGCCATTAGTATTATTAACTTGGCATCTGTGGTGAAGGTTCTGGTTATCCAGCCTGCCATTAGTATTATTAACTTGGCATCTGTGGTGAAGGTTCTAGTTATCCAGCATGCCATTAGTATTATTAACTTGGCATCTGTGGTGAAGGTTCTAGTTATCCAGCGTGCCATTAGTATTATTAACTTGGCATCTGTGGTGAAGGTTCTGGTTATCCAGCCTGCCATTAGTATTATTAACTTGGCATCTGTGGTGAAGGTTCTGGTTATCCAGCCTGCCATTAGTATTATTAACTTGGCATCTGTGGTGAAGGTTCTGGTTATCCAGCCTGCCATTAGTATTATTAACTTGGCATCTGTGGTGAAGGTTCTAGTTATCCAGCATGCCATTAGTATTATTAACTTGGCATCTGTGGTGAAGGTTCTAGTTATCCAGCGTGCCATTAGTATTATTAACTTGGCATCTGTGGTGAAGGTTCTGGTTATCCAGCCTGCCATTAGTATTATTAACTTGGCATCTGTGGTGAAGGTTCTGGTTATCCAGCCTGCCATTAGTATTATTAACTTGGCATCTGTGGTGAAGGTTCTAGTTATCCAGCATGCCATTAGTATTATTAACTTGGCATCTGTGGTGAAGGTTCTAGTTATCCAGCGTGCCATTAGTATTATTAACTTGGCATCTGTGGTGAAGGTTCTAGTTATCCAGCGTGCCATTAGTATTATTAACTTGGCATCTGTGGTGAAGGTTCTGGTTATCCAGCGTGCCATTAGTATTATTAACTTGGCATCTGTGGTGAAGGTTCTGGTTATCCAGCCTATCATTTTTCCTTGTGCTAAAGATAGTAATACTTGTGATTCTTTAATGTTATTTTCTGTCACTGGCAATTCCTCACATTAATGCTTCAATTACACTGTTTGAATTTGTTTTAAACTCCATTCAGGTTTATATTTCATCCGCTTTTTCCAAAGCAGAGTAACTGAAAATTGTCAGCATTGAACAACATATTGTTTTCCTGAGGGTAGGTGTTAGGATCAATCAGATTGCAGTGGATATGTGGGCCAGAGGGCTGCCAGCAGAAACAGCCTGAAGGACCAGGCAAGCACCAGACAAGCCTGGTCCAGGACCAGTCTGCGGCAACAGGAAAACTCAAAATCTTTCGAAGGTAATTCAGATGTATTTTAGAGTAGCTGGTGGGGTACAGGCAGCGTGGGTGTAGTGGTGCCGCCAGTGCCGCCTCTAACATGGCACTAAACATATCCCTCTCGTCTCCCAGTGCCACGACTCCCCTCCTCCACCCCCACCATGGTGTCATCTGGGCCTGGGTAGCAGGTGGTCGTCCTTGCAGCAGACACTCGTCTCTTAAACGATCATGTGGGCAATGTGTTTACCTGAAGTGTTGACTGCTACCATTACTCTGGCTGGCAGCTACCACATGCGATGTTCTTTTGTTTACCGTCACCACCGCCGCCATGCAACTCCTCATACTTATACTTCTGCATCCAAATAATGTACAAAAGATATATACACCGAGAGGTGTATGTCTCTCAGTGTACATATACACAGTTTAATCACTCTTTTGGGTATTACAGTATTCTTGACCTGTGGTGAACAGGTGACATGACCTTAATTACCCTTGTGTAGTAAATAGGGTTTAACCCCCATTAACTACGCATAGCGTACTGCTGATAATAAAAAACAGCCACAAAGGAAGGTTTATTTTGGGCGGGGGTGGGGGGTGAAACGTTTCGCTCTGTGTCGAGCTTAATTAATTGCTTGATGAAGATCTACGCAGAGCGAAATGTTGTTTCAGTAGTTTGTTCTACAGCGTATGTTTGGTGACATGATTTTTATTAGACTCTTTAAGTACACTTCTAAATATTGATCAGTTTTTACCGTGACATTTAAATTTCAAATATGTTCAAAACGTCGTCCGAAGACCTGGGACTGAAATGTTGCCTGTTGTAAGTACTAAGGTGTTTGTACATGTTTGTTTCATAATAGTACGATGCAAGCTAACCTTCCACTGAGAGAAACGTAAACTGATGAAACGTTTCGAATGTGTGTGTGTGTGTGTGTGTGTGTGTGTGAGAGAGAGAGAGGTAGATACGTAGATTTAAGATTTCTACAGAGTCAAGTGTGCCAGCTTGTTGCTGAGATGACTCGCTGGTGTGACTTGTAGTAATTTGCTACACAGACGCACACACAGGTGTTCGAGACATGGAACACTGACAATAGACTTAAAACACTAAATCTTCACCGTGCGGCTTCTCAGCATGAAATCTTCGTCTCTTCTCGTCCACACGCAAATATCCCTGAACACATATTTTGGAATTTAAAAGATGTCTTGTGAGCCCCAGTAAACATTTAAAACACTGCGCCGGCCACTTCAGAAGAACCGGGTGTTACAACTACTCTTGTTTAGTAGAAAGTTTAAAAACAGAGGAACACTACAATAGGCCTACCGGCTGAGGGACTGATCACCTCACGATTCCTCTCTATTTCTGCTCTCTCCAGAATTGTAATCACCTCTGTATTCGATGGTATGTACACTGAGAGGTTTATGCCTCTCGGTGTATATACACTGAGAGATTTGTTTAATCCCTATTTTCAGGATGGTGGTGAACAGGTGACGTGCAGCCTCCACGACTCTCGTGTGGTAGACAGGTTTTAACCTCCCCCCCCTCCCCAAGCAAGTCGGGTCCAACTCACACCCACCCCCACCCTATTTTTAAAACGTTTTAGCTTCTATGACGGTACTCGGGAGTTTGTTCCACTCATCCATAACTTTATTACCAAACCAGTGCTTCCCTATATCCTTCCTGAATCTGAATTTTTCCAGTTTAAAACCATTGCTGCGAGTCCTGTCTTGGCTAGATATTTTTAGCATGCTATTTACATTCCCTTATTTATTCCTGTTTTCCATTTATACACCTCAATTATATCCCCCCTAATTCTACGCCCTTCTAGCTAGTGCAGATTCAGGGCCTCAGTCTCTCCTCATAAGGAAGATTTCCCTACTGAGCAGAGACAAACACGTCGTGAAGATGTTTTGCTTACTGACCCATGCTAGGCAAGTTCTTCTCACACCTGTCCAATCCATTGTTGTAGGTCGCATCCTAGAGGAAGGACCTAAGAACTGCAATGGAAATAAGCCACATGATTTGGCTTTCCTTATGGCTTTTTAACCCTTCGGAGTTAGAAAAGTTTTCTTCAGAGCTATCTTGCTCTCACGAGATACGGTACTATATATCACATTGATTAAATCTTTGGCGGTGAACATTTACTAACGCTGCGGAACTGATCACCTCCTATCTACTTCTCTTCTTATCATGCCTCCAGTATTTATCTGTATTTTGCACTGAAGACGCTTGCTGTATAGGTGGAACACTTCGGCCATCAACACACCCAACTGTTGCACATGCGTCTTACTCATCTATTTTAGTTACTGTATACCATTAATATACCTGAAGGATACTTGAGAATGCAAGAATTTATAACTAATTTTCGAAGGGGTGGACCGTTAAACCAGCGGAAGGCTTACCGGTCCAAAAGCTCCAGCTGTGAGTCATCATATAACTAAGACCCGCGTCACCAAACTATCGTCCTGTTTCCTGACGAACTTTACCAAACCTAAGCTAAGGATACCTGAAGAAATAAAATTAGAAGTTGTGGTAACATGTGTGGATGAAGAAATGCGAGTGTTTTCAGCGCTTACGACCTTGGTCAAGCCATTACATCAGTGAGACATGTCACAGCTATGAACACAATTCTTCTTCAGCAGTAACTTGTTGAAATAGTTAGTGTGTCTCTCTTTCGTTGGCCACATGTTGCATTAAAGGCTGCTATGTATCACAGGGAAGCAATGTTGTGCAAGGTGGTAGTGAGCCATGCCTGAGCAGTGACAATACTGTGCAAGAATGACAGGTGAAACTAAACTGCCTTGTGGTGCTTCAACCTCCATGTAGGGAGACACACAGGAAAGAAGAACTTTTTTTTGTTAAACAAAAACTTTTTTAATGTCATATTCCATCACACAGGATGAGGCTCATACAACTTGTTTACAGATGTCAGCCTGAGCTGGTAGACTTCAGTAAGTCAGTGTGAATATCTTGAAGTATTCTATTAAAGGTTGATCAGTCACTAAGGCCTCAGACGTTTCTTACCACCAGAGCTGGAGTTACTTTCACTTGGGAAGATAGGGATGGAGTTACTTTCACTTGGGAAGATAGGGATGGAGTTACTTTCACTTGGGAAGATAGGGATGGAGTTACTTTCACTTGGGAAGATAGGGATGGAGTTACTTTCACTTGGGAAGATAGGGATGGAGTTACTTTCACTTGGGAAGATAGGGATGGAGTTACTTTCACTTGGGAAGATAGGGATGGAGTTACTTTCACTTGGGAAGATAGGGATGGAGTTACTTTCACTTGGGAAGATAGGGATGGAGTTACTTTCACTTGGGAAGATAGGGATGGAGTTACTTTCACTTGGGAAGATAGGGATGGAGTTACTTTCACTTGGGAAGATAGGGATGGAGTTACTTTCACTTGGGAAGATAGGGATAGAGTTACTTTCACTTGGGAAGATAGGGATGGAGTTACTTTCACTTGGGAAGATAGGGATGGAGTTACTTTCACTTGGGAAGATAGGGATGGAGTTACTTTCACTTGGGAAGATAGGGATGGAGTTACTTTCACTTGGGAAGATAGGGATGGAGTTACTTTCACTTGGGAAGATAGGGATGGAGTTACTTTCACTTGGGAAGATAGGGATGGAGTTACTTTCACTTGGGAAGATAGGGATGGAGTTACTTTCACTTGGGAAGATAGGGAGGGAGGGAGAGGGTTCTTTATTAGGTTTGAAACCTCTGTAGTACACGAGGATTATTAAGGCTGTGGTTTCCTTTAATATTGAGTTGACTAGACCTTCCTTCTCTTCTTACCTCTCTACCTCTGGTCTATATTCTGGTCTTCTGTCCTCTCCACCTGGTTTATCTACTTCTCAAACCTCTGCACCTGGTCCATCTTTTGTCCTTCTATCTCTCCACCTGATCCCACCTACTGCTCTTCTAACCTCTATACCTGATTTATCTACTACTATTCTAACCTCTCCACCTGATCTATCTACTGATCTTCTAACCTCTCCACCTGATCTATCTACTGATCTTCTAACCTCTCCACCTGATCTATCTACTGATCTTCTAACCTCTCCACCTGATCTATCTACTGCTCTTCTAACCTCTCCACCTGATCTATCTACTGCTCTTCTAACCTCTCCACCTGATCTATCTACTGATCTAACCTCTCCACCTGATCTATCTACTGATCTTCTAACCTCTCCACCTGATCTATCTACTGATCTTCTAACCTCTCCACCTGATCTATCTACTGACCTTCTAACCTCTCCACCTGATCTATCTTCTGATCTTCTAACCTCTCCAGCTGATCTATCTACTGATCTTCTAACCTCTCCACCTTATCTATCTACTGATCTAACCTCTCCACCTGATCTATCTACTGATCTTCTAACCTCTCCATCTGATCTATCTACTGCTCTTCTAACCTCTCCACCTGATCTATCTATTGCTCTTCTAACCTCTCCACCTGATCTATCTACTGATCTAACCTCTCCACCTGACCTATCTACTGCTCTTCTAACATCTCCACCTGATCTATCTACTGATCTAACCTCTCCACCTGATCTATCTACTGATCTTCTAACCTCTCCACCTGATCTATCTACTGATCTTCTAACCTCTCCACCTGATCTATCTACTGATCTAACCTCTCCACCTGATGTATCTACTGATCTTCTAACCTCTCCACCTGATCTATCTACTGATCTTCTAACCTCTCCACCTGATCTATCTACTGATCTTCTAACCTCTCCACCTGATCTATCTATTGATCTTCTAACCTCTCCACCTGATCTATCTATTGATCTTCTAACCTCTCCACCTGATCTATCTACTGATCTTCTAACCTCTCCACCTGATCTATCTACTGATCTTCTAACCTCTCCACCTGATCTATCTACTGATCTTCTAACCTCTCCACCTGATCTATCTACTGATCTTCTAACCTCTCCACCTTATCTATCTAACTGATCTTCTAACCTCTCACCTTATCTATCTACTGATCTAACCTCTCCACCTGATCTATCTACTGCTCTTCTAACCTCTCCACCTGATCTATCTATTGCTCTTCTAACCTCTCCACCTGATCTATCTACTGATCTAACCTCTCCACCTGATCTATCTACTGCTCTTCTAACATCTCCACCTGATCTATCTACTGCTCTTCTAACATCTCCACCTGATCTATCTACTGCTCTTCTAACATCTCCACCTGATCTATCCACTGCTCTTCTAACCTCTCCACCTGATCTATCTACTGCTCTTCTAACCTCTCCACCTGATCTATCTACTGCTCTTCTAACCTCTCCACCTGATCTATCCACTGCTCTAACCTCTCCACCTGATCTATCCACTGCTCTAACCTCTCCACCTGATCTATCTACTGATCTTCTAACCTCTCCACCTGATCTATCTACTGACCTTCTAACCTCTCCACCTGATCTATCTTCTGATCTTCTAACCTCTCCAGCTGATCTATCTACTGATCTTCTAACCTCTCCACCTTATCTATCTACTGATCTAACCTCTCCACCTGATCTATCTACTGCTCTTCTAACCTCTCCACCTGATCTATCTACTGATCTAACCTCTCCACCTGATCTATCTACTGATCTTCTAACCTCTCCACCTGATCTATCTACTGATCTTCTAACCTCTCCACCTGATCTATCTACTGACCTTCTAACCTCTCCACCTGATCTATCTTCTGATCTTCTAACCTCTCCAGCTGATCTATCTACTGATCTTCTAACCTCTCCACCTTATCTATCTACTGATCTAACCTCTCCACCTGATCTATCTACTGATCTTCTAACCTCTCCATCTGATCTATCTACTGCTCTTCTAACCTCTCCACCTGATCTATCTATTGCTCTTCTAACCTCTCCACCTGATCTATCTACTGATCTAACCTCTCCACCTGACCTATCTACTGCTCTTCTAACATCTCCACCTGATCTATCTACTGATCTAACCTCTCCACCTGATCTATCTACTGATCTTCTAACCTCTCCACCTGATCTATCTACTGATCTTCTAACCTCTCCACCTGATCTATCTACTGATCTAACCTCTCCACCTGATGTATCTACTGATCTTCTAACCTCTCCACCTGATCTATCTACTGATCTTCTAACCTCTCCACCTGATCTATCTACTGATCTTCTAACCTCTCCACCTGATCTATCTATTGATCTTCTAACCTCTCCACCTGATCTATCTATTGATCTTCTAACCTCTCCACCTGATCTATCTACTGATCTTCTAACCTCTCCACCTGATCTATCTACTGATCTTCTAACCTCTCCACCTGATCTATCTACTGATCTTCTAACCTCTCCACCTGATCTATCTACTGATCTTCTAACCTCTCCACCTTATCTATCTACTGATCTTCTAACCTCTCCACCTTATCTATCTACTGATCTAACCTCTCCACCTGATCTATCTACTGCTCTTCTAACCTCTCCACCTGATCTATCTATTGCTCTTCTAACCTCTCCACCTGATCTATCTACTGATCTAACCTCTCCACCTGATCTATCTACTGCTCTTCTAACATCTCCACCTGATCTATCTACTGCTCTTCTAACATCTCCACCTGATCTATCTACTGCTCTTCTAACATCTCCACCTGATCTATCCACTGCTCTTCTAACCTCTCCACCTGATCTATCTACTGCTCTTCTAACCTCTCCACCTGATCTATCTACTGCTCTTCTAACCTCTCCACCTGATCTATCCACTGCTCTAACCTCTCCACCTGATCTATCCACTGCTCTAACCTCTCCACCTGATCTCTCCACTGCTCTATCCTCTCCACCTGATCTTAACACACTGTATTTCTAAGACTGATGTGTAGTCACGTTTCTCCAAGCTCGTCATTGATTCCCTAAAATTATTTATCACTTCTTGCCATAAGCGAGCAAAAAAAAAAAAAAGATTTTTTTTCAGGGTTTGTCTACCCTACCAACCATGCCTTTGGCCGGCCAGTTTAACTGAGCTGTTGCTGTTAGCAGTCCGCTGGCCTGTATATTGCTTACAGCCTGGTGGATCTGACACTCGGCGGAGGTGGTGATCCTGTATCCTCTTGAAGACTACTTGTTCCAGCAACACTTGTGGTTCCAGCAACACTTGTGGTTCCAGCAACACTTGTGGTTCCAGCAACACTTGTTATATCTGCTGGTGGTTCAAGGACCGGGCCGCGGGGGCGTTGATCTCTGAAACCCCATCCAGGTATATTCCAGGTAGCAGGTTGGATAGTCTGGGACTATGCATGTTAATAGTGTTCTTTTATTGTGCCCGTTGTGGCCCTGCTTTTCACTGAGTTTATTTTCCAGTTCCTCTCATAGTTTTCACTCTAGTATGTTATGGTAGTGTAGGTTTGAGACCTGCACCTCCATATCCTCATGTATTTATTATCGTGTAACTCATGTTCGCTTCAGAGAGTACAAAGTAAATAATTTCACCATTTTGCAGCTGTGACTGTGAGCACAGGACCCCTCAAGGAAGGTTCCTTGATGTTGGTGAGGGGCTCTTGATTTAGGGAATTGGATCTGTGCTCCAGTTCCCCGAATTAAGCCTGAATGCCTTCCACATCCCCCCCAGGCGCTGTATAATCCTCCGGGTTTAGCGCTTCCCCCTTGATTATAATAATAATGTGAGCACAGGACAGCGTTCTAGAAGTGAGAGAACCAGTGACTGATAGTACCATCACTGGCGTTATGTCTCTTGATAAATTAGACACATGTGCAACTCTTGGGTATCTTTGTTAATAAAAATACCCAAGAATTGCACATGTGTCTAATTTATCAACGTGTCGGTTCTGTGAACCATTCATCTACAAGTTATGTCTCTTTGTTTGAAAATTCTCATTATTCATCCTTTCATTTTTCTGATCTTTTATGCTTTATTGTGTTCTCTAGATCATCTGACATTATTATTCATAAGTCTTTGATTGGTTTCTTATGTTCTTTGAGATGGTCTCCATCGAGAGGCAGATCAACCAGGCTTTGATAGATATGTGGGCTAGCAGGCCGGCAGAAGTAGCAGCCTAGTTGACCAGGGAAGCACCAGACAAGCCTGGCCCAGGGCCGGTCTGTGGTGATAGAAAAACTCTGGAAACACATCAAGGGTGAAGGTTTCATTATTCCCATCTCTAAGCAACTGAACTTGGTTACTAATAAACATTGTTATTTTTATATGCCCATTTTGGAGACTTCATATTTCATGGTAACTTTTCTGTATCTTCTGTTGAGGCGACTTTCATATTTATTTTAAAATCCACCAAGGATAATATGAAGCTGTGGTTAGAGAATAAGTGCTAAAAAAAATGAAAAATAGGAGCGCTGTAAGAATACTAAGAGAACACTGTATCAACATCCGTGATCCCAGACTATTCAACATGTTACCTGAAGATATCGGAAACACTGCTGAGACAAGTAGAAATCTTCGAGAGGAAACTGGAAAAGTATCTTCATCAGGTGGCAGAGCAACCAGGGTGTGATGGATATGTGGGCCAGCAGACCACCAGCAGCAACAGCTTGGTTGATCAGGCACACACCAAACGAACCTGACCTATGGGAGTAGAAAAATTTTCTAAACTCATCAAAGGTATATTAGAAGTATGAGAATGAAGAAACAGTGAAGGTGCTAGGACCAAGCCTTGGGTACTCAGTTCTTTACTCTCTCTTGTTTACTACCACTCTTATGTTCCGTTTGTTAGAAAATTTGAATCTCCATTTCTCTCCCCCTGTTATGCCTATTGAACTCATTTTATATGCTATAACCCCATCGTCATATGTGTCAAATACCGTTGATGATCCATGTGAAGCACATCTGCTTGTTGGTTTCAAAACTTCAGTGATTTTGTCATAATGAGGTAATAAGTGTGCGAGGCATGATCTTGCTGCACTTATCCATGATGACTTGGGTTGTGTATGTCATGCTTCAACATAATTTAAGCTATCATCTCGCCACCTTTCAAATACTTTTATGATGTGTGATGTTAGTGATATTAGTCTCTTTTTTGACCATTGCTGAGCTGCCTCCTTTAAGAAGAGAGGAATCATTAGCATTTATTCTGATTTATGAAATTTCTCCTAATTCTCAGCTCTTCCTCCGAACAATATAGTGTTCGTACTAATGGAAGTGTGCTTTTTTTTTTTTTTTTACCAATACCATCTTCGAGGAACCAGAGTCGGGTGCTGCTTGCGTGGTCATGTTATCTATTAATTTTTCCTAAGTCTCAAAGATTTTTGTTAGTGTCAGGCTATAGAATGTGTAGGATGGCTCTTAGTGGAGAAATTATCCGAGTCTATAATTCTTACGGTGTCGACTGCATTGCTCAACACTGATTCATACTGTTATTCCAGGATTTTGTTCATGTCTTTGATGTCATTTGTATATGAATTTACTTCGAGTAGAGAACCATTACTGAAAAAGATTTTTCAATTTTCTTTTGTATATATCAAAAAATATTTAAGATTTTTTATAAGTTCGTAATTGACTTTTGTCCTACTTTTATGTTTCTTGAAACTTAGTGTGAGTGTTTTAGTTTATGGTGTGTATCTGCAGTTACTTACTGTAAGTGTTCCCTGGTGTTGTCTGCGTGTGTATCTGCAGTTACTTACTGTAAGTGTTCCCTGGTGTTGTCTGCGTGTGTATCTGCAGTTACTTACTGTAAGTGTTCCCTGGTGTTGTCTGCGTGTGTATCTGCAGTTACTTATTGTAAGTGTTTCCTGGTGTTGCCTGCGTGTGTATCTGCAGTTACTTATTGTAAGTGTTTCCTGGTGTTGCCTGCGTGTGTATCTGCAGTTACTTATTATAAGTGTTCCCTGGTGTTGTCTGCGTGTGTATCTGCAGTTACTTATTGTAAGTGTTCCCTGGTGTTGCCTGCGTGTGTATCTGCAGTTACTTATTGTAAGTGTTCCCTGGTGTTGCCTGCGTGTGTATCTGCAGTTACTTACTGTAAGTGTTCCCTGGTGTTGTCTGCGTGTGTATCTGCAGTTACTTATTGTAAGTGTTTCCTGGTGTTGCCTGCGTGTGTATCTGCAGTTACTTATTGTAAGTGTTCCTGGTGTTGTCTGCGTGTGTATCTGCAGTTACTTACTGTAAGTGTTTCCTGGTGTTGCCTGCGTGTGTATCTGCAGTTACTTATTGTAAGTGTTTCCTGGTGTTGCCTGCGTGTGTATCTGCAGTTACTTATTGTAAGTGTTCCCTGGTGTTGTCTGCGTGTGTATCTGCAGTTACTTATTGTAAGTGTTTCCTGGTGTTGCCTGCGTGTGTATCTGCAGTTACTTACTGTAAGTGTTTCCTGGTGTTGCCTGCGTGTGTATCTGCAGTTACTTATTGTAAGTGTTTCCTGGTGTTGCCTGCGTGTGTATCTGCAGTTACTTATTGTAAGTGTTCCCTGGTGTTGTCTGCGTGTGTATCTGCAGTTACTTATTGTAAGTGTTTCCTGGTGTTGTCTGCGTGTGTATCTGCAGTTACTTATTGTAAGTGTTTCCTGGTGTTGCCTGCGTGTGTATCTGCAGTTACTTATTGTAAGTGTTTCCTGGTGTTGCCTTCGTGTGTATCTGCAGTTACTTATTGTAAGTGTTTCCTGGTGTTGCCTGCGTGTGTATCTGCAGTTACTTATTGTAAGTGTTTCCTGGTGTTGCCTTCGTGTGTATCTGCAGTTACTTATTGTAAGTGTTTCCTGGTGTTGCCTGCGTGTGTATCTGCAGTTACTTATTGTAAGTGTTTCCTGGTGTTGCCTG
>NC_069464.1:10628704-10631204 GCF_026875155.1 Cherax quadricarinatus
ACACACACACACACACACACAGACACATACACACACACACATACACACATACACACACACATACACACACAGACACATACACACACACACACACAGACACACAGACACACAGACACACACACACACACACACACACACACACACACACACACACACATACACACACACACACACACATACACACACATACACACACACACACATACACAACTAGGTGAGTACACACACACACACACACACACACACACACACACACACACACACACACACACACACACACATACACACACACATACACACACACATACACACACAACACAACACACACACACACACATACACGCACATACACACACAACACATCATAGCTCTCACAGAAACCAAGCTTACAGGTATGATAACAGATGCCATCTTTCCAACGGGATACCAAATCCTGAGGAAAGACAGAGGGAACAGGGGGGGTGGAGGAGTGGCGTTGCTGATCAAAAATCGCTGGAATTTTGATGAGCTGGAGAGAGGAGACAGCGGAGAAGAAAGTGATTACATAGTGGGAACACTTCACTCTGGAGGTCCCAAGGTGGTAATAGCAGTGATGTATAACCCACCACAGAACAGCAGAGGCCAAGGCAAGAGTACGACGAGAGCAATAGAGCGATGGTTCACACACTGGCTAGAGTGGCCAGAAGAGCTCATGCATGCAGGGCAAAGCTCCTGATCATGGGTGACTTTAACCACAAGGAGATCGATTGGGAGAACTTGGACCCACATGGGGGCCAAGATACATGGAGGGCTAAGATGATGGAGGTGGTACTGGAAAACTTCATGTGCCAACACGTAAGGGACACTACAAGAGAGAGAGGAGAGGATGAACCAGCAAGGCTGGACTTAGTATTCACCTTGAGTAGTGCAGATATCGAGGACATCACATGAAAGACCCCTTGGGGCCAGTGACCATGGGGTTTTTTAAGCTTCGAATACACAGTAGAGCTACAAGTGGAGGGAAAGCAGGAAGGCCAGGACGAATGAAGCCAAACTACAAGAAAGGGGACTACACAGGAATGAGGAACTACCTGAACGGGGTTCAGTGGGACAGAGAACTGGCAGGGAAGCCAGTTAATGAGATGATGGAATATGTAGCAACAAAATGCAAGGAGGCTGAGGAGAGGTTTGTACCCAAGGGTAACAGGATTAATGAAAAAGCCAGGATGAGCCCATGGTTTACCCAAAGGTGCAGGGAGGCAAAAAACCAAGTGTGCTAGGGAATGGAAGAAATATAGAAGGCAAAGGACCCAGGAGAATAAGGAGAACAGTCGTAGAGCCAGAAACGAATATGCACAGATAAGAAGGGAGGCCCAAAGACAATATGAAAATGACATAGCAGCGAAAGCCAAATCTGACCCGAAACTGTTGTACAGCCACATCAGGAGGAAAACAACAGTCAAGGACCAGGTAATCAGGCTAAGGAAGGAAGGAGGAGAGAGAACAAGAAATGACCGTGAAGTATGTGAAGAACTCAACAAGAGATTCAAAGAAGTGTTCACAGAGGAGACAGAAGGGACTCCAGAAAGACGGAGAGGTGGGGCACACCACCAAGTGCTGGACACAGTGCACACAACCGAGGAAGAAGTGAAGAGGCTTCTGAGTGAGCTAGATACCTCAAAGGCAATGGGGCCAGATAACATCTCCCATGGGTATTGAGAGAGGGAGCAGAGGCGCTATGTGTACCCCTAACAACAATATTCAATACATCTATCGAAACAGGGAGATTGCCTGAGGCATGGAAGACAGCAAATGTAGTCCCAATCTTTAAAAAAGGAGACAGACATGAAGCATTAAACTACAGACCAGTGTCACTGACATGTATAGTATGCAAAATCATGGAGAAGATTATCAGGAGAAGAGTGGTGGAACACCTAGAAAGGAATGATCTCATCAACAGCAGCCAACATGGTTTCAGGGACGGGAAATCCTGTGTCACAAACCTACTGGAGTTCTATGACATGGTGACAGCAGTAAGACAAGAGAGAGAGGGGTGGGTGGATTGCATTTTCTTGGACTGCAAGAAGGCGTTTGACACAGTTCCACACAAGAGATTGGTGCAAAAACTGGAGGACCAAGCAGGGATAACAGGGAAGGCACTACAATGGATCAGGGAATACTTGTCAGGAAGACAGCAGCGAGTCATGGTACGTGGCGAGGTGTCAGAGTGGGCACCTGTGACCAGCGGGGTCCCGCAGGGGTCAGTCCTAGGACCAGTGCTGTTTCTGGTATTTGTGAACGACATGACGGAAGGAATAGACTCTGAGGTGTCCCTGTTTGCAGATGACGTGAAGTTGATGAGAAGAATTCACTCGATCGAAGACCAGGCAGAACTACAAAGGGATCTGGACACGCTGCAGACCTGGTCCAGCAATTGGCTCCTGGAGTTCAATCCCACCAAGTGCAAAGTCATGAAGATTGGGGAAGGGCAAAGAAGGCCGCAGACGGAGTACAGTCTAGG
>NC_069464.1:10633704-10694739 GCF_026875155.1 Cherax quadricarinatus
TTTCAAAATATGCAAAACAACCACTCTGAAAGAATAGAGAAATTCCAAGCGCTTTCGTGACTACTCACATTATCAAGGAACTATGAAAGTGAAGCATCCAAGGAAGCTATATAAGGGGTCGGCCAGCACCTCACTATCAGATCCCACAACGGTTAAACACGTGACGCGCGGCGAGCCAACTTGGATAGGTCCTTTGCAAAACTCACCCCCAAGCTATTTGATGATAAATTAGACACATGTGCAACTCTTGGGTATCTTTATTGAGGAAACGTTTCGCCACACAGTGGCTTCATCAGTCCATACAAAGGAGAATCTTAAAGAACAGGAGGAGAATGAGGTAATCAGTCCCTCAACCTTGAGTCGATGTGGTCAGTCCATCTATTCAAGATTGATGGACTGACCACATCGACTCAAGGTTGAGGGACTGATTACCTCATTCTCCTCCTGTTCTTCAAGATTCTCCTTTGTATGGACTGATGAAGCCACTGTGTGGCGAAACGTTTCCTCAATAAAGATACCCAAGAGTTGCACATGTGTCTAATTTATCAACATGTCGGTTCTCTGAACCATTCATCTACAAACCCAAGCTATTTATTTGTCCAGTGTATTATTAAATTCTACCCAAATTCTATTAATTATAAATGGATCTAATTTATATAAACCAAAGGAAATATTCATATTATTGTCAAAACTGCTTTTTATGAAACAAGATTCAATTATATTCCTGTCGACCATGGACTTGCTTGATACTACTTTCTCAACTTTTTGAAAATCAATTGGATGGTTAAAATCTCTTACATGAATAAATAGAGCATTGGAATCTTGTCCAGTTCTAATGCTATATTTATGTTGTTTTAATCTTAGTTCGAGATTTTTACCAGTTTGACCGTAAAAAACTTTATCGCAAATTTTACAAGGAATCTTATAGACACATCCATCAGCATTTTGGGGGGAATTCTTAATCAAAAGTTTTTTTTACTGTATCAAGATTTTTGAATACAACTTTAATATTAAAAGTCTTAAGAAGAGAAGGCATATCAACCAAGTTGAGACATCTGTGGCCGTGGCCAAGTGGTCTAGAGCGTCACATGGGAAACCTTGCCCGCCTCCCCAGACGTCGTTTGGAATCCTGCTTACTGCGATCTGTGTGTACACTCACCTAATTGTGGTTGCAGGGGTCGAGACTCGGCTCCTGGCCCCCATCTCTTCTCTGAGTGCTACTAGGTTCTCTTTCTCCCTGCTCCATGAGCTTTATCATACGTCATGTTAAAGCTGTATGGTTCCTGCTTCCACTACCTCACTTGCTAGGCTGTTCCACTGCCTGACAACTCTATGACTGAAGAAATACTTCCTAACATCCCTTTGACTCAGATGAGTCTTCAACTTCCAATTGTGACCCCTTGTTTCTGTGTCCCATCTCTGGAACATCCTCTCCCTGTCCATCTTGTCTATTCCACGCAGTATTTTGTATGCCGTTATCATGTCTCCCCTAACCCTCCTGTCCTCCAGTGTCGTCAGGCCGATTTCCCTTAACCTTTCTTCGTAGGACATTCCCCTTCGCTCTGGAACTAACCTTGTCGCAAATCTTTGCACTTTCTCTAATTTCTTGACGTGCTTGATCAAGTGTGGGTTCCAAACAGGTGCTGTGTGTACTCACCTAATTGTGGTTGCAGGGGTAGATACTCAGCTCCTGGACCCGCCTCATCACTGATCGCTACTAGGTCCTCTCTCTGCTTCCAGAGCCTTGTCGTACCTCGTCTTAAAGCTATGTATGGTTTCTGCCTCCACTACATCACTTGTTAGGCTATTCCACTTCCTGACGACTCTATGACTGAAGAAATACTTCCTAACATCCCTATGACTCGTCTGAGTCTTCAGCTTCCAATTGTGACCCATTGTTTCTGTGTCCCCTCTCTGCAACAACCTGTCTCTCTCTACCTTATCTATTTCACGCAGTATTTTGTATGTCGTTATCATGTCTCCCCTGACCCCCCTGTCCTGTGTGTTAGTTGTGTGTGTGTGTGTGTGTGTGTGTGTGTGTGTGTGTGTTGTGTGTGTGTGTGTGTGCGTGCGTGTGTTATGTAGCAGATCCATCTACCAATTTTTCCTGTTATTCCTTTATCAAGCACTTTGTGCACTATTACATCGTAGTCGCACTTGTCGAAGGCTTTTCCAAAGCCTGTGTATACTACATCTGCATTTTGTTTATCTCCTAAAATAAACCCAGTGAGAAGCAGGGGTGCTGTGGGGACAATAAGGGAACACTGTATCAACATCCGGGGTCCCAGACTATTCAACATCTTACCAGAAGATATCAGAAACACTGCTGGAACAAGTGTAGAAGCCTTCAAGAGGAAACTGGACAAGTATCTTCACCAGGTGCCCGATCAACCAGGCCGTGATGGATATGTGGCGCAGCGGACCTCCAGCAGCAACAGCCTAGTTGACCAGGCAAGCACCAGACGAGCCTGGCCCATGGCCGGGCTCAGAAAGTAGAGAAACATCATTTATGGTGTTTAGTAGTTCTGAGCAAATGAGCGACTCTGACGTAACCCCCCCCCCCTTGATGCCTGTTATTAAGTCTGTCTCATTTGAACAGGTTATATCCTGGGATCCATATTTCGTTGTCAGAATGTTCCTTTATGTGGGTCTCTGTGAAAGCTTCAATATTTAGTTGTCAGAATGTTCCTTTATGTGGGTCTCTGTGAAAGCTTCAATATTTAGTTGTCAGAATGTTCCTTTATGTGGGTCTCTGTGAAAGCTTCAATATTTAGTTGTCAGAATGTTCCTTTATGTGGGTCTCTGTGAAAGCTTCGTAAAAACATTGATGTAAGGAATTTTGTTGTTGACGGCTTTAGACCCTGTATGTTTGCGAAGATATATGTCGTTATAGTGATGGAATTTATAGGGGGGGTTTATTTGCTGGTTTTAATATCTGTTGTCCTGGAGTGGAGGCCAGTGACTGTGCCTCTGCTCTACATGTGTTTTCAGTTGGTGTAAGATTTCTGTCTTTTCTTGCCAGTCTTTTTTCCTTCCTGGCACGGAAAAAAAAAACCCACCTTCTCTGGAGAGGTTATGGCTCCCTTTTGTTTCCCATAGTCCGGCTGGTCTGTGTCTTCTTGTCCCCTTTAAATGTGCTGGCAGTATACGTTGTAGCATTATCTTTCATGGAGTGACGAGTGACATTTCTGGGTGAAAAAAAGCTGCAGGAAGGGGCTCCAGTGTACAAATCTCTGGCCTCTGCTTTAGGCCAGGAGACTGACCACCTCAAAATAACCTCTCCATTTGGTTAATGGGTAATGGGGTTGTAAGTCTATCGATTACACTAGGGTCATTTAGGCTACAAGTAACTTATTAGGCGGGTCAGCGAGCCACCAGCAGCAACAGCCTGGTTGACCAGGCAAGCACCGAGTGAGGAAGCCTGATGTACTGGTGGAACGTTTCCATAGTAATGATACACGAATGTTATAGCTATCAACAGCCTGGTTGATCTGGCGCTTGCTGCAGCTAATGATAGCAGTCTAATTCCTTGGATTAAGAGCCTTTGTGGGTGATGAAGGCATCTTCCTCGAGGGGGAGGGGAGTATAGGAGGATGTTTTTTACTTTAAGACTGTGTGTTTTATAGCCTTAACACGGAAAGCCTTTGTACGTTGTGGTTTAATGTCTGGCTAATAGCTCCATATACTCCGACCCTTGCACATCACTCTACCATTCCACAACCTTGCTGCTCTCTTTCCTCTTTACTCCCTCCCCATTCTCCACCACCCCTCATCCATTTCCCTCACGTCCTACACTAATGTTTCCTCCCTAACCAAATTCTCCCTCCCTCTCTCCCTTAACCCAAATTCTTATTTTTTCTTTTCATCTCCCCTAACCATACTCCCCCTCAGCCATTCTGTCTCAGTCTGTCTGTCTGTCTGTCTGTCTGTCTGTCTCTCTCTCTCTCTCTCTCTCTCTCTCTCTCTCTCTCTCTCTCTCTCTCTCTCTCTCTCTCTCTCTCTCTCTCTCTCTCTCTCTCTCTCTCTCTCTCTCTCTCTCTCTCTCTCTTTACACACGGTTTGACAAGGTTAGATTAAGGATCCCTAGTTTTATTGACAAGCTACTTACAAGTTAAGGATTCCTAACTTTATTGACAAGCTAAAAGCTGTTACCTACATCAGCTGATTTGAAAGCATTTTTATTGTTATGAAACATACAAGTAAGGAACAGGATGAAGTTGGAGTCATCTGTGGGCCAGCATTTTCATTTGATCAACTGACTTTATCTCGTTGACATCATAATGCTGTACGAATGTGTTCCAGACTCGAGTCATCCTTGGGATAAATGATCTCAGATGAAGTGATGTTCCGGAGAAGGGGACAGCCAGAGTGAAGTTGCTGCTTTCTGTCCATCTTGTGGTATAGAAGCTTGCTTCTCGCTGTCCTCGAAATGGAGCCAAGTGTGGTACTTTGACAATATTGGCCTTGTATATAACGGTAAGGCCACCCACATCCCTCCTGTGTTGAAGGCTCTGCTGAAATGACAGATCTATCCAGGATGGGTCCAGGCGAGAGATGAGACGTCTTGCTCTGTTCTCTACTCTGTCAAGCAGTCGAAGATGAGGGGGGGGGGGCAGGCAAACCAAGAAAGTGGAGCATACTCAAGTTGTGAACGTACATGTGCCTCATACAGAATCTTGCAACCCCTACTGTCAAGCAGATGCGAGATACGTCGAAGTGCTGTAAGCTTCCTGGCTGCCTTATTTGCAAGATTTACAACATGGTTCTTTATTGTGAGTTTGGAGTCAAATTTCACCCCAAGAATATCAACTTCTTCCCCAGGTACCAACACACTCCCATTCATACTTAGTACTGCTCCAGCATTTCCATCATGGTACCTAGAGACCATCTTCATTAGTGTTTTCTCAGGTGCAAATGTTACTTGCCATCGGTTTCCCCAAGCTGATATAGCTCTTAGCTGGTGATTGATGTAGCTTAGACCAGCTGGCATTTCTTCTCTTGGATAAGTAAATGTCAGAGTAGAGTCGTCTGCATATGCATGTGATTCTGGGATGAGATGAAGAAGGTCATTGAAGTAGACATTCCATAACACTGATCCCAGCACACTTCCTTGTGGAACACTTGCCTCAATAGGATGTCTTGCTGATTCTGTTCCATTGAGAATTACCCTTAGAGATATACTATGAAGGTAATCACTGGGGAGACATAGCATAGAGCCTGCAGTTCCCAGTGCTTGCAGTTTTGCCAAGAGGCCCTGGTGCCACACTCGGTCGAAAGCACCAGCAATGTCCAATGCTACCATACAGCTGACTTTGGATTCATCCATTGACTAGTGCAATTTAGCGGAGGTTTAACAACAAATCAGCAACATAGTAACCTTTCCTGAAGCCATATTGACGGTCACAAAGTAGTGAGTGGTAGTCAAAAAACTTTCATTTGTCTTGAGATTATTGTCTCAAGGATCTTGCCAGTGATTGACAAGAATGACACTGGTTTATAGTTGCTGATTTCTGCTCTGCTCTTTTTTTTGTGAACAGGGACTACGTTTGGCTCTTTCCACAGAGAATGTCATTTACACTGTACTAGACAGTGCTGAAAGATGCGAGTTAGAGGTGCTGCTAGCTGGTCTACACATCTCGGCAATCTTGGGCTCAGCTTGTCTGGGCCCACAGCCTTTTCTCTCTGCCTCTTTTTTTACACAGGGTTTGACAAGGTTAAGGATCCCTAGTTTTATTGACAAGCTATTTGCAGGTTAAGGATTCCTAACTTTATTGGCAAGCTAAGAGCTGTTACCTACATCAGCTCATTTGAAAGCATTTTTATTGTTATGAAACATACAAGTAGGGTTCAGGATGACGTTGGAGCCATCTGTGGGCCAGCATTTTCATTTGATCAACTGACGTTATCTCGTTAACATCATTATGCTGTACGTATGTGTTACATACTCGAGTCTTCCTGGGTATATATGATCTCGGATGAAGTGATGCTCCGGAGAAGGGGACAGCCAGAGTGTAGTTACTGCTTTCTGCCTGTCTTGTGGTATAGAAGCCTGGTTCACGCTGTCCTCGAAGTGGATCCAAGTGTGGTACTTTGACAATATTGGCCTTGTACATAACAGTAAGGCCACTCATATCCCTCCTGTGTTGAAGGCTTTGCTGAAATGACAGATCTATCCAGGATGGGTCCAGGCGAGAGATGAGACGTCTTGCTCTGTTCTCCACTCTGTCAAGCAGTCGAAGATGAGAGGGGGGTGGGGCAGGCAAACCAAGAAAGTGGGGCATACTCAAGATGTGAGTGTACTTGTGCCTCCTACAGAATCTTGCAACCCCTACTGTCAAGCAGATGCGAGATACGGCAAAGTGCTGTAAGCTTCTTGGCTGCTTTGTTTGCTAGATTTACAACATGGTTCTTCATGGTTAGTTTGGAGTCAAATATCACCCCAAGGATATCAACTTCTCCAGGTGCCAACCCCCTCCCATTTATCCTTACTACTTCACCAGCATTACCATCATGGTGCCTAGAGATCATCATCATTGGCGTTTTCTCAGGTGCAAATGTTACTTGCCATCTATTTCCCCAAGCTGATATAGCTCTCAGCTGGTGATTGATGTAGCTTAGAGCAGCTGGCATTTCTTCTCTTGGATAAGTGAATGTCAGTGTACAGTCGTCTGCATATGCATGTGATTCTGGGATGAGATGAAGAAGGTCGTTGAAGTAGACCTTCCATAACAATGGTCCCAGCACGCTTCCTTGTGGAACACTTGCCCCAATAGGATATCTTGCTGATTCCGTTCCATTGAGAACTACCCTTAGAGTTCTACCATGAAGGTAATCACTGAGGAGACATAGCGTAGAGCCTGCTTGAAGTTTTGCTAAGAGGCCCTGGTGCCACACCTGGTCGAAAGCACCAGCAATGTCCAGTGCTACCACACAGCTGACTTAGGATTCATCCAGTGACTGTTGCCACTTAGTGGAGAGGTTTAACAACAAATCAGCAGCAGAGTAACCTTTTCTGAAGCCATATTGACGATCACAAAGTAGTGAGTGGTAGTCAAAAAACTCTGTCATTTGTCTTGAGATTATTGTCTCGAGGATCTTACCAGTGATTGACAGGAGTGACACTGGTCTGTAGTTGTTTATTTCTGCTCTGCTCTTCTTTTTGTGAACATGGACTACATTTGCCTCTTTCCACAGAGAGGGCCATTTACACTGTACTAGGCAGTGCTGAAAGATGCGAGTTAGAGGTGCTGCTAGCTGGTCTGCACATCTTCTCAGCAATTTTGGGCTCAACTTGTCTGGTCCCACAGCCTTTTCTTGGTCAAGCGATTTAAGAAGGAAATGCACCTCCTCCTGCCTTATTGCCACCTGGAGTTTACCTGGAGTTTACCTGGAGAGAGTTTCGGGGGTCAACGCCCCCACGGCCCGGTCTGTGACCAGGCCTCCTGGTGGATCAGCGCCTGATCAACCAGGCTGTTGCTGCTGGCTGCACGCAAACCAACGTACGAGCCACAGCCCGGCTGATCAGGAACTGACTTTAGGTGCTTGTCCAGTGCCAGCTTGAAGACTGCCAGGGGTCTGTTGGTAATCCCCCTTATGTGTGCTGGGAGGCAGTTGAACAGTCTCGGGCCCCTGACACTTATTGTATGGTCTCTTAACGTGCTAGTGACACCCCTGCTTTTCATTGGGGGGATGGTGCATCGTCTGCCAAGTCTTTTGCTTTCGTAATGAGTGATTTTCGTGTGCAAGTTCGGTACTAGTCCCTCTAGGATTTTCCAGGTGTATATAATCATGTATCTCTCCCTCCTGCGTTCCAGGGAATACAGGTTTAGAAACCTCAAGCGCTCCCAGTAATTGAGGTGTTTTATCTCCGTTATGCGCGCCGTGAAAGTTCTCTGTACATTTTCTAGGTCGGCAATTTCACCTGCCTTGAAAGGTGCTGTTAGTGCAGCAATATTCCAGCCTAGATAGAACAAGTGACCTGAAGAGTGTCATCATGGGCTTGGCCTCCCTAGTTTTGAAGGTTCTCATTATCCATCCTGTCATTTTTCTAGCAGATGCGATTGATACAATGTTATGGTCCTTGAAGGTGAGATCCTCCGACATAATCACTCCCAGGTCTTTGACGTTGGTGTTTCGCTCTATTTCGTGGCCAGAATTTGTTTTGTACTCTGATGAAGATTTAATTTCCTCATGTTTACCATATCTGAGTAATTGAAATTTCTCATCGTTGAACTTCATATTGTTTTCTGCAGCCCACTGAAAGATTTGGTTGATGTCCGCCTGGAGCCTTGCAGTGTCTGCAATGGAAGACACTGTCATGCAGATTCGGGTGTCATCTGCAAAGGAAGACACGGTGCTGTGGCTGACATCCTTGTCTATGTCGGATATGAGGATGAGGAACAAGATGGGAGCTAGTACTGTGCCTTGTGGAACAGAGCTTTTCACCGTAGCTGCCTCGGACTTTACTCTGTTGACGACTACTCTCTGTGTTCTGTTAGTGAGGAAATTATAGATCCATCGACCGACTTTTCCTGTTATTCCTTTAGCGCGCATTTTGTGCGCTATTACGCCATGGTCACACTTGTCGAAGGCTTTTGCAAAGTCTGTATATATTACATCTGCATTCTTTTTGTCTTCTAGTGCATTTAGGACCTTGTCGTAGTGATCCAGTAGCTGAGACAGACAGGAGCGACCTGTTCTAAACCCATGTTGCCCTGGGTTGTGTAACTGATGGGTTTCTAGATGGGTGGTGATCTTGCTTCTTAGGACCCTTTCAAAGATTTTTATGATATGGGATGTTAGTGCTATTGGTCTGTAGTTCTTTGCTGTTGCTTTACTGCCCCCTTTGTGGAGTGGGGCTATGTCTGTTGTTTTTAGTAACTGAGGGACGACCCCCGTGTCCATGCTCCCTCTCCATAGGATGAAAAAGGCTCGTGATAGGGGCTTCTTGCAGTTCTTGACGAACACAGAGTTCCATGAGTCTGGCCCTGGGGCAGAGTGCATGGGCATGTCATTTAACCACTGACAGTTTTGACACAGTTCTTGCAGAGGGTCCCTTGCTGGATCAGGAACTTGCATTTTGGTAGCAAAGTGTTCAGCAAAGAGGTCTACCTTCTCTTGACTCACTCTCACACACACTCTCTCTCTCTCTCAGCATGATACTGGAGATAAACTACCATCATTCCCATATGTCTATCTGGATACCGGGAGTCTACCTGGAGGTTATTCCGGAGATCAACGTCCCCACGGCCCGGTCCACGACCAGGCCTCCCGGTGGATCAGGGCCTGATCAACCAGGCTGTTACTGCTGGCCTCACGTAGTCCAACGTACGAACCACAGCCCGGCTGATCCGGCACTGACTTTAGGTATCTGTCCAGCTCCCTCTTGAAGGCAGCCAGGGGCCTATTGGTAATTCCCCTTATGCTTGGTAGGAGGCTGTTGAGCAGTCTTGGACCCCAGACACTTATGGTGTTTTCTCATAGTGTACCAATGGCTCCCCTACTTTTAATTGGGGGCATTTTGCATCGCCTGTCCAGTCTTTTACTTTCGTAGGGAATGATTTCTGTGTGCAGATTCGGGACCATTCCTTCTAGGATTTTCCAAGTGTAGATTATGATGTATCTCTCTCTCTCCTGCGTTCCATCGAGTACAAGTCTAGTGCTTCCAAGCGTTCCCAGTAGTTAAGGTGCTTGATAGAACTTATACGTGCAGTAAAGGATCTCTGTACACTTTCAAGATCCATCTCCCCACTTTGCCATTTATTCCTTTAGCACGTATTTTGTGCGCTATTACGCCATGATCGCACTTGTCAAACGCTTTTGCAAAGTCTGTGTATATTACACCTGCATTCTGTTTTTCTTCCAGTGCATCCAAGGCCATATCATAGTGATCCAGTAGTTGTGAGAGGCAGGAGCGACCTGCCCTGTAAAAATGTTGCCCTGGATTGTGCAGTTTTTAGGAATCCAGGTGGTTTGCAATCATTCTTCTTAGCACTCTTTCAAAGATTTTTATGATGTGGGACGTCAGACATTTGAAAATTGGTGGAGTATGCCGGCGGGAGTGGGAACTTGTTATCATTCTTACTGCTGCCTTTTTCTGGGTTATTAGGGGTTTTAGGTGACTGGATGTTGTTGATCCCCATGCACAAATTCCATATGTAAGATAAGGGTATATGAGTGAATGATAGTGTCAGGAGAGCTGATTGTGGAACGTAGTACCTTATCTTTGATAGTATGCCTACAGTCTTGGAGATTTTCTTGGTGATTTGTTGTGTGTGTCCGGAACTTAAGGCTACTGTCAAGGTGGATACCTAGGAATTTTCCCTCTGTGAGTCTTGTGACTGATGATCCGTTTAGCGTTATGTTAATTGGATCATTTGCAGCTTTGTTTCCAAACTGAATGAAATAGATTTTATCAGTATTCAGGGTAAGTTTGTTAATCATCCAGGCAGATATTTTCTGCAATTCGGCATTGACTGTGTTTGCTAGTATGACTGTGTTTGCGTGGGAAAAGACATATGTAGTGTCATCTGCAAATAATATGGGTTTGAGTAGCTGTGATGCATTCGGTAGATCATTGATGTAGATGAGAAAGAGGAGTGGTCCAAGGTAGACAGTTTTCCAAGGTGTGAGTTGGGGTTCATCTGATTTTGTTAGTTTGATTGTTTTGATTTTGGATTTTAGTTCCAAGAATTTCAGATAGTTTTCCAGTTTTTTTTCGTATCACCTTTGATGTTATGTAATCTTTTTTCATAATACAATTTTTTAGACCTTCTTATCAGGCTGGTAAGTGCTGACGAGTAACGTTTAGACTGTTCTCTAGTTATTTGACCCATTCTATACTGTTTTTCATATTTGTGCTTTGTGTTAATGGATCTGAGGATGCTTGGTGTTATCCAGGGATTATTCAGTATCTTTGCTGTGATCTGTTTAGTTTTTGGGGGGCAATGTTTGTTATAGAGGCTTTGGGCTTTTTTTAGAAAATTATTTATACATTCATTCATATCTGCATATGTTTCAAGCTCATTTTGCCAATCGATGTTATTCATAGCTGCTATGAAGTTGTTAACTACTGTCTCGTTATGTAGTCTGAAGGTTACTTTAGTAATGTCTTGTGGCAGTTTGCCCAGATTAGTTATGAGAAAGGTTGGGTAGTGGTCTGTAGTGTTGTCCGTGATTATGTCTGATTTTAAAGGGGATATTGTGTTTGTCCAGATGTGGTCTATTAAGGAGATGCTTGTCTCGGTGATTCTTGTAGGTTTAGATATTGCTGGTAGCAACAGGCAGTTACTCATTGTGTTTGTGAATTTGGTTACTTGTGGGTCCTGGTCGTGTAGTATGTTTATGTTGAAATCTCCTGTTAGTAGTAGTTGGTCTTTATTCATGTGTACATCAGTAATCATGTTTCCTAGTGTTTCACTAAAGTGATAAATGTTTGACTGTGATACTCTGTAGATGTTTATAACTATGAGGGTTTTTTGCAGGTCTCTTGATTTAAATTTGGCTATGATATATTCTCCATGTTCGTCCCTTGTGCAAGATTTATTGATACATTCGAGTTGATTTGAATAGTATATAGGTGTTCCTCCCCCTTGCTGGTCTGTTCTACAGTTGTGTATGACCATGTAGCCAGGAATGGTATAGACATCTGTAATATCAGGCTTAAGCCAGGTTTCTGTGAGTGTGATGATTGATATATTGGAATGAAGGGAACTGAGTAATGCTGTGAGGTCATCATAATGTTTGCTCAAGGATCTGACATTGTAGTTAAAGATGGTTATGTTATTGTTTGCACTCAGTAATGTCTTTGCTTGGTCTGCTGTGTAGTAATTACAGTTACTGGTTGATTCATGTATTTCATTTAGTAAAAAGTTTACATCGGGATCTATGTCTGTAATCACAGGATGAGAGTAATTTTACAAACTAGATTTTCTGAGTAAAATAATATAAGATTTATAGTGAATCTACAACTAGACTTATGAATAAGACTCCGTAATTATTCTAAAACTTGTAAAAATTTAAAAGAAAAAGGGATTATTACAGAATAGATAATTCAGTTATACACTTAAGTATCTAATAGCACCTTAATTATCTTAACAAATGTGAATTTATGAACTACGGTAGACATTTACAGCTAAAATAAAGGAGTTAGTGAATATAATAAAAGAATGTATTAAAAACAAAATCAGTATCACCTGAGGTAATCAATAGCACCTCGAGTATTTTAATAAATGTGACTATATGGACAAGAGGGGAAAAAAATATTATATCTCCTGAAAGTAGCCCTTTAATTGTTGTTAGAACAAGGAGTATAGCAATTACTGAATAAAGGGCGGTACTATGTATTGGTATATAGAGAATTATTTCAGGAGAAATGTAAAAAGGGACTAAATTAAGTAGTGGTCATAGCAACCTTTAAATAGATTGACACTATGATATGAAATTAATCTGAGAGTAAGATTTGCCTTAACCGTGATTAACCGTGTCCTTAATAGATAACAGTCATGCAGATCCTAGTATGGTCTGCAAAGGATGACACGGTGTAAAAGGATGACACGGTGTTTATTGATCTGTTAGTTTTAGCCTGCCCGAAATGCTCTACATAACCAGGGGCTTTCCTCGGGTAATGTTAAATGTCATCCAACTGTAAAAACTATATAATTGTGCAAATAAATTATTTATTGTTGTTATAGGCAACAGAGTTTGCATAAAATAATTTAAATCACAACTATATGAAAGTATAACCAGGATAGGTAAAGATTAAATCCACGGGAGCGGAGGGAGCATCAGGCAGACTACACGAGGGTCATTAAGGCTACATCTCACATGTTCACCACCAGTTGAGAATACTTTAATATCTAAAATAGTGATTAGTGTAAACTCTTGTCTTATACGCTGAGACGTACACCTCACGGTGTGTGTGTATATATATATATACCTCTTTCAGATTACATACCCAGATATTAAATAGTAAAGAAGGGAGATAGATCAAGCCATCTTGATAGTATATCCATACTGTTGATACTCTCCTCCTCCCTTTCAGTCCTTTCTTCCCACCCACTCCTCGCCACCCCTCCCTGCTTACCTTAGGGCACACACGTCTCAGCCCCATAATATAATATCTTTATTTACTATATGAACAAGGTATACAGACCATAGCTGACATCAGTGACATACTACTATATAGAAAGCCGCTTGTTATGCTGAGCATTTCCTGCAAATTAGGTCAGTTTTTGTCCCAGGATGTGACCCACACCAGTCCACTAACTCCAGGGTACCCATTTTACTGATGGGTGAACATAGACAACCGGTGTAAAGAAACATGCCCAATGTTTCTACCCTCTTTGGGAATCGAACTCAGACCCTCGCCGTGTGAAGCGAGAGCTTTAGCCACCACGCCATCTTGGACGATGGGATATGACAAGGAAACAGCTCTTGTTCCTACTACGTAACTGTTATATAGAACAGGGTAGCAGTACATTGCTCATGTATCAATGTTGCTAAATATAAAACACCTCACCCATAACCACTTGTTTACAGTTGGTGCTTTTGCCACCATCTGTATTGCTTGTGACGTGCCACAAACTGTGAAACATACTTTAACAATTTAACCATGGCTTAAACCTTTCCACCTTTGCTGTGGTTTTTATAATTACCGAGATGCCCGTAGGAACCTCGGGGAACTTTTAATTTTGGTCTTGGTTGCTGCTAGTTATTTTCACTTGGTACGGTATTATTATTATAATAAAAAAGAAGCGCTAAGCCACAAGGGCTATACAGCCTTGGTACGGTAGCATTTGTGTTCATTACTTATGTTTGCTGCTTTTATTGTTTTACTTTATTCTTGTTTTTCTTGTGTGTTCTATATGTGGTTACTGGTATGAACTCTGAGTGATTTTTCAGTCATTACCTGTTAATGTCACCGCTACCACACCTGCTAAACTTACACAAGCTCGCTAGTGGACATTAATAAGACAATTTGGTTCTCTCTCTCTCTCTCTCTCTCTCTCTCTCTCTCTCTCTCTCTCTCTCTCTCTCTCTCTCTCTCTCTCTCTCTCTCTCTCTCTCTCTCTCTCCTCTCTGGTGTTCATTTTACAAGATGGTATATTTTTCACTGATGCATATTTATAGTTTTGTATTGTTCAATGCTTGTTTGTTTTATAAGACGAAGGTGTATCTGTCCATGCGTCTGTACCTGATAAAGTTCAGCCTTGGCCTAAATATTGTATTAAAACGATTTTTCGCTACCAATTTATTTACAGCTACTACCCCATTTTCCCTCTATCCATCCTCTCTCACCTCTCCATCACCATAGTGTTTGGCGTGGGGTGCTGCCCTCATACCAATAATAATAATAATAATCTACAAGTGGTACAGATCTAGCTTACGTCACTGATATAGTATATAGAAAGCCCCTGATTATACAAAGCATTTCTGGCAACGTAGGTTAATCTTGTGTCCCAGGATGCGACCCACAACAGTCAACTAACACCCAGGTACCTACTTATTACTGGGTGAGCAGGGACAGTAGGTGTAATGAAACATGCCCATCGTTTCACCCGTTCAGGGAAGTGATCCCGGACCCCTCAGTATGAAGGATGCTACTAGTGAAGCCACGGGTATATTGTGTGGGCAGTAGCAGCACTAGCAGCAACAGCAGTAGCAACAGCAGTAGCAACAGCAGTAGCAACAGCAGCAGCAGCAGCAACAGCAGTAGTAGTAGTAGTAGCAGCAGCAGCAGCAGCAGCAGCAGAGCAGCAGCATCGCTGAGAACAAAGCGCAATTATGATGCTTGTGAGTAATCCCTCTCATACAGATATCTGAGTGAGTCACCACTACCTGAGGAAGAGATGGCTGGACCCACCCATCCATCCACTCACGTATTCATTAACCCATCCACCAGCCAGCCCATCCACCAGCCCACCTATCCACCAGCTCATCCATCCACCAGCTCATCCATCCACCAGCTCACCCATCCACCAGCTCACCCATCCACCAGCTCACCCATCCACCAGCTCACCCATCCACCAGCTCACCCATCCACCAGCTCATCCATCCACCAGCTCATCCATCCACCAGCTCATCCATCCACCAGCTCGCCCCTCCTCCACCTCCTCCTGCCTCCTAGCTGGAGTAGATTTCAGGGATCACCACTCCCCCATCCCAGACTAGGCCTATATAGGTTTTACATTCCTGGTAAAGACGTGGAAAAGGGACGACCGCATCTTAGGGGATGAGAGTCTTGAAACTTCGCGTCTTGGTGAGTATTGTGCACCGGAACACACTCACTCGCGTCTTGGTGAGTATTGTGCACCGGAACACACTCACTCGTTTGAAAATCTAGTTAAAAAAAGTAATTTATGTTTGTAATAAAACTGACGTTGATTTTTTTTTCAGTAGTATTGTAACATTAAACTGAGGAATTGTAACATGGCGTCTTTTGTAACACTGAATTGTGTTAGCAGTACATGGTACAGTATTGAAGAATATATAATACAGTATTGAATACATAGTACAGTATTGAATACATAGTACAGTATTGAAGAATACACGGGAATACGGATTGTAATTGACGCTTACAATCGATATTGTCAGTTGTTAAGTCTTGGTGAAGTGTTGTAGTGCGTTAGTGTGCGTGTTAGTGCGCTAGTGAGTGCTTTAGGCTGCAGTGTTCCGTGTAGTGTGAGAGAGGTTATGTGATGCATCTTAACCATGATGGAGAGTCTGGAATTCCGCGAGAAGTTGTTATACCCTGGCATCACACCCACCATACACTGCAATACTTGCAAGCCCAACTCCAGGAGACGCCCGCCCCGCCCACGTCCACTCTCCTCGCCCCTCAACGGATACGCCCACACTGGGTAGGTTCTCTCTCTCTTTATTTTATAATTACCTTTATTGTTATTATTATTACTATTATTAATTCTTATTGAAAGGTATGCAGTAAATCCATAGGACTCGCATAGTACCTGAGGAACGGAAGGTAGTCGTATTTGATCCAAAGGTAGCTCCAGTTCCTTGAATCAAGAGCCCATTATCAATACCAAGGACTTGCATTCCTCCTCCACCCCACTTGAAGGGTTGGAAGTTACTGTGATAAGGCAGGATGTAGCCACCTGTGTTAACGTAAGAGCTGCCGACACCAACAGTGATCCATCAGGTTATTCAGAGACGGGGAAGTAAGATTTGTTTGTCATCTTACATGTTCTTGTGACAGTAAATATCAGGAATCTTGCCAGAGTGTAAACCATTTAACAGGCTTCAGTTTAAGACTCGTGAAAGGATGGTAGTACCTTCCCTGGTAGCTATTGTCTACCAATCTGTATGTGTGTGTTTCACTTGTAAGACAGGTTAGTACTATTGTTTACTAACCTCCTGTGTACTCACCGATTTGTGTTTGCGGGGTCGATACTTGGCTCCTGGCCCCGCCTCCTAGACTACATTGATGAGCATCAGAGAGTTCTGGCCTCTTGGGTCTTATCATATTTTACCTTGAAGCTGTGTGTTAAGTCTGCATCCACTGCCTCAACCAAGTCATTCCACTTTTCAACCAGCCTGAGACTAAAGAAATACTTCCATCCCTATGACTCATCTGTGTCTTTTCCACCTGTGTCCTCTTGATGTTCGTCCTCTTAATCTAACCAATCTGTCCTTCTTTGCCCTATCAGTTCCTCTTAAAATTTTGTATGTAGTAATCATGTTTTCTCGTGTCCTTTCTTAAACCTAACGTATCCTGTCCTTTTCTATTCAGCTTAAGATTTTGTATATTCCAATCATGTCACCCCATGTCCTTCTCTTCTAACCTCTCCCCTAACCTAAGCTACCCTTATTGGTTTTGTCCATTCCCCATAAGATTTTGTATATCGTAATCATATCTTCCCTTGATTTTTTTTCAGTCTTAAAGCGAGAAACAAATTGTGTTATATTATAGTTACGCTGTGATTAATTTTCTGTGTATTTACATTTATTTTAAAGGCTAACTATTTTATTTTCTTCTTTCCAGCGAGCCGCACACCAAGCACAGTGAAGAACAAAATGAAAATGGGTAGGTCAATGAAGACTTTTGTAGTGACATGTAACACTCGCCAATCTTGTAATATTTACTTTTGTAATATAGAACTGGTGTGAGAACGAGCCGGTGAGCCCATCAAGTTATCAAACTTTTATAGCACTTCTGCGTTCTGTTTGAGCTTGTATCAGATTACACTATGTAACACAGTTTTAGTTCCTGCCAAGTAAATGTTATCTTCCAAATCCCTTTATTGCAGAACAATACAAAATGCCCATTATTCCTTTTAAACTTTGCTTTTGTGGCTTACAGGGTGAATTTTTTAAAATTTTTTTATTTAATTTCAATATTTGCTAGTTTTGGATGTAAAACAAAAATATAAAATAAATAACACTTACATAAGTAAAAAAAAATTACACATTTTATTTTAAACTTTCTGAAACATATTTACAAAGTTAAAAATGAGCAGTTTTTCTAGATTTGCGAACAGCAACAAATCACTTTCCCGTTTAAGTCTCCAAATGTCTGCCATCATGTTTCCATTATAAGATCCCTGATATCTGTGTTCCAAGTTTATTATATCTTGGTAGAAGCGCTCCCCTTGCTCCTCTGAGTATACTCCCATATTCTCCTTGAAATTGTCAAGGTGAGCATCAAGGATATGGACCTTAAGGGACATCCTACAGCTTATCTGACCATAGCTTTTTACCAAGGTCTCAACAAATTCCACATAATTGTCAGCCTTGTTGTTGCCCAGACAGCCATGAGCTACACCAACAAAACTCTCCCAGGCTTCCTTTTCCTTCGCTGTGAGCTGCTTTGGAAATTTTGAGCACTCCATGATTTTCCTGACTTGTGGTTCAGTGAAGATACCAGGCTTCACCTTTGCCTCTGATAGCTTGGGAAATAAGTCTTGAAGATACTTGAAGGCTGCAGACTCTTTGTCAAGAGCTGTAACAAACTGTTTCATTAGCCCTAGTTTGATGTGTAATGGAGGGAACAGAACCTTTTGAGGATCCACCGATGGTTTATGTTTGATATGTCTTCCTACTCAGAACTTAGTCCTTTGAGGCCAGTTCTTCCTCTGGTAATGTGCTGTTCTGTCTCTACTATCCCAGTGACAGAGATAACAGGGAAACTTGTTAAAGCCTCCTTGTAGTCCCATCAAAAATCCCACCATTTTGAAGTCTCCAATAACCTCCCAGCCATACTTATCATAGTTCAAAGCTTCCAGTAGAAGTTTGACACGGTTGTAGTCTTCCCTAAGATGCACTGATCATAAGAGTCAAGGGAAAAGATGGATATTTGTTCCCATTGTGCAGAAGTACAGCTTTTAGGCTACTGGAAGAGCTGTCAATGAAGAGTCTCCACTCATCTGGATTGCACGCAATTCCAATTGCATCAAACAGGCCTGATACATCATTACAGTAGCACAACTTGTCTTCATTAGTGAAAAAGCTTGAGAAATGTTGGTGACGTTTTCTTTGGCTTGTCACTTGCACACTTTCATCTACCAGGTCCCACTCCTTGAACCTTCAAATCAAAAGCTCAGCATTTGACTTTGTCAAACCAAGATCTCTGATAAGGTCATTGAGGTCTGTTTGGTTTGGATAATAAGGAATCCTCCCAACAGCTGCATCTGTGAGATCATAGTCTTGTTCACTGTGTTCATTTTCTGATTTGCTACTTTCTTCTTCTGACGGTTGACTTCTTTCTGGAGGTGTACGTACAGGAAGATCAGTACTGTTTGGTACTGGTGCAATAGAAGAGGGAAGGTCTGGATAAGAAATAGCAGGTGCATTTTTCCCAGTTCGGCGTTAGGAAGGATCCACTAGGCAGAAGTAGCAGTTGGTTGAGTGATCAGTGGGTTCACGTTGTAAGGATCCACCAGGCAGAAATAACAGTTGGTTGAGTGATCAGTGGGTTCACGCTGTATTCTATTAACAGTAAACTTCATGACTCTTTTTTCTTACCTTGCATTGTTGTCTTACAATGTTCACAAGCAACATGAGGCGCCCAGGTCTTGTTTTGATTCCCAATGGCATGCCAAAATATGCTTCGTAAGCTTCACACATTTTTTTTAGATACTGTTACAGAGAACTTCTTTGCTCTTGTTATAATAAATTGACCACATATGTAGCAGAATGGATCTGGAAAATGATTGCAGCCTCTTGATGCCATTTCACTTCTGATGCGTCTTCTCAGGTAGCCAGAGCTAAACTGAATGCTGGTTTGTGAGCCCCTGTTTTTATATTTGCCAAGCAAAGCCCTAGAACATAATTGTTTTACATCAGTCTTTCTTGAAAGTGTTCCAGAAGTGTCCTGACCACAAAAGCAAATTTCTGGCATCAGAATTGCTTTTTTAAAGTTTGTTTAGTTATAAAGAATTGGGAAATGATGCTTATTTCCCAGGAACACGACAAAAGTGAAATTTTGTTACATAGTGTTATCTAATGATCACAGGATATATGTATACACCCAGAGGTGTATGTTTCTCAACGTGTATGTGCTGAGAAACTACTCTTATCATTATTTTATGTATTAAAGTAGTCTTGTCTGGTGGTAAAAATTTGACGTGTAGCGTGAATGACTCTCATAGAGTAGATAAACTACCCCACTCTCCCACCATAAACCATTTAATGGTTAGGTAATGGTAAGCTATTACTCTGTTGTTGACACTAATGGTAAGATTCAGTAAAAGTCTATTTGTAATTTTAATTAGTGTATAATTAGGCACTGTATGGGATGGTGTGTATGGTAGGTCGTCTGGTGTACCTGTCACAAGTTGAGTTTTTCTACCTAGTCTCTTTAATACGTCAATTTCTGAATTCTTTCAGTTTTTCCTCGTACTATTTTATATACTTTAAACTGAGTTGAGTTAGTTTATGTTACATAAACCTGTGGCAGTCACCCTCTCCTCCTTCTCTTCTTTCCTGGCACCATCAAGTGTTTAGAGTGCCAGGTGGCTCTCTCTCCCCCTCACCGGCGTATGTCACTTTTTTCTTAGTCTCATAAACCATTTCTCCCTCCCCTCCCCTCTCTTCCCTTCCCTTCTTCCACCCTTTCCTCCCTCCTTGCGTTTCCCTCCCTCTTATTGTTAGCTGGGAAGGAGTGAGCTCTCTAGCTCTTGGTTCATTATGAGCGGAAGAGCTCAGCCTGCTGTCAGCAGCTATCAGAAATATTACCCAGACACTAAGAGAGGCTTTAAAGCAGCTCCAGCAGAAACAGCCTGGTTGACCAGGCAAGCACCAGACGAGCCTGGACCATGGCCGGGCTCCGAGAGTAGTGAAACTCTCGAAAATCTTCAAAGGTATATCAGAGGTAAAGTTCAACCTGAGATTATGCTGGCTGTGTAGTGCCTGAAGGTACAACTGTTACTGAAGTGCAAGATATGGGAGAGAGTGTAAACTAAAGTCAGTGAAAAGCAGAGGTGCTGGAGGCACATTGAGAGAGCACTATCAACATCAATGGTCCCAGACTATTCAACATCTTAACAGAAGATATCAGAAACACTGCTGGGACAAGTGTAGAAGTCTTCTAGAGGAAACTGGACAGGTGCTAGATCAACCAGGCTGTGATGTATATGTGGTTCAGTGGACCACCAGCAGCAACGACCTGGTTAATCAGGCACCAGGGCCGGGCAGCGGGAGTAGAAACTCTCTCGAAACTCATCAAAGGTATATGAAAAGTAGGTTTGTGACTAGGTCTTTCATTCAGAATTCAGATAAAATCAAAGTGAAACGGTTGGTGAGGGTAGTGAAAGGTCAAGGAATTATGCAAGGGGTGGCCGTGTATCCAACGTATGATTGGGGGGTTATTTGGAAAGATTTTAGTAAGCTTCGGATACCGGCTAGAGTAAGAGAATTAGTATATAGGTTTATTGCATCTCTCTCTTCACTGTAGACAATACAATTCCAATACTTTGAGGCATTACCTCTAGTTAAAATATTTTATTGGTTCAGTGTGGACATAAATACTGTGTTTTACGGTGAACAAGACGCTCCAGTGTCGAGGACGCCCCCTCCCCCCCCCTGCCTATATCCTAATTCTGATTGGCTAAATTTTTGAGGAAAAATATCGTACTCATTTTTTTCTAGCTCTGATCTCTCTCCCGCTCTGAACGGTGCTGTCAACACTGAATAGTACTCTTAAGTGAGGGAGCACAAGTGATTTGAATAGTTCTCAGTAGTAGTAACCAGTTACCAGTAACCAGTGTACCAGTAGTTGACTCACTACCAACCGTCTCTGCCTGAGTCACTGTCTGTATTCATATTGTGCTGACCACAGCAGTTTTCAAAGACCCCCTCACATATGGGTACTGTGGGCAGTCAGTCTGACGAGAGTGAGCAAGGAGATAGGTACGGCTGTTTGGGCGCTACCCACATTATCCGTAATTATACGTACTTCCAGCCTACGTGAGTATTACTTTACCCTATCCACGTGTTCGAACCCCACATGATAAATTCTCAGTAGTAGTAACCAGTTACCAGTGTACCAGTAGATGACTCACTACCAACCGTCTCTGCCTGAGTCACTGTTTGTATTCATATTGTGCTGACCACAGCAGTATTCAAAGACCCCCTCACATATGGGTACTGTGGGCGGCCAGTCAGTCATACGAGTGAGCAAGGAGGCAAGGTTATGGCTGTTTGGGCGCTCCCCACATTATCCGTAATTATACGTACTTCCAGCCTACGTGAGTATTACTTTACCCTATCCACGTGTTCGAATCCCACATGATAAATGGTGGCAGCGGTGGGATTGAACTCTTGGATAGTCAAGGTCCATCTGGCTAACCTTCCAGTAGGTTGTTTGTTCTGGAATAAAGGTATCAGTGGAGCATGGTCTGTCAAGACATGAACAGAGTACTGATAAATAATGTCTCGGAAGTGCTTTAAAAACCATACTATTGCTAAAGCTTCTTGCTCAGTTACTGTATAATTACGTTCAGCCTTCGTAAGGACTCGGCTAGCAAATGCAACTGCGTTGTACTTGCCATCGGTCTTCTGAGCTAGTACGGCACCTATGCCAATTGAACTAGCATCAGTTGTCAGATAGAAGGGCTTAGAAAAATCTGGAAATTTCAAAATTGGAGCAGATGTTAGCTTTTCTTTTAGAGTTTGGAATGCTCTTTCTTGACGGAAGGTCCAAACAAAAGGAGCATCTTTCTTAAGCAACTCAGTTAGAGGAGCAGCTATGGAAGAAAATTGGCAATGAAAGATCTATAAAAACCTGCTAAGCCCACAAAGGATCTTACGGCATCAGCAGTTTTGGGTGTTGGAAAATTTAGTACTGCAGTTACTTTACTTTGGTCAGTGGTAACCCCTCTAGGAGTGACTACGTGACCAAGAAACTTAATTTCTGATCTGAAAAATTGACATTTAGACAGTTTGATCTTTAAATTGGCTTCTTCAAGCTTACCAAGTACTACATCAAGTCTTCAAATGTGTATCCACATCTTTAGACATGACGATTACGTCGTCTAAGTACACCATAAGTGCATTACCTATGAGACCTCTAAAGATATTAGTCATGAGCCTTGAGAACGTGATAGGGGAGGATCGTAATCCAAACGCCATACGGAGGAAGTGGTAATGACCTGTAGGAGTGGAGAATGCAGTTAGGTCTTGGCTGTCCTCGTGAAGAGGGACTTGCCAAAACCCTTGTAACAAATCCAGGGTTGAAAAGACTTTATCTCCGATGTTACGTAAAAGATCACCCAGTACAGGAAGTGGGAAGCGATCTGGAATAGTTTTCGCATTTAACTTCCTAAAGTCAATCACTGGGCCCCAAGTACCATCCTTCTTAGGTACTAGGATCAAGGGTGCATTCCAAGGTGAATTGCTAGGTGCAATAACTCCATCATCAAGCATTTGATTGATCAATTCTTCTGCGACAGCAACTTGTGAATGAGGCATTCTGTACGCAGGTATGTAGATAGGTCTAGTACCAGGTTCAAGTGGAATACGATGGGACAATAAGTTCGTTATACCCATCTTCTCACCTGGTAAGGCAATGGCTTTACGACGTTTGTTCAACAGAGTCAACAAACGCTTGACTTCATCTGGGAAGTCAGTGGGAGCTAAGTCTTTCTCCTCAACTGGTGGAACAGATTGATCCAGTGAAGTGGATGAAGACCCCCTCACATATGGGTACTGTGGGCGGCCAGTCAGTCATACGAGAGTGAGCAAGGAGGCAAGGTTACAGCTGTTTGGGCGCTCCCCACATTATCCGTAATTGTACGTACTTCCAGCCTACGTGAGTATTACTTTACCCTATCCACGTGTTCGAATCCCACATGATATAGTGTCACCATTCCTAATAACGCCACTGAAAGTTTTCATTATCCGCTCTGTCATTTTTCCTTTTCCAACTTGCTTTTATTGTGTTCTTTAAAAGATAGGTCAGCTGATACTGTTATTACCTAGGCCTTTTACATGTTCTTTTACATGTTCTGTGGGGTGACCTCTCTGTGTCATGTATACTGCATCTCTTTTTGAGCTCTTCCTTGTTACCATATCTGAACATCATGTTATTCTCTACTGCCCACTGGAAGACTTGTTTATATCTTGGCACCTCTGCTGTTTCTTATCTTTACCCAATTAAGTTTTGTATCATCAGTTGCAGATGACACTAAAATAAGCATGGAAGTTACCTCGGTAGAAAACACTGAAAAAAAAAATGCAGAAAGATATAAACAGGATTTTCCACTGGTTAGTGGAGAACAGAGTGACGTTCAGTAGTGATAAGCTCCAGTTGCCTAGGTATGGAAAGAATGAAAAACTCAAAAGGAACACTGTATACAAAATTCAAGAGGATCATTAAATAGCATGAAAGGAACGCGTGTAAGACTTGGGAGTAGTTATCTCGGCTAATCTTTCAAACACAACGAGGCAAATGTCACGACAGCCAGGATGATGATGGGGTGGATAATGAGAAATTTCAAAACAAAGGAAATATTGCCAATGTTGACACTTTGCAAATCACTTGCGCTCTCTTGTTTAGAATATTGTTCAGTGTTCATGGGAGCTATCAACAGGGCAGGAGAGAGATCAGAATTGGAGCAAATACAGATATTGTTTGCAGCCGGCACAGAGCTAATAAAGCATTTAAATTACTAGAAGCGCCTTAAAATCCTAAATACGTAATTACTGGTGCGTAGGAAAAATACATGATAATATGTACCTGAAAAGTACATGAGGACCTACTTTCAAATCTGCACACTGCCACAACATACAGGAGTGAGAGATATGAGAGGAAGTGTAAAATAAACTCAGGGAAAAGCATGGACTCCGTGGGTACCATAAGAGAGCACTGTATAAACATCCGTGTTACTTATCAATATGTGGATATTGTTTACCATTTATAATATGAAACAGTAAAAGCCCCACGACCCTGCCTCATGACATTGACCTTTTTTTTTTTTTTTAAATTGCTAAGACTATTTTTTTTTTGCTACTAATCTGTGTTCCATTTGTCAAAGTTGAATATCCAAATCACAGAACGAGTGGAACTCGAACCCATGGGAGGGGAGTCCTAAAACTCACGGACCAGTGTGCTAAACACTGGACTAACTGGCTCTAACAGCATTCATCCAGCAAGGTATATTTCTACACACCAAAGGGAGGTTAGCATGGGCCACCACTGTGACCACAAATGCAGGCTTTTACAGACGTTCTGGGATTTGCTTGGAGGGCGTTCTGAGGGTGAACTTCCCTGCGGCCGAGTCCTTGACCAGGTCTCCAGGTAGATCAGGGCCTGATCAACCAGGCTGTTAGGGCAGTTACCCAAACCATCCCTGACACTCTTCAAGAGGCAGTTGCATCAAGTCCACAACTCAGCCCCTGATCAGCCAGGCTGTGGTGCCTACGTTAGAAAAACACACGTACAGTTCAAGACAGAGGAAACGTTTCGCCACGAGAGGCTTCTTCAGTTCTACTCCTGAGAAAACACGTTTTCCCCAATAAATGTCCTGAACTGCACATAAATGTGTGTGCACATCTTGTCGGTATCACCATTCTGTGGTGCCGATGTTGGAATAAACGATGGAATAATAACACATTTTTGGTGATAGTGATGCTCAGTTTTAGGTCGATAACGATGCCATCAAAATTCCCCGCTATCTCCCATACCGATACTTTGGCACATCCTTAGCTGGACTGCCTGCGGCTGGCACCAACAGACTGGCTGATAAAGCAGTGGCCGGGGTGGCCTGGTCTGGGAGCGGGCCGCCGGGGCAATAATCCTGGAAGTGATAAGAGCTTTGTTCCACCGTCTTTTCCAGGCTGAGGGACTGACCACCTCAAAGCTACGTCTTCAAGGGTAATGGACTGATTACATCGTCTTTGCATCTCTACTGCTGCCTCCTCTGTACTCGACTTAAGAAGTCTACTGTGTACCTGGATTACCTGGAGGTTATTCCGGGGATCAACGCCCCCGCGGCCCGGTCCATGACCAGGCCTCCCGATGGATCAGGGCCTGATCAACTAGGCTGTTACTGCTGGCCGCACGCAGTCCAACGTACGAGCCACAGCCCGGCTGATCCGGCACTGACTTTAGGTATCTGTCCAGCTCTCTCTTGAAGGCAGCCAGGGGTTTATTGGCAATTCCCCTAATGCTTGATGGGAGGCTGTTGAACAGTTTTGGGCCCCGGACACTTATGGTGTTTTCTCTTAGTGTACCAATGGCGCCCCTACTTTTTATTGGGGCATTTTGCATCGCCTGCCCAGTCTTTTACTTTCGTAGGGAGTGATTTCTGTGTGCAGATTTGGGACCATTCCTTCCAAGATTTTCCAAGTGTAGATTATGATATATCTCTCCCTCCTGCGTTCCAACGAGTACAAGTCAAGTGCTTCCAAGCGTTCCCAGTAGTTAAGGTGCTTGACAGAACTTATACGTGCAGTAAAGGATCTCTGTACACTCTCTAGATCTGCGATTTCACCTGCTTTGAATGGAGATGTTAATGTACAGCAGTATTCCAGCCTAGAGAGAACAAGTGATTTGAAAAGGATCATCATGGGCTTGGCATCTCTCGTTTTGAAAGTTCTCATTATCCATCCTATCATTTTCTTTGCACGTGCGATCGTGGCACTGTTGTGATCCTTGAAAGTGAGATCCTCAGACATTACTACTCCCAGGTCCCTTACATTATTTTTCCGCTCTATTGTATGGCCGGAGTCAGTAGTATACTCTGTTCTAGTTATTATCTCCTCCAGTTTTCCATAACGGAGTAGTTGGAATTTGTCCTCATTGAACATCATATTGTTTACCGTTGCCCACTGGAAAACTTTGTTTATATCTTCTTGGAGGTTAACCGCGTCCTCAGCAGATGACAGCCTCATGCAGATCCTAGTATCATCCGCAGAGGATGATACGGCGCTGTGGTGTATATCTCTGTTTATGTCTGATATGAGGATAAGGAATAAGATGGGGGCGAGTACTGTGCCTTGTGGAACAGAGCTCTTCACTATGGCAGCCTCCGATTTAACTCTGTTGACCACTACTCTGTGTTCGATTTGTTAGGAAGTTGAAGATCCATCTCCCCACTTTCCCAGTTATTCCTTTAGCACGTATTTTATGAGCTATTACGCCATGATCGCATTTGTCAAATGCTTTTGCAAAGTCTGTGTATATTACATCTGCATTCTGATTTTCTTCCAGTGCATCCAAGGCCATGTCATAGTGATCCAGTAGTTGTGAGAGGCAGGAGCGACCTGCCCTGAACCCATGTTGCCCTGGATTGTGCAGATTTTGGGAATCCAGGTGATTTGCAATCCTGCTTCTTAGCACTCTTTCAAAGATTTTTATGATGTGGGACGTCAGAACTATTGGTCTATAGTTCTTAGCTAATGCTTTGCTGCCACCTTTATGGAGTGGGGCTATATCCGTTGTTTTAAGTGACTGGAATTTCACCCATGTCCAAGCTCCTCCTCCATAGTGTAGTTAGGGCACGCGAGAGGGGTTTCTTGCAGTTCTTAATGAAAACAGAGTTCCACGAGTCTGGGCCCGTGGCTGAGTGCATAGGCATGTTGTCAATGGCTTTTTCGAAATCTATCGGAGTTAGGGTAATGTCGGAAATCTGGCATACATTTATGGAGTTTTGAGGCTCATTCATGAAGAAATCATTTGGGTCGTCGATCCTCAGACCGATTAGTGGTTCACTAAACAAAGAGTCGTACTGGGATTTCAATATTTCACTCATTTCCTTGTTGTCATCTGTGTAAGTCCCATCCTGTCTGAGTAAGGGCCCGATACTAGATGTGGTATTTGCCTTGTTTTTGGCATATGAAAAGAAATATTTTGAATTTCTTTCAATTTCACTAATAGCTTTAAGCTCCTCCTGCCTCTCCTGGTTCCTGTAAGAGTCATTTAGCTTAAGTTCGATAGTTTCCACTTCCCTGGTCAGCGCCTCCTTTCGTGTATCAGATATTCTAGCACTCCTGAGGAGCTCAGTGCTCAGAGCTCAGTGTAGGCGAAACGTTTCAGAAAAAAAGACATCCATTGCACATGTGTACACAAATAACCCGCACATAGAAGAGAGAAGCTTACGACGACGTTTCGGTCCGACTTGGACCATTTACAGAGTCACACTAAACCAGAAGTGGAGCAGGACGGCTATATCAACTTGTCGGTATTGTATACCATTAACATAGTCAATCCTGGAAGTGTTTACAGGTAATCAGAACGTCTAAAAACCAATGATTTGCCTTTAACTACTAAATCGTTTATAAAAACTATTAATGTAAATCGTTTATAAAAACTGAATGTAAATCGTTTATAACAAAATATTTACATTACTAGTTAAAAGTAATGTAAATCTTTGTTATCCCGACGTTCTCCGTCATCAAACGACTTATTTGAGCCTAGAGGAATAAGACAGAGGCCGAGTAAATCTAGGCTCTATGAATAGTGGATATAAGAGTCTCTATTCTTCAAGTCACGGTCTCTGAAAATCCCCTTTACATTATACGAAATGCTGAGTGGGTATCTGGCACGGGGCCAGAGGTGGGATGGGGAGAGGGGTAGGAAAGAGGAAAGGGAGAGTAGGAAAGAGGGGAAGATTGAGACAGGTGAGGGCGGGGTGTGAGAGGAGAGAGAACGAGAGAGAGTTGGAGACAGGAGGAGAGATTGAGATGTATATTAGAGAGAGATCACAGCAGTGTCATTATCACGGCAGTGAGGAAAAATGATAGACTAGACGACTAGAACCTTCAAGAGATGACAAGCCTGTTAGGATACTCTTCAAGTCAAATGTTCTTTCTAGACTGCAATATTGTTGTATACTAACAGCTTTTTTTAAGGCAGGTGAAATTGCAAAGCTGGAGAATGTACAGAGAACCGTCACTGCTCGTATACTTTTAGTCAAGCACCAAAATTACTAGGAAAGTTTAAAGTACTTGAAACTTTAATTCTTGGAATGTAGGCTAGAAAAATACATAATTTAAACCTGAAAAATCCTAGAGGAATTGGTCTCAAACCTGAACACAAGAAACATTGCCTACGATAGTAGGAGGCTTGGCAGACGTTGCAAACTACCCCAGTGACAAGCAGAGGTGCCATGAATACACAGACAACCCAGTTAGTGTAAGGGACCCAAGACTATTCAGTAAATAAGGCGGATTTCCAAGAGACCCCTGGGTGTCTTTAAGAGGGAACTGGATAAGTTCTTCAAATCAGTGCCTGTCTAGCCGTTCTGCGGATCGTATGATGAACTGGGTGAGACCAGTAACAGCCTCGTTGATCAGACCTTGGTCCACCAGGATGCCTGGTCTGGGACTGGGAAGCAGTATCCTTGAGGAGATAGACATAGATATATACGAGAGAGAGAGCCGAAAAGAAAAATATTAAGAGATCATGCTTGGAGAGAGAGAGAGAGAGAGAGAGAGAGAGAGAGAGCGGAAGAGCAAGAGTGAGGGAGCGAGCTTAGTAATGATGGGGGCTAAGAGTGGAGGAAGGATCGATGAGGTAGATGATGCCATCAACTAGGGTAGGTGGTCTGAGCTCGAGAGAGAGAGAGAGAGAGAGAGTCAAACCTGGTGGGAGGGGGTTGAAGATGTGATCCTCGAGAAAGATCTACACGGTAGCAGAATGTATATATAGGTAGTAGGTTGGTAGACACCAGCCATCTAGGGAGGTACTATTCTACTATCATATGAGTGAGAAACATTTATAATAAACTGGTAGACAGCAACTATCCAGGTGTACTACTGCTATTATCAAACGTTTCGCCAACCAGTGGCTTTCTCAGTCCAGTAAAGAGATGTCTCCTCAGCCTGGAGTCGATGTGTTCAGTCCATCAATCTTGATATAAGTACAGCATATGCGCGGAGAAGGGGCTTATATAAGCTTTCAAAATAAGAGATTCTGAGTCGATAATATTCTTTAAGTCGTTTGTTCTCTCCAAGCTAGAGTACTTTTGTGTGTACTAACGGCAATTTTCAGAACCACAGATACTAAGTCGAACCAACAGTCACAGCAACTAGCTACGTATCGTCGGTGTTTACAAATGTACTAGGTCTCAAACTAAGGAAGAAGAATAAAATACCGCTTATCAGTAGCCTTTCCATGGAGTCAGATGCAATGTTTGTAGCGTTCACGGAGGCTTGCAGAAAACGCTATTTTGATTGTGAAATTTGGATACAAATACATATAGGCAACAAGGGGAGGTTAGCCTGTAAGTCACTCATATACGCTACTGATCATCACTAATGCTGTAGTCTAGGTTCTGGCGGTCAGAATCGAAAACCAGAACCTAGTTGTGCTTGTGTATAACCCAACCTCCATGGTCCATCTGTCTCTACAAAATATTTTCCTCCATGGTCAGTATACCTCCACGAACTAGATAACCTCCAAGCAGGTCAAGGAGCTGGTAATAGATTGAGATCTGTTTTGATAACGTATCAAACTGATCCTCAAATATCCTGCTGCGTGCAGCCTTCAACTTGAGAATCTTAAATGAAAAAAAAGTATAGCAAAGACTGTCATTACAAAGAAAGTCTCTGGAACTAGCTTGGAGGAACAATCCCACATTACAGAATCAGTAAACCTCTACAATAAATTCACCTTACGCCAGCAGATTGCAGAACCAGCCAGACTGAGAAATACCCTAGACTTTATATTTACGAGCAATGAGTGTTAAAGACTGCATTCTCTGACCATATTATAATCAGGGTACAGACATGGGTGCACAGTGGGTTGAGACACACAAACACGATTCCTCATGAAGGCGATTTCAACAGATTTATTACGTACACGGGTAGCAGTTCGAGGCCTGTTGCACCTGGCCATTATCATAGTCGGCGTCGGCAATTTGTGAGCAACCGGGCAAAACAAGGGCAAGGCGAACACTGAAGAGGTAGTTTTTTCTTTCTTGTATATTCCTTTGCTACTTCTGTTTACAATATTTACACCATAAAGTTATGTGAATGTCTTTAAAGCCAAGCACTTTCCCCAGAGTAAGATAGTAGATAGTATGGCTAACAAATGTCCAAACACTTGCGGACGAGAGCAATGTGTCCTCTCACCTAAAAGCCTTATTCATTACTTCTCATATAAAGTATCAAATTATGTAAATATAGGTCATACAATAAGGAAAAAAGAGCTAAAGCTTCCCATTACCCTAAACCTAACATATTAAAGATACATGTACATATATGCAAGATTCTCACTAAACAAGCCCTGGAAAGTGAGTCCGCCATCAAGTTGTTTTGATGGAGATGTTATAAAGTTGAAGTTTTAAGACCCAGCACATATGACAAGTGTTATTGTTGCATATACAGCTCAGGTAGGTTAATGGATTGTGGTCGCTGTACACCTGAACCACATGCGGAGAGGATGACACATACACCTTAAAATGCTCTAGTGCTAGGACCAGAGCTAGGGCCGCTCCTCTGTTGTGGAGTAGGTCCGTTGGTGTGGCTTCAGCTTGGCTGAGAAGTAGACGACCGGATGGAGGACTCCCGCATCATAGGCATGAAACAAAACTGCTAGAAGTACGGGAGCTGCGCACAGCAGTCGCTCAGTTGTACTGAAGGCCTCTTGCCAAGAAGGGGAACAAGTAAACTTTTTCCTAGGGCTGGTAAGGGAGGTCAAGGGGGCCACAATATCAGATAAATTACGGCAGAACCTTGTATAAAATCCTGTCATTCAGAGGAACCTTTGAAAATATTTGATCTTGGGGAAATGGATAATTCTGAATAGTCATATTATTGGCTGATTTGGGTGCTACTTTTCCATTCCCAACTTATGGCCTAAAAATGTTAATGTAGATTGGCCAAAGGATGTCTTACTGAGGTTTATCGTTAAGTGTTTTCTTAACCCCTCGAAAAGATCTTTAAGTCAAGAAATACGTTCGTCCCATGTATCAAGAACCTTCACTAAATTATCCAGGTAAGCACATTGCTTACTAGCCCACTTATGGCATGATGGATAATTTCTTGAATGTGACCGGCGAGTTCATGCCAAACAGAGTCACAGTATACTGATAGTGTCCTCCTGGAATCACAAAGGCAGAGATCTCGTTTGCTTTGTCAGTTACTGGAACTTGATAGTATCCCTTGAGTAGGTCTAATTTTGAAACAGAATTAGCCATACCCACGAAATCTACTAGGTGGTCAATACGGGGAAGAGGGTAATCATCTGGCACTGCGACCTCATTTACCTTGCGGTAATCCCTACACATCCATACTCTCCCATCAAATTTTTTTCCACAAGGATGCAAGGCGAGGCCCATGGACTTGACTCTTCCACCAACCCATGTTCTGATAGAAAATTTTAGCTCGTTGTTGTAGTTTCTGCTTCTCTGGGTTAGCTCTGTAGGTAGAGAGTTTAATAGGTTTAGCAGAGCCCACATCTACGTCTTGTAAACCAGGATTGCACATTTTTTTGGAATATCCGAAAATATGTCAGGATAGGTTTGCAGAAGACTGATGAGATCAGTCATTTGGGCTTCTGTAAGTCCAGACATAATATAGCGAGGGTTTGAAGTAGAGCCGAGTTAGGAATTCTTATACAAGCCTCTGGAACTTTATACAAGGAGTCAGAATCGTCGTCAGGGTCTGCACTGCAGGTATAGAAGACAAGGTCATGATCGGGGCATGAGGTGATTCAAAGAATTTTTTAATCTGATTTCCGTGGTAGACTTCCCATTTTATGTCTGTTGAGTGGCGCTTCCACATAGTTAAGATAAAGATTTTTCTGCACCACCTGCATAGGGGTGGTAAACTTTGCCTTTACAATGTGACCACGTTCAGGTTCCTGGACCAACACTTTTTCTCCCTTATTAAACGAACGGGGTTTTGATGCCTTGTCATACCTCTTTTTCATGTTGTCCTCTTTTTTTTTTTTTAAGGTTGTTCTTAGCCATCTGACGTGCTAGGTGTAGTCTTACTTTGGGATCGTATAGTCTTTTCTCCCAACCATTCTTCCTTAGACGCTTGCAGTGGACCCCTTACTTTATGACCAAAAACTCTTTCGAACGGGCTGTACCCTGTACATTCTTGCACAGTTTCTCTCATTGCAAAAATCAACAAAGATAAAGGTTCGTCTCAGTCTGAAGGTAAATGCAGGCAGTAAGTCCGCATCATAGTTTTCAAAGTTTGCTGAAATCTTTCCAAGGCTCCTTGACATTGAAGGTGATAAACTAAGGAAAGGTTTTGCTTAATGCCTAATCGCCTCAACACGTCTCTAAGGCTTTAGCAGTAAAATTGTTACCTTGATCACTTTGAATAGTCCGTGAAATTCCTACTAGGGATATAAATCTAATGAGGGCTTTTAAGATTGTCTAATATTTTAAAGAAACATATATATAAGATCATAAATAACAAGCCATCAGGTTACCCGGAGACGTACACGTTGTGTGTGTGTGTGTGTGTGTGTGTGTGTGTGTGTGTGTGTGTGTGTGTGTGTGTGTGTGTGTGTGTGTGTGTGTGTGTGTGTGTGTGTGCTCTCCAATTTGTGAGTGCAGGGGTCGACTCGCAGCATCTCGCCTCTTCGCTAGTCACTACTAGGTCCACTCTCTCCCTGCTCCAAGACTTACCATACCTCTTTCTAAAGCTATGTATGGATCCTGCCTCCACTACTTCATTTTCCAGATTATTTCACTTCCTAACATCCCTATGACTCATCTGAGTATTTAACTTTCAGTTGTTTCCCTTTGTTCCTGTACCCCGTCTCTGAAATATTCTGGGTCTGTCCACTTTATCAATTCCTCTGTATTGTATATGTCGTTATCATATCCCTCCCTATCCCTCCTGTCCTCCAGTGTCGTCAGGTTGAGTTCCTTTAACCTCTCCTCGTAGGACATACCCCTTAGCTCCGGGACTAGTCTTGTTACAAACTTTTGTAGTTTCTCTAATTTCCTGACGTGTTTGACCAGGTGTGGGTTCCATACTGGTGCTGCATACTCCAATATGGGCCTGACGTACACGGTGTACAGTGTCGGAATGACTCCTTTCTTAAATGTCGAAACGCTTTTCTTAGGTTTGCCAGGCGTCCATATCCTGCAGTCGTTATTTGGTTGATGTGTGTCTCGGGAGATGTGCTTGGTATGACGCTCGCCCCAAGATCCTTTTCCTTGAGCGAGTTTTGCAGCCTTGACCCCCTAGGCTGTACTCCATCTGCGGTCTTTTTTTTTTTTGTCCTTCCCCAAGTTTCATGACTTTGTACTTTGTGGGGCTAAACTTTTGAAGCCATTTGTCGTGTGGGGGTGGGGGAGGCTATTGTTAAAAGCACTTTTCGATACACAGCTCGCTTGTGCGGGTGTGTAGTGGGAAAGAGGCGTGTTGGGAGGGTTTTTTAGGTGAGGATTGGGGAGTGTTGGTCGGGAAGGGTTAGGATGGGATGGGAAGGATGGCGGTCGGGAAATGTGAGGATGGGACGGGGAAGATGGTGGTCGGGAAGGGTGAGGATGGGATGGGGAGGATGATGGTCGGGAAGGTGAGGATGGGATGAGGAGGATGGTGGTCGGGAAGGGTGAGGAAGGGATGGGGAGGATGATGGTCGGGAAGGGTGAGGATGGGATGGGGAGGATAGTGGTTGGGAAGTGTGAGGATGGGATGGGGAGGATGGTGGTCGGGAAGTGTAAGGATGGGATGGGGAGGATGGTGGTCGGGAAGGGTGAGGATGGGATGGGGAGGATGGTGGTCGGGAAGGGTGAGGATGGGATGGGGAGGATAGTGGTTGGGAAGTGTGAGGATGGGATGGGGAGGATGATGGTCGGGAAGGGTGAGGATAGTGGTTGGGAAGTGTGAGGATGGGATGGGGAGGATGATGGTCGGGAAGGGTGAGGATGGGATGAGGAGGATGGTGGTCGGGAAGGGTGAGGATGGGATGGGAGGATGGTGGTCGGGAAGTGTGAGGATGGGATGGGGAGGATGGTGGTCGGGAAGGGTGAGGATGGATGGAGAGGATGGTGGTCGGGAAGTGTGAAGATGGGATGGGGAGGATGATGGTCGAGAAGGGTGAGGATGGGATGGGGAGGATAATGGTCTGGAAAGATGAGGATGGGATGGGGAGGATAATGGTCTGGAAAGATGAGGATGGGATGGGGAGGATGATGGTCTGGAAAGATGAGGATGGGATGGGGAGGATGATGGTCGGGATGGGTGAGGATGGGATGGGGAGGATGATGGTCGGGAAGGGTGAGGATGGGATGGGGAGGATGGTGGTCGGGAAGTGTAAGGATGGGATGGGGAGGATGGTGGTCGGGAAGGGTGAGGATGGGATGGGGAGGATGGTGGTCGGGAAGGGTGAGGATGGGATGGGGAGGATGATGGTCGGGAAGGGTGAGGATGGGATGGGGAGGATGATGGTCGGGAAGGGTGAGGATGGGATGGGGAGAATGATGGTCGGGAAGTGAGGATGGGATGGGGAGGATGATGGTCGGGAAGGGTGAGGATGGGATGAGGAGGATGGTGGTCGGGAAGGGTGAGGATGGGATGGGGAGGATAGTGTTTGGGAAGTGTGAGGATGGGATGGGGAGGATGGTGGTCGGGAAGTGTAAGGATGGGATGGGGAGGATGGTGGTCGGGAAGGGTGAGGATGGGAAGGGGAGGATGGTATGGGGAGGATGATGGTCGGGAAAGATGAGGATGGGATGGGGAGGATGATGGTCGGGAAGGGTGAGGATGGGATCTGGAGGATGATGGTCGGGAAGGGTGAGGATGGGATGGGGAGGATGGTGGTCGGGAAGTGTAAGGATGGATGGGGAGGATGGTGGTCGGGAAGGGTGAGGATGGGATGGGGAGGATGGTGGTCGGGAAGGGTGAGGATGGGAGGGGGAGGATGATGGTCGGGAAGGGTGAGGATGGGATGGGGAGGATGATGGTCGGGAAGGGTGAGGATGGGATGGGGAGAATGATGGTCGGGAAGTGAGGATGGGATGGGGAGGATGATGGTCGGGAAGGGTGAGGATGGGATGAGGAGGATGGTGGTCGGGAAGGGTGAGGAGGGGATGGGGAGGATGATGGTCGGGAAGGGTGAGGATGGGATGGGGAGAATGATGGTCGGGAAGTGAGGATGGGATGGGGAGGATGATGGTCGGGAAGGGTGAGGATGGGATGAGGAGGATGGTGGTCGGGAAGGGTGAGGATGGGATGGGGAGGATAGTGTTTGGGAAGTGTGAGGATGGGATGGGGAGGATGGTGGTCGGGAAGTGTAAGGATGGGATGGGGAGGATGGTGGTCGGGAAGGGTGAGGATGGGAAGGGGAGGATGGTATGGGGAGGATGATGGTCGGGAAAGATGAGGATGGGATGGGGAGGATGATGGTCGGGAAGGGTGAGGATGGGATGGGGAGGATGATGGTCGGGAAGGGTGAGGATGGGATGGGGAGAATGATTGTCGGGAAGGGTGAGGATGGGATGGGGAGGATGATGGTCGGGAAGGGTGAGGATGGGATGGGGAGGATGATGGTCGGGAAGGGTGAGGATGGGATGGGGAGAATGATTGTCGGGAAGGGTGAGGATGGGATGGGGAGGATAATGGTCGGGAAGTGAGGATGGGATGGAGAAGGAGACTATTCAACATCTTACCAGAAGATATCAGAAACACTGCTGAAACAAGTGTAGAAGTCTTCAAGACGAAACTGGACAAGTATCTTCACCAGGTGCCAGATCAACCAGGCTGTGATGGATATGTGGGGCAGCGGGCCTCCAGCAGCAACAGCCTTGTTGACCAGGCAAGCACCAGACGAGCCTGGCCCATGGCCGGGCTCAGAGAGTAGAGAAGCTCTCGAAACTCTTCAAAGGTATAAGGAGGGTGTTGGTCAGGATGGGATGGGGAGGTGTTGGTCAGGATGGGATGTGGAGGTGTTGGTCAGGATGGGATCCTGAAGGATATTCCAGGGATCAACGCCCCCACCTCCTGCGGCCCGGTCCAAGACCAGGCCTCCTGGTGGATCAGGGCCTGATCAACGAGGCTGTTAATGCTGGTCGCATGTAGTCCAACATACGAACTACAACCCGGCTGATCCGGTACTGACTTTAGGTATCCATCTGGCTCCCTCTTGAAGGCAAGCAGAGGTCTATTGACAATTCCCCTTATTGTTGGTGGGAGGCTGTTGAACAGTCTTGGGCCCCGGACACTTATGGTGCTTTCTCTTAGTGTACTAATGACGCTCCTACTTTTCACTGGGGGTATGTTGCATCGCCTGCCAAGTCTTTTGCTTTCATAGGGAATAATTTCTGTGTGCATATTAGAATGAACCAGTCCCTCCAGGATCTTCCAGGTGTAGATTATGATATATCTCGCCTGCGCTCCAGTGAGTACAAGTCAAGTGCTTCCAGGTTAAGGTGTTTGATGGAACTTATACGTGCAGTAAAGGTTCTCTGTATATTCTCTAGATCTGCAGTTTAACCTGCCTTGAATGGGGATGTTAATGTACAGCAATATTCCAACCTAGAGAGAACAAGTGATTTAAAAAAGGATCATCACTGGCTTGCCATCTCTTGTCTTGAATGTTCTCATTATCCATCCTATCAGTTTCCTCGCAGATGTGATAGTACAGTTGTGATCCTTGAAGGTGAGATCCTCAGACATTACCGCTCCCAGGTCCTTCACGTTACTTTTCCTCTTTATTGTGTGATTAGAGTTCGTAGTATACTCTGTTCTAGCTGTTATTCCTCCAGTTTTCCATAGCGGAGTAGTTGGAATTTGTCTTCATTGAACATCATATTGTTCTCCGTTGCCCATTGGAAAACTTGGTTTATATCTTCTTGGAGCTTTGCTGTGTCCTCAGTGGATGACGCACTAGACCGGTCTGAAAAAATTAAGTTGTGAAATTGTTCGCTCCACAAGTTTTATTTTGTTACACTGTTCCTAAGTAACATTCTGACCAATTTTCAGGAAATTTCGTTCAATTTTAGGGGTCACGTAAAAAGGCGTCTCTCCGACAGAAGAGAAACTGAAGAAATTTTAATTTTTGTTCCTCTTTCGCATAGCATAACTCCAATTTTCTCTGAAAGCAGAATGACTGAATCAATAACCAGTTTTTAGCGCTTTGTTGAAAATGAAATGAGCGATTTACATAAAGCAACGTGTTTGTTATGAATTCTTGGATGAGAAATCGTCGGTGTTGATCGACCTTCGCCAACCCCTGGACTATGTATTCAACTGAAAAATCACTGAAAATGGGTGTTTTCCCCAGCTGATTTCTCCCACTAAAAGGTGAAAAAAAAATGTAAATTCTTAATCGTATTCTCCCATCCTTTGTCTTTCGAATTCAGTAAAGAACACAGTGTCACAACAGAAAATCTCACTCAGTTCGCTTCTCAAGTTGAACAAATATCAAAATTTGGCCAAACATCCCCTCAAATACTGTGGTTTTCTAGGAGGTTTCCATGGAATTTCAGTGAAACAAACGGTTAATAACATAATTTATTTCATGAGACTATCAGATTCAAAAGGAATTAGGTCTCTATCTTATATAGGGGAAAAGTTATTAGCCTCTCAAAAGCATCTGGTCGTGTCACTCATCGGGCCAACTGCCAGTAACAAGTTGCTCCGCACTCGCCCGTAATAATGCTTCCCCATGCCTATTTGAACGATGAAATAAGGTGGGACTTCAATCTGTCCCTGTAAAATTCAGTCACCCTCCTTCATTAGTCTCTCCTTGGTCGGAGCAGGGAAGCGGCGATGGTGATCTGCCACGAGGCAAAGAAGGTACTGTTTCTGCTCCTCGTCCAGGGAAACACGTCTTTCTGCTGAGTCATTCATGACCTTCAAAGAGCCCGCAAACTTCATTTCCAGGAACGCGGTGTTCATCTCCCATGTTGGGAGGGTTCGTGGAGATGTGATGGTTGGAGTTAAACACACTTGTTGGATGGTAACACTTATATTAGCAGAGTGTGAGAGGGGAGCCCAGACTGCCTGTGTTGCCTGTTCGTAGACCTAAGCACGGAGTGAGGGAGAGACCGGGAGCGCAGCGCTCACATACGCCATCACATAAGGTCACACAAGCTAGTCACTGAGCCTAGCAAGGGGTCAACTATGTAAAACATATGGATGGTACTATGATACTTAGATAACATATACATAATACAGGGGATCAGCAACTATGTTGACACTCACATTTTTTGTTCTTCATTCAAGAAGGAAGATTTTTCCTTCCCCTTCCTCTGCTCAGCAATGACGCTAAACTTCTTCAGCGTCCTCTTAGTCACGAATCCTCCAGTCTGACTCCAATCTCTGGGACACCTTGCAAGCGACGGGGGCACCCTGGTTTCTTTTCCCGCTTGACGTTGGTCACCATCTAGAGCTTTGTCGCAATGTCCACTTTCTCATCAAAGAACGGCAATCCAACCAGGTGCTCTGCCAGATACCACAGATGGCGTGCAAAGGTGATGGCAGCAGCATTCGCGATCTTTTGCGACTGGACACGCTCGAAGGGTATGGAGGAAATCCAAGCCACGTGGAATCTCATTCCAGAACCAGAACATAGATCAAGGCGAGGAAAAGTGAGAGTAGGTTCTGCTGCAGGTGAAAGAATTGTGAGATGAGAAGTATGTCACCTCGCGTTGGAAACCTGGTAGTTGAGAAAAACTCGAGGGGACACCCTACTAACCACCATTCTGATACACATCTGTGATAGAGAGAAACCAAAGGCGAAGTTTTGCGCAACCTTTAAATATGCATGAAATAATCCAAATTTTGGCACACAGTACAGGCTCGTATAATGGAATAAAAATTACATTGTGGAGCGCACGTCCTTTGAAGTTTTAAAATTAACATGTATTTTTGGAACAGTCTAATGACACACTCATGCAGATCTTAGTATCGGTTGCAAAGGATGATAGGATGCCATGGTTTACGTGTCGTGAGGTGATGTCGTGGGGTGACATCGTGAGGTGACGTCAGGCAACGACGTCAGGCAGCAGACAACAGCATGTGGCTTTCGACATCTGCTTTGTTAACCCACGTGGCCTTATTCAAACGTGGCTTCATGATCCACATGGCTTCGAGTGACCTCGGGCACTCGGACACACAACTCTGGCAAAGAATTCACACTGAATTCCCAGAAAAACAGCAGAGGTGTGAGTGTGTAGTGGCGTAGAGATGTATCGGATATCCGCATCCACGGAACATCTGCACAATTTCTTACATCCGCATTTTACTGTAAACAGATATCCGCGTCCGCAAAATAAGTAAAACATCCTTTTACACAATGAACAAGTGACTGAAGAACAGCGTGGGACGCTGTGAAGTCCCAGGTGACGCCACGAAGATTTCTCGAGGAAAATTTAGCAAATTTCGGCCTGGATCCTGTGTCTGAATGTTGAAACTTGCAGACAAGACTTCAGGGCAACTCGTAGAGGGAAAGGTGTTGGTCGGGAATGGAGAGGATGGGATGGGGAGGGTGTTGGTCGGGAAGGGGTACAGAGTGAAGGGTGACAGCAGGCAGAGCAGCAACAGCTCCCCTCACTACACAACTCATTCATTGACTTCTAAATAAATAACATATTGCATCTTCACATCCAACAATTAAACCAATGAATTTATAAAAAAAAATTGTAATTTGTAATGTATTATTACTATTTGTTTTAGTTATAAATTTAAATAAAGAATTAGTTTCTTAGTTCAGGACATATCAAAGTCTCTGCAATGAATCTGTTTCGATACAATTTGGCCTGAGTGCGGTATAGTCGACAGAATCGTCCGGTTTCAGGACAGAATCGTCCGGTTTCAGGACAGAATCGTCCGGTTTCAGGACAGAATCATCCGGTTTCGCGAGACTCGCTGGTTTCGGACAGTCAACGAACACTACAAACATGAGAGCTGCTATGTGATCCCCGGAGCCTTGGACGCCCTCTCAATGTTTCGTAATTGATATTGTTGGTGTAGGGTGAATATTAAATGTTGGTTGTGAGGCTGAGGCAGCGAGGATCTCTGGGAGACTGTGAGAGTAGGGGCTGTAATAAGACAGGCAAGAGAGGGGGGTGAGAGAGGGGACAGAGATGGGAAATGAGAGGGGAGAGAGTAACATGTAGTACGACCCGGTCCCAGACCAGACCTTCCGGTTGACGTCCTGATCATTTAGGCTGTTGGTACTTAATAAATGCCCTGAACTGTTCCTAAGTACCCCTTTTCAAGTTAGAAAGGATATAGGAAAACGCTTGTTTGTCAATAAAGGTGTCGACGCGCGGGCTGTGTTCCCATGTAGCGTTATTGAAGCGCGAACCTCTAGTAACTTTAAAAATTGGTTGAACAATTATATAAATAGGAGTGCATGGGTATGAGTTGGACCTGTTCAGCATGGACCAGTAAACCCACTTCATTACTCCACTTACGTTCTTGGTGTTTTCATATTCTCTGCGTCATCAGGGTGAAAATGTGAGCATACTGGAAATAATGTTTAAATACAAATTGAGAAGGGCTACACTAAAATTGATATTTAAATGAGAGGATACTGGATATAATGTCAGTGCAACACCTATTGTGTAGTATATTGAGCATTAGTCTGGCCTAATTCTGAAAGTTACATTTTGTGATAGTAAACAAACCTCAGGTTATGGATGCACACGTTCTGTTCCTGTCTAGCATTTATGGTACATAAGTACATTAAGTTTATTCAGGTATATACAACTACAGTTACATATATTATTATACATAGCAGCATGTGTGTAGAGAATCTGGAATAACCCCAGAAAAAAGTCAAAGTGACTTATGCTCTGCTTCCTTCCCCTTGAATAGTCAAGGTTTTAATGAGAGGAAAGTGGATACAATGTAGGTGGCAGTAATGGTATACAGTACAGACAAGATGATGACTAAGACACCTGTGTAACACTTGGTTATCTTTATCAGTTTATTACAGAGGTTCTTGTGAATGTTGAAACTGGAGACAGTAGAACACCAGGTTATTGTAAGTGTTGAAACTGGAGACAGTAGAACACCAGGTTATTGTAAGTGTTGAAACTGGAGACAGTAGAACACCAGGTTATTGTAAGTGTTGAAAAATGGAGACAGTAGAACACCAGGTTTATTGTAAGTGTTGAAACTGGAGACAGTAGAACACCAGGTTATTGTAAGTGTTGAAACTGGAGACAGTAGAACACCAGGTTATTGTAAGTGTTGAAACTGGAGACAGTAGACCACCAGGTTATTGTAAGTTGAAACTGGAGACAGTAGAACACCAGGTTATTGTAAGTGTTGAAACTGGAGACAGTAGACCACCAGGTTATTGTAAGTTGAAACTGGAGACAGTAGAACACCAGGTTATTGTAAGTGTTGAAACTGGAGACAGTAGACCACCAGGTTATTTAAGTTGAAACTGGAGACAGTAGAACACCAGGTTATTGTAAGTGTTGAAACTGGAGACAGTAGACCACCAGGTTATTGTAAGTGTTGAAACTGGAGACAGTAGACCACCAGGTTATTGTAAGTGTTGAAACTGGAGACAGTAGAACACCAGGTTATTGTAAGTGTTGAACTGGAGACAGTAGACCACCAGGTTATTGTAAGTGTTGAAACTGGAGACAGTAGACCACCAGGTTATTGTAAGTGTTGAAACTGGAGACAGTAGACCACCAGGTTATTGTAAGTGTTGAAACTGGAGACAGTAGACCACCAGGTTATTGTAAGTGTTGAAACTGGAGACAGTAGACCACCAGGTTATTGTAAGTGTTGAAACTGGAGACAGTAGAACACCAGGTAATCAGTCCTCTGTAGACTGTGGTGGTGAACACCTCCATCAAGGTTTAGGTACTGATTATCTCATCTTATACTGTTACCAGTTTCAACACCTTCAATAATCACTGTTGAAATGATAGTCACTGTGAGTAAAGATACCCAGGTGTTGTACATGTCTTATTCACCAATGGATATAATGCCAATACAGTATCACGGCATCTACTGTGTGTGTGTGTTAGTTACCATTTTGTCCTAGGCACATGTCGGTTAGACACTAGGCCTGTTGTATTTGAGTGTGTGTGTGTGTGTGTGTGTGTGTGTGTGTGTGTGTGTGTGTGTGTGTGAGTGTGTGAGTGTGTGAGTGTGTGAGTGTGTGAGTGTGAGTGTGTGTGTGTGTGTGTGTGTGTGTGTGTGTGTGTGTGAGTGTGTGTGAGTGTGTGTGAGTGTGTGTGAGTGTGTGAGAGTGTGTGAGAGTGTGTGAGAGTGTGTGAGAGTGTGTAGAGAGTGTGTGAGAGTGTGTGAGAGTGTGTGAGAGTGTGTGAGAGTGTGTGAGAGTGTGTGAGTGTGTGAGTGTGTGTGAGTGTGTGGAGTGTGTGAGTGTGTGAGAGTGTGTGAGAGTGTGTGAGAGTGTGTGTGTGTGTGTGTGTTGTGAGAGAGTGTGTGAGAGTGTGTGAGAGTGTGTGAGTGTGTGTGTGTGTGTGTGTGTGTGTGTGTGTGTGTGTGTGTGTGTGTGAGTGTGTGTGTGTGTGTGTGTGTGTGTGTGTGTGAGTGTGTGTGTGTGTGTGTGTGTTGTGTGAGTGTGTGTGAGTGTGTGTGTGTGTGTGTGTGTGTGTGTGTGTGTGTGTGTGTGTGTGTGTGAGTGTGTGAGTGTGAGTGTGAGTGTGTGTGTGTGAGTGTGTGTGAGTGTGTGTGTTAGTTACCATTTTGTCCTAGGCACATGTCGGTTAGACACTAGGCCTGTTGTATTTGAGTGTGTGTGTGAGTGTGTGTGTGTGTGTGTGTGTGTGTATGTGTGTGTGTGTGTGTGTGTGTGTGTGTGTGTGTGTGTGTGTGTGTGTGTGTGTGTGTGTGTGTGTGTGAGAGTGTGAGAGTGTGTGTGTGTGAGTGTGTGAGTGTGTGTGTGAGTGTGTGTGTGTGAGTGTGTGTGTGTGTGTGTGTGTGTGTGTGTGTGTGTGTGTGTGTGTGTGTGTGTGTACTCACCTAATTGTGGTTGCAGGGGTCGAGACTCAGCTCCTGGCCCCGCCTCTTCACTGATCGCTACTGGATCCTCTCTCTCTCTGCTTCCTGAGCTTTGTCATACCTCTTCTTAAAACTATGTATGGTTCCTGCCTCCACTACTTCACTTGCTAGGCTATTCCACTTGCTGACAACTCTATGACTGAAGAAATACTTCCTAACGTCCCTGTGACTCGTCTGAGTCTTCAGCTTCCAGTTGTGACCCCTTGTCCCTGTGTCCCCTCTCTGGAACATCCTATCTCTGTCCACCTTGTCTATTCCTCGCAGTATCTTGTATGTCGTTATCATGTCTCCCCTGACCCTTCTGTCCTCCAGTGTCGTCAGTCCGATTTCCCTTAACCTTTCCTCGTACGACATTCCATTGAGCTCTGGGACTAGCCTTGTTGCAAACCTTTGTACTTTCTCTAACTTCTTGACGTGCTTGACCAGGTGTGGGTTCCAGACTGGTGCTGCATACTCCAGTATGGGCCTAACATACACAGTGTACAGTGTCTTGAACGATTCCTTATTAAGGTATCGGAACGCTATTCTCAGGTTTTGCCAGGCGCCCGTATGCTGCAGCGGTTATTTGGTTGATGTGTGCCTCCGGAGATGTGCTCGGTGTTATGGTCACCCCAAGGTCTTTCTCCCTGAGTGAGGTCTGTAGTCTTTGTCCACCTAGCCTATACTCTGTCTGCGGTCTTCTTTGCCCCTCCCCAATCTTCATGACTTTGCATTTGGCTGGATTGAATTCGAGAAGCCAGTTACTGGACCACATGTCCAGCCTCTCCAGGTCTCTTTGCAGTCCTGCCTCATCCTCGTCCGATTTAATTCTTCTCATCAACTTCACGTCATCTGCGAACAGGGTGTGTGTGTGTGTGTGTGTGTGTGTGTGTGTGTGTGTGTGTGTGTGTGTGTGTGTGTGTGTGTGTGTGTGTGTGTGTGTGTAATTTTGTACCAAAAGAACCTTAGAAAATTTACCTAACCTTATTATAACAAGCGCAATTTAATTTAGCCTAATTCAATTGAATATATTTTAGATAAGTTTACAATAATTTAATAATAAACAAACACAATTAAATAAATTTTTTGTTTCGTTAGGTTCAGAATAATTTTTGCGAAATTATTCACAAATTTTCGCTTGCCTTATTCGGCAAGAAGTCTGTGCCTATTCCGCATATCATTATATATATATAATATTATATATATATATATATATATATATATATATATATATATATATATATATATATATATATATATATGTCGTGCCGAATATGTAAAACTGGTCAATTAGCAAGAACTCATTTAAAATTAAGTCCTTTCTAAAATTGTCTCTTATACGTTTAAAGATATATTTTTTTCATTAATGTTAATGTAAAAAAAATAATTTTGCACCAAAAGAATCTTAGAAAACTTACCTAACCTTATAACAAGAGCAATTTATTTTAGCCTAACCCAACTAAATATATTTTAAATACGTTTACAATAATTTAGTACTAAACAAACACAATCAAATACATTTTTTTCGTTAGATTAAGAATGATTTTGGCGAAATTATTGCATACACAAATTTTCACTTGTCCTATATGGCAAGATGAGCGTTGCTATTTAAGCCAAGATAGCAAGTTCTTCCTATTCGGCACGACACACACACACACACACACACACACACACACACACACACACACACACACACACACTGCAAAAACTGGAGGACCAAGCAGGGATAACAGGGAAGGCACTACAATGGATCAGGGAATACTTGTCAGGAAGACAACAGCAAGTCATGGTACGTGGCGAGGTGTCAGAGTGGGCACCTGTGACCAGCGGGGTCCCACAGGGGTCAGTCCTAGGACCAGTGCTGTTTCTGGTATTTGTGAACGACATGACGGAAGGAATAGACTCTGAGGTGTCACTGTTTGCAGATGACGTGAAGTTGATGAGAAGAATTCACTCGATCGAAGACCAGGCAGAACTACAAAGGGATCTGGACAGGCTGCAGACCTGGTCCAGCAATTGGCTCCTGGAGTTCAATCCCACCAAGTGCAAAGTCATGAAGATTGGGGAAGGGCAAAGAAGACGGCAGACGGAGTACAGTCTAGGGGGCCAGAGACTACAAACCTCACTCAAGGTAAAAGATCTTGGGGAGAGTATAACACCAGGCACATCTCCTGAAGCGCACATCAACCAAATAACTGCTGCAGCATATGGGCGCCTAGCAAACCTCAGAACAGCATTCCGACATCTTAATAAGGAATCATTCAGGACCCTGTACACCATGTACGTTAGGCCCATATTGGAGTATGCGGCACCAGTTTGGAACCCATACCTAGCCAAGCACGTAAAGAAACTAGAGAAAGTGCAAAGGTTTGCAACAAGACTAGTCCCAGAGCTAAGAGGTATGTCCTACGAGGAGAGGTTAAGGGAAATCAACCTGACGACACTGGAGGACAGGAGAGATAGGGAGGACATGATAACGACATACAAAATACTGAGAGGAATTGACAAGGTGGACAAAGACAGGATGTTCCAGAGATTGGACACAGTAACAAGGGGACACAGTTGGAAGCTGAAGACACAGATGAATCATAGGGATGTTAGGAAGTATTTCTTCAGCCACAGAGTAGTCAGTAAGTGGAATAGTTTGGGAAGCGATGTAGTGGAGGCAGGATCCATACATAGCTTTAAGCAGAGGTATGATAAAGCTCACGGCTCAGGGAGAGTGACCTAGTAGCGATCAGTGAAGAGGCGGGGCCAGGAGCTCGGACTCGACCCCCGCAACCTCAACTAGGTGAGTACACACACACACACACACACACACACACACACACACACACACACACACACACACACACACACACACATATATATATATATATATATATATATATGTCGTGCCGAATATGTAAAACTGGTCAATTAGCAAGAACTCATTTAAAATTAAGTCCTTTCTGAATTTTTTTCTTATACGTTTAAAGATATATTTTTTTCATTAAATGTTGATGTAAAAATTTATAATTTTGCACCAAAAGAATTTTAGAAAACTTACCTAACCTTATTATAACAAGAATAATTTATTTTAGCCTAACCCAACTAAATATATTTTAGATTTGTTTACAGTAATTTAATACTAAATAAACACAGTGAAATATATTTTTTTCGTTAGGTTCAGAATGATTTTGGCGAAATTATTGCATACACAAATTTTCACTTGTCCTATATGGCAAGATGAGAGTTGCTATTTAAGCCAAGATCGCAAGTTCTGCCTATTCGGCACGACATATATATATATATATATATATATATATATATATATATATTATATATATATATATATATTATATATATATATATATATATAGTTAAAAGAAAATGAGTGAGCCTAACTAAGCTGACAGCAAGAATCATCTGCTGCCTGTCACTTTGTTTACACATAGGTAACCCCCTCCCTTCCCTTCCCTTCCTCTAATTCATTTCTCTCTCTTTTTTTATACAGGGTTTTCTGTCTCCCCTCCCTCCCTCCCTCTCTGTCTCTTCCCCCTCTCCCTCTCTCTCTCCAAATTCAAATTTTTATTTCTTTGCATAGTTAACAATATGTGACTGACATGTTATAAGGAGTTTATTTCCATGCATAGTTTACAATGTGTAATAATAACAATATTGATTTTCTAAGTACAAAGAAAGTCACTATCATGCCGAGACATTTTCTAAGTACAAAGAAAGTCACTATCATGCCGAGACATTTTCTAAGTACAAAGAAAGTCACTATCATGCCGAGACATTTTCTAAGTACAAAGAAAGTCACTATCATGCCGAGACATTTTCTAAGTACAAAGAAAGTCACTATCATGCCGAGACATTTTCTAAGTACAAAGAAAGTCACTATCATGCCGAGACATTTTCTAAGTACAAAGAAAGTCACTATCATGCCGAGACATTTTCTAAGTACAAAGAAAGTCACTATCATGCCGAGACATTTTCTAAGTACAAAGAAAGTCACTATCATGCCGAGACATTTTCTAAGTACAAAGAAAGTCACTATCATGCCGAGACATTTTCTAAGTACAAAGAAAGTCACTATCATGCCGAGACATTTCACCCAGACTAAACATAGTGCTTTACACACTACTTAATACTACACATATATATTATAGTTGGTTCAAATTGAACATTGATTTTTATATATCAACAGAGGTAGTAGTGGTTTAGCAGTAATTAAATTAACAAGTAGTTGAATAACAAGTTAGTGTTATATTTTAGCACATTAAACATAATGAGACCATTTTAGTTTTGAAATAATCTTATAAAGTTTGGCCATTTTTGCGTTGATGATGGTGGCGATAATATATAGTGTTTTTGTTGTTAGTTTTGGGAGATGAGGTGATTTCTAAGTAGAGCTTTGAATTGGTGTGCAGGCAGCAGGGGCCCTTTTGTATTTTCAGGCAATGAATTCCAGATCTTAGGGCCCTTTATATGCATTGCATTTTTGTATAGGGAGAGATGGACACGAGGGATATCAAGGAGTATTTTGTGTCTTGTGTTATGTAAGTGCGTTCTATTGTAGTTCTCAAGAAGGAGTTTGAGAGGAGGGTTTATATTGGAGAATAATGTTCTGTGTATGTAGTAGGCACAATAATATAAGTGGATATTTTGTATGTTAAGCAGGTTCAAGCTCTTAAATAGCGGTGGGATGTGTTGCTTGGCGCAGGAGTTTGTAATCATTCTCACACCAGATTTTTGTTGTATAATTAAAGGTTTAAGTTGATTTGCTGTGGTTGACCCTCATGCACAGATACCATACGTGAGGTAAGGGTAGATGAGAGTGGTAAAGAGCAACAAGTGCGATTTCGAGTACATAGTACCATATCTTAGAAAGGTTACCTACTGTTTTGGAGACTTTTTTTTTTTTTTTTTTTTTTTTTTTTTTTTTTTTTTTGAAATATGCTGTATGTGGGTTTGAAATTTAAGACAGCTGTCAATGTGGAGCCTTAGAAATTTTCCGACAGTGTCTTGAAATGGGGGAACCATTTATCTCTCTCTCTCCCTACCTCCCTCCCTGTCTCCTCCTCCCTGTTCTCCCGTCCCTATCTCCTCCTCCCTGTTCTCCCGTCCCTATCTCCTCCTCCCTGTTCCCCAGTCCTTGTCTACCCCTCCCTTCCCCCCCCCCCCTCTCTCTCTCTCTCTCTTTTTACACGGGGTTAAGTATCCCTAGCTTTATTGACAAGTTAAGGATTCCTAACTTTATTGACAAGCTAAGAGCTGTTACCTACATCAGCTCATTTGAAAGCATTTTTATTTGTATGAAACATACAAGTAGGGAACAGGATGAAGTTGGAGTCATCTGTGGGTGTGAGGGGGGGGGGAGGCAGGCAAACTAAGAAAGTGAAGCATACTCAAGTTGTGAGCGTACTTGTGCCTCATACAGAATCTTGCAACCCCTACTGTCAAGCAGATGCGAGATACATCGAAGTGCTGTAAGCTTCCTGGCTTCCTTGTTTGCAAGATTTACAACGTGGTTCTTTATGGTCAGTTTGGAGTCAGATTTCACCCCAAGGATATCAACTTCTTCCCCAGGTACCAACACTTTCCCACTCATAATTACTACTGCTCCGGCATTACCATCATGGTGCCTAGAGAACACCATCATCATTTGTGTTTTCTCAGATGCAAATGTTACCTACCATCGGTTACCCCAAGCTAATATAGCTCTTAGCTGGTGATTGATGTAGCTTAGAGCAGCTGGCATTTCTTCTCTTGGATAAGTAAATGTCAGAGTACAGTCGTCTGCATATGCATGAGATTCCGGGATGAGATGAAGGTCATTGAAGTAGATTTTCCATAACAGTGGCCCCAGCACACTTCCTTGTGGAATACTTGCGCCATTAGGATGTCTTTCTGATTCTGTTCTATTGAGAACTACCTTTTGAGATCTACCATGAAGGTAATCACAGAGGAGACATAGCGTAGAGCCTGCAATTTTCAGTGCTTGCAGTTTTGCCACGAGGCCCTGGTGCCACACTCGGTCGAAAGCACCTGCAATGTCCAGTGCTAACAGACAGCTGACTTTGGATTCATCCAGGGATTGGTGCCATTTAGTGGAGAGGTTTAACAACAGATCAGCAGCAGAATAACCTTTTCTGAAGCCATATTGATGGTCACAAAGTAGTGAGTGGTAGTCAGAAAACTCTGTCATTTGTCTTGAGATTATTGTCTCGAGGATCTTGCCAGTGATTGATAGGAGTAACACTGGTCTGTAGTTGCTGATTTCTGCTCTGCTCTTCTTCTGTGAACAGCTACTACATTTGCCTCTTTCCACAGAGAAGGCCATTTACACTGTACTAGACAGTGCTGAAAGATGCGAGTTAGAGGTGCTACTAGCTGGTCTGCACATCTCAGCAATCTTGGGCTCACAGCCTTTTCTTGGTCAAGCGATGTACGAAGATGATGCACCTCCTCCTGCCTTATTGTCACCACTGACAGCTTTGACACAGTTCTTGCAGCTAGCCAAGGTGGGTCCTTTGCTGGATCAGGAACTTGCATTTTGGTAGCAGTGTTCGGCAAAGAGGTCCACCTTCTCTTGACTACTAGTAGAGGTGGTCCCATCCTGTCGATTTAGAGGTGGAATGAGTTCATCAGGCAGATAACCTTGTCTCTCCTTGACCAGGGACCACCAGGTTTTGGAACCTACTCTACCTGATGCTAACTTTCTTTTTGTGTCCACCTCCCATTTAGAGATGGCCCACTTTTGAACTTCACCCAAATTCTGCAGGCTTGCCTGTGCAAGTTCCTGTTATAGGTATTAGGATGTCTCTTATACCTTCGTCATGACTCTCCATAATTAAAACCAAACCAAGACTGATCCGTAGACTTTGTCACATATTGCCGGTGAGAGATGTGTTCTTGTTGTAGATTAAGGATGTGTCAGTGAAGGCATTCACTTGGTTGTCAACATCTCCTTGGAGAAGAGCATTCCAATCGGTGGTGGTGAGCTCAGATCATAGGGCTGGCCAATTACCTCTTTCCCATAGCTAGGCTGTGCTTGTGGACTCCTCACCCTGTGGTCAGAGGATCCAACATAGCCGAGGGGTTGACAAGTGACTATACCTTCTGCCAGGTCACTCCCTACTGGGTCAAGGGAGGAGCCAGAGATGTGAGTAGGGAAATCAGCAAAGTTTCTCATGTCAAACACTGCAAGAAGGTCATCAAAGTCCCTCTGTATTAGATGTTGGTTAAGGTCACCAACAATTATGATATGTTGACAGTTGTGTTGGAGCAGAAGGGAGTCCACATTTTCCATTAGGAAGTTGATGGGGTCTGTATGTTGCAACTGAGGTGTTTATGCATAGCTTCAAGAATATCATTTCAAGATGAGTAGGGATGGCAACATCAATGTACTGGGCATGTACACTTTAGAGTAGTGCATAGCAACACCACCACCTTGCCCTTCCCTATCTCTTTTCGTCTAAGAGGTGTAGCCAGCAATTCTTGCAAAATTTTCTGGAGTCCTGTCGTCCAAAAATGTTTCAACAACAATTAGCATGTCGGGATGTTGAGTGTTCACAAAACTGTGAGAGCTCTCCAACACTGGTAATGAAACCTCTAATGTTGGCTGACAGGATGCTGATAGACTGGCTCCTCATGATGTGTTCAGCTTGAGGTAGTGGGTGTGTAAGGTGCCTGCCTTTGAGAGAGGCAGGGTACCGAGGCAGCTACTGGGATGTAGGTCTGTGGCCTTGTATAAAGCATGAAACCACTTGTTGGGCTGAGACAGGAGTGTGTGAGTGTGTTCATGAATTCACAGATCCTGCTGGTTTGTTCCGAGAACAGGTCTCTAAACAGGTGGTCCTGTCTGTCAAGTTCCTTTTTCTTCTGACACTGATCCTCCTGGTATCTCACAGGCAGTTGTTAGTGGTGTGCCCCCTCTGGTGACAGCGAGAGCACTGCCTAGGTGCCCGGGAGGGTGGACTCATATTTGTTGCACCTCCTGTGTTTCGCTGCTGATTTATCGGCAGGTTCTGCCACTGGCGAGCCTGATGGTTGTGTATCTGATGTATGTTTTCTTGTTACTGTGTTGGTGGAAGGTGAGACAGCTGTAGACGTTTTCCTCCACGTCCTCTTCCATGTCCTCTACCATATCTCTCTACAGTTCTGACAGATGTGTCCTTACTGTTCGTACTTTGGTGCAGCAGCTGTTCAGGTGCAGTGATAGTCCCCTGATTATTAACTGCACCAAACTCCCCTCCTCTCTCACCCCCCTCTCCCCTCTTCTCTCCCTCTCTCTCTCTCTTTCCTTTCCTCTCATCTTTTTTTTTTATTTAACTATAATTATAAACATGAATTATATAGTTTGTTTACAAGACCACACTGGTAGTGAATCTCACAGCAGTTAGAATTCAGGTGTTTTTTGAGCCTCTCGGGGCCACCTCAGCCCTTCCTTCAACCTTGATCTTACCTTTACCTCACTACAATTTTGGGTATTATTTTCCCTGCTGTCCAGTCCCATGAAGGGAGGGATGTTGAAAAGTAAACTACCTCTATTAGTGTAATCATCATGCTCCAATTTTTATTGTAGGTAAACTGCATCTGCCACTCTTGCTTTCATTGGGAGTGATTTGTGTGCATGTTTGGGACCAGTCCCTCTAGGATTTTACGAGTGTAAATTATGATGTACATTTCTTGTCTGTGTTCAAGTAGTCGAGTTTGAGTTACTTCAGGTGTTAGCAGTAGTTTGGATGGTTGACTGGATGTATATGAGCAATGAAAGTTTCCTGTACTTTTTGTAGCTCTGCAGTCTTTCCTGCTTTGAAGGTGGCTGTCATTATACAGCAGTATTTCATCTTAGAGAGAACAAGTGACCTGAGGAGTATCATCATTGCCTCTGCATTTCTTGTTTTGAATATTCTAGTTATCCAGCCTATTGTTTTCCATGTGGTAGTAATTAGCAACAGTGTTGTCATCATTGAATGTGTGATCCTCTAACATTCTCTTTCCCACCCCCCACACATTAAACTTTAGCTGCATTGAATGATTAGAGTTAGACTTGTACTTCATTCCAGTCATTATTTTCTCCATTTTTCCATAGTTGAGCAACTGAAATTTGTCCTCATTGAACATATTGTAATCTGGATTATGTTTGCCTGAAGATGGATGCTATTCTTCAAGAAATTATGATATACAGTATTCAGCAAAGAATGAAACAGTGTTATGATATATTTCCTTATCTATCAGATACTATAAGAACGAGAAACAAGTAGGCCAGTACTGTGCTTTGAGGAACACAACTTTCCACTCTGGCAGCCTCCAACTTAATTAACTATGTTTATTACTATTATAGGCTCTGTTTGTTAAGAGGTTAAATATCTCTCTCTCCACTTACCAGTTATTCCTTTTGCATGCATTTTGTACTGTCACACCATGGTAGCACATGTCTAAAAGCTTTCACAAAATCATTGCACACTGCATCAGCACTGGGCTTATCTTTTAGCACATTGATCTAGCAGTTGTGAAAGACAGGAGCGATCTGCTTTATCCATGCTGCCCTGATTGGTCTGTTATTGTGATTCCATGTAATTGGCAGTCTTGCTCCTCAGGACCCATTCAAAGAGTTTAATAATGTGTTATTAATCTGTAGTTTTTCATGATTGCTTTGCTCTCACCTTAGGGAAGTACGGAAATATTAAGGGTTTTTAATGACTCTGGGATGACACCTGTGTCCATTCTCCTCCATAGAATACTAAAAGCACAAGATAATGGTTTCTTAGTTTGTAGGAATGTGGAATTCCACAAATCTGGACCTGGAGCAGCATGCATGGGCATCTTATTAATGACTTCTGCAAAGTCAGCTGGGAATAGGGCTACATCAGAAATTGTGATATCAGTGCATTTTGAGTTTTATTTATGAAAAATCATTTAGTAACAGTAATCGGCAGTAATAGCCTGGTTGATCAGACCCTGATCTACCACGACGTCTGGTCTCAGACCAGGCCGTGGGGGCCTTGACCCCCAAAACCCTCTCCAGGTATACTCCAGGTAATTCATCAGTGGTTTACTGAACAGTTGTATTGTGACTAACTATTTCACTCATTTCTTTGTCATCAGCGTATGTGGCGATTCACAAAAAAGGCTATGATGCTTGCATGAATATTTTATTTGTTATTTTGATGTAAATTTAATACAGTGGACCCTCGACCAATGATGGCATCGTATAACGTTAAATCCGACTAGCGATACACTTAAAGCAAAAATTTTGCCTCGACTAGCACTAAAAAACTTGACCAACGCGATTCGTTCCGTTCGAGACGCGTCCACTTGTGGCCTGAGCGCGTGGGTGCCAGTGTTTACAAGCCAGCCAGCCACCGTGGTCCCATTCAATCATACAATCGGAACATTTCATATTATCACAGCGTTTTTAGTGATTGCACCTGCAAAATAAGTCACCATGGGCCCCAAGAAAGCTTCTAGTGCCAACCCTACAGCAAAAAGGGTGAGAATTACTATGGATATGAAGAAAGAGATCATTGCTAAGTATGAAAGTGGAGTGCGTGTCTCCGAGCTGGCCAGGTTGTACACAAAACCCCAATCAACCATCGCTACTATTGTGGCCAAGAAAACGGCAATCAAGGAAGCTGTTCTTGCCAAAGGTGCAACTATGTTTTTGAAACTGAGATCGCAAGTGATAGAAGATGTTGAGAGACTGTTATTGGTGTGGATAAACAAAAAACAGATAGCAGGAGATAGCATCTCTCAAGCAATCATATGTGAAAAGGCTAGGAAGTTGCATGACGATTTAATTAGAAAAATGCCTGCAACTAGTGGTGATGTGAATGAATTTAAGGCCAGCAAAGATTGGTTTGAGAGATTTAAGAATCGTAGTGGCATACATAGTGTGATAAGGCATGGTGAGGCTGCCAGTTCGGACCAAAAAGCAGCTGAAAAATATGTGCAGGAATTCAAGGAGTACATAGACAGTGAAGAATTGAAACCTGAACAAGTGTTTAATTGTGACGAAACAGGCCTGTTTTGGAAGAAAATGCCAAGCAGGACCTACATTACTCAGTAGGAAAAGGCACTCCCAGGACATAAGCCTATGAAAGACAGGCTTACTCTGTTGATGTGTGCTAATGCTAGTGGTGATTGCAAAGTGAAGCTTTTATTGGTGTATCACTCTGAAGCTCCCAGAATGTTCAGGAAAAACAATGTCCTCAAGGCTAATTTGTGTGTGATGTGGAGGGCAAACAGTAAGGCATGGGTCACTAGAGACCTTTTCTATGACTGGTTACACCATGCATTTGCCCCCGCTGTGAAAAATTACCTCCTGGAAAATAAATTGGACCTTAAGTGCCTCCTGGTATTAGACAATGCTCCTGGTCATCCTTCAGACGTGGCAGAGTGACTTTCTGGGGACATGAGCTTCATTAAGGTCAAGTTTTTGCCTCCTAATATAACTCCTCTCCTGCAGCCCATGGACCAGCAGGTCATTGCAAACTTCAAAAAACTCTACACAAAAGCTGTTTGAAAGGTGCTTTGTAGTGACCTCAGAAACTCAATTGACTCTAAGAGAGTTTTGGAGAGATCACTTTAGCATCCTCAATTGTGTAAACATTATAGGTAAGGCTTGGGAGGAAGTGACTAAGAGGACCTTGAACTCTGCTTGGAAGAAACTGTGGCCGGAATGTGTAGACAAAAGGGATTTTGAAGGATTTAAGGCTAACCCTGAGAAGCCTATGCCAGTTGTGGAATCAATCGTGGCATTGGGGAAGTCCTTGGGGTTGGAGGTTAGTGGGGAGGATGTGGAAGAGTTGGTGGAGGAGGACAATGAAGAACTAACCACTGATGAGCTGCAAGATCATCTTCAACAGCAAGAGGCCAGACCTGAGGAAACTGCTCCAGAGGAGGGGATAGAGAAATTGAAGAAGTTGTCTACTTCAAAGATTAAGGAAATGTGTGCAATGTGGCTTAAAGTGCAAACCTTTTTTGATGAAAATCACCCTCACACAGCTATTGCAAGCCGTGCTGGTGACTATTACACTGACAATGTTGTGAAACACTTCAGGAATGTCATAAAGGAGCGGGAGGTACAGGCCTCTGTGGACAGATATGTTGTGCGACAGAGGTCCAGTGACTCTCAAGCTGGTCCTACTGGCATTAAAAGAAGAAGGGAAGTAACCCCGGAAAAAGACTTGACACCTCAAGTCCTAATGGAAGAGGATTCCCCTTCTAAACACTAACACCATCCACTCTCCCCCCTCCCATCCCATCATCACCAGATCTTCAATAAAGGTAAGTGTCATGTAATTGTACATGTCTTCTTAAGTTTGTGTGTATTTAAATTAATATTTCATGTGGTAAAAAATTTTTTTTTCAGTACTTTGAGGTGTCAGGAACGGATTAATTTGATTTCCATTATTTCTTATGGGGAAAATTAACTCGACTAACGATAATTTCGACTAATGATGAGCTCTCAGGAACGGATTAATATCGTTGGTCGAGGGTCCACTGTATTTAGTGTTACTGGTAGTGAATTACATGATAGAATTTATAAGCTCTGAGAGACACTTAGGGTGGCTGCAACCCTTCAACTCGACAATAACAACACACCAAGCTGACACTGATGTTTGCCTAAATGATTTTTTCGTTGTTTATTGGACTTTGTAAAAATAAATTTGAACATTTGTCATTATTATACATTTTTCATTTTCTGGGGGGGGGGGGTTATCCTGTACATAATTATATTATGGGGGGGGGGGGCTTACTGAGCTTATTTTTTTATTAAAACCATCTTATGGCCAAAATATACTGTAAATTTAACATAATTGTCTGAAGATTAAATTATTAAATGTAATGATTATTTTAAGTAATAAAGCTTTTAGCTTTCGTGGTCTCACATGCCACTAATAGAATACATAGAATATTGTCAAACATTTTCTGTAGAGATGTTAAGTGTGAAGTCAACACCTAGATTTTTTTTAACCTGGTTGGATGTGCTTTCCTGTATATTGTGCTTCAGTGGTTTATGTGAGTGTGTTAAGCATATATTGTTGTTTCAGGGAACTGGTGAAGCTGAGCGAGGAGTCGCTCATGCGACAGCCTGAAGAAGTCTTCGATATTATCTGTAAATTGGGTGAAGGGTAAGTAATGGTATCCCTCAAATGTCGTACTTGCAGTGTGGCTGTATTTCTGTGTGCATTATGTATTTGTTTGGGTAACATAAGTTATACAATACTGACAAATGTGAAATAAGCCATACGCACGGATATTAAATTGTTTTACTGAGGAATGTTGTGCCATGAATGACTTCACTCCTCACTTCTTCAGGATTGAAGCGACCATTTGTAGCAAAACGTTTCCTTCGTAAATTATCCTAATACTGTGCATGTCTTATTTCACACACGTATCTAGGTGGCTAGTTTTTTGTACCTAAGTGCTAACCCTATAGAAATTCTTTCAACATTGTTTTTGGGTCCATAGTTACATTATCTGTGCATTTTAAGTATGCACGCTTAGTAAGTTTATATAGATTGGATTATCGAACATGTAGGTACAATATACAAGCCATAAAACACTTGCCTTGGCTAACCTACCAATTTTGCTATTGCTGATTATCTTCTGCTCACTCAGGTAGCAGAGCACAGGAGAATTTTCTGGGTCTGTGAAGAGATGATCTTGTTAATGTGTTCACTATAACTCAACTCATGAAATTGTAGTGACACAATTGCAAACAAACCATACCACGGGCAGGGGATAGAACCCCCAATCAGAGAGTCTCAAAACTCCAGACCATCGTGTTAGCCACTGGGCCAGCTAGCTGCAATAAGATTCATCCAACTAGGTATATTCCTACACCATAGGAAGGTTAGCAAAGGCACCACTGTGACCACAAATGCATTTGCATTTGTGGTCACAGCTTTGATTTATATTTATTCATATATTGTACAGTACTGTACTATATATTCAACTCCAGTTCTTGTCTCTGGACCCAAATGCTCAGGTCTTCTTTCTACAATTCACTATGATGTCTTTGATACAACCTCTGGATTGAGGCACTAAGACAGTTAACTATCACAGTATCACAATTTACACAAGGTCATGGAAAAACTCATCGCAAGAATAGATGACAGCTCAAAGACAAGTACCAGAATTTTGGAACACTTATCATTGCAGACTTACTAACGAATATAGAAGTGTCATTGGATGAAGTGCACAATCGACAATTTTTAACAAGTTTAGGTTAACTCCTTGACTGTTGCAACCCCAAATCCTGAGGTGTCTCCTGGTGATGCAAAATTTCCAAAAATAAAAAAAAAATAAAAATTTTTTCTTATGAAATGTTAGAGAATCTTTTCCCGATTGTAGTGACACCAAAAGAACGAAATTTGATGGAAAACTGACGGAATTACGCTCTCGCCGATTCATAAATATCGCTCTCGCGATATTTATGAATTGGCGATTTCGCCCACTTTGAGCCCTATTTTCGGCTAATTCCATTGTTCCAGTCGACCAAACTCATAGCTATTTCCTTAGAACTCCATTTTTTCTATCAACTGGGTACAAGAAACTGCCTATTTACCGATTTCAACTACCCAATAATGTGGTCAGAAATTTGCAATCTGGCCAATTTCACAAAAATTAAAAAATATAAAAAATTCAAAATAGGATTCAGAATGAACAATGCAGACATTCCTTCCTCTAAATTAAGAAATGAAATTTAGTAACAATTAAAAATCATATATAAAAAATTTAATAACTTTTGAAAAATATTGGGAGCAAATCTTGATGTAATTCTTAGTTTCATTACAAGTTTTATTAATAAATGGAAATTAAAATACTGTACAGTGGCCTATTCTTATATTTTCTGACTTGCCTTGATAATTTTCCTGAGCAGGGCGAGACATCATCTAAAGTTTCTTCTCCAAACTGTGGAATTATTTTGAATTGTTCCAGCCACAGTATTGTGAATTTTATTCTACTTCACTAATTGTGTAATATAAATCAGTATAATTTTTGTACATGAATATTATGTAATACTGACAAGATGAAAAATAGACACTTGCAACATCTGGGTATCTTTATTGTAGACGTTTTGCCATCCAGTGGCTTTATAAATACAAATTCAAGGACATACAGTAATTGGAAGATGGTAGAACTATATACAAAAATGAAGTAATCAGCCCCTCAGCCTTGGAGTTAGTGTGAAGAGCACCATAGTCATGCTCATCACCAACTCCAAGGCTGAGGGACTGATTACCCCATCTTTTGTATATAGTTCTACTGTCTTCCAATTATGTCCTTGAATTAGTATTTATAAAGCCATTGGATGGTAAAATGTCTACAATAAAGATACCCAGATGTTGTACATGTATAATTTTCAGTATAATTTTTGTTGCAGATCCTATGGGAGTGTGTACAAGGCATTACACAAAGAGTCAGGTCAGGTGCTGGCCATCAAACAAGTACCCATTGACACAGATCTACAGGAGATAATTAAGGAAATCTCCATTATGCAACAGTGCGACTCCCATCATGTTGTCAAATACTACGGTTCCTACTTCAAAGATTCTGACCTATGGGTAAGTTTCTCACTTCAGTATTCTGAGCTATGATTTTGACATGTGGGTCCCATAAGTTTCTCACTTCTAATATTCTGAGCTATGATTCTGATGTATGGGTACCATAACTTTCTCACTTCTAATATTCTGAGGAAAGGAGTAGCTGTGAATCGACCCCTGCAACCACATATAGGTGAGAGCGCACACCCAAACCCCCCCACCCCACCATATCTCTTTCTCTCACTCTTTAACTGTGAACTCTCATCCTTGGGGAAGGGGGGAACTCTTGTGTTTTCGGATGAAAGAGGACTGAGAAAGATTTCCTCTGGTAAGAACAGAAATACAGTAAAGCACTCAAGTTCAGTTTGATGGAAGCCTGAAAGTGTTCTCATTTGAGTGAAAATCTAAAGGAAAATTTCAGGGAATATTTTCCATGGCAAATGAAGTAAAACCATATTAATGTGTGGACATCAAAGTGAACTGTGTTTATTGTTTCTCCCAAGTATCATTGTACTTTTGTTACTCAGTTGTAATGAGGTCAGTGTAAATTAAAGAAATCAATACAAAAACCCAAAAACTGGTGAAAAGTAATAGATTTTGACATGATTAAAGAAGAACTGCTACTCTGACTCCACTTTTATCACCTCACAACAATGCAGAATTTTCTTTTTTCAACACACTGGCCATCTCTCACTGAGGCAGGTTGACCCAGCAAAAGAAACATTTTCACCATCATTCACACTATCACCATCTTGCCAGAGGTGTGCAGACATGACAGTTCACATGTCCCTCCAAACAACAAATCTCTCTAACCCCTTCTTTAGAGTTCAGGTACTATACTTCCCACCTCCAGAACTCCAGGCCGGCTAACCGGTTTTCCTGAATCCCTTCACAAAATGTTAACCTTGCTCACACTCCAACAGCCTGGTAGGCTCTCCATACAGTGGACCAACTGTTTCATCAGGCATTTTGGTACAATGCATCAAGGTTTCACTGCTATGCTACTTACTAAATTACTAGGGGTTCCAATTTTTTAAATTAATACAGAAACAACATTGAAGATTTCAGCAATGATTTTATAATTTTCAGATTGTTATGGAGTACTGTGGTGCTGGTTCAGTATCTGACATCATGAGGTTACGGAAGAAAACACTCACCGAAGAAGAAATAGCAACAGTTATATACGATACTTTACGAGGGTTAGAGTATCTCCACCTCAGAAGAAAAATTCACCGGGATATCAAAGCCGGAAATATCTTGCTTAACACTCAAGGTCATGCTAAACTAGCAGACTTTGGTGTGGCAGGTCAACTGTCTGTAAGTATTTGTTTTTGTGTGTTAAAAAAATACAAAAAAAAAGGGAAAATAGAAATAAACACCTGATTGCTTTCATGTGCTTACACATCTGAAGATGAAAGTGCTCAGGTGTTTTTTTTTCTATTTTCACTGTGGTAAAATGCATGTATTTGCAATCATTCATTTTATTTTGATTCCTCTCTTACAGTATATGTATGACCTTATAGATACTGAGTCCTGCCAAAAGAATATGAACACCCTTGATTCTGAATAAACATTTTAGTTGAGCTGTAGTCATGAGTTATTAATTTAATAGGTCCTAAAAGGGGTTGTAAATGACAAGTCTTGTCAAGCATGTTGATAATTTTGGCAAGTGTTGGGTAGTGTCATGATAGTGTTGGCACGGCTGTGGAATGTTTCACTGAAGAAATGGCCAAGGTCACTCACCTGTGCTGTATGTCATTCTCAAGAATTTGGCTCTTTAATTGTTTATGCATTTCTGTATCATGATTTTCTAGCTCAAATTTCACTTTTGTGACTGAGAGCCAGTGTGCATTGAACATGAGATCCCAAGAGGAGGTAAATCAGATTACAAATGGGAGTTTGCAAAATTCCTGTTGCAGATAAAACAGTTCTATCAAGAGTTTGTGAAGAGAAACTACAGGAATTGGTAGGCAAGTTTAGGAGGATTTTTAAAAGAAAGGATCTTGAAATTAAATGTAGACAGAGCAAGGTGATGAGATTAAGTCAAAGTGTTGTATAGGGATTGGTGCCTTACCTGAAAATCACCAGACCATACCCACCAAATTATACATCTCCATTTGACATTAAGAATACATTCATTGTA
>NC_069464.1:10695239-10770239 GCF_026875155.1 Cherax quadricarinatus
TTCCTGAACCCCCTTAAAAAAAATGTTCTTTGCTCACACTCCAACAGACGTCAAGTTTTAAAAAAACCATTTGTCCCCATTCACTCCTATCAAACCGCTGGGGCATGCCTGCGGGAAAGCCCAACCCCCTCGCACACAAAACCCCCTTTACCCCCCCCCAACCCTTCCTGGCCGACCCCTACCCCCCCTTTCCTTCATACAGATGATACATTTAAAGTTTTCTGTTTCGCCCCTTCTCTTACATGTCCGAACCCCCTCAACCCCTTCCTCACCCCTTGGGCAACATTTTTTGGAACCCCGACCCCCTCCAATTTCCAAATACAAATTCTCTGAAATTTTTATTACCCCCCAACTTTGCCCTCAGACATGACATCTCCACTCCTCCACCTTCTCCTCGCTGCAACATTCATCACCCACGCTTCACACCCATATAAGAGCGTTGGTAAAACTATACTCTCATACATTCCCCTTTTTGGGCCTCCAAGGACAAAGTTCTTTGTCTCCACAGACTCCTAAGTGCACCACTCCCCCTCTTTTTCCCTCATAAATTCTATGATTCACCTCATCTTTCATAGACCCATCTGCTGACACGTCCACTCCCAAATATTGAATACGTTCACCCCTCCTCCATACTCTCTCCCTCCAATCTGATATTCAATCTTTCATCACCTAATCTTTTTTTTTCCCTCATATAACCTTACTCTTTCCTGTATTAAACTTTAATTTTCTTCTTTTGCACACCCTACCAAATTCATCCACCAATCTCTGCAACTTCTCTTCAGAATCTCCCAAAGCACAGTGTCATCAGAAAAGAGCAGCTGTGACAACTCCCACTTTGTGTGTGATTCTTTATCTTTTAACTCCACGCCTCTTGCCAAGACCCTCGCATTTACTTCTCTTACAACCCCATCTATAAATATATTAAACAACCACGGTGACATCACACATCCTTGTCTAAGGCCTACTTTTACTGGGAAAAAATTTCCTCTTTCCTACATACTCTAACTTGAGCCTCACTATCCTCGTAAAAACTCTTCGCTGCTTTCAGTAACCTACCTCCTACACCATACACTTGAAACATCTGCCACATTGCCCCCCTATCCACCCTGTCATACGCCTTTTCCAAATCCATAAATGCCACAAAGACCTCTTTAGCCTTATCTAAATACTGTTTCACTTATATGTTTCACTGTAAACACCTGGTCCACACACCCCCTACCCCTTTTCCCAAAGCCTCCTTGTTCATCTGCTATCCTATTCTCCGTCTTACTCTTAATTCTTTCAATTATAACTCTACCATACACTTTACCAGGTACACTCAACAGACTTATCCCCCTAAAAATTTTTGCACTCTCTTTTATCCCCTTTGCCTTTATACAAAGGAACTATGCATGCTCTCTGCCAATCCCTAGGTACCTTACCTTCTTCCATACATTTATTAAATAATTGCACCAACCACTCCAAAAAATATAATCCCCACCTGCTTTTAACATTTCTATCTTTATCCCATCAATCCCGGCTGCCTTACCCCTTTCATTTTACCCACTGCCTTTACGAACTTCCCCACACTCACAACTGGCTCTTCCTCACTCCTACAAGATGTTATTCCTCCTTGCCCTATACACGAAATCACAGCTTCCCTATCTTCATCAACTTTAACAATTCCTCAAAATATTTCCCTTTCCCTCTTCCCAATACCTCTAACTCTCCATTAATAACTCTCCTCTCTATTTTTAACTGACAAATCCATTTGTTCTCTAGGCTTTCTTAACTTGTTAATCTCACTCCAAAACTTTTTCTTATTTTCAACAAAATTTGTTATACATCTCACCCACTCTCTCATTTGCTCTCTTTTTACATTGCTTCACCACTCTCTTAACTTCTCTCTTTTTCTCCATTACTCTTCCCTCCTTGCATCACTTCTACTTTGTAAAACTTCTCATATGCTAACTTTTCTCCCTACACTCTCTTTACATCATCATTCCACCAATCGCTCCTCTTCCCTCCTGCACCCACTTTTCCCGTAACCACAAACTTCTGCTGAAAATCTAACACACATTTTTAAACCTACCCCCTACCTCTTCGACCCCCATTGCCTATGCTCTCATTAGCCCATCATATTCCCCAATAGCTGTTTATATCTTTCCCTAACGCCTCCTCTTTTAGTTTATAAACCTTCACCTCTCTCTTCCCTGATGCTTCTATTCTCCTTGATCCCCTCTACCTTTTTCTCTCAGTGTAGCTACAACTAGAAAGTGATCTGATATATCTGTGGCCCCCCTATAAACATGTACATCCCGAAGTCTACTCAACAGTCTTTTTTCTACCAATACATAATCCAACAAACTAACTGTCATTTCGCCCTACATCATATCGTGTAACTTATTTATCCTCTTTTTTCTTAAAAATGTATTACCCATAACTAAACCCCTTTCTATACAAAGTTCAATCAAAGGGCCCCCCATTATCATTTACACCTGGCACCCCAAACTTACCCAAACCCCACCCTCTCTAAAAGTTTCTCCTACTTTAGCATTCAAGTCCCCACCACAATTACCCTCTCACTTGGTTCAAAGGCTCCTATACATTCACTTAACATCTCCCAAAATCTCTCTCTCTCCTCTGCATTCCTCTCTTCTCCAGGTGCATACACGCTTATTATGACCCACTTCTCGCATCCAACCTTTACTTTAATCCACAAATTCTTTAATTTACACATTCATATCCTCTTTTCTCCTTCCATAACTGATCATTTAACATTACTGCTACCCTTCCTTTGCTCTAACTCTCTCAGATACCCCCAGATTTAATCCCATTTTTTTCCCCCCACTGAAAAATCTCCTACCCCTTCAGCTTTGTTTCGCTTAGGGCCAGGAATCCACTTTTTTATTCAAACACAGAAACATTGTTTATAAAATTTTATAAATATATTATTATATATTATTATATTATTATATTTATATTTAAAATTTTATTATTTTTTATAATATTATTTATAATTTTATATTAAATTTTGTATATATATAAAAATAATATAAATATATAATATATATATATAGATATAATATTGTATATATTATATGTAATATATATATAATATTTATAATGTTCTTATATGTTTATGCTTCTAGATGTTTTTTTTGGGCACCTCTGCAAAAACGTAAAATTGTGCGGTGGGTAAAGTGTTGAATGATGATAAAAGTATTTTCTTTTTGGGGATTTTCTTTTTTTTTTGGGTACCCTGCCCCGGGTGGGAGACGGCCGATTGTTGAAAAAAAAAAAAAAAAAAAAAAAAAAAAAATATTTTATATTATAATTTTTTAATATATATATTATATATTATATATATATATATATATATATTAATATATAATATATATATATATTTTTATATAAAATATATATTATTTTTAAAATAATTTTATAAAATATTATAATAAAAATTTTATTTTTTTTATATTATATATTAAATATAATATTATATATATATATATATATATATATATATTTTTATATATATTTTATTATATATTTTTATATATTTTATATATATTTATATATTTATAATATATATATAATATATTTTATATTATATATATTATATATATATAATATTTATTTTATATATATATATTTATATATTTATAATAAATATATATAATATTTATATATAATATATATAAAAAAAAATTATTATATATAATATATATATATATTTTTAATTATATATATAATATATTATATTTATATTATTATATAAATTATATTATATATATATATATATATTTTAATATATTTAAAAATTTATATAATATATACGGAAGGCCCGCTTTACGGGGTTTCACTTTGGGCGTTCGAAATAGGATTTTTCAAATTATGACCAAAACTCGCAAAACGGCCCCCCCCATGACTTTCTAATAGGGGTCCCCGGCCCCCCTGTTTTTTAAACTTCCCCATGAGCCAGTAAGCACAAGCTTCCTTTTTTTGTCTGGAAAACTCCAAAATTTCAAATGTTTTTAAAATTTTTTTTCTATTTTATATATACTCATAATTATATTATGATCCCTGTACCTAAAAAATTCAACATCGGTCTTTTAAATGGAAATTTACTTTTAATATACACATTTTCATTAATCCCCCTGATATTTTTTTCAAAATTATTAAAAACACAGCAAAAAATTAAATAAATAAAACACCCCAGTAGAATAAATAAACATAAATGTGAGATGTGGCAGAGATTCCAAAAGTACGCCATAATAACAATAGCACGGGTCCATTAAAGTGTTATTCGGTTATACACATTTTCATTAATCCACCCATGATTTTTTTTTTCAAAATTAATAATAAACACGATGATAACATATAAATAAGTAAATAACCCCACAGTAGAATAAAAACATAAATGGAGATTGAGCAGACAAAATTCCACAAGTGACGAAAAAATAACAATACCGGATCTCATTAAATGCGTAATTACGGTATTACACATTTTCATTAATAAACCAATATTTTTTTAAAAATTATATAAAAACCATGCATAAAATATAAATAAGATAAATACCCCCACATAGAAAAAATAAACAAAAATGTGAGATGTGAGCAAAAAGATTCCACAAGGACCCCATAATAAAAATAGCCGGGTCCATTAAATGTCGTTATTCGGTAATATAACTTTTTCATTAATCCACCCATAAATTTTTTTTTTAAAAATTAATAAAAAACACGTACATAACAAAAAAAGTGATAAAAAAACCCCCCAAAATAAATAAAAAACAAAATATAAGATTGGGGCCTGGTTTGTTTACATAACTCGGGCTTCTGTTACCTCATTACCATTCTTTCTCTCTTCATTTATTTCTTTTATCCATTTACTTACTCCCGACCCACATTAAGACTACAAAAAATTTTTTTTGGGAAATAATGAGTGAACTGTATAATTTTATCGCTCGGGATGCTAAATACATAAATAGTATTTGGGTGGGGTGCCCGTAAGGTAGCCTGGCATTACAATACAACCACACTTTATTTTTTACAAAAAACTCTTGTCCACCCAGATTAAGCTTTAAATATTTAAGGGAAGAATATCAAATTTTTAAATTTTCCTTTTATTTTTTACCCTTTTATTCTAACCAAAAAAAAAACTTTTACATTTTTAACATTTTAAAAGGAAAAAAATTTCCACTTTACCATTTCCTTTACCTCCTTAACCAACCCCCAAATATTTTTTTAAATAACAACACCACACCCACCCCACCACCCCCCCACCCCCCCCCCCCCCCCCCCCCTTAACCACCCCCATTTAACTAAATCTAACTCTTTAATTTCAAAATTTTTGGGTTCGGAAAAATGGGTGGGAGGGGAAGAACGATTTTGGAATATAAAAGTAAAAGGGTTAAGGGAAAAAAAGTTGCTATGGAAGTTTTTCAAAATAGAAGTGGAAGGGGGAAAAGTTAAAAAAAAAAGAGAGGTTGAGAGGGTGAAGCAAGTAAAAAGAGAGAAAAAGGAATGGGTGAGATTTATCAACAAATTTGTTGAAAAAAGAAAGTTTTTGGAGTGAGTTAAAAAGTTAAAAAAGCCGAGAACAAAATGGATTTTGTCGTTAAAAAAAGGAGAGGAGGTTATTAAAAGGAGAGTTGAGGTATTGGGGGAAAATGGAGGGAATATTTTGAGGAATTGTTAAATGTTGATGAAGATAGGGAAGCTGTGATTTCGTGTATAGGGGAAGGGAGGAATAACATCTTGTAGGAGTTGAGGAAGAGCCAGTTGTGAGTGTGGGGGGAAGTTTCGTGAGGCAGTAGGTAAATGAAAGGGGGTAGGCAGCGGGATTGATGGGATAAAGATAGAAATGTTAAAAGCAGGTGGGGATATAGTTTTGGAGTGGTTGGTGCAATTATTTAATAAATGTATGGAAGAGGGTAAGGTACCTAGGGATTGGCAGAGAGCATGCATAGTTCCTTTGTATAAAGGCAAAGGGGATAAAAGAGAGTGCAAAAATTATAGGGGATAAGTCTGCTGAGTATACCTGGTAAAGTGTATGGTAGAGTTATTATTGAAAGAATTAAGAGTAAGACGGAGAATAGGATAGCAGATGAACAAGGAGGCTTTAGGAAGGTAGGGGGTGTGTGGACCAGGTGTGTACAGTGAAACATATAAGTGAACAGTATTTAGATAAGGCTAAGAGGTCTTTGTGGCATTTATGGATTTGGAAAAGGCGTATGACAGGGTGGATAGGGGGGCAATGTGGCGGATGTTGCAAGTGTATGGTGTAGGAGGTAGGTTACTGAAAGCAGTGAACAGTTTTTACGAGGATAGTGAGGCTCAAGTTAGAGTATGTAGGAAAGAGGGAAATTATTTCCCAGTAAAGTAGGCCTTAGACAAGGATGTGTGATGTCACCGTGGTTGTTTAATATATTTATAGATGGGGTTGTAAGAGAAGTAAATGCGAGGGTCTTGACAAGAGGCGTGGAGTTAAAAGATAAAGAATCACACACAAAGTGGGAGTTGTCACAGCTGCTCTTTGCTGATGACACTGTGCTCTTGGGAGATTCTGAAGAGAAGTTGCAGAGATTGGTGGATGAATTTGGTTAGGGTGTGCAAAAAAGAAAATTAAAGGTGAATACAGGAAAGAGTAAGGTTATGAGGTTTAAAAAGATTAGGTGATGAAAGATTGAATTCAGATTGGAGGGGGGGAGAGTATGGAGGAGGTGAATGTATTCAGATATTTGGGAGTGGACGTGTGCGGTGGGTCTAGAAAGATGAGGTGAATCATAGAATTTGATGAGGGAAAAAGAGTGAGGGGTTTGCACTTAGGAGTCTGTGGAGACAAAGAACTTTGTCCTTGGAGGCAAAGAGGGGAATGTATGAGGTATGTTTTACCAACGCTCTTATATGGGTGGTGAAGCATGGGTGATGAATGTTGGCAGCGAGGAGAAGGCTGGAGGCAGTGGGATGTCATGTCTGAGGGCAATGTGTGGTGTGGAATATAATGCAGAGAATTCGTAGTTTGGAAGTTAGGAGGAGGTGCGGGATTACCAAAACTTGTGCCAGAGGGTGGGGAAAGGGTTGTTGAGGTGGTTCGGACATGTAGAGAGAATGGAGCGAAACAGAATGACTTCAAGAGTGTATCAGTCTGTAGTGGAAGGAAGGCGGGGTAGGGGTGGGCCCTAGGAAAGGTTGGAGAGGGGGGGTTTTAAAGGAGGTTTTGTGTGCGAGGGGCTTGGGTTTCCCAGCAGGTAGGGCATGAGCGTGTTTGATAGGAATGAATGGAAAAGGGTTTTTTAATACTTGACGTGCTGTTGGAGTGTGAGCAAAGTAACATTTATGAAGGGGTTCAGGGAAACCGGCAGGCCGGACTTGAGTCCTGGAGATGGGAAGTACAGTGCCTGCACTCTGAAGGAGGGGTGTTAATGTTGCAGTTTAAAAACTGTAGTGTAAAGCACCCTTCTGGCAAGACAGTGATGGAGCGAATGATGGTGAAAGTTTTTCTTTTTCGGGCCACCCTGCCTTGGTGGGAATCGGCCAGTGTGATAATAATAAATAAAATAAATATATATATACGTATATATATATATATATTATAGGTAGTAGGCTGGTAGACAGCAACTGCCCAGGGAGGTACTACCCTCCTGCCAAGTGAGTGTAAAACAGTAGCCTGTAATTGTTTTACATGATGGTAGGATTGCTGGTGTCCATTTTTCTGTCTCATAAACATGCAAGATTTCAGGTATGTCTTGCTACTTCTACTTACACTTAGGTCACACTACACATACATGTACAAGCATATATATACACACCCCTCTGGATTTTCTAATATTTTCTTAGTAGTTCTTGTTCTTGTTGTTTATTTCCTCTTATCTCCATGGGGAAGTGGAACAGAATTCTTCCTCCGTAAGCCATGCGTGTTGTAAGAGGCGACTAAAATGCCGGGAGCAAGGGGCTAGTAACCCCTTCTACTGTATGAATTACTAAATATAAAAACAAAAATTTATATTTTTCTTTTAGATCATCCTACCTCAGTGGGACATGTCTGGTGCATTGAAAAAAAAAAATGGTTGTATGTGCAAACTGAGATTTCACATTATTACACCTGGGTTCAAGCCCACATAATGCCTTGGTTACACAAGTTATGTTCACAATAATATGAAATATCAACCCAAAATCCAACCCAAAACTTATATGTAGCTGAATATTGTGTGAAATATGATTTGGGCATAACAGCGGAGCCTGTCATGACTGATGGATTAAATTTGAAACTTGGTTGCAATACATATTACCATCATGGTGTAGATGTAGAAGTGTGAGGTTGTCACCTGGCAGGAACCTGGGTTATGTACCATCATGGTGCAGGTGTAGAAGTGTGGGGCTGTCACCTGGCAGGAACCTGGGTTATGTACCATCATGGTGTAGGTGTAGAAGTGTGAGATTGTCACCTGGGTTATGTACCATCATGGTGTTGGTGTAGAAGCGTGGGGTTGTCACCTGGGTTATGTATCATCATGGTGTTGGTGTAGAAGTGTGGGGTTGTCACCTGGGTTATGTACCATCATGAACCAGGTGTAGAAGTGTGGGATTGTCACCTGGCAAGAACCTGGGTTATGTACCATCGAAATACAGGTGTAGAGGTGTAGGGTCCTTACCCTGGAGGGAACTGGTTCCTGTCAACACAATATACAGTATGTACATGGGTATCTCCTGTAGTTATCATTGAGCAACTGATTGAATATTCAGTTATTTGCTGGTAATATAGATAATAGGTTTCATATTAGTAATTTAGTGAAATAATTTGATTAATGTTATCATTTTTATTGGTAACATTTTAACTTTAATATTCATTGTAAAATAACTTAGTTTTTAAGCGGCTTCAATTTTTTTAATTAAAAATAGCTGTTGGTTAGTAAAGGACAAAAGGTAATAACAAAAAGTATATTTTGGTAGATTTTTCAGTGTTTAACATAAATTGTGGCATGTGTATTCTGGTGGTTTTGAAGTTGTATACATTATGGATGTACGTACTATACTGTATTTACAAAGACACTGAAACATTAAACATTATTTATTAGCACTGTGTGGTGGTGGTGGATTTTAAAATTAATAGAAGATGGTTTAACTGATATTTTGGAATCTAATAACAGGGCTTGAAGGTTTAATTGTTGTTGATGGAAGAGTAACAACATTGCATGTATCATTTATTAATTATCAATAATGAAAACTAGTAGTAGTAGTATTGGCATAATAAATTTACTGATATACATCATAGGTATAAGCTATGTTCTATAGAAAGGTAGTAAAACCATGATTTAATGGGCTTTGGAAATACAGGACAAAATCTGCTGGGTCAGTTGATTTTGAAACGAAGGACAAAGTTTATTGATTACAGAATTGTGATATTGAGATCACTGTAAAACAGTCTCTTCTTTCTGCACCATAATTTTCATTACCAGCTACCCATTCCTTCCTGTTAGCCCTTTAAATCAAAGATTCAATGTACACAATAAATTTTGTTAACTAAACATGCAAACCATAGATTTTAGTAATATTAAAATTAAGAGCTCAGTGACACTGAAATACAAAGAAAATTATGCGAATTGAAACATCTTTTATCTGGGAAATTCCAATCCTATGGCAATATTGGCATCATCTTAGTTATAGGTTTGACTCCATCTGTGGCAGTGCTGGAAGTAAAGTAGCTTATCATGTATTACCAACTAGATGATGACCTGGTCGTAAGACGAGGGTATTTATTTAGCTAGGGTATTTTAAGTTTTGTGTAACTTATGTTTAGTCATTTAGTTTTTAAAAAAAAAAAATTCTCTTCGTGCATCCTTGTAATGAGCTGAGTAATTTTATTGATGGTAGGAATTCTTCTTTTTTTTTTTCACAACCTAATATCACAATGCAAGAAGATTGCAACTGCTTCATTAATGTCTCATCCAAACCAAAATGAAAAATGCTTAAGAGTTTGTAGGAACTGAGAATTAAATAAAAAGAAATTGTAAAATCTCCCTTATATTAATACAAATGATTGATTAATGATAGAAAAGTGACATATATTACCATATAATCTTAAATGTTTGTGGACATGAGAAAGAGATGGGGTATGGGTTGGTTTTCATGAATGAAATATACATGATGTAATTATTTGGCAGTTTGTGATTTTTAACTGTAATGTAATAATTCATTTTGTAGAAGTACAGTATTAAGTAATCTTAAATTTGCTCGAGCTGAATATCAAAATGTTTAAACTAGTTCCATATTGGTTAAAAACTTGAGTTTTAGCCACTAATAATTTAAAAATCAACACTTTTGTATATTTGAAAGTTTTCTATAAAACATCTTGTGAGAGGTGCTTGTGTGTAAGGTGGTTTATCCCGTCCTTCAAAAATCTCCTGAGAGGGTAGGGTGCAGATATATAGGGTTGTAATAATATGCCCCCAATGTCCCTCACTTCTCGCAGCAACAAGCCCCTCAACTACAGTTGCCAAGATTGAACTTGCAGGCTGAGCAAGATAACAAAAATAACCAACACAACCAAACCCATCATCATCACAACCTTGCTAATACTGAACTTCAGGTTAGTATGTTGATCAAGAGGTCAGCATGGAGGTGCTTTGTCAAGTGTCGCCTTTAACATCGCATTCATCTCTGTTGTTGGTATTGATGCCTTATTCACCCTGAAATGTAATTTATGTCCAAAAGCTGACAGATAATAGTCAACTTGTATTTAATGAATATATATTGTTTGTTTACTAATACTTTATTGTAGTAAATTAGCTGTGATGTCAGATTAATAAATTCATTGTATGGTAAGCCATGTCTGGATTGATGCTTTTGGGCTCTTAAATGTTGCATTTGCATGTGTAACTTGCACTTAGTGTTTTATCTTGAACTGAACTCCTAGGGCTGTAAAATGAATGAGTGAATTGAGGGATGAATGTTGGAATTCATTGAGGGAGTTGTCACTTATTAAATTGATTGAGAAAGTTGAACATTGAGTACAGTATATTAACTAGTTTCTGAGGGAGAGTTGACTTGAACTTCTGATTTCCCTCCTCTAAACAATTAATAGATGATATCTTGACTCCCTAACTGCACTCGCCAATTTGTGGCTGCTGGGATAGTGGCAGCTGGATGCTACTGGGTTCACACACTCCTGGCTTTATGAGCCCCATCATATCTAGTCAAAGGCTTCGCTTTCCAGGTTATTCCACTTCCTGACCACTATGAAGCTGAAGAAATATTTCCTATCATCCTTAGGACTTATCTGTGTGTTTCAACTCCCAGCTGTGCCCATATTTACGTATTTTCCACCTGTTAAATTGCCTGTTCCTGTCCACCCTATCAATTCTTCTCAATATTTTGTGTGTCATTATCATGTCTGCACATTAGTCTTTCTGTCCTCCAGTGTCATCAGGTTTAGCTCCTGTAGTTTCATCTCGCCATATACCCCGGTTATTATTATTATAATCAAAAGGGAGCACTAGACCTACCAGGGTCATACAGCACTGCAGGGTAGGAATTGATGCAGGATCTAAGGATAAATAAGGGTGGAGATAACAGTAAAGATAAAGTTAGGAGGGGCTGTGAGGAGTGCTAAAGGAAGGATTATCAAAGTTTGTGTAATAAATTAGTTGCTGCCAAAAAGTCGAAGAGGGAGTCTGTGTCAAAGGTGGATTCGTCAGCAAGGAGGGAAAATAAAGTAAGGGCATTAAAGCAGTGACACATCAGAGGAAAATATGCTTGCTCAGATGTGGATTCCATACTGGTGCTGCATACTCAGAGATGGTCCTGACATGTCATATGTAATATTATGAATGGCTCCCTCTTGAGATTCCTGAAACTCAATCTCATATTTTCCAGATGCATATTTGTTGCAGTTATTTGTTTAATGTGCACCTCAGGTGACATCCTTGTTATTAAGCTCCATGCATTGTCTTTCTTCTTGAGCGAAGTCTGTGGCCTTCAGATTCCTCAGAGCCTATACTCCATTTCCGATCTTTGCCCTTCCCCAGATTTTATAAACTTGCATTTGCTGGGGTTGACTTTCAGTAGCCACTTGCCAGACGAATCCTGTGGTTTATCCAGTTTTATTTATCAGCTTTCCTTGTCCTCTCCTGTCTTATTTTGTCCTCATTAGCATTACCATCTGCAAACAGGGATGCATAAAGGCTATTCTTTCATACACAAATAACCCGCACATAAAAGAGAGAAGCTTACGACGACGTTTCGGTCCGACTTGGACCATTGTGCGGGTTATTTGTGTATCGTTCCAGTCACGGTATTGTGCCTTTTTTTTTGCTATTCTTTCATATTTTTCGCATTCACCAGTAGCAGTAAAAGTCCTAACATGCATCCTTGTGGAACCCTATTTTTCACATTTGCTCATTCTGATACTTCTTCCTGGAAAATCACTTATTTCCTCCTATTATGTATTACTTGATCCATTGTAGAACTTTCACTGTTATTCCTCCCTGATCCTGTCTGTTTCTTTTTGTGTGTGCACATGTCCAAATGTGCATGTTTGTGTGCATATGTATATACAGTACATATTCACTGAGTTGTAATTAACGAGCAATGTTTCTTGAAGTTGAGCTTCATATTTTGATCTCCCTTATCCTTCCATAAACTAATCCAAGTAGTTCCTATCCTTTTCTTTTTTTAATCCATGTATAATATTTGCCACTATTATTGTTATTTTACCTATCTTATTCCACTTGTTAATTTCTTATGCTGAAAAATACTTCCAGACTTTCTGACTTCGTCTTGTCTGGTTCATCTGGATGTTCAGCCTCCATGTTCCAACGTTCTGACCCCTTCTGCCTCAGTATGTCCTTGTGTAATCTGTCAGAGCTCTTGATTATCTTTTATGGCATAATCATGTCACACTTAACCTTATTCTGTGGAAAAGGGCACATGTATACTGTTCAAGACATTTCTTAAAGAAAATGTTTTACCATGAATGGCTTCATCAGTCATTTTCCACAGTTTGTTGGTATCACTACAATTTACAACCTAACCCTATGCTCTTCCAGTGAGGTTTTGCTCCTTCACCCTTTCCCCAGCTCCAGGGTATGAGCATACAATGTGTACAGGTTTTTTTTTCCTAAAATGTTGCATGCAAATCTTAAATTATATTATTTTTTGAGTGTTATGCATGGCATGAATTTTATAAATTTATAACTTAAATGCATGTGGCATGGGCATAATATGTATTTTATAAGCTTATTATGTGACACTCTTAACACGTAAACGGTCCAAGCAGATCTACGTTCACATGTGTAGTGCTACAAAAGTAGATCTACGTTTTTTTTACATATTTTCAAATATAACAAAAAAAAAAGTAGATCAAAGTTTTTTTACACATTTTCAAATGTAAAAAAACAAAAAGAAGATCTACTTTTTTTACATTCAAATGTCGAAAAAATGTATATATACGTTTGGACCGTTTACGGGTTAACAGAGCCTGTGAAAAGTGGCAAGATTAATGCTTTTCTGTAGTAGATAAGCCTTATAGGAAACTGCATCTATCCACATAAAAAATTTTGTCATGTGAAGCTCTGTTATTGTGTGTGAAGGTGGGTATTACACCAAAGGACTGGTTAATGAAATTATTACATACTGTAACAGTTACAGAATGCAAGAATTTTTATAAATATATTTAAGCTGTATTTGTTTTAAAAAGGTAAAATTAAGGGCAAATAGTGAAAGCGTGATTAATATCAAATGGTGTAGCTACAGATAAAACATAGGAAATTTAAGCTTTTTAGATACATTGTGTGTATGTAATATTAATTTATAATAACCATACCTATTTGAGTTAGTTTGTAGGGATCAGATTGCTTCTTAAAGGTCATTCCACATCTTTACAGTTTGTTGGATCAATTTTTTTTTTCTGACCCAGATGGATGTACAGTTTAAATTTTTAGTCCTAGTAGAAATCCATCCTACTTTACTTTTGCTATATCTTGGAGTAGTTTGTGTATTGTCATCATGTCTCTTCTGATTTCTCTATACTCTTAGTTGAGGGATAGGTCTTGATGCACTCCTTTGGACTTCCTTTGAGCTCAAAATAATTGTCATGTGTCCTTTCAATATATTTTTTATAGTTTATAATTGTGGCTTGTTCTTTCTGTTATCTTTTTTTTTTCTGCACCATCATTAGGGAGAATAGAGGCCACAATTTGGAGTGCCAGGAGCAAATGATAATGGGGGCCTTTAACCTGTAAACGGTCCAAACGTATATATGTTTTTTCAACATTTGAAAGTATGTAAAAAAAGTAGATCTTTTTTTTTTTTTTACATTTGAAAATGTGTAAAAAAACTTTGATCTACTTTTTTTTGTTATATTTGAAAATATGTAAAAAAAACGTAATCTACTTTTGGAGCACTACACATGTGAAAGTAGATCTGCTTGGACCGTTTACGGGTTAATTGAACTTTGTATAGAAAGAGGTTTGGTAATAGGTAATACATATTTTATATAAAAAAAAAAAAGAGGACAAATAAGTACTGGTGATATGATATAGGGTATTATGACATTAGTTAGTTGAACTGTATATTAATAGATAAAAATTGATGGGTAGACTTCTGGATGTGGATGATTTTAGAAGGCATAACAGGATATATCTAGATATAGACATATTTAGGTAGGTAGAGGAACAGGCAGGGATGAGTGCTAGTTGTGGATGAAAGGACGAGTCTGGATTATAACATCTTGTTACAAGGCTGGGGAAAGACGTATCAGTTAGGTGTGTTTCTGATTGAATTAGATACTGGTATATACTTCAGTAGAACTAGGTAATTATATACAATTGAGTTGTTGTTTTGAAACATTGAAGTTGTGTTTATAATAAATGGGAGTTGACACAGTTACTTTTTGCTGATGATACTGAGCTTTTGAGAGAGTTTAAACAGAAGTTGCAAAAGTTAGTGGATGAGTTTGGGAGGATGTGTAAAGGAAGAAAGTTGAAAGTGAACATAGATAAGATTAAGGTGATGAGGGTATCAAACAAGTTAGGTAAAGACAAAGTGGATATTATAGTGGAGGGAGGGAGTATGAAAGAAGTGAATGTGTTCAGATATTTGGGAGTAGACTTGTCAGCAGATGGGTCTATGAAGGATGTGATAAACCATAAAATTGATGAATGAAAAAATGTGGGTGGTGCATTGAGATATGTGGAGACAAAGAACATTATTCATTGCAGCAAAGAAGAGAATGTATGACCATAAGAAGGAACATTGCAGCAGGCCTACTGGTCCATGCGAGGCAGGTCCAAGCGTCCAATGACCCAACCTAGTCAGGTTAAGTCACATCCACTTATGGAAGGAGCACAGCATCAGACCTATTAGCACAAGCTAGTCAGGTCCAACTCACACCTACTCCTGTATTTATCTAACCTATTTTTTAAACTACACAACGTTTTAGCTTCTATTACAGTACTCAGGAGCTTGTTCTACTCATCTGCAACTCTATTACCAAACCAGTGCTTTCCTATATCCTTCCTGAATTTTTCCAACTTAAAACCATTGCTGCAAGTCCTGTCTTGGCTAGATATTTTTAGCATGCTATTTACATCCCCTTTATTTATTCCTGTTTTCCATTTATACACTTCAGTCATATTCCCCCTTATTCTACACCTTTCTAGAAAGTGCAGATTCAGGGACCTTTGAGAGTATAGTGGTACCAACACTCTTATATGGGTGTGAAGCATGGGTTGTAAAGGCTGCAGCGAGGAAGAGGCTGGAGGCAGTGGAGATGTCGTGTCTAAGGACAATGCGTGATGTAAATATTATGCAGAGAATTCACAGTGTGGCAATTAGGAGGTGGTGTGGAGTTACTAAAAGTATTATTCAGATAGCTAAAGAGGGATTGTTGATATGGTTTGGTCATCTAGAGAGGAGGGAGCAAAATAGGATGTCTTGTAGTGGAGGAGAGGAAGGGTAGGGGTCATCCTAGGAAAGGATGGGGGGAGGAGGAAGGTAAAAGAGGTTTTGTGTGCAAGGGGCATGGACATACAGCAGGCATGTGTGTGTTAGATAGGAGTGAATGGAGATGAATGGTTTTTGGGACTTGATGAGCAGGGTAATATTTTGTGAAGGGATTCAGGGAAACCAGTTAACCAGACTTGAGTCCTGGAGTGGGAGGTACAGTGCCTGCACTTTAAAAGAGGGGTTTGGGAAATTTGCTGTTTGGAGTGACATCTGAACTGTCATATCTGTGCACCTCTACAAGGACAATGATTATGCATGAATGGTTCTTTTTTTTTTTTTTTTTTTGAGTCGCCCTGCGTCTGTGGGAGATGGCCAATGTGTTGAAAAAAAAATTAGTTGTAGCTACAGTGAAAGTAAGAGGTAGATGGGGTGCAAGGAGAATGTCATCAGTTAGTAAGAGATAAGTGAAAATTTACATATTGAAGGAGGAGGCAGTTAGGGTAAGAAATAAGCAACTCTTGATAGAAAGATGAGCTAGAGAGTATAGGTAATGAGGAATTCAAAGATATATAGAGTATATTTAAAAATGCAGTGCTAGTGTGCAGCAGAGGTTCATGGATAGAGAAGGGTGGATGCAGGAGGGAAGAGGAACGATTGGTGGAGAAAACCTAGGGAATTAATAAAATTAACAGTTAAAAATAAGAGGGGAGTTATTAGAAGGGAAAGTGTAAGTATGGGAAAGATGGAAGGGAATATTTTGAGGAGCTGTTAATTGTTGATGAATGGAGAGAGAGAGAGAGAGGGGAGGGGGCAATGATTTCATGTATTGAGCAGGGTGGTATAACATCTTTTAGGAGTGTGATAGATCTAGATGTGAGTGTGGGGAAGGTGTGAGGTAGTGGGTAAAATGAAAGGGGGGAAAGAAACTGGGATTAATGGGATAAAGACAAAAAATGTTAAAAGGTGTGAATATAGTTTTGGAGTGGTTTGTCTCTTTCCTCTTATCTCCTCCATCCCTCCTTTTAATTAATGGGGTGTTTGCCATGTTTCAAACAAATGCATTTGTTAATATTTGTGATATATGTAAGTGAATGTTAAGGCTGTGTGTACTCACTTATTTGTGGTTGCGCTGTCAGTTCACAGCTTCTTGTTATACGTGATTGTTTATGTATAATTAAGACAGATATTGATAGGTAAATACATAATGTTGGTACAGTTACATGGGTAATTGGGTATAAATATTTAAGATATACAGGTAGATTTTGTTTTTAGATGATAATGTTTACATTATATCAATGCTTGTAATATATTTTGATTGAATCATACCATTTCAGATATGTCAGTGACTATTCTGAGTTTAATTGGCAGATGAAAGAAATGAAATAGAATGCATAAAATCAAAATAAAAATTATGCAGTTGATTATAATTACTTTTATTCTCTTAATTAGGATGAAGATGATATCGATAGCAGTACCATGGTTCGTTATAGTGCCAGCAGTGGGGATAGTGGCACTCTTAAGCCCCTCAATAATGATGGCACTTTGATGGCTCCTTTAGACTCGGGGGGAACACTGAAAGCACCAGTTGGAACAGGAACGCTCAACACAGACCTCGGGACTATGGTCATAAACTCAGATAATGCTGATGATGATGAGGATTCCACCATGAAGAGTAAGAGATGTTTTTAGGAAGTTTAATTAAATAATTGTTTATACCTCCAGTAGAAAACTGTGAGAGTATTAAAGGTACCACTGATTAAATATTTCTAATTACCCAGCTAGTTTTGCATGTTGTAAACTTTAGTCTCTGGCCCTGCCTCTTAATTTTCACCTAACTCTTGGTAATATACACATGAAACTTGTTAGGGTGATGGAAACAAATTCAATGCACATTTTCAAAAATAGGTATGATGTGGCTGAAGAGGTTAAGGAGTAAATGCTGGCTAGCTTAGAAGTTTAAGAGGCAGGGTTAGGAGCAGAATCTCAACCCCTGCAAACACAACTTGGGGAGTACACAGTTTTAAGAGGAGGAATGATAGGACCCATGAGGCTGAGAGTGAATTTGTCAAGTGGTAATTTGAAAGGCAGGGCCAAGAGCTGAGACTCAACCCCTGCAGGCAAAAATAGGAGAGTACTGGTTTTTAATTTAGGGCTTCTTGTCTGTCTTCTATTTCAAGTATTTGTATTGTTTCAGTTGTCAGTTTTTTATGGGCAATTTTTATACCACTGACAGATACAGTGGACCTTCGGTTATCGGCCGTAATCCGTTCCAGGAGGTTGACCTAAAACCGAAATAATATTTCCCACAAGAATTAATGTAAATACAATTAATCCATTCCAGACACCCAAAAATATTAACAAAAAATACATTTTTTAAAGATTAACTATAGTTTTACATACACAAAACAATGAGAACTAAATAAAATAAATGAACGTTTAAATCACTATTACATACCTTTATTGAAGACTCTTGTTGGCTTATGGAAAACAGGGAGTAGGAGAGAGGGAGGACTGATTATTGTTTGGAAGTGGTTAGTTCTTCCGTGTGGTGATCCACACCAACAATAACTTCTCCACATCTTTGATTATTGGTGACCTTTGTTTCATTAGCACATTTACTCCTTTCACAACATTACCTTCCTTGATTTCTACTTTCTTTACCAGGATGGAAGTGATTGTTGATTTGGATTTTGCATGCATCCTGGCAAGCTCAAACAGCCGTACACCACTCTCATACTTTTCAATAATTTCTTTCTTAAATTCCATTGTATTTCTCACTTTCTTTACCAAAGGAACTTTACTAGGAACTTTCTTTGGGCCTATTGTTGCTTATTTTGCAGTTGCACTCAGTCAATAACCACAAAAAACAATGGATCATAGCGAAATGTTTGGATGAATGCGTGGAGGCTTCCTCACTCACCCAGAGACACAGCCAGACTGACTCATGAATGCGCCGGAGCAGCGGGTGGATGCGTCCAATATGGCTGATAACTGGGATAGAATTTCGGCCAAACAAGCAGGCGAAAACCAAATTGGCCTATATCTAGAATGGCCGATAACCAAGGGTCCACTGTATTGTTATACATAGATTAATTAGATTGTGAAAGCTTTCCTTGGGGCTACATATAATTCACTTTACATCACAGGACATGACACAGCTCCTGGGGAGCGACTTGACCGGCCACTCTTCCTCGATTATTTTGATAAAAAAGAACAGGAAAAAAAGGTAAACTTTGATTTTTATTCTATTTAGATTTAAAACATCTGTAATAGAATATAATGCTTAATGGTTATATGCATTAAACTCCTTTGTTATTGGTTATATACTGTGTGTATCTCAAGGACTGTAATGATTCTATGTAATTATCACAGGCAAGAAGTAAAGGCTTGAAAAACACCTCTCCATTGGATCAGGTGACGGCGCAACAGTACGTGGGTACTGGTCGGCCAATCATCACACAAGAACATCCTACTTCACCATCTACACAGGTATATTATGCAAATGTAGCAAAAGAGATTTAAATAGGTTGGAAGGTGTGGTAGGGATATGTAATATATTTTTAAAGGGTCATTTGTATTATGATGTCTGTGTACTTCTGGCAAAACAGCTATTGTATAAATGATGGTAAATTTGTTTCCTATTTTGGGTCCCCCTACCTTGGTGGGAGATGGCCAGTTAAAAAAAAAAAAAAAAAAAAAGCACATCAGATAAAATATCATATGATTTCTAAGTGTTAATCGTCAAAAAAATTCTGCCTCAAAATAGAGATTAATTTTACAAAGAATATTTTAAGGTTAGACAATACTTAATTTTATTACATGAATGTCAAAAATAATATCTTTGTTAGCATTCCTTGCTGCCCCTCTTCATTTTTATAGTTATAAATACCATACATTATTACCATATTTACTTTTGATAAAGGTACCAGTTAAAGTATGCATTAGCTGGTGTTTAGAGAAGTGTTTTTAACCCTTTCAGGGTCTGTGCCATAGATCTACGGCTTTGAATCCAGGGTTCAAACTGTAGATCCACGCCATGAGCTCAGCTCACTCAGATAACCTGTGAGCAGTAAATTTGCACCTAGATATGAGAGAACACATCTATGTGATAAGTGTGCACCACATAAACAAATAGTGCAGCACGCAGTGCATAATGAGAAAAAAAATTGCGACCGTAATTTTGGATTAACTCTTTCAGGGTCTGTCCCGTAGATCTACGGCTTCACGTTGTGTCCAAACCGTAGATCTACGCCAAAATTCTAGCGCCGTCAAATTTAGCGCGAAAACGCTCATAGGCCTACATGTGAGAGAACGGGTCTGCGTGGTGGGTGTGCGCCATAAACAAAAAATCTAGGCGCCCGCATAGCATTGTGGGAACGCCGGCTCAGTTACCCTTGTTCACCATGCCTCATCGCAAGGCAGGTCTCACTCCAAGGAAAATTGGGATTCTCCTATTCCTATCTGATAGTTTTGACAGTGATGGAAGTGGAAATGAAGACGAATTCTTTGGCTTTGATCAGTTAGTGACCGAAAGGAATGACCAGGATATCGATAATAGTGCAGAAAACCCTGACGATCCTCAACCTTCTACCTCTGGTGTGGGCACTCGTCAGTCACGGTCGGTTGTACCTCAACACAAGAGAAAACTATTATTTTCGTGTGGCCAGGCCTCTGACTTCAGTAATGATGATGATAGTGACGTGGATTGTGATTTTATTGCACTTGACGATCATTCGAGTAGTGATAGTGAGGAATCATATTCACCAGTGAAGCGTCGGTATGTACGTCGCCGCATGCGCTCAGGTAGTGTACCCTATGCTGTGCCCAGGGGACGGAGTACATCCCGGAGTACATCCCGGAGTACATCCCGTGGCCCTACACCAGGTATAGATAGTGATAGTGAGGATGATGTGGCTACACTTGGCATGGATAGACCACAGGCATCAGTTGATAGTGGTAGTGGTGATGGTAGTGCCACGGCCATGCGTGACTCACCAGCCCAGGCTGGGACCCATGCTGCTGACTCCGCAGTTCAAGGACAAAGCAGAGCGTCAGCCACCAGCCCACCACAACTACCCGCACAACCAGCCTATGATGTCCAGCATCCACCAGCAAACCGTATCTGGGATTGGCAGCAAAATCCCAATTTTGTTCCCAAGCTCCACCACTTTGATGACTTTGAAAGTGGAATTCTACCAACTTGACCCCTTGGAAACACTGCAAATGAACTGGAATTCTTTGAACTATTCTTTGACCAGCCATTGATGGAAACTATTGTCAGGGAAAGTAACAAGTATTTTGAGTACACCATGGCAAATACGATCATATCGCCACAGTCAAGACTACACCAGTGGAAAGAGACGACTGTTGCAGAAATATATTTGCTTTTTGCAACAATAATGCTTATGCCTCATGTCTATAAGCATAATATAAAAGCATACTGGTCCACAGATCGGCTAATTTCTACCCCGGTCTTCAGTGAAAAGGTTTATCTTACTGTTACGTATGTTGCACTTCTCTGACAAAAGTGACAGGTTATACAAGATTAGAAATGTTTTTATGTATCTCAAACAAAAGTTCAGCATGTACTTTTATCCATTCAAGAATCTTGTAATTGACGAGTCTTTGATTTTGTTCAAAGGTAGACTGTCATTCAAGCAGTATATACTGAGCAAGAGGAAACACTTTGGTATAAAACTGTTTGTACTATGTGACTGTGACAGTGGCCTGGTATTGGATATTGTTGTATACATGGGAAGTAAAACATTGAAAGATAACAAGATGTTATTGGGTATCTCAGGTGATGTAGTGAGAAGCATGATGGCACCTTATCTTGGTAAGGGGCATACATTATATACCGATAACTGGTACACAAGCCCATTTCTTGCGAGTGAACAAGATGTGTGTGGCACAGTGCGTTCTAATCGTAAACATATGCCCAGGCTCAACGCAGGTGCTCGTGGTGATGATGTGCAGGTGTTTACTGCCAATGACATCATGGCATTACGGTGGCATGACAAACGAGATGTCACATTGTTGACAGCCATTCACCGTAATGAAATGCAAGACAGTGGCAAAGTTGATCGAGTGACTAATGAACGTATACGAAAACCAGTGAGTGATTGATTATACACAAAACATGCGCTTGGTTGACAAATGTGACATGCAGATTGGCTTTGTTGATTGTGCTTGTAAAAGTTACAAGTGGTACATGAAACTTTTCTTCCATCTCATGGACATTTCAATGCTCAATGCATATAATATGTACCAAATGAAGACTGGCAACAGACCACCGTATGGTGAATTTTGTTTGTCTGTTGTCAGACAACTCATAATGAAGTACCAGGTAACAACACCTGCTATACAACAAGGTCCTCGAACTCCTCAGGATATACCCAAGCGTTTGAGGAGGGAAGGTGATCATTTCGTAATACAGCTTCCTTCAACTCAGAAGAGATGCATCGGCTGTGCACAAACAAAACTACGGCAACAAAGACGCAACAACACTCGGTTTGTGTGAGGAATGTGAGGTACCTCTGTGCATGGTGCCTTGTTTCAGAGAGTTCCACAAGCTCCAGCAGTTCTAAAACCATGTCCAGTGATTGTAAATATGTAAATATATGATAGAACATTAGTATTATACAAGATTTGTGCATGTTTATTGTAATAAACAACAGTGGTAAATAATAATATGATAATAACTTTAGTGCGGTTATTGTGTTCAATACAGTGAGTTTATATCTATACATTATATACAGTATTGGTCTCTCAGGCCCCAAATGTTAGTAGGAAAAGAAAAAAAATTAGAAAAGAAAAGAAAAACTACAAAAAACAGTAAACAAAGTAATGTGCGTATGTGGAAATCATCGCTGTTGCCACCACCACGTCATTTGGGGCAAACTTCTCGGCACTGTATCTCGGTAAGTACTGATCAGAATTTTTTTTTTTTGTCTTATTACCTTTACAAAAATATACTCTTTAATTCTGTAAGAAAAAATATTTCTTGGACACTGGAGCACCACTTCAGATCTTGGCCTTGGACCCTGAAGGGGTTAAAAGAGCGTCTTTGCAGTGTTTTTTCCTGTTTTTTACAGTTGTATTTGCGATTTCTTGGTCTCATTTCATAGAATGGAATACATATTACAGAAATAGGGATGATTTTGATTGGTTTTAGTACTGAAAATGGCTTGAAACTGAGCTCAAAGTAGCGGAAATGTTCAATTTTTGCTGATGTTCAAGAGTAAACAAATGTCATCACAAATCTAATACGCATCAGCTGGTGGGTCTGATATACATTCACGAATATGCTGATATTATTTATACAATTATTACAACATTGCATAACAGTAAATCTTCTATTTTTTGGTGTAAATAAAAATTCATTATATGAATTAAAAATCAAAATGGAATTCATTTGTAAACCCTGAAAACATAACTAATGAACAGAGGAAATGTTAGTTTAGTGCCAGGAATGCCTGCATGGTTTATTCTGGACCCTATTTTGAAGCAAATATTTTGAACTTTGTGTTAAATTGGGCAAATTACCAATTTCCGATCGCTTTATTGGGTAGTTGAAACAGTTACCTGGGCAATTTCTTGTGCTCAATCAATAAAATAGAAGGAATACTAGCGAAATAGCTAAGAATTTGGTCAACTGGAATAATGTAATCAGCCTAAAATGGGAGTCAAATTCGGCAAAATTGCCAATGTGTAAATATCGCTGACACATCAAAATTTGCAAGAGCATAATTTCATCAGTTTTCCATCAAATATCGTACTTTTTGCTTTATTACCTTCAGAAAAAGATTCTGTACCATTTCATAAGAAAAAATAACAAAAAAGATTTTTGAAAATTCTTGGACTCTGGCTGTCACTCTGAGAATTGGCCTCTGGACCCTGAAAGGGTTAATAGTATTGTACTGTGTGCAGTTGAAAGGCATATATAACTAACACACAGTGGTATAGGACAAAAAGTGTTACTGCTGTTTTCTCTATTTTATTATGGTCATTTATAAAAGATGAAAAGGTAATGAATTTTAAATCATGGAAACTGTAAGTTCCCAAATATCATTGTTGTGTTAATTGAAATATTTTTTGCCGTCAGTTTCCTTTGAAGTATTTACTAATGTGATTGTTTCACTTTTATTTTTCTCTTATTTTCAAACTGCAGCACTGTACATTGTTGTTAAATATGTAAACAGTGCTGAAGCCATATTTCTTCCAGGAGAATACACAAATAATCCACATGTAGGAGACTCAAACTTTTGATTTTTTTCTGATTTTCAATTGTAAAATACTCTATTGCTTTAGGGTTTTGAGATAGTTTTGAAACTGGATTTTTTATTGCTATGTAAAAGTTGTAATATTTGGTTGATGTAACTGTTTGATCCTAAATACTTTGAATAGGAACTCTGTATTGTATTGCTTACAGAGTATAATTCTTTTTTATTGAGTGTTTTTGTCATGATCACTTTACTTATATAAATAACAAGATCATATGTAGACACATGAAGAGATTATCTCTGAAATACTTGGATTTTTAAAGTAATTATTCTTTAAGAATTATTTGATTATATTTATTTCAGTTGTTAGATGAGAAGCATATATTGCAAACAACAGCAGCAGCATTTGCAGAAACAGCAAGCACAACCAGTCAACAGCAGCAACAGCAGGTGCACCTACAACAGCAATCACATCAGGTTCTCCAGAGAAATCAAGACTACGAAAAACAGCATGCACCTGATAACACAAAGATATATTCTCCTACGGCCTTAATACATTCACAGCCCAAACCCATGTCTGCAGAAGAACGAAGAAAATTTGAGGTAACGAATAGTGATAATATTAAAATAATTATAACCCAGTTTTGTAACTTATATTAAAAAAAAAATATGCCCCTCTTTTAAAAACTGAATGAATTAACATTATAGCTTCTTATCTTTGATCTAAAGTTCAATGAATTCTTAGGATATATCCTATAGGTTATTATTATTATTACAGCCTCTTATCATTGACCTACAGTTCAATGAATTATTTTAGGATATATCGTTTAGGTTTTTATGAATAGCTTTTCAAGGTGTATTCATAATGTATGTGCAGGGGGCCTCAACTGAGAAATGGCTAAGTTATGAACTAGATTCATCAGAAATAATTTTTAAATTGTTTTAGGAATGCCAGTGTGCAGTTATGAACACATTTCACGTATAACCATCATTTCTAATACCCTGTATTATATTTATTGGAAAATGGGTAGTTTCGAACAATTTGTTCGTAATTAGAAATGCAACTTATATATTTGTTATTTGGGGACTCGGTCCATATTTCTGGGCAGTGTTCACAATTTAATGTCCAGATGCTCGAGCAAATTGCAGGTGAAATAAGCCTGGTAAGTAACTGGAGGATTTAAAAAAAAAAAGCGCTAAACCTACAAGGGTCATACAGCGCAGTAACTGGAGGAAGGTTACCTGATCTTGCAACAGTAGCAGTACTATGTGCAGCCCATAGAGGCTTATATTAGCTGAATGACCTCTGCAACGAATGCTTGTCTGTTAAATCCAAGTGTAGCTTTCAGGAATCTCAAGCAAAGAATCATTTTGAACCTTTTAATCAACAAATGTCAGTCCTATCTTGGACACAATACAGCACCAGTATGAAACCCACACCTGAAAAAACCATGTTAAGTTGTAGAAAGTTCAGAAGCATGCAGCAAGGCTTATTCCAGAGCTAAGGGATATGAACTATGAAGAGAGGCTAAAGGATTTGAATAATCACAAGACAGAAGAACCATGGCACACATGATAAAAACGTACAAAATACTCAGAGGAATTGATAGGGTATACATGGACAGCATATTTGAGAGAATGAAAGTTATAAACACAGACAAGCTAAAGGAATATCAGGAAGTAATTTTTAGTCTTGGTGAAGTTGGTAAGTGAAATGATCTTGAAGTGGTTTTAAGGGCCCTTGAGGCTAGGAGGGAGTAAATCTGGCAATCAGCAAGTTGAGGAACAGGGCCAGGACTTGACTGTACCCCCCTGCAGTGTATCCTCAACACATTAGCATTATCCAACATATTTCTTACCTTAACCCTTAAACGGTCCAAACGTATATATTCACTCGCGCAGCGCCCCGAATATTTTGAGAAAAAAACAATTATAGAAAAAAAAGAGCACATTTCTTTTTTAAGTATTTTAGAATAAAAAAAAAAATTTAGGGTCAGTACTGAGATATGAGGTCGAGAAGTTGGCACTGGGTGCTCACGTGACAGCAACATCAAGTCCTGCCGCTTGCAGAAGTGTTGCCGTTATACCTTTTTTTCTACATATTTTATGTAATTTTTATGTTCTGATAATTACAATTTGTAGTAGTTCTTTTCATTTTATAACCAATCTTTGTTCTGACACTAGTATTAGGTACTGAAATTGTACTCAAACACACTGACAGGTGGACATTTACACCTGCCTTAGCCATTTAATATTGTCTTGGAATATATACAAAGTATTTATATGTCCCAACAATGTTTTGGATATGTGGAAGTATATAATAACAATGAGGAGGAGGAGAATAATACATAATAATAATAGGTAATAATAAGTTCCCTTGAAGCATGAAAAACAAAGTCCACCCCTGACAGTGACATGATGAGATAACAACTGATAAGAGCTGACGTTTGATGAGCATACACGAGGGTGCAGCTGATAAGAAAAGATTAGGGGTGATATTTGATGAGCATGGCCCTCGCTTTGTTTTCGCTGGTACACAAACATGTCTGTCTATCCGTCTAGCTCTCTGTCTCAGAGAGAGCCACAAGACTGCGTCTTCATCATGTTTACTCACATCTTCAAGCAGAGTATAGCACTTTGTCTGGATTTTTGGGGTTATCCTAGGTAATTTACACTATGTGTACCTGTGAGACAGAGATACAGACAGATTGAAAAAGATAGAGACAGACACAGATAGACAGACCCTAAACTTGGGGTTAACATCACTTTCCTCTTAAAAGAGGAGTGTTAATATGACATTACATCAGTGAATCCTTGGTGTTTGCCTAACTGTTTGCTCTAGCTGGCGCTTAATTTAACTGGCGCTCCTACAAGGTACTAAGTGGTCCCAGCTTTTTTTAATACTGCACACACTGAGTGTTAGGACCCATTCTATGCTGACAAGGCATCTCAGGCCAATCATGCCAAATTTGAAGGCAGGAAAAATAAAACGTATATATACGTTTTGACCGTTTAAGGGTTAAAATAGCTTATTTCTAGATTCATAGACTATCATTAAGTGATTTCATTGTTTCTTATTGAAAGTGTGCTCCTGCTTTATTGGCTAACCATACTGATACAATTTATGGAACATTACAGCTCAGGAATGCATCTTCGATTATAACATGACTATATATGGGAAAACAGGTTTATAATCCTGAACAATCAGCTTGTGAACAATTTTCAGGAATGGAGGACCTACTGTACTCTAGAAAAATTTAATTAAGAAAATCAACTTGCCTCGCATGAACTAGTTTAAGTGTTACTGAGATTGTCTTAGTTTTGAAAAGGTAGATGTGAGCTTCTTTTCCCTTAGGACACACCAAAGTTTTGTTAATGCTGCTCCTACACATGCTCTTGAATATAAATTTATGCTTATTCTGATAAATTTATTTAAGAATAAATTTCAAACAAAGCACATGATAAAAGGCACGCCTATAAAAATACACATTTCTTATCCAAATTGTAAAGAAAATATGAACTAACCAGACTTACACCAAGCAATTATATACATATATGTATATATTTTTTTTAAACATGCCAGCCATCTCCCACTAAGGCAAGGTGGCCTGAAAAAGAAGGAAAATTTTTCATATAGTTTTTCTTCTATTCACTTTTAATAATTTATGCAGTACTAGATTCTTCCCCACTTCCTCATGGAGAAACAACCATATACCAAAGATAAATGCATTTAAAATGACAGAAAAACTAAATACAGTAGGGCCCCACTTATACGGCAGGTTAGGTTCCAGGCTACCGCCGTAAAGCGGAAATCGCCATAAAGTGGAACACTTTTTTTTCCACTTAAAAATGCATACAAATACTAGATAACAAGTTTACACTAACATATATTAAGTTAACAATAGAACTAGGCATCAAAAAACAATAAAAAAGTACAATACACACATAGTGCACTCATTACTTACCTTAAAATATTTATAGTCTTAATCTAGGGTGAGACAAGTAGTATTTATTGTAAGAAATCAAGTGTGGTATGTATGGTAGTCAGCCGGGCTACCATACCAGGCCAACCCACCTACACATAATATTCTATTACATTTAAGCATCCCAGAGCGATAAAATGCATATACAGTTCACTCATTACTTACCTTAAAATATTTGTAGTCTTAATGTAGGGTCAGGAGCAAGTAAATGAAATAAAACAAATAAATGAGAGAGAGAAAGAATGAGTGCATGAGAGAGGACAGGCACAGAGTTATGTAAACAAACCAGGCGAAGGTAAGTTTTGCAAACAAAGTGTACACGTCTGGTTTGTGTACAAGTTACATTGCGTACAGGTTGTCTCTTCATTGATACGGTAGAATAACATGTAACATCATTTTGAGAAGAAATGACGCTCTGAGTGAAGGCAATGGAAATAAGTCACTCTGACTTTTTTTGGTTATCCTAGGTTCTCTACACGTATGCTTTTTTTTTTTTTTTTTTTCCCCAAGTCGGTCGTCTCCCACCGAGGCAGGGTGACCCAAAAAAGAAAGAAAATCCCCAAAAAGAAAATACTTTCATCATCATTCAACACTTTCACCACACTCACACATTATCACTGCTTTTGCAGAGGTGCTCAGAATACAACAGTCTAGAAGCATACACATATAAAGATACACAACATATCCCTCCAAACTGCCAATATCCCAAACCCCTCCTTTAAAGTGCAGGCATTTGTACTTCCATTTCCAGGACTCAAGTCCGACTATATGAAAATAACCGGTTTCCCTGAATCCCTTCACTAAATATTACCTGCTCACACTCCAACAGATCGTCAGGTCCCAAGTATCATTCGTCTCCATTCACTCCTATCTAACACGTCATGCACGCTTGCTGGAAGTCCAAGCCCTCGCCCACAAAACCTCCTTTACCCCTCTTTCCAACCCTTTCGAGGACGACCCCTACTCCTCTTTCCTTCCCCTATAGATTTATATGCTTTCCATGTCATTCTACTTTGATCCATTCTCTCTAAATGACCAAAGCACTCAACAACCCCTCTTCTGCCTCTGACTAATGCTTTTATTAACTCCACACCTTCTCCTAATTTCCACACTCCGAATTTTCGGCATAATATTTACACCACACATTGCCCTTAGACAGAACATCTCCACTGCCTCCAACCGTCTCCTCGCTGCTGCATTTACCACCCAAGCTTCACATCCATATAAGAGTGTTGGTACTACTATACTTTCATACATTCCCTTCTTTGCCTCCATAGATACGTTTTTTGGACTCCACATATACCTCAACGCACCACTCACCTTTTTTCCCTCATCAATTCTATGATTAACCTCATCCTTTATAAATCCATCCGCCGACACGTCAACTCCCAAGTATCTGAAAACATTCACTTCTTCCATACTCCTCCTCCTCAATTTGATATCCAATTTTTCTTTATCTAAATCATTTGATACCCTCATCACCTTACTCTTTTCTTGTTCACTTTCAAACTTTCTACCTTTACACACATTCTCAAACTCATCCACTAACCTTTGCAATTTTTCTTTAGAATCTCCCATAAGCACAGTATCATCAGCAATTCCCATTTTGAATTTGATTCCCCATAATTTAATCCCACCCCTCTCCCGAACACCCTAGCATTTACTTCTTTTACAACCCCATCTATAAATATTAAACAACCATGGTGACATTACACATCCCTGTCTAAGACTACTTTTACCGGGAAGTATTCTCCCTCTCTTCTACACACCCTAACCTGAGCCTCACTATCCTCATAAAAGCTCTTTACAGCATTTAGTAACTTACCACCTATTCCATAAACTTGCAACATCTGCCACATTGCTCCTCTATCCACTCTATCATATGCCTTTTCTAAATCCATAAATGCAATAAAAACTTCCTACCTTTATTTAAATACTGTTCACATATATGCTTCAATGTAAACACTTGATCTACACATCCCCTACCCACTCTGATGCCTCCTTGCTCATCCGCAATTCTACATTCTGATTACCTCCAATTCTTTCAATTATAACTCTACTGTATACTTTTCCTGGTATACTCAGTAAACTTATTCCTCTATAATTTTTACAATCTCTTTTGTCCCCTTTCCCTTTATATAAAGGGACTATACATGCTCTCCGCCAATCCCTAGGTACCTTCCCCTCTTTCATACATTTATTAAACAAAAGTACCAACCACTCCAACACTATATTCCCCCCTGCTTTTAACATTTCTGTCATGATCCCATCAGTTCCAGCTGCTTTACCCCCTTTCATTCTACATAATGCCTCACGTACCTCCACCACACTTACTTCTGCTCTTCTTCACTCCTAAAAGATGGTATACCTCCCTGGCCAGTGCATGAAATTACCGCCTCCCTTTCTTCCTCAACATTTAAAAGTTCCTCAAAATATTCTCGCATCTACCTAATACCTCCCTCTCCCATCTACTAACTCCCCTACTCTGTTTTAATGGACAAATCCATACTTTCCCTAGGCTTTCTTAACTTGTTTAACTCCAAAATTTTTCTATTTTCATTTAAAATTTCTGACAGTGCTCTCCCACTCTTTCATCTGCTCTCCTTTTGCACTTCTTCACTTTTCTTTTACTCTCCATATACTCTGCTCTTCTTTATAACACTTCTGCTTTGTTAAAACCTCTCGTAAGCTACCTTTTTCTCTTTTATCACACCTTTACTTCATCATTCCCCCAATCACTCCTCTTTCTCCTGCCCCCACCCTCCTATAACCACAAACTTCTGCCCCACATTCTAATACTGCATTTTAAAACTATTCCAACCTCTTCAACCCCCCCACTACTCATCTTTGCACTAGCCCACCTTTCTGCCAATAATCGCTTATATCTCGCCCGAACTTCCTCCTCCCTTAGTTTATACACTTTCACCTCCTCTTACTTGTTGTTGCCACCTTCCTCTTTTCCATCTACCTCTTACTCTAACTGTAGCTACAACTAAATAATGATCTGACATATCAGTTGCTCCTCTATAAACATGTACATCCTGGAGCCTACCCATCAACCTTTTATCCACCAATACATAATCTAACAAACTACTTTCATTCGTGCTACATCATACCTTGTATATTTTATTATCCTCTTTTTCATAAAAATATGTATTACTTATTACCAAATTTCTTTCTACACATAGCTCAATTAAAGGCTCCCTATTTACATTTACCCTCGCACCCCAAAATTACCTACTACTCCCTCCATAACATTTTTACCCACTTTAGCATTGAAATCCCCAACCACCATTACTCTCACACTTGATTCAAAACTCCCCATGCATTCACTCAACATTTCCCAGAATCTCTCTCTCTCCTCTACACTTCTTTCTTCTCCAGGTGCATACACGCTTACTAAAACCCACTTTTCACATCCAATCTTTATTTTACTCCACATAATCCTTGAATTTATGCATTTGTAGTCCCTCTTTTCCTGCCATAGCTTATCCTTCAACATTATTGCTACTCCTTCTTTAGCTCTAACTCTATTTGAAACTCTGACCTAATCCCATGTTATGTATGATAATCTATGTAACTACATTTGTGTATACCTGAATAAACTTACATACGAATATAGTCGGACTTGAGTCCTGGAAGTGGGAAGTACAGTGCCTGCACTTTGAAGGAGGGGTTTGGGATATTGGCAGTTTGGAGGGATATGTTGTGTATCTTTATACGTATATGCTTCTAAACTGTTGTATTCTGAGCACCTCTGCAAAAGCAGTGATAGTGTGTGAGTGTTGAATGATGATGAAGTATTTTCTTTTTTTGGGGATTTTCTTTCTTTTTGGGTCACCCTGCCTCGGTGGGAGACGGCCGACTTGTTGAAAAAAAAAACGAAAGGAATAATTTTCTACAGTTACCCGAGAAACACATTTTCTCTTGTGTTGGGTTAGAGAAGGTTATTCTTGGCGTCACTTGTACAAGTTATCTGGCTACCACATCTCATATTTGTTTATTTATTTATTGTGGGGTGTTATTTATCATCTTTTTATGTTATGTATCATGTTTATTATATAATTTTGAAAAAAATATCATGGATGGATTAATGAAAATGGTATATTAACGTAATATACGACATTTAATGAGACTTGGTGATTATTTCTAATATGGCGTCACTTGTGCAAGGCATCTGGCTACCACATCTCATATTTATGTTTATTTCTACTGTGGGGTGTATTTATCATATTTATATGTTATGCATCGTGTTTATTATATAATTTGAAAAAATATCATAGATGGATTAATGAAAATGTGTATATTAACGTAATATACGACATTTAAATGAGACTCGGTGATTATTATCATTACTAATGTGACGTCTGGAGACATAAGAGACTCTTACTGATTTTAACCCTTTGACTGTCGCAGGCCCCTTTCTGAAACAGTCATTCTATGTCTATAAATTTTTGAAAAAAAAATATTTTTTCTTATGAAATGATAGAGAATCTTTTTCCGATGGTAATGACACCAAAAGTTCAAAATTTGGTCGAAAACTCCCGGAATTACGCTCCCGCGAAGTTAGCGGTCTCGGCGACATATGGTATTGGCGATTCCTCCGACTTTGAGCCCTGTTTTCAGCCAATTCCATTGTTCAGTTGATCAAACTCATAGCTATTTCTTTAGAACTCCATTTTATCTATCAGCTGAGTACAAGAAACCACCCATTTACCAATTTTGAACTACCCAATATAGTGGTCAGAAATTTGCAATTTCACGCAAATTAAAAAAGATGCCAATTTCAAAATAGGGTCCAGAATAAACAAGGTAGACATTCTTGGCACTAAATAACATATCCTCTGTTCATTAGTCACATCTCTAGGCCCCTCTTATATTATTATTGCTTTCTATTTTGATTTTTAATTCATACAAAAAAAATACAAAATTTGACTTGGTAATGCAGGACTACTGCTTATGTAAAAAGTGTAATAAACTAATATCAGTGCACTAGTGAAAGAAAGATTTTAGACTCTCCAGTTGAACGTTGTATTGGACGTGTGGTTGTGATTTGTTTACTCCTGAACATTGTCAAAATCGAAACATTTCGCTACTTTGAGCTCAGTTTCAAGGTGTTTTTTCATTGTCAAAGTCAATGAAAATCGATCTTTATTTCTGTAATATGTTTTATTTTTATCACTAAGACCATGAAAATGCGAATACAATGAAAATAAATACTATATGAAAATACACCTCAAAGTCAGCATTTTTAATCAAAAAAAACGATTAGTTTTTTTTTTCTCATTACGCACTGTGTGCTGCAGATTTTTTTTATGTGGTGCACACCTGACGGTTTCTCTACATGTGGGCCTACCAGTTTCTCCCGCTTAGAATTATGAGGTATATATACGTCAGAAACAGTGGTGCGTAGACGTATTTATACGGAATAAACATGTACCTGCATGCCAGCACAGTATGTAAAGTTTATTTAGGTACAGATATACATAAGTATAATTATCAGAGTTATATATAAAATATGAAATAACTTTTAAAAACACTTGAAATTTTGGAGTTTCAGACAAAATGGAGAGACTTAGTGCTTACGGAAACTCACACAGAGAATGTATAACAACCGCGGGTGGGGCGCAGTGACCGTATTAGAATGTCAGGTGTGGGGGTGAGCCGTATAGGGAGTTTTGGTCATAATTTGAAATGACCGTATTAGCGGGCGCGTTAATAAATCGGGGCCCTACTGTACAAGACCTCTCTCACTTACCGACGACTCGGACTTAATGGGCTCTCTGACCAGGGTGCATACTTAAATAATTTTACTAGAGCTGATTTCATTATTCTGTTTAGTACTGTACATTACTGTTATAAACATTTCAAATATTACCAGAAATGTTATAAACAGTGCTATGGTAACATGGAGTAGGAACAATTAATCAAAGATGGTTGACACAAACCCACTACCATTATAATAATGCTCTCACTTAGCGATGAATTCGTTTACCGTTGTGGTCTCAGGAACAGAACTCATCGTTAGTGAGGAGAGGCTGTATATCATTGGAAGGGATAGTAGTAATGGCAGAGTTTACGTCTAATTTTTTTTTTTTTTTTTTTAATCTTTAATAGTTTGGCTGACAATTCCCTCATCATTCCACTAAACACCACAAAATAAAATATGCAAAAGAAAAATTATAATTTAGGAAGGCAGCTACAAACACTAATATATAACAGTTTAGTGTGCTCCAACATCTATTATGACCTTCCTTATAATCATATTACTAATTATCTTTCTTCCTGAGCCCCCCCCCCCATTTATTATGGATTCATAATAGGGAATCGAGTAGCATACACAATGATTCATTGCCACATAAAATCAAGTATAACTGGGGACATACATCAATTCATGTATGGTGAAGGACATTTGTTCATTATTGAAACAGTGCATATTGTATATATAATGCTGTGCCTGCCTTCAGTCTATCCAGGATACACTATATCTGAGAGATTTTTGTTTATTTTTAACTTTAGATTTTTTATATTTAATATTGTTAAACATATGTTCTGCTCTCCATCTGTGCAGCACTCAGATATAGAGGGAAAAAAACCTGTTGTGAGTAGAATCTTTTTTATAGTCTTACAGAATTAATTACAGTGAAAGAGTAAATCAGTTTGCCTTTGTTGCTTGTGGTAGTCTTCAGTATGATGGATGTGTTGCCCTTCAAGGACGGGTGTGGTGAAGAGCTCATCACCCAGTAATTTTGGCTACCTTTCTTTTCATTTAACACGACGTTGGTCTCCGCCGTGGGGTAGGGTGACCAGTGAGAGTGAAATGTTTTCATTATCACTTGTTCAATCACCTGTCTTGCCAAAAAAAGCAACCATTATCAGTTCTGATGACTCTCCAAGCTGCAACATTCCTACCCCTCCTTCAGAGTGCATGGGCATTTCACTTCCCACCTCAGGGACACATGCCTTGTTTTACAAATTTTTTCGGATTCCCTAAAAAAAAAATGTTTACTTTCTCTTACTCCAACAGCATGTCAAATCATTAAAAACCACTTTCTTCTATTCACTCCTATCACACATTCTTCATACAAGCCTGTTGGATGTCCAAGTACCCTAGCACGTGAAACATTCTTTACCTCCTTCCCTTTACCTTTCCTTGGTATGACCCTACCCTTCTCCACCCCAGATTTATATGCCCTCCTAATCACCAGATTCTGCATACTCACACCCACACATTGCCCTCAGACACATCTTCTACTGCTCTAACCCCTCCTCCTCGCTGCAACATTTATTTAAAGTCTATATCTTTTATACCATACAAACATTGTTATTCACTGTACTCTGGTACATTTCCCTTTTTGCCTCCCTGGATTAAGTTCTTTATCCACACAAAATGCTTCATGCACTACCCCCTTTCACCCCTTGTCATTTTCTGTATGTTTACTCCTCTTCAAGGGAGGGCTCCCTTGGCGTGGTTGAAGAGGCTCTTGGTCTGAGGAATTTTAGCCCTGTCGTTGTCTTCATTCCTCAGTACGAACCCCTAAATTACCCCCCATTCTCCCCTATTCCCATCCTCCCCATTTTTCCATTCTTCTTCCTCCTCCCCACCCTCCCTTTTTGCCCTTACTCTTTTTGGCCTTGGGATTTCTCCCACAGGCGCATGTTCCTAGGTAGGGAAAGGAACCACCGGGGGGGTCCATCCATTCGTTGAGGTTCTTGGCGGTGGGGTAGTTTGCCGTGGAATCTGGTATTGCCTGGGGATTCCCGATCCCTCTCCGGTATACACCCAAAGCTACTCCGGTTATCCCGGAGTAGCTTTGGGTGTCTTTTCGGGCGACGGGTGTATCTTGGAAGCCACCTATTCGGACTTCCGGGGGTGTGGCCGAAGGAGGTATGCTTTTGTGGCGGATATCCGGACGCCCCTATCTTTTGTCACCAAGGTGCTCGGCAGATGTGAGGATGCTATCCGGAATGCTGGTTTTTACTGGCATGAAGGGTTTAGGGTATGCACGGGTTCCATGTGCATCTGCGCTACTAAGCGGTGTTGAGGTCCTCTTTGGGCGCGGAGGGAGATTTCCGGCCCTTTCATTCCTCCTGGGAATATTCCTCCCGCTCCCCCTTTTTTATCTTTTTTTTATTTTTATTTTTTTCTTGTCTTTTTTTTTCTTAAAAACAAAAAGACAAAAAGGAGTAACTAACCATGGCAGCCCTAGTCATTGAACCCACTACCCCAGGCCCGTCTTGTACCGCACCAATTCTGACCCTGCCTTGTGTTTAGACCACTCTTCGGACATCTCCTGTTGCCCCTTACCTCTTGCTGGTGCTGTTTCCTCACCCGCTTCAGGTACCGGGGCTTCGACTGACTCTTCGATTTGTCTTCTGAACTCCGCTCCTTCCTTTGACTATGCTTCGGCCTTCTCCCTCTAGCGGTCGGCAATTTTCGAATCGCCCCCTCCCCATTTCAAGCCGGACAACTCCGGTCCTACTCCTAAACGCCAAGTTCAATCCCCTGAATGATGCTCCTTCGTTACCTTCCCATTCTTCTCGGAAAGACCGACACGTCAAGCATCCCCTCTCCACGGCTCAGTTTCGACCACACAATGGACTAAATTCTTTACTTTAAGACCGATTCTTCTTCTGCCTACCTTTCTGACCATAGTATTGGCAAGCGTCCTGGTCATGTGGTAGAGATAATTTCGTTTCATGCTCTCAGAGCGGTAAAATTTTTTTCGCATTCGTCACTGTCAGATGCTGCCAGCTCATGATCATTTCTTCCTTCGAATATCGATACTACTCCAGTCACTATTGAAAAGCCTCTTTCTTCAATTCTTGTAGTGGTACGGTCATTCTGACCCCATACCATAGTCCAAAAGAATTTCAGGTCATGTGCAATGGACGTTTTTGAACTGCTGGAACTCCAGGATCTCCCATCCCAAAGTAGACATTATGTCCTTCCTGCTGGGGGCGGAGATGTTACCCTTGCAATTGTGGTCGTTTTAACTTTGAAGCGAGAACTCCCGTCTCTGCTTATATGTCGCGGGACAATCGGTTACAAGTTCGAAAGGTGTACCTACACCGCAAACAATGTAGAAAATTGCTGGCGTTTGGTCACCACGGAAATATTGCAGATCTATGGACGAATGCCCAGTCTGTGGTGCCGACGACCATTTAATACATCTTGCAGTCTACCTCCATCTTGCCTTAATTGTAATGAAGCTCACCCCTTCGTACTTCCCGCCGTAGCCAGGTTCTACTTAAATGAACGTGAAAATCGTTGCCTCAAGGGCAGAAAGGTCTCCCTTCTGCTATGGCAGTCTATCACTCTCCGCCTCAAGGGAGACTACCCCGTGTTTCTTTTTTCCGTGTTCCAAACCATCCCCCCACTTATGGGGGGGGTCCCATCTTCTGCAGCCTCTCTGTTGTTATCCCTCCCATAGGCCCACTACGGCATCTAATCCTTTTGCTTTCCTTGGCTCTCTGAGTACAGACTCACAACTCAGTCTGTTCTCACATCTTCGCGTTCCTTCCTCACAAGCCCCAGTATCGATCAAAGACCTCGACGACACCTAATACCTAATCGCCCCTCTACTCAGAAATCCAAAAAAATTCCACATTGCTCATATCCTCTATGCCCCTTCTGCCTACTTCCACCTCCACACCTTTACCTTTCCAGTCTCGTACTAGTTCTCCCCTCTCTATTGGCTTCTAATTACAAGTGTGGAGTCGACCTCCTCATCGTACTATGCCTTCCACCCCCCGTCCCCTCCAAGTTTCTCCATCTTCTGCCACCTCCCAGGTTTCTGCCTCTTCTGTCCCCCCCCCACACTTCATCTCCAGTCCCTTTCACTTGGTACAGTCCATTACTGTCCCAATCTTTACTCGCCCTCCTCTCGTATCTCCAATATGGTCTCCTACATCTTTGAATTCAGAAACACTGAAGCCATTTCCAAATATATTGCTAGAGGACTAAACCTTCAAAGGACTACTGGATTCACTTCCTGTTCCATCTCTTCCCTCTCCTCCATCTTCACAACCCCATTATTCGCACGCTCGTTCCTTCGCTACGTGAACGTTTCCAATGCCTACCACAGTTTTGACTTTTCTAACCCCTCTAGTCCTGTAGGTGCCTTTACCTACAGATTCCTGATATTTTCTTATGGCTATTTACAGTGCGAAATATCCGCGGCCCTGAGGGGTAATGGGGTGAGCTTTCAGATATTGCTTTCCAGGTTTTCCCCTGTTGGTGCTTGCTTACAAGAACCAAAATTTACATCGACTGTTTTCCACCTATCTCAGGCCTATAATTTATTGTATTCTTCGGTTTTAGGAATCCTTTCTCAGATGGGACCTTTAATGAAAGTGCCTTTCTTCTACGCAGTGATATTCCGTACTGTCACTATTTGTCTACATCCTCGCTGCATTACACTGCAGCCCGTATTCCCTTGAATAAGTGGTTACACATATTGCTTCTTTATCTCTCTCTCCTTCTCTGAGAATTTTCTATCCCAGACTTTGCCTTTCTTGTTTCATCCCTTACCACCACCACTTCTGTTACTTGGTGATTTAATTGCCCATCTTTCCTCTGGGGGGGGTCATCATTGTGACTCACGTGGCATCCAGTTGGAGGCTTTCTCTAGCTCTACCCCCTCCTGTTTTAAATACGGGTACTCCCACCCATTTTGTATCCTCGAACTCAGACTCTCTCTTGCATCGATCTATCAGTCTGCTCTTCCTCCACTGCACTTAGACTTCACTGGGTCTGTTCTACCGACTTAATCGACAGCGATCATTTTCCGATCATTCTTACTTCTCTTCCTATTCACACCTGTCCGTTAGCCCTCGTGGCAATTTGAATTGGGGCAAAATTGGATTCTTTACTCACACCTCACTCTTTTAGTGAGGGTCTTCTTCATCTCCATTTGATGAGCTCCTACAATCTTCTCGACATCAGTTTATACCGCAGCAGCTTCTCATTCTATACCCCATACCTATGCAGGCTCATTCTCATGAACGTGCATGCCTTGGTGGTCTCCTGCTTGTGCTAGTGCAGCTACATTTGAAACGTGCTGCATGGGGCAGGTACCGGTACAATAGAACCGCTGAGAGGACTTCTTGATTTTAAGCAGAAGCGTTGCGATCGCTCGCCATGTCATCCGTGAAGTAAACGCACTTGTTGGCAAGACTATGTTTCACCATCACCTCCCCTGCCTTTTTCTTTGAGTGCAGTCTGGTAAAAAAGTGAGGGAAATTGAGTGGTAAATACTCTCCTGACCTGGCTCTGTCTACGGGGGACGCTGGTGTTGATGTAGCAAAACCCTCTCGACGTTTGCCATTGAACTTGGCACAACATGTGTCCATATTCCCGAGGGCTCCTTCTATGCCCCTAGTTTCTTTCCTCAAAGTCTGCCAGAGAGTTAGTTACCCTTGGACTTTTCTTCTCTCAGAGAAGAAGAAGAAACAGTATAATGTTAAATATGCCTTTTACAACTTCAACTGGAGGCAACGCTCTCAGCTTGCCGAATTCATCGGCCACGCTGGGCATGACGGACATTCATATGTATGTTACAATTTACATCGGTCAGCCCCTTGTAGTCCTTCTTACACCTCTTCAATCTTATTAGGGAACATGAGTCTTCCCCAGCTGTGGGAAAGTGCCATCGTTCTCCCTTTCCGCAAACGGGGGGTACTACAGGACTATCGCCCATCGTCTCTACTAGTGCAGTTTGCAAAGTGATGGAACGTCTCGTAAATCGACGTTTCTAATGTCGGTATTTAGAGAACAAACAGTCTCTCCGCTGTCAATATGGCTTTCGTAAGGGTCGTTCTACCAATTAGACCCCTTACTACGCTTGGATACGTATGTTCGTAATGCCTTTGGAATAATCACTCAGTTTATTGCATATTTTTTGACTTGAGAAAAGCATATGACAATCTTGGAGGTATAAATATTTTGGCCCCCCAGGCCCATTCCTTAGGACTCCGAGGCAATCTACCATCCTCCTATAAGTACTTTTTAACTGTACAGAATTTCCGATGTTCGAGTCAATATGTTCTTTTCCCCGGACTTCGTCCAAGGCTGAAGGTGTCCCTCAGGGTTGTGTTCTACGACAACTCATGTTTCTCCTTGCTATAAATGATTTGGCCTCTGTTCTTCCACCATATTTCGGTCATCACTCTATGTTGATGACTTCGCTATTGCTTGGCAGGCGCTGACTGTCTCATCTTATTGCAGTTTCTCTCCAGCATGCGGCTCCGAACCGTGTTTCCACTTGGGCCACCACGCATGGGTTTAAATTTTCAAGTACCAAAACTTCACAAATTACTTTCACTTAGACGGCTTCTCTGTTATCTCCGATCATCCTTTGATTCTCTATGGTCCTGTATCCCCGAACGTTGATCAGTCAGGTTTCTAGCGCCTTCTCTTTGACCGTCGGTTATCCTGGAAAACCTCACATTACCTCTCTGAAGCGCAACTTGTCACAGCGGCTAAACTTCTCTAAAAACCCTTGCTCATCTTTCCTGGGGGAGCTGATGTCGAACTCTGCTTCGCTCATTCAGCCTGTTTTACGAAACTCGATTATGGTGACCAGATTTATTTCCGTAGCCTCTCCTCTGTACTCTCTCTATGCGTTAACTCTATCCACACCAGAGGATTACGTTTGTGCCTTGGTGCTTTTTCGCTCTCACAGGTTGAGAGCCTCTATACAGAAGCGAAATGTTCCATCCTGGTATGAGTCGCCTTGATGCCCATGCCTTCGACTACTGTGTATGCTCTCACGATCTACCAATCCTTCCATTTATTGACATGGTCACCGATATTCGTAGGACATTCTTTATTCCGTTCGCACCCCTGTTTGCTCCATACCATTTTCTCTTCGCTACATTCTCTCTTGTCTTCCCTCAGTTACCACCTTTATATGTTCATGTAGCATCTCACTTTTCCCTACCCCCCTGGGAAGTTCCATCTGTGTTCGGGTCTGTTCTTTCTACTCTCTTGCTCGAAAAGCTCAACTGCCTACGGTGGCTTCCCACTCTCTTTTTCTTGATCACTCCATCCCATTCTCATGCCACCGCTGTGGTACATAGATGGCTCTAAGTCTTCAGACTGCGTCGGATTCGCAGCAGTGTTTCCGGACTCAGCGTCGTGCGGGCGACATTTACGATCTTCACTAGCATTTCTTTACTGCTGAATGTATGCATTTCTTACCAGCATTATTCGTATGCATCTATGTACCTGTGTCAATCTTTGTAGTAGTCTCAGATCCCTTAGTGCTCTTCAGGCTATACGAAAAATTTGATACATCTAATCCCCTAGTTTCTGTATCCAAACTTTTGCTACGCTGTTCTCTACACAAAAATAAAGATATTGTTTTTTGTTGGGTCCATGGTCATGTCGCCGTACTGGGCAATGAAACAAGGCAGACACTGCCTGCAGAGCGTCAGCAGTATCATGACCTACCAATTTCCTATCGAGGTGTTCCTTTCTGGGGACTCTATTTTGCTTGCAATAGCTACCCACCTTCGCACCCATTGGTGGTCAACAACGTGGTCAACTCTGCTCGGTAACAAAACCTCATTCTATTAAACCGAGCTAGGTTACTGGCCGTCTTCTTGTCATCAGTGCCGGGTTGGGAGACCACTCTCTCCCGCCTTGCATTGGTCACACTCGTTTCATTACTCATGGGTATACTCATGGAGAGGCACCCTGTTCCTCTCTGTGAGGCTGTGTCAAGTTCCAGTATCGATTTTTAGCCACATTCGGTTTAGAACTTGCCCTCTCTATCAACGAGCACGCAGAAATTTCCCTCCAACGTCATCTTCGTTATACTACTCTATCTTTACATTCCCGTCTTGCTGAATGGACCCTCCTTTAATCCTGACCTCTCATGACTTCTTGACAAACGCACTGATTTACTCCACAAACTCTGATGATACTTTTCGCACTCCCCTCAGGCCCTTTCTAGTTCAGTCTCTTTGCTGCCCTTTACCCTTTCACCATCCACTTACCCCGCTGTTTTCCGTAACTATACTCATCTCATCTCCCTTTTGCACACCTGATGCCCTGCTTCCTCCTGTGGCCCTGCACGCTGTTAGTCCCTTGTGGACTTAGCGCTTCTTTTTTTTTTTTTTTTTTTTTTTTTTTTTCAACATGTGGCCGTTCTCCCACCGAGGGCAGGGTGACCAAAAAACGAAAGAAATCCCCAAAAAGAAAATACTTTCATCATCATTCAACACCTTTCACACACTGCACTTTATCACTGTTTTTGCTGAGGTGCTAGAATTCAAAAGTCTTGAAGCATAAACATATAAAGATACACAAACATATCCCTCCAAACTGCAAATATCCCAAACCCATCTTTAAAGTGAAGGCATTGTACTTCCATTTCAGGGACTCCTGTCGACTATATGAAATTAACCGGTATTCCTGAATCCCTTCACTAAATATTTACCCTGCTCCACTCCAACAGATCCGTCAGGTCCAAGTACCATTTCGTCTCCATTCAACTCCTATTTCTAACTGCTCACGCAAAGCTTGATGGACAGTTCCAAGCCCCTACCCACAAAACCTCCTTTACCCCCTCTCTCCAACCCTTTCGAGGACGACCCCTACCCCGCATTCCTTCCCCTATAGATTTATATGCTTTTCCATGTCAATTCTACTGTGATCCATTCTCTCTAATTGACCAAATCACCTCAACAACCCTCTTATGCCCTCTGACTAATACTTTTATTAACTCCACACCTTTCCTAATTTCCACACTCCGAATTTTTGCTTAATATTTACACCACACATTGCCCTTAAACTGGACATCTCCGCTGCCTCCAACCGTCTCCTCTTCCTGCTGCATTTACCACCAAGTTCACACCCATTTAAGAGTGTTGGTTACTACTATATTTCATTACATTCCCTTCTTGCCTCCATAGATGAACGTTTTTTGACTCACATATACCTCAACGCACCAACTCACCTTTTTCCCTATCTCAATTCTATGATTAACCTCTTCCTTAATAAATCCGATCGCGACACGTCAACTCCCAAGTATCTGAAAAACATTCACTTCTTCCATACTCCTCCTCACCAATTGTTATCAATTTTTCTTTATCTAAATCATTTGATCACCCTCACTCACCTTACTCTTTTCTATGTTCACTTCAACTTTCATACTTTACACACATTCCCTTAATCTCTCCACTAATCTTTGCAATTTTTCTTTTGACTCTCCATAATCTTTATTACGCACAGTATCTTCAGGCAAAAAGTAAACTGTGTCAATCAGCCCATTTTGAATTTGATTCCCCATAATTTAATCCCCACCCCTCTCCCAAAACATACCTAGCATTTACTTCCTTTACAACCCCATCTATAAATAATTAATCAACCATGGCTGACATTACACATCCCTTGTCTAAGACCTACTTTACGGGATGTAGTCTCCCTCTCTTCTACACACCCTAAACCTGAGCCTCACTATCCTTCATAAAAACTCTTCTACTGCATTATAATAACTTACCACCTATTCCATATACTAGCAAACATCTGCCATCATTGCTCCTCTATCCACTTTTCATATGCCTTTTTAAATCCATAAATTGCAATAAAAACTTCCTATCTTTATCTAAATACTGTTAACATATATGCTTCAATGTAAACACTGATCTTCACACATCCCATACCCACTCTAAAACCTCCTTGCTCATCCGCAAACCTACATTCTGTCTTACCTCTAATGCTTTCAATTATAAGCCTACCGTACAACTTTTTCCCTGGTATACTCCAGTAAGCTTTTCCTCTATATTTTTTACAGTCTCTTTTGTCCCCGTTCCTTTATATAAAAGGGACTATCCTTGCTCTCAGCCAATCCCTAGGTTACCTTCCCCTCTTTCATACATTTATTAAAACAAAGTACCAACCACTCCAACACTATATCCCCCCCTGCCTTTTAACATTTCTGTCATGATCCCATCAGTTCCAGATGCTTTACCCCCTTTCATTTTACGTTAATGCCTCACGTACCTCCCCCAACACTTTCATTCTGCTCTTCTTCACTCCTAAAAGATGGATACCTCCCTGGACCCAGTGCATGAAAATTACTGCCTCTGTTTCTTCCTTAATTTAAAAAAGTTCCATCAAAATATTCTCGCCATCTACCCAATACTCCATCTCCCATCTACTAATCCCCTACTCTGTTTTTAACTGACAAATCATATTTTCCCTGGCTTTCTTAACTTGTTTAACTCACTCCAAAAATTTTTTCTTATTTTCATTAAAATTTCTTGACAGTGGCCTCTCCCACTATATCATCTGCCTTCTCCTTTTGACTCTCTGCCACTCTCTTTACCTTTCTTTTTATCTCCATATACTCTGCTCTTCTTATAAACATTCTGCTTTGTACAAACCTCTCAAAAGGCTACCTTTTTTCTGTTATCACACCCTTTACTTCATCATTCCCCAATTCATCTCTTTCCTCTGCCCCCACCCTCCTATAACCACAACTTCTGCCCCACATTCTAATACTGCATATTTTTAAAAACTTATTCCCAACCCTCTTCAAACCCCACTTACTCATCTTTGCACTAGCCACCCTTTCAGCAATAGTCGCTTATATCTCACCCGAACTTCCTCCTCCCTTAGTTTATACCTTTCTCTTCCCTCTTACTTGTTGTTGCCACCTTCTTCTTTTCCATCTACCTCTTACTTAACTGTAAGCTACAACTAAATAATGATCCGATATATCAGTTTGCCCCTCTATAAACATGTACATCTGGAGCTACCCAGAACCTTTTATCCACCAATACATAAATCTAATAACTACTTTCATTACGTGCTAAATCATACCTTGTATTTTATTTATCCTCTTTTTCATTAAAATATGTATTACTTATTACCAAAATTCTTCTACACATGCTAATTAAACGCTCCCCATTTACATTTACCACTGGCACCCCCTGAATTTACCTACTATCCTCCATAACATTTTTACCCACTTTAGCATTAAAATCCCCAACCACCATTACTCTCACACTTGATTCAAAACTCCCCACGCATTCACTCAACATTTCCCAAAATCTCTCTCTCTCCTCTACACTTCTCTCTTTGATTATAATAATAATAATGTAAACTATTACAGCTTCCTTCAGCACATCATGACTAGTATGGGTTTTGGGCATTTTGTGAATATGATAATATGATGAGAACACTAACTAAACAGTCAAGACAGCTTCAGAATAACTTGAATCGACTTCATTACTGACTGGATACGATTGCAAACAAACCATACCACAGGCAGGGATTGATTTCGTGGTGAGTGAGTCTAATATTAAACTCCAGGCCAGTGCGTGAGCCACTGGGCCAGCTGGCTACAATAAGATTCATCCAACTAAGTATATTTATACACCATAAAGAGGTTAGCACAGGTCCCACTGTGACCACAAATGCCACGAGTTCAACCCCCACCCGTAGTATGGCTTGTTTGCAATTGTCATTATGATTTCATAAGTCATGATAACGCTTTGAGGGGACCAGAGCTAGAGTTCATCATGGCCACGCTGGTGGGAGATTTATCTGTGAAACACTTGCATTTGTGGTCACAGTGGGGCCAGTGCTTACCTCTATGGTGTATAAATATACCTAGTTGGATGAATCTTATAGTAGCCAACTGGCCCAGTGGCTTACACGCTGGCCTGGAGTTTTACGGCTCTCTCGCCACGAATTCAATCCCTGCCTGTGGTATGGTCTAACTGGATAAATAGTTGCTGGAATTTTACCTAAACAAAACAGGTAAAAGAAAAAAACTAGGAATAACTGTTACCCTAAACTTGCCCTCTGAAATGTACATAAAATATCATAAGTACATGTAAAGGTTAATCTTGCAAATGTAATACAGTAGAGGTATTCAGGAACATGCATGACACCTTGAATATTCAATGCTGGCATGGAATCCTTGTTTAGTAAAATACAAAGCTACATTCAAGAAAGGTTAAAGAGCATCAAGACTAGTGCCTGAATTAATGGGAATGTGCTACAAATACGTAAATGGGAGATGTAGGTCTTTTGTCATTAGAGAAATTAAGAAGAGGGGATATGTCAGGAACATACAAAATACTTTGAGACATAGTGATGGTAGAGAGGTATAAGCTTTATCAGGATTGTAAAAAGAGTTCTTGCTTGGTCACTGTAATTGGTGTAGGTAATTGCTAATAAATGCAAGACTGACAATTTTTTTTTTTTTTTTTTTTATCACACTGGCCGATTCCCACCAAGGCAGGGTGGCCCGAAAAAGAAAAACTTTCACCATCATTCACTCCATCACTGTCTTGCCAGAAGGGTGCTTTACACTACAGTTTTTAAACTGCAACAGTAAACACCCCTCATTCAGAGTCAGGCACTGTACTTTCCCATCTCAGGATCAAGTCGGCCTAGCCGTGCTTTTTTCCCTGAACCCTTCATTTAATGTTACTTTGCTCACACTCACAGCACGTCAAGTATTAAAAACACCATTTGTCTCCAATCACTCCTATCAAACTCGCTCACGCATGCCTGCTGGAAGTTCCAGACCCTCGCACACAAAACCTCCTTTACCCCCTCCCTCCAACCTTTCCTTGGCCAACCCCTACCCCGCCTTCCTTCCACTACAGACTGATACACTCTTGAAGTCATTCTGTTTCGCTCCATTCTCTCTACATGTCCGAACCACCTCAACAACCCTTCCTCAGCCCTTTGGACAACAGTTTTGGTAATCCTGCACCTCCTCCTAACTTCCAAACTATGAATTCTCTGCATTATATTCACACCACACATTGCCCTCAGACATGACATCTCCACTGCCTCCATCCAATTTACAATTGAAAAACACTTTTAGAAAACATTTAAAATATTTATTTTGGATGTATTGACTGGTGCTTGAAAGGTAATTTATTTTTAGTGAGGTATATATTTACCACCCTCCATAGGGTGGTAAATAGGGTCTGTGAGGCTAGGAGGAAATGATTCTGGCAAGTGGTAAGTTGAGGGAAGGGCCAAGAGCTAAGATTCAACCCCTGCAAGTATTCCTGCTTATGTGCATATCACCTGTACATTGTACATTTGCATGTGAGAAGATTTTGCTAGTCTTCATGATTTCAATCTTAATAATTCACTACATTAGTCGACTATCTTAATACGAAAATGTGATGAGATTATGGTAGTGTTCTCGCTAATATTTTTTTTCTTTTTGGGGGGTCATATTTCATACAGGTCAAATTTAACATGTGAATATATTCAGTGAAATTGGTTAAAGAATCACTGTTAAAATATTCTTTAGTTTTATGTTTATTGTACCATAATGTATTTAGTGTTTGAGAGATTAAAATCTTTTTTTTACACTGTGTGTGTGTGTGTGTGTCTGCAGTGCCACTTGGTCTTAACCCATCCCACCAGTATTTTTTAAACTAGCTTTGGGAAGTATGATATATTATATTTTTATTATGTTACTGATACAGTATGCAGCAAATCTTGCTGGTGGCTCTGGGTAGCCCCTAGACCTCTCATTCCTTTAGCAGTGTCTTTGTCTTTCCTTTCTGAAATTTTTTGCACCTTTTGATGTACATGCATAAGCCTCAATCATACTGACATATGATCAACATTTCAGAATGATCTCCAAAGACAACTAGTACAGATGAATAATCCAGGTAATCACCATCCTCTTCCTGCTCGGGGAGTTGCTGCAGAAAACCAACCAAAATTCCAGAGGTCTTTTATTGATGGTGATTTTGATTTTGTAAGTGCATTTTTGTCAAAATGTTTATTAAAAAAAATTGTTGGCTGAAATTTTAAGTAAGAAACTTTTTTGGGAGAAGGGGGTAGTAACCCCTTCTCCTTACACTTACTAAATTCAAAAAAGAAAAACAAAAGTTTTTTCTTTTGGGTCACCCTGCCTCGGTGGGTTGGGGTTTGTTGAAAAGGAGAATACCTTATTTGTATAAGAAACCTTCCAAATGAAATACTTAAGTATTTTATTTTTTTTTAAAAGTTTAGGGTTTCAGATTATTTTCCTCGTATAGCTCTTCAAAAAATATAACTTTCAAACGGAACCCCTCTACTTGAACACTAAAAAATTTAGTTTAAAATATGGTATGTTTGGTATGAACATTTGGAAATCAGTTTTTAACAATAGAGCTTTTTTAAATTTTTTTTTTTTGAGTTTTTTACTGTTGTACATAGTCTACGTTTTTGTTCCAGTGTCACCCATAGATAACTTTTTTGAGCACAGTGCTCTCAAATATATGTGAGATAAATTTTGGCCTTTTGACATTAAAAAAATTGTGTGTTCAGTGAGTGCAAAATAAATATAAAAAAATTAATTCCAATGGTGCATGTGAAAAAGCAAACCCTGACCTTTTTTTTGTTTTCATATAGTGACTTTGGGTATTTCCTGGGAGGGTTTTTTTATTGGGCATTTTTTTTTTTTGTTTAGTTTTACCAAAAACTTAAAATGAGATTTTTGGTCATTTTTACGACAGAAAGCAAAATTTTAGATTTTAAAATTTTCAGCACAGGATGTTTTCCCCTCTGGCTTGCTTTACAATTTTTTAAATGGTTATTTTGTTATTGAGACACCCTAAATCACGCCCAATCTTCCTTGTTATATTTTATATCTGAAAATAGTGTAAAACTTTTATTTTTTTTTTTTTTTTGTTATGTGTGTTAAAGATGGGGGGAAATGAATATAAGAGATCTGGGGTGTGTTAATAAACAGAATAGTTTGCTTTAGTTGCTGGAATGCATACGTGTTTATTTTGATTTTGTTTTCAAATTGGAATTTTTTGAATTTTTTTGGACAAATTTTCCCCCAAATTTTTGACTTTTGTGCCTTTAAGGGCAGTTTAGGGCGTTTTTTTGTGCTCAGGTGATAAAACAGAAAAACAACTAAACTGTTTCAAGGGATGAAATTTTCAAAAAATGGATGAGGCACAAAAGGAGTACCATACAACTTGGTAACTATTGGTATTGTTCACGTGGTGACTTTCTGGTTTGATGACATAAAATATTTGTGCTTTTTTTTTTTTTGTAGGAAGAATTGTATCAGGAAAGTATGCAACAGGCTTCAGCCAAAATGAATCACTTTCACAGCCATGGTAGCAAGGTTCAATTTCACAAAAACTTTAGATGCCCTCCCCTCAAGGAAGGTTCCTTGATGTTGGTGAGGGGCTCTTGATTTAGGGAATTGGATCTGTGCTCCAGTTCCCCGAATTAAGCCTGAATGCCTTCCACATCCCCCCCCCCCCCCAGGCGCTGTATAATCCTCCGGGTTTAGCGCTTCCCCCTTGATTATAATAATAATAATTTAGATGCCCTAGTTCTCCGTATCCAACTTTGGCTATGCTGTATCTCTACCGAGCATAAAGATGTTGTTTTTTGTTGGGTCCCTGGTCATGTCGACGTACATACAGGGCAATGAACAGGCAGACACTGCTGTGCAGTCAGCAGTACATGACCTACCAATTTTATATAGAGGTGTTCCATTTCTGGACTATTTTGCTGTAATAGCTACCCACCTTCACACCCGTTGGCAACAACGTTGGTCAATTCTGCTCGGTAACAAACTTCATTCTATTAAACCGAGCATAAGTTACTGGCCGTCTTCTTGTCATCAGTGCCGAGGTTGGAAGACTACTCTCTCCCGCCTTCGCATTGGCCACACTCGTCTTACTCATGGGTATCTCATGGTGAGGCACCCTGTTCCTCTCTGTGAGCAGTGTCAAGTTCCAGTATTGATTAGCCACATTCTGCTAGACTGCCCTCTCTATCAACGAGCACACAGAATTTACCTCAGTCATCGTCTCCGCTCTACTACTCTCTCTCTACCTTCCCTTCTTGCTGATGGACCCTCCTTTAATCCTGACTCTGTCATTGACTTCTTGACAACGACTGATTTACTCCACAAACTTATCATGATGATGATACCTTTCGCACTCCCCTCAGCCCTTTCTACCTCAATCTCTTGCTGCCCTCTACCCTTACACCATCCACTGCCCCGCTGTTCTCCGTAACCTATTACTCATCCATCTCCCTTTTGCCACCTGATACCCTCGCTTCCTTCCTGCCCTGCAGCGCTGTATAGCCCTTGTGGCTTAGAGCTTCTTTTTGATTATAATAATAATAATAATGGAGCAAAACTAAGTTCAAATTTAAATTCAGCATCCCAAATTTAGTGAGACATACTAAATGTGAACTAAAGCCATTTGGCCAGTGTTATTTATTTTTAAACTAACTGCACCTCTTCAAGGGGGGCTCCTTGGTGTGGTGAAGAGGCTCTTGGTCTGAGGAATTAGACCTGTTGGTCTCCTTCCTCAGACCAAACCTAATTACCTCCCAATCCTCCCTTCCCTATCCCATTTTTCCTCCTCCTGTTACTTGGCGATTTTAATGCCCATCATTTCCTCTGGGGAGGTCTCACTGTGATTCCCGTGACATTCAGTTGGAGGCTTTTCTTGCTTCCCACCCCCTCCATGTTTTAAATACAGGTACTCCAATCCATTTTGATCCTCGTACTCATACACTCTCTTGCATTGATCTCTCAGTCTGCTCTTCCTCTACCGCACTAGACTTCACCTGGTCTGTTCTCCTGGACTTGCATGACAGCGATCATTTTCCAATCATTCTTACTTCTCCTTCATATTCACCACCTCTTCGTAGCCCATGCTGGCAATTTGATCAGGCAAATGGGACCTTTACTCACAACTAACTGCTTTTAGTGAGGTTCCTTCTTCATTGATGAGCTTTTACACCTCTTCTCGTCCTCAGTTTTAACCGCAGCTTCTCATTCTATACCCCAAACCTCAGGCAGGCATTCTCAGAAGTGCATGCCTTGGTGGTCTCTTGCTTGTGCTCGTGCAGTACGTTTGAAACGCACTGCGTGAGGCAGGTACCGGTACAATAGAACCGCTGAGAGACTTCTCAAGTTTAAGCAGAAGCGTGCGGTCGCTCGCCGTGTCATTCATGACACTAAACGCACTTGCTGGCGAGATTGTTTCCACCATCTCCTCTGCAAGTGCAGTCTGGAAAAAAGTGCGGAAATTGAGTGGTAAATACTCTCCTGACCCAGCTCCTGTTCTGTGGGTCGCCGGTGTTGATATAGCAAACCCTCTTGATGTTGCCATTGAAATTGGCAATCATCTGGTCTGTATTTCTCAGGGGCTCCATCTATGCCCCTCATTTCTTTCCTCAAAGTCTGCCAGAGAGTTAGCACCCTTGGACTTTTCTTCTCTCAAAGAAGAACCGAATACAGTGGACCCCCGCATAACGATTACCTCCGAATGCGACCAATTATGTAAGTGCGTTTGTACGTGTATGTTTGGGGGTCTGACAGGAATAATCTACTTCACAATATTCCTTATGGGAATAAATTCGGTCAGTACTGGCACCTGAACATACTTATGGAGTGAAAAAATATCGTTAACCAGGGGTCCACTGTAATGTGCCTTTTACACTTCAAGAACTAGAGGCAACACTCTCAGCTTGCCGATATTCATATTCGGATGTTAAAACATTTACATAAGTCAGCCCTTGCAGTCCTCTTACACCTCTTCAATCTTATTTGGTCACAAGGAGTTCTTCCCCAGCTGTGGAAATCTGCTATTGTTCTCCCTTCCACAAACTGGGGTTTCTACGGGAAAAGATGCCTCCCCTACGTCCCATTGCCTTACCAGTGCAGTTTTTCAAAGTGATGGAAGTCTGGTAAAAACGACTTTTTAAATTGGGGATTTTGAGCACACAACAGTCCCCACTAGTCAATAGGCTTTCGTAAGGGGCCCTTCTCCATAGACCCCTTCTACACTTGGATACTTTTGTTTAAATGCCTTTTGGGAAAAACCACTTAGTTATTGCCATATTTTTTTGACCTTGGAAGGCATAGACAAACTTGGGGTATAAATATTTGGCCAAGCCCCCCTTGGCTCCGAGGCAAATTCATCCCTTCCTTAAGAACTTTCTAATTGACAAATTTCCGTGTTTGGGGGTTAATAATGTGCTCTCCCCGGACTTTTTCCAAGCTGAAGATGTCCCCCGGGAGGGGTTTGAGCACAACACTTTTTCTCCTTGCATAAATGTTTTGGGCCCCTATTTCCCCTCCAATATTTGGTCCACATGTTTAGACTTCATCTGCTTGTGCAGGCGGACTGTCGCCTCATAGTTTCTCTCCGCTGCACAACCCTAAATTTTTAATTGGGCCCCACGCATGGGTTTAAATTTCCAGTACCAAAAAATCGCCAAATTACTTTCCTAGACGCTCTGTCATCTCCAATCATCCTTTGTACCTTTATGGCTCGCGTATCCCTGAACGTGATAGTCAGGTTTCTAAACCTTCCCTTTGACCGTAGGTTATCCTGGAAACCTCACATTACCTCTCTGAAGGCAACTTGTCACAGCTGGCTGAACCTTCTTAAAACCATTGCTCATCTTTCATGGGGAGCTGATCGTCGAACTCTCCTTCGCCTACATTCAGCCCTCATTTTATCGAAACGCGATTATGGTGACCAGATCTATTCAGCGGCTTCCCCTGTTACTCTCTCTAGCCTTAATTCCATCCATCGTCAGGGATTACATTTATGCCTTGGTGCTTTTCGCTCTTTCCCTGTTGAGAGCCTCTATGCAGAAGCGAATGTTCCATCCTTGTCCGATCGCCGTGATGCCCATTGCCTTCACTACTATGTACGCTCTCATGATCTCCGCAATCCTTCCATTTATAGAGTAGTCACTGATATTAGGAGACATTCTTTATTTGTTCGCCGCCCCTGTTTTCTCCGTCCCTTTTCTCTTCGCCTACATTCGCTTTTGTCTTTCCTGCAGTTGCCACCTTTCTAGGTTTGTGTAGCATTCACTTTTCCCTACCCCCCCTGGGAAGTTCCAGCTGTTTGAGTCTGTTCTTACTCCCTTGCTCAAAAGCCCAACTGCCTATGGTAGCTTCCCGCTCTCTTTTTCTTGACCACTTCCACTCTCATTCTCATGCCATCGCAGTGTACACAGATGGCTCTAAGTCTTCTGACGGTGTCGGATTCGCAGCAGTGTTTCAGGACAGCGTTGTACGAAGGCATTTACTGTCTTCGGCTAGCATTTTTACTGCTGAATTGTATGCCATTCTTGCAGCACTTCTCCGTATTGCATCTTTGCCCGTGTCATCATTTGTGGTTGTTTCAGACTCCCTTAGTGCTTTACAAGCTATACAAAAATTTGATACACCTCGCCCTCTAGTTCTCCATATCCAACTTTGGTTACTCCGTATCTCTACCAACATAAAGGATGAAATTATAGAACACATGTGCAACATCTGGTATTTTTTATTGTAAGACGTTTCGCCATCCAGTGGCTTTTATCAATACAAATTCAGGACATAACTTGAAGACAGTAGAACTATGTACAGAAGATGAGGTAATCAGTCCCTCAACCTTGAAGTAGGTGCGAAGAGCACCGTAGTCGTGCTCTACAGTGCTCTTCGCACCTACTCCAAGGTTGAGGGACTGATTACCTCATCTTCTGTACATAGTTCTACTGTCTTCAAGTTATGTCCTGGAATTTGTGTTGATAAAGCCACTGGATGGCAAAACGTCTACAATAAAGATACCCAGATGTTGCACATGTGTCTTAATTTCATCTTGTCGGTATTGTATACCATTCTTAAACAAGCATAAAGATATTGTTTTTTGTTGGGTCCCTGGTCATGTTGACGTACAGGGCAATGAACAGGCTGACACTGCTGCGCAGTCGGCAGTACATGACCTTCCAGTTTCATATAGAGGTGTTCCATTCACGGACTATTTTGCTGTTATAGCTAACTACCTTCACACCCATTGGCAACAACATTGGTCTGCTCTGCTCAATAACAAACTTTGTTCTATTAAACCAAGTATAGGTTACTGGCCGTCTTCTTGTCATCAGTGTCGAGGTTGGGAGACTACTTTCTCCCGCCTTTGCATTGGCCACACTCGTCTTACTCGTGGATATCTTGTGGAGAGGTGCCCTGCTCCTCTCTGTGAGAATTCAGGTTCCAGTATCGGTCAGCCACATTCTGTTAGACTGCCTACTCTGTGTGCTCATAACGAGCACACAGAATTTACCTCCAACGTCGTCTTCGCTCTGCCGCTCTCTCTTTACCTTCCCTTCTTGCTGATGGACCCACCTTTCATCCGGACTCTCTCATTGACTTTTTGACAACAACTGACTGACTTCACAAACTCTGATGATGATACCTTTAGCACTCCTCTTGGCCCTTTCTACCTCAGTCTCTTGCTACCCTCTACCCCCGCATCTATTCCCCTGCCCCGCTGTTTTCCGTAACCTACTATCTCCTCCCCCCTTTTGCTGCCCTAAAAAAAAAAAAAATTAAAAAAAAAAAGAATTTAAAAAAATAAAAAATTTAAAATTTAAAAAAAGGTAAAAAAATATTTAAGATAAAAAACAAAAAATTTTAAAAAAAAAGAAAAAAAAAAATTGGGTATTTTAAAAGAATTAAATTAAAAAGAATAAAAATTTAATTTAATTTAAAAAGCCCCCAGAATCAAAAACAAAACACATCACAAAAGGATTAAAAAAGTTTTTTTTATAAAAAAACAAAAAAAAAAATATTTTTTAAAAATAATAACAATTTAAAGGGGGGGGGGGGGAAATTAGGCAAAAAAGCCCCCCCCGAGAAAGCGATACCACCCTACCCTTCAGCCCAGTAACCCCCTTGTGTTAGCGCTTAATTGGATTAAAAATAATATCAATATCTCTTCATTATTGCGGCAGAATAATTTGATGCCAACCTATTAATTTAAGAAAGTAAGTGACTGTTTAAGTACGTACCACTCTTCATTTTAGTAACTGTCAGTGAAGATTGTGTGTTATTTTGAAATCCTCATTTTCAGCTCAAACACCTGACGTATGAAGAACTACACCAACGTATGGCTACCTTAGACCAGGAAATGGAACGTGAAATTGATGAGCTGCGTCAGCGGTATCAGGCAAAAAGGCAACCTATTCTTGATGCCATGGACCAGAAGAGAAAGAGACAACAGAATTTCTAGCATATTTGCACTGTGTATAGTTGTTGTACAGTGATCTCTTCTGTAAGCTTCCAGGACATTTTTGATGCAATGGAAGGTACTGTGATTGCCACATATTGTGAAGGAAATTTCTTTGTATGACCAAAATATTAATGAGAATGGATTGTGTAAGCTATAAGTAATAAATGATTTTATGAAAACATTTTGTGGATCTTAAAAATGGATGAAGTCTAAAAGATAAAATCTTGTAGTGAAGGAAAATGCAGGAATTGGTGTGTAGTTGGTTGCTGGATGTCATAACTGTGTGTGCCATGTGATTATTTAGTGGGTGCAGTAGAGAAATGATTGCATAAATGGAAGGTTGCTTAGGCACCTTGAAACAATGATGGACAACTTGATGACAAAATGTTTTATTTGCTAATACCCTGTGGTTAAAACTCAAGGGTGTTGGTTTTGTGGAAAAGTTATTTGCTGGATTGTTGTGACCTGAGCTTGACTAAATATCTTCAGAATAACTTTTAGTATTAAAGTTAGATAAAATTAAATTATCCCAGCAATAATAATAAAACAAAACCCTGAGGAAATTAATAATATGCATACTTGCTTTTGAATAAGTTGAATAGAAAAAATGCAGGATAGAAGTTAATCACATTTACCTCTTGTTTTATCCACATTTCACCTCGAATACGGTGACTAGTATAAAAATCTTAATTTTTAATAACTTTTTAAATTTAATTTTTTTTTATTTGTATTTTACTATTTTGGTCCTGACATTTCTGTTAACACAATTTGTATAGTTCTATAATTTGCATTTTACATGTGTTCAAACTTTTCACTGTGAATGTATTCTTAGCAAGTGCATGCACACCCTAAAACACTGACAACATATACACACATGCACGCTAACTTGAATAAGTAATGACAGTAAACCCTCTATTAACACACATTTTGTTCCTGACAATTGCTGCCTACTTTAAAATCACTTTGCGTGAAGTGAATTACATGGGGAAAATAGGGTTACATTCCAGACTCCTCCAAATCGCCAAACTTTTTTTTTTCTTCTTTTTAAGCTCCTTACATGTGGCAAAATTTAGACTTTTTAATAAAAATATATTTTTTGAAATAGAACTATAAAAAAAAAGAAAAATGGAATTTTATAGCGTGTTGAAGTTGATTAATTGTGGGCAAATTGTAAAATGAATATAATGCGCTGAGTGCAATATATTAATTTTTATTGACAAGTTTTTAATATCTAATACTATGTACAGTGGAACCTCAATTTACGAGTTTTTCCTCATTTAAATTAACTGAAATGCCATTAATCTGTTCCAGCGGAATTCCTGCTCTCTGGAGGTAGGACAATACTTGAATATGATGCTAATATCAACTCTATGGCTTATTTATCTATCACAATTCATCTAATATGACATAATATAATTAACACAGAAACATGATATATACTCTAGAATGAATAAAATAAGCCAAAGTGTGGCAAGTGATGATGGCGGCGGTGTCGACCATTTCCTCTCCCATTCCGACTAGTATTTTCCCATGCTCTTAAGAGATTATTATTATTATTATAATCAAGGGGAAGCGCTCAACCCGGAGGATTATACAGCGCCTGGGGGGGGGGGATGTGGAAGGCATTCAGGCTTAATTCGGGGAACTGGAGCACAGATCCAATTTTCTAAATCAAGAGCCCCTCACCAACATCAAGGAACCTTCCTTGAGGGGTTAATATAAGAGAAAATGTTTGCGAGGCTAACTAGATCACTAGTTTCATAAGGAAAACACTGAAACAATGTATTTATAAATAAGAAATACATAAAAACGTAACAGAGAATGTAAAGAAATGTACCGTTTATATAAAGTGTATACAGTGGAACCTCAAATATCGAACTTTCTTCAGTCCAGAAGGCTGTCCAAGTGCTGTTACCGAATGAATTTATTCCCATCAGGAATAATGTAAATTAGATTAGTCCATTTCAAACCCTCAAAAATACACTTATAAAAGCACTTACAAAAATACACTTACATAATTGGTTGAGCTGGGAGCAGTTCGATTTTTGAGGTTCCACTGTACTTAAACACTGGAGTAGAGATGGTGGCAGAGGTTGAGGGTGGGGAGATATTATTATTATAATCAAAAAAGAAGCGCTAAGCCACAAGGACTATACAGCGGGGTGGGGAGATAGGCAGTGCGGTGTATGATGTCATTGGTCCTACAAACCTCCAATAACTTTGGAGGAGTTAGTTTCATTTCGTCATTTTTCTAGCGCTTAACTTACTTGCTACAATTTATTGATGAACTTAACTGCTACGATTTGTTTTACATTTTTTTTTCACTTCGCTCTTCACTGATTTACTTGCTACACTTGGAAATTATTGTAATGCCATTGGCTGGCGCTATAGCCTTTGTCAACCCCTGCTGCTTTAGTACGTATCGTAGATGTACTACGTTGATATTGTCTGGCTAAATCAATAACCCATACACCTTACTTATGTTTATCTGTGATTTCATGCTTTAATTCCATGGACATCCTCTTTTTTTTTCTCGGCACTGTCGTTTGCACTTACTTTCTTATAACCCATGGTTAGAAACAAGAATTTTGGCAAAAGAACTGCAGAAAATGGAAGGAAATCACCACAAAATATCCTCCCAGAGTGAGGTAAACATGTGCACTGCTCACTGGATGTGGAATTGGATCTGTGCTCCAGTTCCCTAAATTAATAATAATTCTAATACGTACGTACTAAGAATAATAATAACGAGGATCTTCAGACCACCACTAGTTGGCACAGTGCACTGTGGGAGGAGATTTTGTCGTGATATCCTTCCATTTTCTGCAGTTATTTTGCCAAAATTCTTGTTTCTAACCATGGGTTATAAGAAAGTAAGTGCAAAGGACAGTGCTGAGAAAAAAAAAGAGGATGATGCCCACGGAATTAAAGCGTGAAATCACGAACAAATGAGGTGTGCGGGTTGTAGATTGTGGGGAAAGCTGGCTCGTAGCTCGGATGTTGGCTCGTAACTCAGAGGAAAAAACTGACCAAGCGACGGCTCATATCTTTAAAAATTCGTATGTTGGGACACTCGTAAGTCATGGTTCTACTGTAATTTGATTTTTTTACGATGCTAGTTGTTTCAAAGTGTTTTACTATTTAAAATAGGGCGAGACTCAGCCCTGACACACGTGGAATATCCAGTATTAGTGTGTGTGTTTTTCTTTCTTTCTTTCTTTCTCAATAGCCATCTACTGAGGCAAGGTAACCCGAAGAAGAAAACATTAACCATCATTCAGTCACTATGTTGCCAGACGTGTGCTGACATCACAAATCAGATTACCCTGCGAGTACACACTGCTCTTCCAACCTCCATGACAAGCCAGGCTCAGTTTACATGTACTTGAATCACTTCATAATAGTTCTCTCATACTCCAAGGATGTCCATTAAAATCCACTTGTCTATATTCTAACACGCTCACATAAGCCTGCTGAATGCTTAAGCCTCTAAAAAAAAGTCTTTTAACACCAACCCCCCCACTCTACCTTCCACCCTAGATTTATATGCTCTCTTTGTCATCCAATCCCTCTCCATGCCCAGACCACCACAGTAACCCCTCCTCAATTATCCCCTTGGTGAAATCACATTGATTTTTAACTCTAAATTCAATGCACGATATTCACACCACGCATTGCTCTCAAATGTCTCCATGGCCTGCAGCCTTGAAAACCTATAGCTCACACCTATAAAAAAGTGTTGGTACCACTACACTGACACAGTTTTCCTTATATATTTTGATTGTTTTTGTCATCTAACACTATGTATAAGGAAATCTTATGATAATACAATTGATTCAGGTGTGATACCTCTCGACACATGTAAATAAGTAGCACTGACTTTCCTAGGTTTATACTCGGTGAAAAATATACATTTATCTGTGTTCTCTCAAGACCATTGTAAAAATGTGTTTACATATGCCTAAATAAATAATACATTGTACAGATGCAGGGTGGCATGTCAAACATTTACTAATGTCCTGCTAAGTCATTGTTATTCATGATGTACTGTCTAGCCCTACATTTTTTTCTAGGCTAGGCATGACAAGTCACCCAAACAGTTGAGCTATGATATAAAATAGCTGTCAGCACATTTGAGGCCTACAAAAATTTGCAGTTGTGTAAGTCATCTCCAGAGGGGTCACCCTGCTTATGTATAAGTCATCCCTAATTAAAAGGTTAATATTCTACTAGGTAAAAACTACTTGCTATCTACTTCACACTTTTCTGTTACTTGAAGCATCTGAAGAGTGTGGGGATGATTAACATGGGCTTACTAGGCCAAGTTAGATGTAACATTATAAAGATAAAAACTAAATTTCCTTACCAAATTAAACCAGACATACAGAAACTGGCCCCCACACACAACCAAAAAAATATTAAAGATGAATGCATTTGAAAAGTAATAAAGTGTTGAGAGGCTGCATCTGGGACATGTGGAGAGAACTGCAAATTATGGCTTTGTTTCCCAGCAAGGTTACGACATCACAGATTTCTGTAACTTTGCAAGACACATCTGAATTGTCTACAATTTTTATTGTATGATCTATGCATGAGGGGCAAATAATGTAGTGTTTAATGGACAAGAACTTGGAGAGCTACATCACACACTTTGGTCAAACTGAAATATAAAGTCAGCAAGGAAATTGCATGCTTTCAACTCTCTCAAAACATAACTATGTTGATGTGATAATATAACAGGGCAGCAGCTGACATGAAACTTAAACACTGCTTTGCTTTACCTAGCAAGGTGTGGGAATCTCAAAAATATGTTTGGGCAGTGAGCTGGTATTTTGGCAGCCTCAGTGCAGATGTTTACTGTACCTCCACTACAACATAACATTAAAACATTTATTCACTTTATTATTAATCACCAACATATTCAATAATGTAGAAATATAGGTGTAGGTATATCATCACTGTTAAAGGCACATGAATGTATAATTACGATAACGTACAATAATTGGTTAATCAAGATCAGTCGTCCACTGACCTTTGGAGGAGTCTTGATGTAATTCACTGAACATTTTCTGATATTTTATAATGGATGTTTTATAAAAATTAAACATTCACTAGTCATTTTTTAAAATATTTAGGAAAAATGCTGTCTAATGGACATGACTTGTTCTGGCTTAGCAAGAAAGGTGGGAGGCTGGGGAGGGTATGCTTGTGACCCAGCAAGTAGATTGTAAAAATCTATGGTGCACATCAATTAATGATATGCTGATTCTTTCGTGCTTTATGATGCATAACATTAAATATTTTAGCATATTAAAAACTGGGTTGCATTTTTTAATAATGCTAATGCAAAATCGGGCTGTCTGCTGTGTTAATTGAGGGTTTAATGTGTGTACAAATTCTGGGCATTAGATACATATCAAATTATCCCAGCTGATACATGGGGAGAAAAAAAAAAAAGACAGGACATCAAAGTTAAAAATGCTCAAAGAAACAGAAAAAAAAAAGCACAAAGGAATAATAATTACTCAGAAACAGAAAAGCAGCAGCAGCACAGGCTAAGCATACAAACATTAGAGTGGCATTAAGTAATCTAAACAAAGACTTGTTCAAATTACTCTTTACCTCATACATGCATAGCCCATAGTCTTAAAGGCTATATTTTACTGTTGCTAAGACAGTCGGATGAATAACTCTCTAGAGCCTTAAAGAATTATTTTCTGAGTGTTTATTACAGCATGTGCTCTGTGATCCCTGTGTTCTGTTTGTGCTTCAAAAATTAAATTGCATTTCTGTAATATTTCATTTATCGGCATTGTAGTATGTTACAATTTATTTTTATGACAAACCTAACTTAAATACAGTAGCATAAATCAAGAAAACCATATGCAAGAAGTTGACTTAGACTTGTGAGCAAGTGTTGACATACAATCTATTCTTGCCATAAGCACCAATAAAACTACAGGCACTCCAAAGGAATGTATTTAGACTGGTGCCTGAACTGACAGAAGTAAGCTATGAAAGAAGGAATGAGAGAGCTGGGCCTTTCATCACTGAAAGAGCATAGAATAAGAGGCAATATGATCACAACATACAAAATACTTTGATGGTATATGTAGGGTAGGTAAAGATAGGCTACCAGAGAAGTAACAAGAATAAGATGGCACAGCTGGAAATCAAATATAAGAGAGTCATAGGAATATCAGGTAACAGGTTTTTGATACAAGATTGCATGAACTCCTCCATACAGGGGGTCCCAAAATATATATATCACCTATTTCATATCAGGTGATGTAAAGGAGGTGGGATCAAAAGCTAGAGCTCTTTCAACTGCCCCTTTTCTTAAATTCAAATAGTTAATTGTGTATTCAAAACACCCTTCACATTATGTACACAACCTACTTTTCAACATGTAACACCTGTATGAAGCCCTCATATTAGAAATCAAGAAAGCTTTAAGGGGTTTGCATTTAGACTGGTGCCCAAGTTGAAGGAATAAGATATGAAAATAGAATGCAAGACCTGGTCTTATGTCACTGGAACAAGAGATATGATGGTAAAAGGGAGCAAATGACCCAGAAATATCTGAAAACACTTCATAATACAAAGAAGTGAAATGAACTGAGCAGTAATACTAAAGCCGACTATACACAAGCTCAAATATATGTATGACAAGGCTGTGTTTGGTCAGTTCATCAAAAGTTGAGAGGCAGAGTAAGAGCTTAATTTTGTTTTCTTCCCCTCCCAAACTCAACCCAAATAATCAGTTACACAATGCGTGCACACACACACACACACACAGTCCAATTTTTTTTTTTATCTCATTACATAGTCATGGCTCTGCATATCTTTCTCAGGGAATTCATTTCACTAACTTTTGTCTAAACTCTGCTTATTTTCTACATTGTAAATTAGATAAGGTATGACTATAAATATGGATGTTCATTCTAATACTGCAAATTTGAGGGTGTTGCCTATGGACATTCACCTTTTGTGTAAATATTTCAAAGAGATTGACTATGCAAGTCAATGGAAACTGCCTCACTTGTGTAACAGCTAAATCAGCATCAAAAAGCTTCAGTTTATGATGCAGGTGGATTATTTTTAGCCATAGAATATATAAAACTCAAAAACCTGGCTGCCAATATTTTTTTTTTTTTTTAAGATATTTTATGTGCCAATCCATTTATATGTGGAATATTGGATACCCTTAAAAACCACTACTTGTTCATAATCTTTTAAATCCTCCAGATTTGCAACTGTTATTGCTGTGTGATACTTTTTAAAACATTTAATAATCAACTGCAAAAAAAATAGCTAATTTCTTCTCAAGTTGTACATAGTATTGATGTATGTATAAAGAATAAAGAAATTAATTATAAAAGCAAAATATTATAATTGGTATGCATTAAACCAAACAACATATGTACCAGAAATGCATGTATAAATGGCACAAATTGTGAGGTACTGTACTATGTATAGGAGTGTATTGCTATTTAATTTGACTTCCCAAACAATGTAGTATTAATGATGAGTGGAGAGCAGGTAAATCTCTCTCTGACTTTTGATTTTATTATGATGAAAAATTTAGGGGGATCATTACTGTTGATGTCATTTTAGTTCTTACAAAATTTACTGCAGGCCTAATTATTTTAAGCAACCTTATTACTTTCATTAGTTAATAATTTCCCAGGGTGAAACTGGAGATAATTAGTATATGATAATGGTTCTGGAGATGAATGTAGGTTTGATGCAAGGGTCCAGCTGAATGTTTTAAGGCTTGTTTAAAAGTTCAAAAGTTATCTACGAATGTCATTAGCATTGGAATTCTTGGTTATGCTCGAATATGTTGTGAATTAGTATTTATTCTGTGACAATATTTACAATTACTTCTGTGTAAAGCGCTGTATTTTACCACTATTATTCTGGGATAAAAGTTAAAAAGCTTCATTCTCATTATACACAGTTAGTAACAGTTCATCTTGTCACAAGATGAGTGACTAGAATGTGGTAGTTTGCAGAAATTAATCAATCATAACTTCTAGTCAGATAAGAATTAATTCACCAGTCATATGAACTAGAGAGGTTTGGATAAGTTTTTTGATTGAGAGTGATGCATCCACTACTGACCAGTGTAATGTATCATCTTCAATATTTGTCAAGTCATACTTGTATAAGTGCCTCAGCAAATACTTAAGCTTTGTGATAGGGGAGTCAACATTTCTAGGAGCATTTACAAAAGTATTAACATATATGCCTATGCAGTGGCATAATTAGAATACTTATTAAAATCAAATTTTACACGTAAACACATGCATATTAATTCCTATTAGGATCTCGGCTATTTTCCATCAACACAGGGTGACTCAAAGGAGAAAGAACATTAACCATCACTTGTTCCTTAACTGTCTTTACTGAAGTGCACAGATGATGATCTAATAACACACCAAACTGCAACAGCCCCACCTGTCTTTCAGATTGTACTTCCCACCTCCAAAACTAAATTGGTTAACCGGTATCCCTTCACAGATAATATAATAATGTAACCCTCCCCCTCCCCCAACAATATGTTAAATCTCAAAAACCACCTCCCTCCACCCCAGTCTAACATGCATGACAAATACTTAAGCCCCTACTGCTCAAAACTACTTTCACACCCTTCTCAATGGAAAATATTCCCTTTCTAACAAGTTTAACTCTTGCTGTTTTCAAAAGCATTACAGCTTTTAAAAACATATCACATATTCTTCACATTTATAAGAAACACATCACTCCTATCTACTTTATTTTATGCCTTGACATATTCATCATCTCCTTTTCCTTGTCTAAATACTGTTCACTTTGATGCTTGATGCAAACATTTTATCCATACAATACCTCTTCCAAAATCAACCATATTCCCTAATTATAATATTTTCTGTAATTTCCTGCTGTGAATAACACGTCCACCACAACTACCCAGTGTACTCAACAGACTTATTGCTTTGTATTTATAAAGCACTATCTTGAACTCTTATACCCTCCTATAAGGGAACTATTCATACTCTGCCAAATTCCCAGGTACTTTCCTTTTCTCACACACATACTGAATGTACTTGCTTCTGGTTCTTCCGTTTTAAAAAATTTTAATCGTCCCTTCTCCATATATGAAATCTGCCTTCATTTCAAATAGTATTCTTATCACATTTACTGTACTTCTACTTCCATATGTAGCAGCATACTGATTTCATTCTTAACTGACAAGTTTATTTACACTGTTGCTCTCTCTCAAACTATTTCTTATTATAAATAAAATTTGCTGATAATGACTAATCCATTCCTTCACTACTTTTAAACCTTTTCTCTATGTACTATTCTCTGTTTGGCTTGCTTTTACATATTATAAAAACTTTTCATATGCTTAATTTTAATTCTGTACTGCCCTTTCCAATTAGCCATTCCACTATTTGTACCCCTTCCCTCTTGCACCCATTCCACTATGACCAGAAATTGCTGTAAACTAGAATTGCATTTCTAAATCCACCTTATACCTCTTTATATCCTCATTGTAACTTTTCTGTAATTGTGGACTGGTCAAAGCTGCAGGTATCTGGAGGTATCACTTTTTTCAACAGACCAAAAGTCTACCACAATAAATATATAGCTATGATATATAGCTACCATGTACATTATTATTATATTCAAGGGGCGTGCCAAACCTCTACGGGGCCATACAATGCCTGGAGAATGAGAAACAAGTCTGATCCATGAAAGAGACAGGTAGCTCCAGTTCCTTACAGCAAGAGTTTTTCACCAGCATTGAAGGGAACTTCAATGTACAGTTGATGTATGAAAAAACTAGTAAAAGTTAAGGATGGTGAATTTGTGTTCATTAACTTCTCTGAAAGTGTACACAGACCTATAGCAAATAAGTGCACCTCACCCTGTGTGGAGATGGTAGATGAAATTGAGAGTGAATATCTAGTCCACAGCACTGAATGAAAGTACAGAAATCTTCAGGATCCACTGTAGGTAGTGACTTTTCTTCTTGAATAATGATGTCAACATAAATTGCTTAATGCAATAAGACCTCTGATAATTTGTTTATACCTGGTATGAGGTTTATCCTAAGTGGATATGTTACACTAGCATACCTTGGCTTTCATTAACTGGGTCCTCATTACTTTTGTCACTTCTAAGGCACTTGGATTCACTGCTGTCTTGGTCAGTGTGTTTGATGCAAAGGATATTTATGCTTCAAACTCCTATTCTGCCTTGGTTTAATGGCTGATTGAGTTGGTGTTATTTATAGGCATATGTTTGGTAAAATTATAGGAAATTTGTCATGAGATAAGCAGATCCATCATTAATCTGCAGTATAATTTTGCAGCCTTTTGGTAGATTGACTTTCATGCAAGTCTTCCTGGGCTCAGCCACAAACTGTCAATCATTTGCTCAAAGTTTTGAGTAATCTATACTTTCTCATTGGAATCGAAAGCACTAGTATTTGTATACCCTTTAGTGCACACTGTTGTACACTTCTTCCAATCATATGAACTGGTTAACCCACTTACCTTTCCTTTTATTCTTTTACTGTACCCCAGCTATGTTTTCTCATCACTTCAGAAAAGATAATGTCATACAGGACTTATTCAAATGAAAAGGATTATTTTAGATTAGAGATTTGCTAAGGCTAAATGATACTTCCTTCACTAAATGTGCAAATTCAGCAAAATATTTAGCAGCATCTTTATGGTCCAAAAGCTTTAACCTTAATATTCCATGGCATTTCTGAAACTTATTGTATTCGAAAACAAGTGCCACACCCCTATTGGACATATGGCGCATTAAACCTGTGCAGCTATCAAAGGGAATATTCACAGGACTTATAAATAGTTTTCAGTTCTGTGGAAATATTTTGAATGCATCAAAATCTGCCCTGACAATTACATATTCACTGTAGCACATAGTAACAAATTTTGTTAAAGAGGTCTATTAAAGTGACTAGACTTGCTGACAATTTCAACACTCGTTCTTTCAACACATTCTTTCATGATCAGCTTAATACTTCTACTTTCTTAATATTTAAATACGTTTTATAAAACTAGGTTGTCTCATTCACTTTGCAAACCCTGGCTAATGCACAGGACTCTGGGAGAGTGTAACACTACTATATGATAAACCAGTAGGGGTCATACAGTGCTTGGAAAATGGGAGTCTGTATTGATACAAGGAATGGGAAAGTTCTGATACCTTGGATCAAGAGCCCTTAACTGGGAAATGTAAAATCTAAAACATTGCCTTTGAAAAAAAAAAAAAACTATCTCCTTGAAATTTAAACTGTCATTGCTTTTGAAAGACTGGCACTTCAAGGGAGGTACTGGCGAGTCTCTCTGAAGCAAGCAACTGGACTTGTCCTCTTCCTTGGATCAAACCTGAATGCCTCCCATGCCCTTGGCACTGTATGACCCCTATGGGTTTAGTGCTCCCTCAAAAAAAAAAAATTATGAAAAAATAGCTTTCAAAAAAACTACTTGAAATTAAAATGAGGCATATAATGCTTGTTTTACTACAATAAGAAGTGTGGTGGTGACTGTCACTGTAGGTATATTACTCTCAGGGCTTAATCCTTGCTGCACAGCTTGCACACTAGTACCTGGCTTATCAATCTCACTAGTAACTTCAACTGTTATGGAAATGTGATCCTCAAAAGCCATACCATCATAAAAAGTTAAAAATTTGTTTTTGGGTCATAAGAGCTGGAGTGTACTCCAGATAAGGTTTGCTATAATGGGAAAGTATCCAATGCACAACCAAAAAAGTAATTCCCAATGAACAGTGTGAAATTATTTATTTGACCTTGCACAATTTAGAAAGCATCCAATGGTAGGTTACACTTTTTAAATTCACCTGACTGGCATTCACCTTTAACCATGGCCTCAGCCACCTAAAATGTAAAAGTTTTGTAACCACTGTTTCCTAAATTCACACACTGGTCCCTCATTTATCGTCGTTAATCCGTTCCTGAAAGTGTGACGATTATCAAAAAAGATGATTTTCGAATCAATTTTCCCCATAAAATAATGTAAATACAATTAATCTGTTCCTGACACCCAGAAGTATTAAAACAAAAAATTTTTTACATGAAATGTGTATGTAGTACATAAACAATACAATGGGACATGATGAATGAAACATTAACAGCATAACACTTACCTTTATTGGTGATTCTTCTTTGTGTATGGAAGACTGGAGAAGAGAGATTGGATTAGTTACTGTTTGGAAGGGGAATCCCCTTCCATCAACACCTCAGGTACCAAGTCTTTTTCTGGGGTTACTTCTCTTCTCTTTCTTAATGCCACTAGGACCAGCTTGAGAGTCACTGTAGTCCTGTCTCGCAAAAAAAGTGTCCAGAGAGCTCTGTTTCTGGCGTCTCTTTAAAACTTCCCTAAAATGGGCCAAGACTGTCACTGTACAAGTTGCCAATATGGCTTGCAACATCCTTCTCAGGGTGATGTTTCTCCATAAATCTTTCCATCCTACCCCACATTTCAAAAATCTCCTTAATTTCTGAAGAAGACACCTTCCATCTCTCTTCCTCCTCCTCTGCAGCAAGATTCTGAGCTGCGATCTGTTGCTGTTCCTGCTGAAGCTCTTGCAGCTCCTCAGTGGTTAACTCTTCGTTGTGGTCCTCCACCAACTCTTCCATATCCTCCAAACTCACATCCAACCCCATGGAACTCCCCAATGCCACAAGAGAGTTCACAACTGACATAGGCTCATCAGGGTCAGCCACAAACCCTTCAAAATCCCTCGTGGACACGATCTGGCCACAATTTTCTCCAAGCAGAGTTCAAAGTCCTGGTAGTCACTCCCTCCCAAGCCTTATCTATAAGGCTTATGCAATGGAGGATACTGAAGTGTTCTTTCCAAAACTCTCTTAGGGTCAGGTGAGTTTCTGAGGTCACATTAAAGCACCTTTGAAACATTGCTTTGGCATAGAGTTTTTTAAAGTTTGAAATGACTTGCTGGTCAATGGGCTGGAGGAGAGGAGTGGTATTTGGGGGCAAGTACTTTACTGTGATGAACCCAAACTCCTGCAGAATTAGGTCATCCAAGTTTGGAGGATGAGCAGGTGCATTGTCCATTACTAGAGGCACTTGAGATCCAATTTCTTTTCCAGGAGGTAATTCTTCACACTAGGGCCAAACACTTCATTGAACCACTCGACGAAAATTTTCCCTCATGACCCATGCCTTATTAGATCTCCAAAACACACACAATTTACTCTTCATAACATTGTTTTTCCTGAACACTCTGGGATTTTCAGAATGGTACACTAGTAATGGCTTCACTTTGAAATCCCCACTAGCATTAGCACAGAACATTAGCATCAGCCTGTCTTTCATAGGCTTGTGTCCTGGCAGTCCCTTTTCCTCCTGAGTAATGTAGGTCCTCTTTGGCATTTTCTTCCAAAAGAGGCCTGTTTCGTCACAACTGAACACTTGTTCAGGTTTCAGTCCTTCAGCCTCCATGCCTTATTATACTGTGTATGCCACTACGGTTCTTAAATCTCTCAAACCATCCTTTGCTGGCCTTAAATTCACCAATATCAGTACTCATTGCAGGCAATTTCTTTACCAGATCGTCATGCAACTGCCTAGCCTTTTCCCAAAAATTAACTACGTCATAAGACTATCTCCTGCTAATTGTTTCTCGTTTATCCACACCAATAATAACGGGATTTGTTATACATCCTGGCCAGTTCGGCCACACGTACACCACTTTCATATTGTTCAATGCTTTTCTTAAATTCAAACGTATTTCTCATCTTCTTTCTTTACCAAAGGCTTGGCACTAGGAGCTTTCTTTGGAGCCATGGTAGCTTATTTAGCACTTGCAAGCACTAAAATGAATGGAATATTATGAAATATTTCGTATGAACACGTGAGGGGACTGTCGCTCACTGGTAAACAATGCCACACTGGCTGGGAAGGGAGGCCGAGGCGGCTCAGAGCCATGAGTACGCATCCAGAATGAATGATGATTAGCGAGTCAACCGACCATTTGCAAGCCAATGTTTGGACTAAAATAACGCGACAATTTCCGAAAAGGGCGACTATCGAGCCCGACAATTATCGAGGGACCACTGTATTCCCTACTCACACTCACTCAGGCTGATGGGAACAAGTCTTTGCCTTACCGCTACCTTCCTTCTACTAGTGCCCTCATTACTGTAGTTTGGCTGTGGCTTGAGTATGGACAGAGTTCACTGCAATCCAGTCAAGTGTTATTTAGGATCTATTAGATAACACACTTGCACATGCAAACTGCCTCACAATGTAAAGTTGTAAGAAGTAGGTTGTGAATGACAGCTTCTTTCCATTCACTGCTCTTGAACACGACCAACTCAATTCATGTTACAGAACTGTCTTCCTCATACTGTCGAAAACTGTGTGTTTATATAATGTGCCAAATATATTTGCTGCCGGCTTGAACAACACAGGTTGTCTATTATTAAAGTCCAAATATTCATTTGCCCACCACATGACTACTTGTAATGAATAGTATATTCTTTTAAATTTTCTGTTTCCTATTTGATCCTTGTCTTTTAAAGTCTATGAGAGCCTCCAGGTCACTGCCTGCAATAGTCTATTTGACCAGGCAGCCAAGGAAGTTTGGCCTGAAACCAGTTTTTTTTTTTTTTTTACCTAAAGTACCATTGTTAGGCAGTATGGTAACATACTGAAGTTCTTTTTTGCCCCATTACCTATGTGAATATATCTGGATCATGCAAAAAATCTAATGAAAATAGCCCCTCAAAGAGGTCCTCTGATACTAATGAAGGGCTCTTGATCTAAGATACTGGAGTTATCCTAACCTCCTTTGAGTCAAAATTACCTCCCATTACTTAGGCACTGTATGACCACCTATGGGTTTAAGACTTTTCCTTGAATATACTTTAATTATTATTCAAGGTAAACTGAGGTGACTGTAAAGCCATACAAGATGTAGAAAAATTAAGCATGTAGTGATAATCTGATAAAGGAGGTTAATATATTTATTACATAATGAAAATGGTAGAAAGTAAAAACTGGCTGCATATAGACAAATGTTTGATAAAATAATTATAACTTGTAACCAAGAAAGACTGAGTAATTCTAAAAATTACAATAAATGCAGTAGGGAGAAACTTGTATCCTATATATTGGCAAACTTCAAAATATTGATGAGAAAATATAAAAACATAAAATATATGTAAGAAAGAACAGACTAAATTTGTAACAAGTAACCATGGGGTGAAGACATCCCCCCCACCCACCCACACACACACACACATCCTCTGCAACCACACATAAGTGAGGACACACACAGGAGCTATAAATCAACCCCTGCAACCACAAATAGGTGAGTACATATAAGAGAGTATGTGCACACACAAAACAGGAAACATCCACAGACATGATAGAAAACAGCTCTGAAGAAATATGACGGAAGACTGTAAATACTGACAAAAAGGTTGTCACTTAGGATTTGTTTAGCACTAACAGGAATAACAAACCATAATTGCGAACATAAAAAAATTGTGCAAAAAGAGAATATTTCTTTGCAAATGTTGATAGCTTGAACTAGTTTGTGCTGCAACCACTGGAAACAATCATGTAACAAACCAAACATTGAAGACAGGACACAAGTACACATCTGATTCTATTACTACCATAGATAATGAAAGATAATGTAAATGCAGCCAGGCAAAGCAAAAATTATGAAAAAAATGTTAAGCCTATGGACTTATACAGCACAAATTCTGACTACCAGAGTTAACCCGATTATCACTCTCACCCATTCTGAAAGTACTATGACCATGTAGATATAGCATTTAGGTAATAAAATATATTTTCCTTGAAATTACATAGTTTTATGTTTTACAATATATGGAAAAGTTCATAGTTATGTAATGCATTTCAGGCAGACTTAAGAATAAATATACATTAAACTAGTTATAGAGTAGATATAGTACAGAAATGTTCATGAAAATTTAATGAAGTATGGGGTTAGGCAAATTAAGTATAATGAATATTCTAAATAATGTAATAACTCACGAGTGTTACAACAGAAATAAATACAAGAAATTAAGAAAAATTATCATTCTTTGTTAAAAAAAGAAACTCTTGAACACTACAACAGCAGCATAAGACTAGGTTACCCAAACACAATCCACAGTATCTCTCCATCTTGTACAGGTAACTCAGTAACATGAGGGAAGAAGAATGGACTACCATTGCAAACACTAAAGCAGAACAAAGAAAACAAAGCCATCTACAAATACTAGTGTTATGCTCCTGAATCTAGCATTACTATAGAAGAAAAGGAAAATGTGAGAATAAGAATAGGCCGCTAAGACTTAAGACTCAGGTCAAGAGTAAAAATTTATTTTCTAAAGTTCAAGGATGGAGATTATAATCATAAACACACACACACACACATATTATGCAAATATCCCAAACCAAGCGATACAGGATGCAAAACAATCAAGGGGCCAGTAGAATGATAGCTCGAGGCCTTTTGTGTTGCAATCAACACATCAGGAGCTTGCAAAGTTGCAGAAAAGAGGAGGATGTCCAAACTTACACAATCCCAGAGGATGTATTCACTAGAGGGAGGGAGAGAAGGGAACAGGAAATGCCCCAGGCATACCAGTACCCATAGCCAGAAAGGTTGAATATTATAGCATTAGAAAAAATCCCACAAGCGTTGATATTGTAGTAGTAGCCTAAACGAAAGTAACGTGGCAATTATCAAAAATTTTGTCAGAGTCCGCTATGATACAAGTAATTTTACATACGTAATTATATTGCCAGTGATATGGTAATCATTGGCAATTATGGAGTACCATCCACGAGAAAGCAGGTCCATTTAAAGGGATGAGAAAACAGGACCATTTAAAGGGGAGACTTTATAAGTTATACAGAGCAAATGGGGCTCATTAAAATAAACTCATTTAACCCTTTGACTGTCGCAAGCCCCTTTCTGAAACTGTCATTATATGTCGAAAATTTTTTGGAAAAAAAAAAAAATGATTTTTCTTATGAAATGATAGAGAATCTTTTCCCGATGATGATGACACCAAAAGTACGAAATTTGGTCGAAAACTCACAGAATTACGCTCCCGCGAAGTTAGCGGTCTCGGCAACATATATGCATCGGTGATTTCGCCAACTTTGAGCCCTATTTTTGGCCAATTCTGTCATTCCAGTTAACCAAGCTCATAGCTATTTCTTTAGAACTCTATTTTTTCTATCAATTGAGTACAAGAAACCACCCATTTACCAATTTGAACTACCCAATAAAGTGGTCAGAAATTGGCAATTCAGCCAATTTCATGCAAATTAAAAAAAATGCCAATTTCAAAATAGAGTTCAGAATAAACAATGTAGACATTCTTGGCACTAAAATAACATATCCTCTGTTCATTAGTCACGTCTCTAGGCCCCTCTTATATTACTATTGCTTTCTATTTTGATTTTTTATTCGTACAAAAGATAGAAGATTTACTGTTATGCAGACCACTGCATTATTGTAAAAATGGTACAAATAATATCAGTGCACTAGTGAAAGAATATTAGACTCCCCAGTTGACGTGTATTGGACGTGTGGTGTGATTTGCTTACACTTGAATATTGGTAAAAATCGAACATTTCCACTACTTTGAGCTCAATTTCAAGGTCGTTTTCATCGTGAAACTAATCAAAATCATCTCTATTTTTGTAATGTGTGTTCTATTTTATCACGCGAGACCATGAAAACGAGAGTACAACAATAAATACTATACGAAAATACACCTCAAAGTCCGCGTTTTAATCCAAAAAAACGGTCAGTTTTTTTTTTTTCTCATTATGCAATGTGTGCTGCAGGATTTTTTTTTATATGGTGCACACTACCACACAGACCCATTCTCTCACATGTGGGCCTACCAGCTTTCTCCTGCTTGATTTGAAGCCACTAGAATTATTGAGTAAACATGTATATACGTCTGACACTGGCTCGTAAGACATATATATATACGACCAAAACGTTTTATTCAAATGGTTAAAGAGGGAGGCATCTATAATTACAAAGAAGATGGCCATAGTTATTCATCCCTCATGATTCTGAGGCAAATTCTGGTTCAACCTTCAGAAACTGCAGGAAAAATAGGCCCTAATTCCTCAGTGTGGCACTACATTTAAGACAGTACAATCCATTTGTACAAGAGCCCAATTTTTGACTGTGTACTATTGCCTCAACTAAAAATGCATCTAATTTGAACAACCCGCCACTGATATTGTACGATGAATGCTCATTATGCTTAATAATTGCCGATTCTACAATACTCCTTTCAAGCCAAGAGGAACAAAGGAAAATGATCACGTGGGATGAATAGGTGTGTTTATCTTCCTTGTAATTACAGATGCCTCCCTCTTTAAATGAGTTTATTTTAATGAGCCCCATTTAGTTTGTGTAACTTACAGAAGTCTCCCCTTTAAATGGTCCTGTTTTCTCGTCCCTTTAAATGGATCCCCTTTCTTGTGGAGGGTACTCCATAATTGCCAGTGACTTCCATATCATTGGCAATATAATTGTGTGTGTCTGACGGAATTTTTGATAACTGCCACGTTACTTTCATTTAGGTTACTACTGTATTACAATATCAGCGCTTGTGGGATTTTTTCTAATGCTATAATATTCAGTCTTTCTGGCTATGAGTACTGGTATGCCTGGGGCATTTCCTGTTACCTTCTCTTTCTTTCTGTCTCTCCAGTTAATACATTCTCTGGGATCGTATTTGCTCTGACATCTTTTTTTTTTGTGTAACTTTGCAAACTCTTGATGAAGTGTTGACTGCAACACGAAATATTATATTTATATACATATACATACATATATATATATATATATATATATATATATATATATATATATATATATATATATATATATATATATATATGCAATAAGATCACAGTAAACAGGTGATTTCAAAATATGCAAAACAACCACTCTGAAAGAATAGAGAAATTCCAAGCGCTTTTGTGACTACTCACATTATCAAGGAACTATAGTTCCTTGATAATGTGAGTAGCCACGAAAGCGCTTGGAATTTCTCTATTCTTTCAGAGTGGTTGTTTTGCATATATATATATATATATATATATATATATATATATATATATATATATATATATATATATATATATATATATATATATATATACAGTGGACCCCCGCTTAACGATCACCTCCAAATGCGACCAATTATGTAAGTGTATTTATGTAAGTGCGTTTGTACGTGTATGTTTGGGGGTCTGAAATGGACTAATCTACTTCACAATATTCCTTATGGGAAAAAATTCGGTCAGTACTGGCACCTGAACATACTACTGGAATGAAAAAAGTTCGTTAACCGGGGGTCCACTGTATATATATATATATATATATATATATATATTATTTTTTTTTTTTTTTTTTTTTCAACAAGTTGGCCGCCTCCCATCGAGGCAGGGTGACCCACTGAGGCAGGGTGACCCAAAAAAAGAAAGAAAATCCCCAAAAAGAAAATACTTTCATCATCATTCAACACTTTCACCACACTCACACATTATCACTGTTTTTGCAGAGGTGCTCAGAATACAACAGTTTAGAAGCATACACATATAAAGATACACAACATATCCCTCCAATCTGCCAATATATATATATATATATATATATATATATATATATATATATATATATATATATATATATATATATATATATATATATATATATTTTTTTTTTTTTTTTTCAACAAACTGGCTGTATCCCACCAAGGC
>NC_069464.1:10777739-10810239 GCF_026875155.1 Cherax quadricarinatus
CCAAAATTGGAACATGCAGCAATAGTGGTGTTCACAACATAACAAAAGTGTACAAGAGAGTGTAACATGTTACAAATGGATGCCAAAGTTAAAATGAATTAAAACCTGAGCCACTTCTTTGGAACAATCCTCAATGCCTCATTCCCCAGGTGGTGTATGACCCCTAAGGATTTAGTGTTTCCCATAATATATTGTACGAATTAAGACTATAAACTAAAAATGTCTATTCTAGTTGATGGAAGAAAATACTGACAAAACCTCTAGTGTTCCAACAAACATTTCGCCCAATATTTTCAAATTGTGAAGTCATACAATGTCATATAGACATTTGGATTCAATCTATGGAGGAAGATAAACCCAGCTCCTGGAACTTGGGAGGCTTTTGAGTCTCTCACACATCAAAGCACCTCCTTAGAGAGGGTTTCATGTCATCATAGGTGCTATATGATAAATTCCGTAGCCATCTCTTTACTGAAGCCTTTTGGCTTTTGCATTCAATCCCTAGAAGATTAATTTTCTGTTCCTTATTTCACTGTTCTTCCTTCATATTATTTCCACGTACACCTTGGGTAATCAAAGTATGTTCTCTGTCAAGTACAGTATTTTCGACAACACTGATGCAGTTGCTGTAATCACAGTTTAAAGTTAGGTAAAAGAACACAAGTGCAACTAATGCAATATTATATTGTGGCAACGTTTCACCCTCCAGGAGCTTTGTCAAGCCATTGCAGCTTGACAAAGTAATTCTACCAACATTAATACAGTTTAAAGTCCTTAGCTGGAGTAGGGTATGCTACTCTCTTTCACGGTTTTATTTTCAATGGTGATTTTTCCCATTTAGCAAAGAAATTTTAAGTGCATATCATAGTAACATACACTTCTCACTGACATGTTCAATGCTGTTACCATGTTCACCTCATCTGTTATAGAATGTCTTTCAAAGTACAATATGTTGTAAGTGATACACACTTACATGTTATGTCACACCCTTGTCCTTCACAATTCGTACTTCTTTTGTCACATCTTCGATAATCACAACAGTGTTACCTCTCGCTGGTTCCCTAGCTATTTTAGTATTTAATCTAATAAACTTGGATTCTTCATATTCAGTAGTTGAAGACTATGATCTACCATTGGCAAATTTAATTTTTCTAATTCTTATCCCTAAAATATTTAACAAGATCAATGGAGGTGTTGGTGACCAAGTTGTCTATCATCAATGTACACTTGGGCTTGTCTCACAACTCTGTGTTTATAAGATGATACAACAGGATGACCCATGATTTTCTTATGGAAGGGCACCCTCCTCTATACAAGGATTGTCAATATATTTTGATGGCGTAATGTTTATCAGAGGACATAGACTTCCTTCTTTCCCCTGTTCCTCTTTCTTCTTCTTTCCTCTTCTATCTTCCTCCTCCTCCTCTTCTTCAGGGAGTTTACAGGTCCACTCATGGCTTACAACACAGACTATTTACAACTTATTTTTCAATCTCCTGCAGATGCTTGTTAGGTTTTTTTATTGGTGATCTAATTCACTAACATTAAATATCTCATTCTTATGATGACTTGTCCTTCCTTCTAATTTCATTATACAGTATTTCCTCCTCTTGCTGCTGTCTTTCTTAATTTTATGGCCCTCTCCAATGGAACACTAAAGAGTCTTGATGAGTTCAACTTTTTCACATATATTTTTTGATCATATTCTACTGTTGTTCATGCAGATTCTATACATGTATATGGTTTTCTGTCTGCAAGTGATGAGTTGCACAACTATACAATAGTATCATTATTGAAAAATTTTGCCTATCCTTCTATTTTTACTCTGTACCCTACTTCTACTGTTCTTTCATGCAGTGTTAAATAATCTTAACTCTTAAACACTCACGAATATTATTACAGTACTGCTGTATTTCTTGTGATTATTATTATTTGATACAAATAGAGTATTGTACTATTACAAATCAACACATCCACTGACCTTTTTATATTCAGTCTCCTGTAATTACTGATTTAGTAACCACAATTGTGGCATCAAGGGAGGGTGTCCTGACACCAGTCTAGGACTCCTAGTTAAATGAATTGGAACTACCATCTCTTCCTTGGATCAAGCCTTATTACCTTCCTTTTTCCAGCAGGTGCTGTATGACTCCTCTGGGTAGAATGCTTCCCTGATAATGTAATACATATAATAATAATAATAATAATAATAATAATAATAATAATAATAATAATAATAATAAATCATCATCACAACTGTGCCATAAACTTTCCTTGTACGGTGTACTATAGTTAGTACAAGTCCCACGGCTTACAAATGCTTTAATTATCATGACGATGCCATACACTTCATCTTGTACAGTATAGTATACTTAATACAGATCCATGGGCTTAGAAATGTCCCACCACAAACATCCACACTTGTAAACCCATTCCGAGTCACAGTAGGAACACATGAAACAACCATCCTTTGTTCTATTGTTTTTCTATATACTAAATAATGCTGAGAACCTTATATGTGCTCAATCTACAGTAATGCTTACTCTCTCTTGCCCATTATTTTCATTTGTACAGAGGGATCACACTTCTTTAATAATACTATGCTCATTCCCTTCTTTCATATACACAGTAAACAAAATGTACAAACCAAAAATCCCACCTGCTACCAGCATGTCAGTCTTCTTCCCAACCACCCTGCTGCCATTCATAATTTCACCAATTTTAGTGCCGAGGCCAAGAGGATTGAGGTTTGAGGAAAGGCAATGCAAGCTATATCTAGTGCCTGGAGGAACATAGGTAATATGATTACTACACATAAATTACTCCAGGGCATAAACAAGTTAGACAAATACATTCATTATCAGGGAATATCCAGGTAAGGTGACATGGACAAAAAAAAAAAAATGTACATGTACCTCCATCTGAGTCATGGAGACAGAACAGTCAAGTCCAGCAAATAGCTGTCACTGGCTATCAGCTATTTTCAAATAGCTGTTTTGTTGTGCCCTCAGTGCCAGTACCATTAATTGGATCACCTAAGGACAAGGCCCATTATATGAATGATTCCAAATTAAAAACACGTTCTCTTTAAATAAAGACTTGCATTTCCAAACAGAGTTTGTGTGTTGATGAAGATGTTTCTAGCACACAAGGGAGGCTGTAAACAGTATGATGAGTGCGCTTCTAACACGAGAGAGGCTGTAAACAGTGTGATACTTTCTGGCACACGAAAAAAGGCTGTAAACAGCATGACAGAGTTTCTAGGAAATGGTGGAGGCTATAAACAGTGATTTCCCTTTACAGTAAACCAACATAAAGGTGTAAAGAAGTAGAATGAGCTAGCTAACGACAGTTAAGCTGCCTGCATACAGTGATTCAAATGTGAATATGATAATGGACTCACAGCAGTCAATCAAGAATTAAGAGATTAGGCCCAAGAGCTGGAGCTCCTTCCTTCCCCTCTCCCCTATGAATTAGAATACAAAGGTAATTTTACAGTCATCAGTTCTCTTAGTCTTCTATATAGTGCAATTTTTTTTTGCAAATCCAACTGAGAAATGCATCAACAAATGAGCCAAACATACTATAAAGGTCTTTCACTGTGCTATCCATTGTCAATATACTTTTCAATTATATTTGCAACAAAAAAAATTGCACCATACAGAACTGTGTAAGAGAGCTGACTGTACATAGACTTGTGCCATGATCCCTCTTGTACTTCAGCCATTCACAAATCAAAAACATTAATAGGTCATTTATATTAATGCACATCCATTTGAGTTCAATACATCTATCTGTATATTATACCTGATATAAAACCCTCATAAACAAGTGAATAATTTTATCCATATTTTAACAGTATCAAACTAAACTGCCTTCTTTGTTTACTGTTCACAGAGCTTGGTGAGTGCATCTAAAAAAAATTTGGTACATTATTTAAATATATTATTTATACATTTATATTTATTTTTAATATGGGTAATGGTGATTATTTGTGGACCCCAGATAGTATGCATCCTATCACAGCCCTTCCAATTAATAACAAACAGCATTTCATTGTTTCTAAGATAGTTAAATGAGTGTTTAATGAGCCTTACACAATGATTATCTGACACAGATCTTTTACTGCACTTTGTGGGTCGCTGTTTTCTATCCATGCATCACTTTTTATCAAATTTACCTTGTACAGTATTTCCTATATTACCATTGTGTTATAATTGGTTAATTTTCATTGATAGAGTACAATCTGACTTAACTAAGCCCAACCTAACCTAAATATTGAAATCAAGATATTGGCTACAAATCACATGAGAAATCCACATAGTTTAGTTTGTCAGATTTGTTGAAGAGTCAGAGAGAAAGTTGTACATACATGTTTAAAAATTATGTGAACTATAAAATGTCTTATGTATGAATCAGTTTTGATAATTAAAAAAGTTATCAGACCAAGAGAGTGCATTTGGGAAGTTTCACAGATACTTAATGTTTTATCTATTTTTACCATTGCTACCATTTTGTATAGTAAAATTACGTTACCATAATGATCAATATTGAATGGTGCCATAATAATGTGTTCCTTAAGCATTAAAATTCCTGTATTTTTTTAGCAAGGAAAGAGGTTTACTGCACAAAGTATGGTTTGTTTGATGGCTCTGTCTTGCTACATAGCAGAAGCCCTTTGTGTCAGACATTAGCAGTAGTGGTTGTCAAATATGGTTAGTTACTATTAAATTTCTTGCATAACACACAGTCAAGAAATTAAGAATCCAAAGAAATCTATATTTTGTATGTCTCACTGATTATTGTTATATTCTTGGGGGAAATGCTAAGCCCATATGGTTATATTTTGCCTGGGAGGGCTGTGGGCATTATCAAGTTTGATCCAGGGAGAGGATAGCTCCAATTCCTTAAATCACGAGCCCTTCAACAGCATCAAGACACTCCTCCCCGGAAGAGTACACTATGTTAAATCCTGGCTTCTCCCTTCCTTCCTTTCCCCTGACCAGATGTGTAATTGACACAGTCATCAGGTGGGCATTCAGAACAGCCTCATGGGAGATAAGGTACAGTGGAACCTTGGTACTCGAACTTAATTCGTTCCAGAAGGCTGTTCGATTGCCAATCTGTTCGAGTACTGAATGAATTTTTCCCAACCAATTTTGTTCTTGGTCGACTGTTATCACTAATCTTCGTAGGTCCTATGGTGACTTATTTATATAAATAATACAAGAAAAACACCAAAAAATACAAAGAAACATGAAATAGTTTACAGCGAAGTTCTGGCAGGTTGTGTTTGTTTGGTCGAGTGCTGAGTACATGATCAACTAACGAGTGATTTTTTTACCGAACAAGGTGTTCAAATACCAAATTGCTCGAGTAGGGAGCTGTTCGAGTACCAGGTTCCACTGTATATTGATGCTCCTGATGTCAGTCCCCCTCCCCAGCTTCCCTCTTAAGCACACTAAAGAGTGTTAAAATAATCACTGTTGTAGTGTCCTCCGTGGATGTGAATTGTATAACAGATAATCCAACCTAAAACTGCTCCTCTTCTCTTGAATTTATTTTAACAAATTTAAAATTAAATATAAATCAGGATTACTAAATAATCAAAGATAACAGGTTGGTTAATTATAAGGAAGTATGCAAAACAACCACAGGGGGAGTTGAATGATAGCTCTAGGCCTTTTGTGTTGCAACTGACACATCAAGAGCTTGCAGTGTTGCAGAAATGAGTATGAAGTCCACACAGATTAGTTCAGGGTAATGTTCTAGTTCAAGGTAGAACATTCCCTTGAACTAACCTGCTTGGACTTCCTACTCATTTCTGCAACACTGTAAACTCCTGGTGATGTGTTGATTGCAGCACGGAAAGCCTAGAGCTATCATTCAACTCCCCCCGTGGTTGTTTTGCATTGCTTGTTCGCGATTATCGCATAAGGAAATATGTTGCTAGTATGACAAGATTTGTTTTGAATGTGTATGCTCTATCGTCACTGATCATTTTCCTGGTTTTGGATACCAATAAGATACAAAGCAAGATACAGTATGTAGAACTGCATTCACATGTATTAATAATGGGGTAATAACTTACAAAATGATATAGTTAGAGAAGTATATACAACTTAGAAACTGGTATGAGTGAATTTAGCCAAAAAATGGAAGCATGTCAGGTGAATATGATACAGTAATTATTGTATTTAGGATTCTTAGTCTTCTTTGTGGATATGTGTATAGGACTCTACTGTGATTTGTGTGTTCCCATACAAAATGTACATGTAAGCTAATCTTCCATATATACAAAAGTTTTGCTAGTGATATGTTATTGGTAGAGAGTTTATATTTTATTTTCTGCCCATAGCACAAATCAAGTGTATGCCAAAGATGTTTTTTATAGGTCATGTACTGTATCATTATGAAATCCACTGCTAGACTTAAAAATGAGTGCAGGGAAAACCATATGAACAATCCCACCGTTTATTACAACTTGGAAGATGAACTCAGCAGCAGTGGCTAGATATACTCTCTCTCCATCTAACTATATATTACTGATAACACTTCCATTACAAACATATGCCCCCACTATGCTCCAGAGTATTTTGTATGTAATGATCATGTCTGTCACAGGATATATACCTTGAGGGGTTTATTTCTCTCAGCATATATATGATGAGAGTTTAATTTAATCCTTACTTTATATATTACAGTATTTTAGCCTGGTGGTGAAAGGGTTACCATGTGACCTTAACGACCCTCATATAGTCGATAGGCTTTACACCAGTGGCGGCTCGTGTATAGGCACTGCGGAACTGCAGCACCCTCTATTTTCACTTGATATTATCGATAACATTCAATATAATGAGTCTCTTTTTTTTTCTATAATTATTTCTTTATACTTGTACATTATATAATCCTTGAGCTTATTGTCAGTAGCCATCCCCTAATACGTGAAAAAATTACAAAAAACCTTGTATGGAACTGTGCGCTTCACAGTTCCAGCGGCTCAGTGTTTGGCTGTTGTGCACGTGTCCGAGATAAGACGTTGCACGCTAGGTAAGATAGCACTGTCGCTGACGCAGTGCCAACCCTGTTGTGCAAGTGTAAGGTAGTGTTTCTTTTTGACTCAGCGATGTGTGTTGCGCTTAAAAACCATGTACCATATTCTTAAATATGATAAAGTGTAGAATTAGATGATTATCATGCTTCCAGCTATTTTATTTAATTATTAATCTTTTGGCACAAAGTAGAACAAGAAGAATGGATTTCGTTTTTAAATGAATGGATCAAACTTGAACCGTAACAATTTAGGTAAGTAAAAAATGTTTTTTTGTTTATGATTTTATCAACCTTATGTATAAATTTTCTTTTTATATGCTTGTTTTATTTTGCACAATATTAAAACAATGGCTAAAAATTTTCTGAAGCAGCACCTCCCCTAATTTTAGCTTTGAGCCGCCACTGCTTTACACCCCCATTAACCAACCATCTCTCTGCTAATTCTTCATTTTTCTCAATGATATAATACCTAGCTCTTGCATTCTTTATTGTGTACTTCTTCACTGAGACACCCATCTGGATGTGCTTGAGTTTCATTTTTGGGTTTTACTGGATAAAAGTTCAACACACATGCTACATGCACAAGAAATGATAGTACTCTTATTACTATTATCATTATTTTCATAATTATGAGAAAGCACTAAACCTGTAGGAGTTATAGAGCACTTGGGGAATGGGAGGCAATTAGATTTGATTTAAGAAAGATTCCAGACTGCTGTTTATGTTATTCTGTTTATGTGTAGTTCAGAGGACAGTGGCGCCAGACAGTGGTGCAGTTCAGAGGGCAGGTTTAGGGTAAGGGACAGTGGTGGCACCATGGGAAGGCTTGAGGGGAGCATTTAATCTCCCCCAAAATTCCATCAGCCCCCAAACAAAAATACTACTAATAATACTGCTTCAAAACAAGTTTCCTAGGCCTTCCCTTTCAACCAGCTAACCAACCATAAGCTACCAGTTTAGAAATTCTGGCACCACCCTTGGCAAGGGATATTCCTAAACTGTAAGAAAGGTTTTTATAGTGTTATACAAAAAGCTACTTAGCAACCTGGAGAAGCAAACCAAGATAACATTTAAGGTATTAGCAAAGAAAAGGAAATGCCTCAAAACTAGAAAACAAAGGATTGGCACATTACTTTTCCTAGCTTGGACAATGCAGCACCATCATAATGACAGTGACTGCATTCAAGAGGTAAAACAGCACTAAATACAGCAGTGAATACGTACTTGTAAATTTTTCCCAAGTTTTTTAAACTAAATGCACTTTTTTGGTATGTACATGACTATTTGGTGCTTGTATAATAACCTCCTATTTTTCTGGTAAAAATAAGGCCAAGAAATGTGGATTTTTTCTGCCAGACCTTTCCAGAGCCAATGAGGGGAGATAGGTGTTCAGCCAGTACATTGGTCTGGGGCCTGGCTGTGAATCTCTGAAGGGGCCCCATAGCCATAGATGATGTATTTTTATTTTTTTTCATTTAATTATTTTTGGTAATTTCAATTATTTTTAGTTTATTTAGAAAGATAATTATGTAATATTCACTTAGACTGGAGGCCCTTAACCTGCCCCCAGGGGCCCCAAAACAGTCCTGTTCCACTTTGCAAAATTTCTCTTAGAGACCCTGGTCCTTGCTCTCCTAGCATACCACCATTTGCTCTGCACTAACAAACATGTGCCACAATTTCCCAAGCTCCCCACAACCACCTTATAGGCCCTTCTGGAAATACAGCCGAAGCACTAAAAAATGTAAATAATGAAAGCCATAGTTTGCGTTACACTAGAAATATCATTCTAATGGTTCCTCTTACAACATTAATAACCTATCAACAGAAATAAAATCATACATTTTTTGGTTTCCAGATGATGCCAATTTAATGAAAACCTAAATTGAAGAGAATACGCCAAATTTGTAGTGACACGATTGTAAAGAAACCATAGAACAAAAAGGCACAATACCGTGACTGGAACAATACACAAATAACCCGCACATAGGAGAGAGAAGCTCAAGATGATGCCTCGGTCCAACTTGGACCATTGACAGTCACAGCGTGACTTTGTAAATGGCCCAAGTCAAACCAAAATGTCATTGTAATCTTCTCTCTCCTACGTGCAGGCTATTTGTATATAAAGCACAGAATGGATGGGACTTGAAACCACAGCGAGTGAGTCCTGGCCCAGAGTTTTAGGACTCACTTGCCATGGATTTAAACCCCACCCATTCCAAGTTTTTTTTTTTTTTTGAAGAGAATAAAGAACATGCTGCTACTCACATTTAACCTCAGCAAAAATAAAGTTATGAAGCAGGTGGATGGGGAAAGGGGCCGAAGATAGAGTACTTCTACCATCTTGGCCATCCTGGGAGAAAAAGCTCTTAGATACAATTAGTATAGGAAAAACTACAAACAGCTTACACCAAACCTGTGACCTGAAGTGCATTATAAACAGTATTAACATAGGCAGAACAGCTAAGCTTGCAAACACATTTGTTTCTTTCAAAAATGTACACAAATATTCGCTTAGGTAAAGTTTTATTTCATACATGCCACTCATACTCGAGTGTTCCTCTCTTATATATAGCTCACACCTAGTGTTGAAGTGTGCATGCATGCGTGTTTGGGAAAAAACAAAATGAAACTTTAGAAAATCCAAAGGAATGCATTCAAATTGGCATCCGAGCTGTAAAGAATGACTAATGAAGGAAGAATGCAAAATTTAGGCCTTCTGTCCTTACAGAAACACAGAACTAGAGCAGGTAGGATCATGATGTACAAAATATGCAAAATTTAGGCCTTCTGTCCTTATAGGAACACAGAACTAGAGTGAATATGATCATGATATACAAAGTACTACAGGACAGATAGGGTAGACAAGGACAGGTTCTTCATGAGACAGGGATTTAAGGAAACATTTCTTCACCATAAAGATTTATCATAGATTTTGCTGCTGAAACAGCTAGTTTATTATGCACCCCATATCCATCCTGTGGATGGTAGCACAAGAGCATAAGGATACACAATAGGCCTCAGAAATAAGCCCCAAAAGGCTTAACTGGAGTACATCTTGATAATATCTACAACAGACTCATCTGTTAAAAAAAGATATTTAGAATGGTTACTTAGTATGTCTTGTAACTTATTTTCAACATCTTCCCCAAAGAGTAGATAAAAAAAAAATATAAACTTATTGACACTGGATGCAGAATAAAAACACAGGTTGAAAAGAAATCGGCATGACAAGGCTATCAGTGTCAATTCAGAGTGAGGCAGACCAAGAGTTAGAACATAACCCCAACTTTAACTGAAGTACATTAATTGTTTTATTGTGTTCACAGTCGGAGAATTATACAGCAATATCAGCCACTGTTGCTACTAACTGTTTTATCGTGTTCACAGTTGGAGAATTATACAGAAATATCAGCCATTGTTGCTACTAACTGTTTTACAGTGTTAACAGCCAGAGAATTATACATTAGCCACTGTTTTATTGTGTTCACAGTTGGACAATCTGTGGCAATATCAGCCATTGTTGCTAAGTTTATCCACCACCCACTGTACAGTCCCCTCACCTGTTTCAATAACTGTTTTGCTCATATCTCAGGTAGATCTTGGCATTTATTATCCAGTTGAATTTAGACAGAGTAAATTATATATTAATTTCATTATGTACAGTATACCACCAATGAAAACATGCTTAGTTAACTGGTTACCAGTGCCTGGATATAATATTCTACTTCAATTTGCAGATCAAGAGAGGGTTAGTATTTGTGTATCATGATCAATGTGTTTTCTGCAGAGACCAATGGCTACACTACTGGTCTATACTGAAAACATACATTTTTAAAGACAATTTCTTTGATTTTTTTCTGCATCTTATATTTTCCAAGCCCCACTAGATTGAAATGCTGGCTTAAGCTCCTTTGATTGAAATGCTGGCTTAAGCTCCTTTGATTGAAATGCTGGCTTAAGCTCCTTTGATTGAAATGCTGGCTTAAGCTCCTTTGATTGAAATGCTGGCTTAAGCTCCTTTGATTGAAATGCTGGCTTAAGCTCCTTTGATTGAAATGCTGGCTTAAGCTCCTTTGATTGAAATGCTGGCTTAAGCTCCTTTGATTGAAATGCTGGCTTAAGCTCCTTTGATTGAAATGCTGGCTTAAGCTCCTTTGATTGAAATGCTGGTTTATGTCCCATAGATTGAAATGGTGGCTACATTGAAATGCTGGCTTAAGCCCCCAGACTGAAATTCTGGCTGCACTATTGGTATAGAGACCATCTGCACAGAATTCATAAATTTATGTTAACAGCATTTTAAAGAAATATGTTTCCGCAGAATGCATATCTTAAATTGATTTTTTTTTTTTTTTTTTTTTTTTTTTAGAATTTTGAAAAACTCATTTGCATGCTGAATATAATTTCCTGATTAGATACAGCATTTGAATTTTCAGGATAAAGAATAATTCATTACTAGCCCAGAAATTGGAAATAATAAGAATACATCCCCATTCATCCTGGACAATTATAAAGATGTGACTTTATAACTGTCCAGGGATTAAATATTGTCTAGTTTCTAGTTTCAGTTTATGGATTACATATTATCATATTCAGCTATTACTGAATGTTAGTCCTCAATGAAACTCAGGCTTTAATGGATACCTTACAATGCTTATAGCATGGAATAAATAATTTCTTGTGCAAATTGTCATTTTTGATATTAGCAAAGCAATACCTTTATAATGACTAATGCCACATTAGGGTCAATCAGTGGTTAGTATTTGAGTTGGTCAACATGTTTAGCCAATCACAGTGAACATAAACAAAGGCATGAACATAAACAATAGACAACCTATTGGTTCTGTTGTTACATTATGTTAGGTTATGTCAGATTAATTTATGATGGGTTAGGCTAGGTTATACTGGGTTGGGTTGGGTTAGGCTAGGCTAGGTTATGTTGGGTTGGGTTGGGTTAAGCTAGGTTATGTTGGGTTGGGTTAGGTTATGTAAGGTTAGGTTATATTGGGTTGGGTTAGGTTGGGTTTGATTAGGTTAGGTTATGTTGGGTAGGGTTAGGTATGTTGGGTTGGGTTAGGTTTCATTAGGCTTTTTCCTCAACTGCACAACAAAAAACTATTTCCATGGTAGAATCCACTTAATATTGGACATCTTAAACTATACTTTATCGCCAAAACAGACCAAGGACCAACAATCAATTATTACTTCAATTTTGAAAATAAGCAGTAGCCCATATGGATCATTATTACATTCAAAACGAAGCACCAAATTTATATGGCTCATACAATGCAAACTTGTGGGATAGTTGTGAATTGTTCTAGTAATTGTATAGTGACATTTATTCATCACATTAAAAAATAATCGTTATTTAGCTCACTGCTTCCTAGTGTTTCACTGATGAGTACTTACCCTCGCATATTTAGCAGATGTCAATAGTGCTTTTTCATGACTCACGAAATCGTAATAACATGATTGCATACAAACCACAGAATGGGTGGGGAGTGAATCCATGGCAAGTGAGTCATTTTTTTTTTTTTTAGTGCTTTAGCATCCCAAGCAAGTTAAAACAGTGCAATGGTTCTCCTAACGTACTGCTTCTAACACACCAAACATTCTCATAAAACAACCTCTTTTGCAAATTAGTATTAAATTGTATCCCAAACGTAAAAATATTTCTCTTTTCTGTCGAAGAGTTACTAAAGCACACAGACTGAACTGCATATTCCATTACATGTAATGGAAATACAGAAATTTTAGTATAGTACAAAATAAAAAAGAAGCCTTCCTCATCCTGTCATATTTCAAATCAGTAATTTAGTGATAAGATCTGTCATAAAAAACTCCACAATATTTTAGTTACAGAATTTTATCATCAAATTTCAGACAATACTGAATGGTTATGTTAGTAGAAATTAAATTCATATACAAGTATTTAACATACATCATAATACAGCATATAAATATTCTTAAATGCTTAAAATTTTATATTAATTATTAACCAGTTTAGCTGTTAATTTTTTATCAGTTGTGAATCCTAAGTATTCTAATTTATTAGTGACACTGAAAATACAAAATTAGGATTAATATATTCACAAAAATATAAACCCTGTTACTGAATTAATGTTGAATTTAAAATTGCAGTTCAGTTAGAATAGTTTGAAAGTTTGTAACATGAGTTGAAATTTTGAGGCACTCAAAAAAAAAATTGGGGCACACTTTTCATCAAATTTAGTAGGTCAACATACATGACATACAGACAAACTTGTTTTATAATCCAAGCCAAATTTATGCAAATCTCACAAATATTGAGCTCATTATTATTAGTCTGCCATGTTTACATAATGTCAGAATTAACTACGACTGGTGATCACACACACAAAGAGTTTAATATTGTCTTGTACAAATACTACTTAGCCACAGTTTTTTAATGCCTGGCCTAAGATAAATAAAATTATGAATTTTATCATGAATATAGATCATGGTATAGATATTCATTACCTGATAAAGATATAGTACTCGGTCAGGTTATTCTTTTTTGTTATTGTATGTGTTAACATGGACAGGGCATTATTTAGATCCAAAATTCCATTATTTATATTTTTATAGCTTGGCTTTTAAGTTACTGTACCAATAACCATAATTTTACAAACAGTTACCAATATTTCAGTGGTCAAACTGTACATATTGTGATACAAAAATTTCAGATTGAAAATTACAATAGCCTGCTTTGTTGCATATATTTCTTATGCTTATTCAGTGTCATTAAGGAAATTTAAGGTTTCAGCACTGTTTTGAATATTCTAATTGGAATTATAAGATCTGGGTATCATGGTGGCCCATCTCAGTAGCTACTCTTAATGCCTTGTAAATCCCAAGCATGATAGTGTTGCAAAATCTGAGCGTGCAGCATTGCAACAGAGAAGTTTATAAATATTGAAAGTAGATTTCCATCAATTACCCAACGTTTAATATGGTATTTTTGTTGTCTGACATGATCTAACTTTTTGTATTACATCATTAATGTACTCATTATACATGTTGGCGTACATCAATTTTTTGTTTACGGAGTATGGCAATTTGATTTGCAACAAGTGCGAATAACGTTCCCAAACAGGAGCTTTATTATTCACTAGATTTGCAATGTTTCTAGTTGTTGACCCAGTCATGTTTTAATAGGAAGAGCCATACTCCTTGAACAAAATTTTTTTAATTTCACAACATTGTGGAATCTCATTTCATATAGTATTTCAATGTTATGGAGAGATTATACAGTCATATAGTATCTGACTGTAAATTCTGGCTATCCTTTGTTCTTGTTTGTTGGAATTATAGCATATCCTAGGGTCACATTAACCTAATAGTGTTGTGTGTGTGCCATCAAAAAATAAAATGGCAAAAATTTATGATTGTAAGAGTGCTAATATCATTGCCCAGTTTCAGAAAGGGTTGCTCTCGTAATTGGGCCACCATTGCCAAAACATTAATTTTTTTTCATGCAGGTCATATGCCTGTAAATTATTTCATAACATTTGTCTTAAAGGGCAGCCCATAGATGATCACTGAAGCAATACAATAATGTGGTTAAAATGGGAGCATTCTGTATCTCCCTACTGTACATAGTGTATTCCAAAACATTTATCATATAACTAGCTGAATCAATTTTGGGTGTTCAAAATGTATAATACATTTTGTATATTTTGTGTAACATCCTCTTTGAGATAACGAACATTATTCGTTTCATAGGTGATGTGTATTTTGACACCCACTGCAATGCTTAGTCTTCTGTATTTATATTGTACAGTATTACAGTGGTACATCAGCGCATTTTATAATACGAATGCGTAACACCTTAAATTCTTAAAGCAAATAATTTAAAGGCATTCTTTGTGGGAAGTGATAAACATTCCTATTCATGTTGTATTCACAAATCCTATCAATTCAACCTTTCCAGTTGATTACTTAAAACATCTACTGTATTCTTCTTTTATGAATAATATTTGTGCTGAATTAGTTTCAACTTGTTATAATTTGTGCTTACTACTGCAGAGCAGTTCTTTTCTCGTTAAAATTATTTTAAAAATATAGAACATCTGAGGATAAGATGAAGAGCATATGACTTCATATTCCTGAGTGTATATAAGTTAAGAAGTACTAGGACTAACATTTATAATGGCTAAAAAAAGACCATGATGAATAGAGCAGAGTTTTTTGTCACTTGGAAACTGGCATACTGAATGACAAAGCATTTTTAATTTTGAATGGATGTGCACAGAATTTAGAAACTATAGAAAGTTAATGTCACTAATCACACTGATCAAATTATTCTATATAAAAATCAAACTCTTAATATACTGACCAATAGTATAATATCACAATCAGGGTGAATTATATTCTAACTTAATGGGACTTTACAGCATTATTTAGCCAGTGTAAGTGTGAAATATGATAGCTTTAAGACCAGTTAATCAAACTGTACTACACAAGACAAGAGATGAAGTACATGTATTTGTCATGAGTTAATCTGCAGTAGATATTTGTTACCTCAAGATCCTTTTATCAAGTTACATGTGTAGGTGACTGAGATATAAGCAAACATCTGTAATAGAATAATCTGCAATACAAATGGAATTCTAAGTACAGTATTCTTTAAGCTGTGGTCATGGTATGAGTAGCGTTTTGGAGGCCTTTAGAAACTAATTGCACCGCAACTCTAATTACTCCTCTCAGGGCAAGGACTCCTGGTATAGTATTAAATGAAACAAAAAAAAATTAAAAATTCACAAAAAAATGGACTTTTTGTCCTGAAATTTTCATGTGTCAATATTTATAACGAGGGTAATCTCACAGGTGATGCAATATCTTCCTACGAGTCACCTATGCAATTATCACAGCCCCAGCCAATATTTCCTTCCCTACTTATTCTGTCACATGGGTGCCATGTCAGGATGCTGAGCACTACTCTCACAGTGGTAGCTCACTCTTTTGTAGATCATGTATAATAATATGAATGACAATACCTATTTAATGTTTTATTTAGCCTTTACATTCACAAGTTTCAGCTCTGAGCTAAGCTTCATATTTCATATGAAGTTCCTTTATACAGTGCAGTTTTTTTGTAAGTGGTCCAAGTTCGACCAAAATGTCACCATAAGCTTCTTTCTCTTATGTGCAGATTATTTGTGCGTATAAATACATTACAACATTATACAATGTTTATATAGAAATGAGTGATATTGGAGTGCATGTTGAAAGCCCATGGTTATGTGGAGCATTACAAGGCAAGCTTAAGCCTAACTTAAGACATGATTGTAAGAAAATTTTATTTTGGATTATAGTCTAGTAAGTTTTTTTAACATTAGATGACGTTATACCTGGAGTGGGTTTCGGGGGTCAATGCCCCTGTGGCCTAGCCTGTGACCAGGTACTATTTTTTGCATTATATGACATTCAATTTAAGAACTTTAGCTCGATTCAGCTCAAGAACTCAAAAAAATAATTTTGGATTGAAAATTGAAAAAGACCTTCATATACAACACGCTCTTTGGATTTCGATAACTTTTTCAATTATATTTTAAAAAAATCACACTACAGTATATAAAATAGCTTTATAAAAGATTACTTTCATTTCTAGAATCTCTATTATTCCACAGTATTCATGACGCAGCACAAAACCTATAAGGACATAAACAATTCCTGGAGAATGGCAGGCAATCAGGCTTAATCCAGCTTCAGAGAATTTGTCTTGAGTCTAACTGGAGAACCCTTGATGGATGCTGGGGAGGGGTTCTTGATTCTATAAATTGAACCTTACTTCCCCTTCCTTGGACTGAACTTGACTGAATGTTATCCCCTTATACCTGTACTCACCTATTTGTGGTTGCAGGGGTTGATTCACAGCTCCTGGTCCTGAGTCTTTGCTGGTTGCTACTAGGCCCACTTTCCCTGCTCTTAAAGCTATGTATGGATCCTGCCTCCACTACATCACTCTCCAGATATTTCCACCTCCTGATAATTATGTCTAAGGAAAGACTTCATAACATTCCTGTGATTCATCTAAGTTTTCAACTTCCAGTTGTGATCCCTTGTTGCTGTGTTCCGTCTCTGAAACATTCTCTCCCTATCCACCTTATCAATTCCTCTCAATATTTTATACATAGTTATCACGTTTCCCCTGTCCCTTCTGTCCTCCAGTGTAGTCAGGTTGATTTCCCTTAACTACTTTTCTTGTGTCATATTCTACCTATATGGTGAAGGGTTATTGGTTCCAGGAATTAAAGCTACCCTTTTTAAAAATGAACACTGAACACAATGTTAACCTTTCATTCAGATTAACCCAGGAAGGTTAATAACCCAATAAAGCCAAGCCCAGGATTCAACCTGGGTCCTTTTGGTTGTGAGCCAAACATGCTACTGTACCACTGGACTGAACCTTCAAGGTACAGTATAACTCCTTTGCGTTTAGCACTCCCTGTGAATGAAATATGAAAAAAATGTCAAACCTGTATGGGCGAGACAGGTGTTCTTGGCTCAACTGGTAGCAGTTGCAGCTCACAACTGAAGAACTGGTTTGATCCCAGACAGGTGGTGACGTTGCCCCTATTCACCTAGTAGTAAGTAGGTAGGTACCTGGGGTGTCACACAACTGGTGTGGGTCGCATCCTGGGGCAGGATTAACAGACCACAATGGGAATAAGTCAAGTTCATGATACTAGGATTCGCTGCAGTGGACTACGGTTGAAGAAAATTAGATTTAGAAAGGACATAGGGAAACAGTGGTTTGGCAATAAAACTGCAAATAAGTGGAATAAGCTCCTACGTAGTATTATAGAAGACAGACCATTGGTGTAGGTCAGCACTCGGCAACAGGTGGGTGTGTGCTGAACCTACCTAGCATGGGCCAATAAGATTACTTCAGTATTCCTTCATTCTTGTGTAACCCTTTCGAGGTAATAGTCTAAGTAAAACCCTGATATTATTGATGGTATACGATATCGACAAGTTGATATGCAACCCTGAGAGACAGTCAAGCTTCTGACGTCAGGATATCACTTGTCACACATCTCAGGTCTCATGCACCCCACACACTCCATATTAACAAGGAACCTTCCCAATGCATTGCGTGTTTGCCTCCAACAAGTTTGCCTTCATCAAGAAAAAGCGCTAAACCACTGTGGGTCTCAAATTTAACACGTGCAACACTTGGGTATCTTTACTGAGGAAATGTTTCACCACTGCTGTAGTTGCTGACACGTTTACTCTACTGTGGTTGCTGACACGTTCACTCTACTGTGGTTGCAGACACGTTCACTCTACTGTGGTTGCTGACACGTTCACTCTACTGTGGTTGCTGACACGTTCACTCTACTGTGGTTGCAGGCACGTTCACTACTGTGGTTGCTGACACGTTCACTCTACTGTGGATGCAGACACGTTCACTCTATGGTTGCTGACACGTTCACTCTACTGTGGTTGCTGACACGTTCTCTACTGTGGTTGCTGACACGTTCTCTACTGTGGTTGCTGACACGTTCACTAATGTGGTTGCTGACACGTTCACTACTGTGGTTGCTGACACGTTCACTCTACTGTGGCTGCAGACACGTTCACTCTACTGTGGCTGCAGACACGTTCACTACTGTGGGTGCTGACACGTTCACTCTACTGTGGTTGCTGACACGTTCACTCTACTGTGGTTGCTGACACGTTCACTACTGTGGTTGCTGACACGTTCACTCTACTGTGGTTGCTGACACGTTCACTCTACTGTGGTTGCTGACACGTTCACTCTACTGTGGTTGCTGACACGTTCACTCTACTGTGGTTGCTGACACGTTCACTCTACTGTGGTTGCTGACACGTTCACTACTGTGGTTGCTGACACGTTCACTCTAGTGGTTGCTGACACGTTCACTCTACTGTGGTTGCTGACACGTTCACTCTACTGTGGTTGCTGACACGTTCACTCTACTGTGGTTGCTGACACGTTCACTCTACTGTGGTTGCTGACACGTTCACTCTACTGTGGTTGCTGACACGTTCACTCTACTGTGGTTGCTGACACGTTCACTCTACTGTGGTTGCTGACACCTTCACTACTGTGGTTGCTGACACCTTCACTACTGTGGTTGCTGACACCTTCACTACTGTGGTTGCTGACAAGTTCACTCTACTGTGGTTGCTGACACGTTCACTCTACTGTGGTTGCAGACATGTTCACTGCTGTAGTTGCTGACACCTTCACTGTGGTTGCTGATATGTTCACTCTACTGTGGTTGCTGACACCTTCACTACTGTGGTTGCTGACACCTTCACTACTGTGGTTGCTGACACCTTCACTACTGTGGTTGCTGACAAGTTCACTCTACTGTGGTTGCTGACAAGTTCACTCTACTGTGGTTGCTGACAAGTTCACTCTACTGTGGTTGCTGACACGTTCACTCTACTGTGGTTGCTGACACGTTCACTCTACTGTGGTTGCAGACATGTTCACTGCTGTAGTTGCTGACACCTTCACTCTGTGGTTGCTGATATGTTCACTCTACTGTGGTTGCTGACACCTTCACTCTATGGTTGCTGACACGTTCACTCTACTGTGGTTGCCGACACGTTCACTACTGTGGTTGCTGACACGTTCACTGTGGTTGCTGACACGTTCACTACTGTGGTTGCTGACACATTCACTGCTGTAGTTGCTGACACGTTCACTCTACTGTGGTTGCAGACACGTTCACTGCTGTAGTTGCTGACACCTTCACTGTTGTGGTTGCTGACACGTTCACTCTACTGTAGTTACTGACACGTTCACTCTACTGTAGTTGCTGACACGTTCATTACTGTGAATGGTGAAGATCAAAAGGAGTTCGAGGTAATCAGTCTGGAGTCGATCAGTAATCAGTCCATTCTTCTTTGTATTGGACTGACGAAGCCACTGTGTGGAGTACATTTCCCCAATAAAGATACCCAAGTGTCACACATGTGTCTAATTTATCAACTTGTCGGTTCTCTGAACCACTTATCTAATACTGTGTCTTTGTGTATTCAAATACACTACGATATGGACTCAAAAGGACAGGAATAAGAAGCTACATCAACCAACCAAAAAGGAACAGGAGACCAGACATCCGTGTGTGGTCCCTGACACAAGCATGCCACGATTGATACTCGTGAAGAGCATTTATGGACGATCGAAAATCAGATACAAAAGTTGACAATTTAATTGTAAATGATTCTCTATCATCCACAAATACCCTTAACTCTATAAGTGTCAAATGTGGCATGGTTGTGTCAGAAGCCAGACAGAGGTATGTAAAATTGCAGACAGTGGGGTCAAGTGCACCTTCTGTGAATTCCATCTCACATTGGTCTGCAGATGTATGATAGAACTGATGAAATGACAAAGGCATTTACCTTCAAGGAGGGAGTAGATTACAACCTTGGGCTGTCCATTTCCTTGTCTATGATTCATATTCACCAAAACTAAGGTGACCACCAGCTAGGCTGAGGGGTCTCATTACCTCGTCTCTAGTGCTGCAACACGTAACCTCTGTGTTTATTGATAAAGCCACTGGTTGGCGAGAAGTTTTCAGATCATTTAGGTATTGCACACTTGGTGAATTCCTCATCTTGCTAGAATTTGCGCACACTCGTTAACCAGTGACTTCGTCACAGCCCCTCAGCCTAATTCGCAGATGATGACCAGGGTAATACAAAAACCAGCAGCAGGGAAGGACAAGCCAAGGAATAGCCCAGACAATACCTGGAGTATACCTGGAGAGGGCTTCGGGGGTCAACGCCCCCGCGGCCCGGTCTGAGACCAAGCCTCGTGGTGGATCAGGGTCTGATCAACCAGGCTGTTACTGCTGGCCGCAAACAAAACTGGCGTACGAACCACAGCCCGGCTGGTCAGGTTCTGACTGTAGGTACCTGTCCAGTGCCTGCTTGAAGACAACCAGGGGTCTATTGGTAGTCCCCCCCTAATGTATGCTGGGAGGCAGTTGAACAGTCTTGGGCCCCGGACACGTACTGTGTTCTCTCTCAGTGTACTCGTGGCACCCCTGCTTTCAATTGGGGGAATGTTGCATCTCCTGCCGAGTCTTTTGCTTTCATAGGAAGCGATTTTCGTGTGCAAGTTTGGTACTAATCCCTCTAGGATTTTCCAAGTGTATATTATCATGTATCTCTCTCGCCTGCGTTCCTGGGAATACAAATCAAGGGACTTCAACCGTTCCCAGTAATTTAGGTGCCTTATCGTAGTTGTGTGTGCCGTGAAAGTTCTTTGTACACTCTCCAGGTCAGCAATTTCGCCTACCTTGAAGAGGGCAATTAGTGTACACTGAGTAATAGTTAAGGTGGGCAGGGTGAGTCTGAGAGGCAGGAATTGGGTACACAAGGGCGCAGCTGGAAGTTAAAAACACAGATAGTCACAGGGATGTCAAGATTTTTTTTTCTTAAACTTAGAGGAGCTAGGAAATGGAACGATCTAAACAATAAGGTAGATAAGACACATGTGCAACAGTTAGGTATCTTTATTCTGAAACGTTTCGCCTACACAGTAAGTTTCTTCAGTTGAATACAGAGATGGCAAAATTGAAGATGGCAGAGAAGTGGTGAAGTAAGGATGATGCGACAATTAGAATTCCACCAACCTTGAAGGAGTAGTTTTTAGGTGGTTAGTCCCTCTGCCTGGAGATATTTTCACTTCCTAGTTCACTTTAAGGTTGAAGAACTAATTAATCATCCTCCTCTCCACTGCTTCTGCTGTCTCCATATTTAGTCACTTACGTATTCGACTGAAGAATCCTACTGTGGGTGGAAGGTTCCGGAAGATACCAAAGTGTTGCACATGTCTTAGTTGTCTGTCTTAACAACAAGCCTTCAGAACCAGGAAGCGATGGTTCGACATTCACTCCCCGGAGAGCCAGAGACGAGTCACTGGAGAAGACCTGTGCTGAGAGTGACTTTCAAGTACATCTTTGAAGTCAAGAGTCGCGGCACATCCGTACCACAAACCATCCTCTTAATCATAAACAACATTTAACTGTTGTAAAATTTATTTGATGATAATCGTTAAACCCATGTGGGTCATTCAGAGCAAGACTGTGGTGGAGGCTTTATCCTCCGTCTGCTGAGCGCGATACAGACGAACTTCCTATTTGTACTCGCATATATCCACTGTAGCAAAGAGTCAACGTGGAAACTGATGAAGTCGTCTTAGTCGAATTCTGACTGATTTACGTAAACCGCACTCAATGGATCCCGAACTTAAAACATGTGGGGTCCCACATCAGTGCCACTACTTAAACCAGACTCGAATTAATATTATTACCGGAAAGCTTTAACCTGAGGAAGGACATGCAGGACCAGCGGAACAGAAGTGTAATCAAATTCAGTTTAATGATGTTGAAGAGGTCTTCACAAGAATCAAAGTACCTTTGTTCAAGGCAAATGAGGACCTTACAGGTAAAAACCTCCCTTTTATCCGCTGATTAATAGTTTTAAGCCTGTCGACTATACGAGGGTCATAAGGATGCAAGTAACCTGTTCAACACCAGTTAAGAATACTTAATTTCTTAAAATGGGATAAAAAATAACTTCTCAGTGTATATACACCGAGAGGCATACACCTCTCAGTGTATATACTCCGTGTTCTGCCTGATCAGGGGCTTTTCACGTGTACTAATGTCATCCAATTTTGCATAAAAGATTATTATTACAGCTTTAAAGAATAAAATGCGAGGCTATTGTTCTACTTGTACAATGCGAAACCCAATCATCAAAATAGCCTAATAGAGGAGTGGCCAACACATTTGCAACGTTTCAATGTTTTAGCTACGTTTCGCCAGCTTCAATCTTCAAAAGCAGCAAATGTGTCCATTCACCTGAATTGAATACTGGTATATTTACAGCAATTATACGCTTAAAGATAGCCTAGTGCAAGATCTTGTTTGTCTCTGGAATGTGTGTGTCGCCTGACAAGAGGACTCGAACAAGAAATTGGTAGGTAGTTACAAGCATCAAAACGATGGCTAGTAGAGTGAATGTGGAACTACAGTAGTGAACATGTCAGTAACTACAGCAGTGAACGTGTCAGTAACTACAGTAGAGTGAACGTGTGAGTAACTACAGTAGAGTAAACATGTCAGTAAATACAGTAGAGTGAACATGTCGGTAACTACAGTAGAGTGAACTTGTCAGAAACTACAGAAGAGTGAACATGTCAGTAACTACAGTAGAGTGAACATGTCAGTAACTACAGTAGAGTGAACATGTCGGTAACTACAGTAGAGTGAACATGTCGGTAACTACAGTAGAGTGAACATGTCAGTAACTACAGTAGAGTGAACGTGTCAGTAACTACAGTACAGTGAACGTGTCAGTAACTACAGTACAGTGAACATGTCAGTAACTACAGCAGAGTGAACATGCCAGTAACTACAGCAGAGTGAACATGTCAGTAACTACAGCAGAGTGAATATGTCAGTAAATACAGTAGACTACGTGAACATATCAGTAACTACAGTAGAGCGAACGTGTCAGCATTCACAGCAGAGTAAACGTGTCAGTAACTACAGTACAGAGAACGTGTCAGCAATCATAGCAGTGAACGTGTCTGCAACCATAGTAGTGAACGTGTCAGCAATCATAGCAGTGAACGTGTCTGCAACCATAGTAGTGAACGTGTCAGCAACAATAGTAGTGAACGTGTCAGCAACCACAGCAGAGTGAGCGTGTCATCAACCACAGTAGAGTGAACGTGTCAGCAACAACAGTAGAGTGAACGTGTCAGCAACCACAGTAGAGTGGTCAACAACTACAGCAGAGTGAAGGTGTCAACAACTACAGCAGAGTGAAGGTGTCAGCAACTACAGCAGAGTGAAGGTGTCAGCAACCACAGTAGTGAACGTGTCAGCAACCACAGTAGAGTGGTCAACAACTACAGCAGAGTGAAGGTGTCAACAACTACAGCAGAGTGAAGGTGTCAGCAACTACAGCAGAGTGAACGTGTCAGCAACCACAGTAGTGAACGTGTCAGCAACTACAGTAGAGTGAACGTGTCAGCAACTACAGCCGGGAACGTGTCTGCAACCACAGTAGAGTGAACGTGTCAGCAACCACAGCAGTGAACGTGTCAGCAACCACAGTAGTGAACGTGTCTGCAACCACAGTAGTGTGAACGTGTCAGCAACTACAGTAGAATGAACGTGTCAGCAACTACAGAAGAGTGAACGTGTCAGCAACTACAGCCGGGAACGTGTCTGCAACCACAGTAGAGTGAACGTGTCAGCAACTACAGTAGAATGAACGTGTCAGCAACTACAGAAGAGTGAACATGTCAGCAACCACAGAGTGAACGTGTCAGCAACTACAGCAGTGAACGTGTCTGCAACCACAGTAGAGTGAACGTGTCAGCAACCACAGCAGTGAACGTGTCTGCAACCACAGTAGAGTGAACGTGTCTGCAACCACAGTAGAGTGAACGTGTCAGCAACCACAGTAGAGTGAACGTGTCAGCAACCATAGTAGAGTGAACGTGTCAGCAACCACAGCAGAGTGAACGTGTCAGCAACCACAGCAGAGTGAAGGTGTCAGCAAATACAGCAGTGAACGTGTCTGCAACCACAGTAGAGTGAACGTGTCAGCAAGCACAGTAGTGAACTTGTCAGCAACCACAGTACAGTGAACGTGTCAGCAAGCACAGTAGAGTGAACGTGTCAGCAACCACAGAAGAGTGAACGTGTCAGCAACCACAGTAGAGTGAACGTGTCAGCAACCACAGTACAGTGAACGTGTCAGCAAGCACAGTAGAGTGAACGTGTCAGCAACCACAGAAGAGTGAACGTGTCAGCAACCACAGAAGAGTGAACGTGTCAGCAACCACAGTAAAGTGAAGGTGTCAGCAACCACAGTAGAGTGAACGTGTTAACCAGAGTGAACGTGTCGGCAATCACAGTAATGAACGTGTCAGCAACCACAGTAGAGTGAACGTGTCAGCAACCACAGTAAAGTGAACGTGTAAGCAACCACAGTAATGTGAAGGTGTCAGCAACTACAGCAGTGTACGTGTCAGCAACCACAGTAGAGTGAATGTGTCAGCAACCACAGTAAAGTGAACGTGTTAACCAGAGTGAACGTGTCGGCAATCACAGTAATGAACGTGTCAGCAACCACAGTAGTAGACGTGTTAGCAATCACAGTAGAGTGAACGTGTCAGCAACAACAGTAGAGTGAACGTGTCAGCAACCACTGTAGAGTGAACGTGTCAGCAACTACAGCAGTGAACGTGTCTGCAGCCACAAGTGAACGTGTCAGCAACCACAACAGGGAACGTGTCAGCAACCACAGTAGAGTGAACGTGTCAGCAACTACAATAGTGAATGTGTCAGCAACCACAGCAGAGTGAACGTGTCAGCAACCCCAGTAGTGAACGTGTCAGCAACCACAGCAGTGAACGTGTCAGCAACCACAGCAGAGTGAACGTGTCAGCATCTACAATAGAGTGAACGTGTCAGCAACTACAATAAAGTGAACGTGTCAGCAACCACAATAGTGAACGTATCAGCAACCACAGCAGAGTGAACGTGCCAGCATCTACATCAGTGAACATGTCAGCAACCGCAATAAAGTGAACGTGTCAGCAACTACAACAGTGAACGTGTCAGTAACCACAGTAGAATGAACGTGTCAGTGTGACTTTGTAAATGGTTAAAGTCGGACCGAAACGTCGTCATAAGTTTCTTTCTCCTATGTCGTGTAGCGCACTCGGCTCACACACTGAGGTCCATAGTTCAATCCCCGGTAAGGGTGGAAACATTATGACGTGTTTCCTTAAGACACTTGCTGTCCATGTTCACCTAGCAGTAAAGTACTTGGCTTGTGAGTAGACTGGTGTGGGTCGCATCCTGGAGAGAAAATTGACCTAATTTGCCCTAAATGTTCTGCATAACAAGCGGCTTTCTATACAGTATGTCACTGATGTTAACTAAGCTGTATACGTTGTACATGTATTTACAGAAATAAAGATAGATTTTTTTATTATTATTATTATCATTATTATTATTATTATTATTATTATTATTTGTGTGTTCCAGTTACGGTATTGTGCCTTTTTTTTTTGTTCCTCAGGTGTAACAAGATTAGTGAGGCACTGTAGCAAGAGTAGAAGTGTGGGGCAGTAGTTGGAATCCCGAGTTCACTGGAGTCACATAAATGCATGAGAAGTAGTCAACAGTTGAACTAAGCGATACCAAGAGCTGCGTCGAGTCAGTAACTTCAGTAGCAGATGATCATGATACAGCGTGCAGCGTGACTGTAAGAGCACCAGAATACTCTATCTCATTGTAACATTGCAAGAGTTATATTTTTTTAAACACATCGGCCGTCTCCCACCAAGGCAGGGTGGCCAGACTTTCATCATTCACTCCATCATTGTCTTGCCAGAGGCGCGCTCACACTACAGTTATAAAACTGCAACATTAACATCCCTCCTTCACAATGCAGGCATTGTACTTCCCATCCCAGGACTCAAGTCCGGCCTGCCGGTTTCCCCGAATTCCTTCATAAATGTTACCTTGCTCACACTCCAACAGCACGTCAAGTCTTAAAAATCATTTGTCATTCACTCCTGTCTAACACGCTCACACATGCTTGCTGGAAGTCCAAGCCCCTCGCACACACAACCTCCTTTACCCCCTCCCTCCAACCCTCAAATTATTTGAGCAAATCACCTGCAGGAGGCTTACAGGGTATTGCCTGAATTATTACCTGCAAGTAATTTGGGTGAGGTAAGTGGGACTTAAGTCACAGTAGGTTGCTGAACTGTAACTCCCTCGTTGCCCACTCCCTACCACTCTCACAAAAAACTAGACTTGACATTATATTAATTATAATATTAAAACCAGCTACTCTGGTAAATTAAAAGTTGTGGGTACACAAAAAAAGTTGGTATTAACACTTACCATTTAATTACTGTAGATGGATCACATCACAATACCTGCCTAATACCTAGATCCTACAGCTAGAGATCTAAATGCAAGGACTAATGGTGCACTTCCCTGTGAGTGATCATATCCCTTATTTTCTGCCATCCACATGTAATTTTTGAGGTCCCACAAATTTCCTGTCCCAATTCTTCAGCAGGGGACATTAACACGGGTTCCTAATTACAAATTCAGGCCAAAAAAACAAATTGACCTTCGAGAATGCCCTATCACATTGCACACCTCAGTCCAGTTTTCACATGTTAAATTCAACATGGTGTCTCTCGTCTGGATCACTCCGCAGCTCTTCTACCCCCCACACTCGAAATTTCTCTAAGGGTCAAATCAGCATCACATTTTAATACACAATTATTATATAATTCAAATTTACGTATTTAGGAAAATTCGAAATTTTCCACAGCTCACTTAATTACCATGAACCTCACAATGGAGCTCACATGATTACTATGAACCTCACAATGGAGCTCACATGATTACTATGAACCTCACAATGGAGCTCACATGATTACTATGAACCTCACAACGGAGCTCACATGATTACATGAACCTCACAACGGAGCTCACATGATTACTATGAACCTCACAACGGAGCTCACATGATTACATGAACCTCACAACGGAGCTCACATGATTACTATGAACCTCACAACGGAGCTCACATGATTACATGAACCTCACAACGGAGCTCACATGATTACATGAACCTCACAACGGAGCTCACATGATTACTATGAACCTCACAACGGAGGTGACATGAAGATGTCCATGGAGCTTATCATGAAGCTCACAAGAAGGTTAGTGTGTAAATAATGGTAATGAAAACAGCAGTAAGCTGATTATGGAGGCGTGTTTATGTTGTGGCTGTACCAGCTTCAAGCTGTACCAGCTTCAAGCTGTACCAGCTTCAAGCTGTACCAGCTTCAAGCTGTACCAGCTTCAAGTTGTACCAGCTTCAAGTTGTACCAACTTCAAGTTGTACCAGCTTCAAGTTGTACCAGCTTCAAGCTGTACCAGCTTCAAGTTGTACCAGCTTCAAGTTGTACCAGCTTCAAGCTGTACCAGCTTCAAGTTGTACCAACTTCAAGTTGTACCAGCTTCAAGCTGTACCAACTTCAAGTTGTACCAACTTCAAGTTGTACCAGCTTCAAGCTGTACCAACTTCAAGTTGTACCAGCTTCAAGCTGTACCAACTTCAAGTTGTACCAGCTTCAAGCTGTACCAACTTCAAGTTGTACCAGCTTCAAGCTGTACCAACTTCAAGTTGTACCAGCTTCAAGCTGTACCAACTTCAAGTTGTACCAGCATCAAGCTGTGCCAGCTTCAAGCTGTACCAACATCAAACTGGGGTAAGTGATCACTGTGTCGGAGTTGACATGTTATAACCAGACAACACTACTCAATTATATCCATAAGGCAGCTCTAAACCCGCAAGGGGGCTCATAGAATACTTTCCATTAATGGGGAGAGGGGGGTGTCTTCATGCTCATGAAAGGCTTTTGATCCAGAAAACTGGAACTGTTCTCCCTTTCCTCGGATCAACCCTGCTTCTCACTACCCAAGTTGTGTGCGCGCGTGCACTAGTTACTAGCTGTCAAAGGCACTTGGCCTGTTGTGTATGGTGTGTGTACTCACCTAACTGTAGTTGCAAGGGTCGATTTATAGCTCCCGGCCCCGCTTCTTCACAGGTAGTTACTAAGTCCTCTCCCTTCTCCATGGCCTTTATCATGCCTCTTCTTAAAGATATGTATGGATCCTGCCTCCACTACCTCACTTTCCAGACTATTCCACTTTCTGACAACTCTAAGATTGAAGAAGTACTTCCTAACATCCCTGTGATTCATCTGAGTTTTCAATTTCCAGTTGTGACCCTTTGTTACTGTGTCACATCTCTCAAACATTCTGTCCCTATCCACCTTGTCAATTCCTGTCAGCATTTTATATGTCGTTATCATGTCCTCTATATCCCTTCTGTCCTCCAGTGCTGTGAGTTTGAGTTCCTTTAACCTCTCGTAAGACAAAACCCATCAGCTCCGGGACTAGTCTTGTTGCAAACCTTTTGAACTTTCTCTAATTCCTTGACGTGTTTGACCAGATGTGGGTTCTATACTGGTGCTGCGTACTCCAATATGAGCCTGACGTACACAGCGTACAGTGTCTCGAATGACTCCTTACTTAATGTCGAAACGCTATTCTCAGATTTGCCAGGCGCCCATATGCTGCAGCAGTTATTTAGTTAATGTGTGTTTCAGATGTGCTCGGTATGACGCTTACCCTAAGATCCTTTTCCTTGAATGAGTTTTGCAGCCTCTGACCTCTGAGGCCGTACTCCGTCTGCGGTCTTCTTTGTCTTTCCCCAAGCTTCATAACTTTGCACTTGCTAGAGCTAAACTCAAGGAGCCATTTGTCGGACCAGCTTGCAGCATGCCCAGACCCCCTTGTAGGCTCACCTGATCCTCGCCCGCTTGTATTCTCCTCATTAGCTTCACATCGTCTGCGAACAGGGACACCTCTGAATCTATCGCTTCCGACATGTCATTCACATATACAGGAGAAAGCACCGTACATAGGACTGACCCTTGTGGAATCCTGCTTGACACATGCACCCACACTGACACCTCTGTAGGTGTTCCCTGATCCACTACAGTACTCTCCCTCCTGTTTCTGCCTGCTCTAGCTTTTCAACCAGTCTCTTGTGTGGTACTGTGTCCAAAGCCTTCTTACAGTGTGTTTTGTGTGTGTTGTGTGTGTTGTGTGTTGTGTGTGTGTTGTGTGTGTGTTGTGTGTGTGTTGCATGTGTTGTGTTGTGTGTGTTGCGTGTGTTGTGTGTGTGTGTTGCGTGTGTTGCGTGTGTTGCGTGTGTTGTGTGTGTGTGTGTTGCGTGTGTTGCGTGTGTTGTGTGTGTGTGTGTGTGTGTTGCGTGTGTTGTGTGTGTGTTGTGTGTGTGTGTGTTGCGTGTGTTGTGTGTGTGTGTGTGTGTGTGTGTGTGTGTGTGTGTGTGTGTGTGTGTGTGTGTGTGTGTGTGTGTGTGTCACCTAGAGGTGTGAGACACACGAGTTACTACAGCATCAAGGTTGGTACACAGGTATCACTGGTTACCACCAGTACCTTCAGTGGACCTATAGTACCTGCCTCTGCTAGGCACCAGCCTCTCTTATGTTCTACAATACCGACAAGTAGACATGCACAACACTTGGGTCCCTTTACTGTGTAAACGTTTCGCTTACACAACAGGCTTCTTCAGTAGAATGGAGAGGTGGGCACTTCTGAAAGCCGAGGGACTGACTACCTCAAAACTATTTCAAGACTGACGGTCTGGTCACGTCATGCTCACCTCCCCACAACTACAGCTGTCTACAAATGTGTCACTTCCATTTTCGACTAAAGTAGTATGCAGAGAAGGCGAAACGTTCAGGCAGTAAAGACAAATGTTGCACACATATATTGTTTATTTACATACCAACTTACAGAGCATTCGGCATTAATAAAATTTCAACATAAGCAAGAGGATCCCAGAAGTTCTAATATCTTCATTATGCATCTCATACCCATCACGTGGGCGGTAGTCAAGCGAGATTACAGAGGTACATAATGGGTCCAGGGACTGAGCCGCAGAGTTTTGATAGCTGAAGAAAAGTTACAAAGGTAATGAACCATTCACACGTCTAGACCTGATCACAACTGCAGTGAGTTATTAATGCAAATATTAGATTTATTTACAGTGAGCAAAGGGGGGTCGAAATATAGAGATCAATTAATCTCCTGAGTTTGTTTCCATATGGGTTATTATTGAGCATAGGCAAAGAGGTATACACTAGAAGACAGCAATTTACACTGAGGTATGTAAAGTGGTTATGAATCAATGAACTAATAGAGTTTGGAAAGTGTGTGTGAACACTCACTGCTATGGCTACATACACTCGTGTTATCCAGCTTGAGGCTCACATGGGTTTGAAACTCCGGGTTGATCAACCTATCAATCAGGCCTCCTGGTTGATCAGTCTATCAACCCGGCCTCCTCGCTGATCAATCAGGTTGCTGGTACTAGTCGCGCACAGATCAACGTATGCACCACAGCCCCGGTGATCAGGAACTAACATGACGAACTTATCTAGTTTTCTCTTGAAGACAGCTCGAGGTGGGCTGGTGATTCTCTTTATGTATGACGGGTGTGTTGAATCTTGGCTCCTTTACACTTAAGAGTTATTTCCTAGTATATTCGTGGTACCCCATCTCTACAGTGATGACATTTTGCAGTGTCTGCAAACCCTCTTGCTTTCGTAGGGAGTGATTTTCCTTGTGCATTAACGGATTTCGAAGTCTTGATCTATATACCCTTGGTTATTTCTTAGTGAACTCACTGCACTGCTACTTAAGTAAGGGACGAACTCGGGACAACAACAAACTTGCCGAACACCTTCAGGAGCCTCCATGTGTAAGGTGGGGCGTGACAATGCCAGAAAAACCAGTCCTCCTCCAGCAGGATGTTGACCCTGTAGTTAAAGCCCTCCCCCCTCTCCCTTCTACTCCATTATTCCTCTATCTTTCCCACTCCCCTCTTCTTTATTCTCTCTGATCCAAGAGACTGGAGCTAGCCTCTCCTCTCCTTCCTTAAATCATACCTAATTACCTCCCAATCATAAAGACTTGTCGACCCTAAAGTACAATAACTCTCTCTCTCTCTCACCTGTGCGCCTGAAGGCCAAGACTTTAGCAACATCTCGATTAGGACAAACAAATGTAGCGAGGTGGGTTGCCATGGTCCCAGCACCTGCAAGGCTTGTGACACAGTGCTTGAGGTGGATGAGGAGTGTTGAGGTGGATGGGGAGTGTTGAGGTGGATGGGGAGTGTTGAGGTGGATGAGGAGTGTTGAGGTGGATGGGGAGTGTTGAGGTGGATGGGGAGTGTTGAGGTGGATGAGGAGTATTGAGGTGGATGAGGAGTGTTGAGGTGGATGAGGAGTGTCGAGGTGGATAGGGAGTGTCGAGGTGGATAGGGAGTGTCGAGGTGGATAGGGAGTGTCGAGGTGGATGAGGAGTGTCGAGGTGGATGGGGAGTGTTGAGGTGGATAGGGAGTGTCGAGGTGGATAGGGAGTGTCGAGGTGGATAGGGAGTGTCGAGGTGGATAGGGAGTGTCGAGGTGGATGAGGAATGTCGAGGTGGATGGGGAGTGTCGAGGTGGATGGGGAGTGTTGAGGTGGATGGGGAGTGTTGAGGTGGATGGAAGTGGGGAATGTTTGGGTGGATAAGGGGAAGGAAGCTTACGAATAAAAAGGGGAATAAGAGAATCATAATGAGATAGAGTAAGCATATGAAATATGACTCCACCGTGACTACGCAGACCTGCGTGGTATATCTTGCAAGCAAGGCAGCTGCGAAGAATTAAGCGTATATCGTAACCTGCTCGACAACAGACTGCAAAATTACACCAGTTTGCTCTCATCTCGAG
>NC_069464.1:10821111-10896111 GCF_026875155.1 Cherax quadricarinatus
ACTGGTTAAAAAAGGTTTAGTAGGTTAAATTTTTGAATATGGAAAATTGGTTGTAGAAACGGTTGGAAAAGGTTGTAGAAACTGGTTGATAATGGTTGTAGTCGGGTTGATAATGGTTGTAGTGCTGTTGAAACGATGAAAGTGCGGGGTTATAATGGTTGTAGTGCTGGTGATAAGGGTTGTAGTACTGGTTGATAATGGTTTGTAGTTGAGAACTTTCATCTTGTGAGTCATTGTACTTTGCTACCACACTGTGAAAAAAAAAGAAAGTTTTTATAAAAACTTTCTTACTGGTTTCTCAATTCGGCCCACTCCTAGACATGTGGTTTGCCTGATTAACCAGGCTGTTGGTGCTGGTAACTACAGCTCTCCCGTAGGCACCACAGCCCGGCTCATCAGGGGCTAACTTGAACTCACCACGTTTCCTCTTCAGTGATGTAAACAGAAATTCTTCCATCGTCTAAGATGCTTACATGTGTTTATCAGTTCTTACCAAATTGTGCTTGCAGGGTCGAACCATAGCTCCAGACCCCGCCTCTTAACTCTAATTGAGGGGCTTTACTGATTCATGGCTTAAGGACATAAGACGAACACTGCAGTAGGCCAACTGGCCCATACCTGGCAGGTCCATTCAACCCCAAAACCTTTTAAAACAAATATTCGCCCGACCCATAATCCGTTTTAAACCCGATCATACTACACCTTAAGCTGTGTGTTTTTTTTCTTGCAGTATTCCTTCGTCTAGTTTACCTGGAGAGATTTTCGGGGTCAACGCCCCTGCGGCCCGGTCTGTGACCAGGCCTCCTGGTGGATCACGCCTAAATCAACCAGGCTGTTGCTTTCTGGCTGCACGCAAACCAACGTAAAGAGCCACAGCCCCGGGTGATCAGGAACTGACTTTAGGTGCTTGTCCAGTGCCACTTGAAGACTGCCAGGGGTCTGTTGGTAAACCCCCTTATGTGTACAGGGGTTCTTTATATTTTTACGATTACAGATCCTCAGTGGGTTGCCCAATATGAGGACACACCCCCTTCATCAGACTAGAAATTACCACCATACTATTGGGTACCAGTATGACTTTAACCATACTGTTAGGTTTCCAGTATGACTTTACCAGTACTGTTAGGTACCAGTATGACTTTATACAGTACTGTTAGTACCAGTTGACTTTACCAGTCCTGTTAGGTACCAGTATGACTTTACCATACTGTTAGGTACCAGTATGACTTTACCAGTACTGTTAGGTACCATATGACTTTACCAGTACTTTAGGTACCAGTATGACTTTGCCAGTACTGTTTTGGTACCAGTATGACTTTACCAGTCCTGATAGGTACCAGTATGACTTTACCAGTACTGTTAGGTACCAGTATGACTTTACCAGTACTGTTAGGGACCAGTAGACTTTACCAGTAAATGTTAGGTAAACCCGTATGACTTTTCCAGTACTGTTAGGTACCAGTAAAGACTTTACCATACTGTTAGGTACCAAAATGACTTTACCATACTGTTTAGGTACCAGTAAAGAGTTTACCATACTGTTAGGTACCAGTATGACTTTACCAGTACTGTTAGGTACCAGTATGACTTTACCAGTACTGTTTAGGTACTAGTATGACTTTACCAGTACTGTTAGGTACCAGTATGACTTTACCAGTACGTTAGGTCCAGTATGACTTTACCGTACTGTTAGGACCATATGACTATTACCATACTGTTAGGGACCAGTATGGCTACCAGTACTGGTTAGGTACCAGTATGACTTTACCAGTACTGTTTGGTAAACCCGTAGACTTTACCAGTACTGTTAGGTACCAGATGGCTACCATACTGTTAGGTACCATACGACTTACCAGTACTGTTAGGGACCAGTATGACTTTAAACCATACTGATGTACCAGTATGACTTTACCAGTACTGTTAGGTACCAGTATGACTTCACCAGTACTGTTAGGTACCAGTATGACTTCACCAGTACTGTTAGGTACCAGTATGACTTCACCAGTCCTGTTAGGTACCAGTATGACTTACCAGTACTGTTAGGTACCAGTATGACTTCACCAGTACTGTTAGGTACCAGTATGACTTTACCAGTACTGTTTAGGTACCAGTATGACTTTACCAGTACTGTTAGGTACCAGTATGACTTTACCAGTACTAGTTAGGTACCAGTATGACTTTACCAGTAACTGTTAGGTACCATATGACTTTACCAGTACTGTTAGGTACCAGTATGACTTTACCAGTACTGTTAGGTACCAGTATGACTTTACCAGAACTGTTAGTACCAAGTAGACTTTACCAGTGACTTTACTGTTAGGTACCAGTATGACTTTACCAGTACTATTAGGTACCAGTATGACTTACCAGTCGTGTTAGTTACCAGTAGACTTTACCAGTACTGTTAGGTACCAGTATGACTTTACCAGTACCCGTTAGGTACCAGTATGACTTTACCAGTCCTGTTAGGTACCAGTAATGACTTTACCAGTCTGTTAGTTACCAGTAATGACTTTACCAGTAACTGTTAGGTACCAGTATGACTTTACCAGTACTATTAGGTACCAGTAATGACTTTACAAGTCTGTTAGGTACCAGTATGACTTTACCAGTACTATTAGGTACCAGTATGACTTACCAGTCGTGTTAGGTACCAGTATGACTTTACCAGTACTGTTAGGTACCAGTATGACTTTACCAGTCCTGTTAGGATACCAGTATGACTTTACCAGTACTGTTAGGTACCAGTATGACTTTACCAGTACTGTTAGGTACCAGTATGACTTTACCAGTCGTGTTAGGTACCAGTATGACTTTACCAGTACTGTTAGGTACCAGTATGACTTTACCAGTCCGTGTTAGGTACCAGTATGACTTTACCAGTACTGTTAGTACCAGTATGACTTTCACCAGTACTATTTAGGTACCAGTATGACTTTACCAGTCCTGTTAGGTACCAGTATGACTTTACCAGTCGTGTTAGTTACCAGTATGACTTTACCAGTACTGTTAGGTACCAGTATGGCTTACCAGTACTATTAGGTACCAGTATGACTTTAACCAGTCCTGTTAGGTACCAGTATGACTTTACCAGTCCGTGTTAGTTACCAGTATGACTTTACCAGTACTGTTAGGTACCAGTATGACTTTACCAGTACTATTAGGTACCAGTATGACTTTACCAGTCGTGTTCGGTTACCAGTATGACTTTACCAGTACTGTTAGGTACCAGTATGACTTCACCAGTACTGTTATGTACCAGTATGACTTCACCAGTACTGTTATGTACCAGTATGACTTCACCAGTACTGTTATGTACCAGTATGACTTCACCAGTACTGTTATGTACCAGTATGACTTCACCAGTACTGTTATGTACCAGTATGACTTCACCAGTACTGTTAGTACCAGTATGACTTTACCAGTACTGTTAGGTACCAGTATGACTTTACCAGTACTGTTAGGTACCAGATGACTTTACCAGTACTATTAGGTACCAGTAATGACTTTACCATATGTTAGGTACCATAATTTTTACCAGCCCTGTTATACCAGTAGATTTTACCATTACTGTCGACCAGTATGACTTACCAGACATTAGGAACCGATGACTTTCCCCATACGTTATACCATATGATTTTAACCAGTACTTAGGTACCAGTATGACTTTACCGTACTTTAGGACCATTTGACTTTACCAGACTTTTGGGGACCAGTATACTTTACCTACTTTTGGTCCCAGATACTTTACCATACTGTAGGTCCAGTATGACTTTCTACTGTTAAAATACCAGTAGCTTTACCAGTACTGTTTGGGTACCATAGACTTTCCCATACTGTTGGGTACCATATGACTTTACAGTACGTAGTACCAGAAATGATTTTACCAGTACTTTAGTACCAATGATTTACCTACTGTTAGTCCTATACTTTACCAGACTGTTAGGTACCAGTATGACTTTACCAGACTGTTGGTCCAAAATGCTTAACCTACTTTTAGGTACCATAACTTACCATACGTTAATACCAAAACTTTACCATACAAAGGGTACCATATGAATTCCCAGTCCTGTTGGTACCATATAAAACTTTCCCATACTTTTAGGTACCAGTATGACTTTACCAGCCCTGTTAGGTACCATATGATTTTTACCAACGTTAGGTACCAGTATGACTTTACCATACTTTTAGGAAAGTTTGATTTTTAAACCAAACTGTTAGGTACCATATGATTTTACCTATATTAGGTACCAGAAGACATTACCAACCTTTGGGTACCATATGATTTTTACCAGCCCTGTTGGGTACCATTATGATTTTTCCCATCCATAAGGTACCATTATGACTTTACTAGACTTTCTCCCAAAAAAAGAATACCATACATTACCGGGGTCTACCTGGGGGTTACCCGGGGACACCCCCCGCGCCCGCCACGACCAGCCCCCGGGTTGGATTGGGGCCTGAAAAACCGGCTGTTACGCTGCCGCACGTAGCCAACGTACGAACCACAGCCCGGACCCGGCACTGACTTTGGGTATCTGTCCCCCTCCTCTTAAGCACCAGGGCTATTGGTAATTCCCCTTATGTTTGGGTGGGAGCTGTTGAAAGTCTTGGCCCCAACCCTTTATGGTGTTTTCTCTTAGGACCCCAAAGGCGCCCCTACTTTTAATTGTGGGGAATTTTTTTCATCGCCGCCCAGCTTTTTTTAAAATTTCCCAGGGGGTGATTTTCTGTTGCAGAAAGGGGCCATTCCTTCCAAGATTTTCCAATGTAGATTATGAAAAAAATCCTCCCCCTCGTTCCAACGATACAAGTCAAGTGCTTCCAAGCGTTTCCCAGAGTTAAGGGGTTTGACAGAACTTAACGTGCATAAAGGATTCTTTACAAAATTTCGCAATTTCCCCCCCTTTGAATGGAGATGTTAATGTAAGCAATCCAGCCAAGAGGACAATGAATTGAAAATTATCATTAGGCTTGGGATCTCTCCGTTTTTTAACGTTCTCATTTTCCACCATCATTTTCTTTGCATTGTGATCGTGGCACTGTTGGACCTTGAAAGTGAGATCTTTTTAACAATTTACTAACTCCCAGGTCCCCCCACATTATGAAATAAAACCAACTATTAGTTACCAGTATGACTACACCAGTACATTTTAATTCCAGATGACTACACCAAAAACTATTAGTTACCATATGACTAACCAGTACTATTTGTTACCCTATACTACACCCTACATTAGTTAAACCCGATGACTACACCCTACTATTAGTTTTTCCCGTATGAAATACACCATACTATAGTTTCCATAGACTACCCATACATTAGAAAGCAGTGACTTGAAAAGATGTCCATAAAATTGGAAGCAACGCAGAAAACGATATTTTTTTCTAGTCTAAAAACTTGTTTTTTAAAAATTTCAAAAGGAGCCCATGCCCCCCCTTATTTAGTCCCCCAAAACCCCCTTATTTAGTCCCAAACCCCCCTATTTAGTCCCCAAACCCCCCTGGGATATGGATATTTCCCCCTTAAATCCCCCGGTCAAATGAGTTTTCCCTTACAATACCAAGCTGTAAATGTTTTGTTCATCGTGCCTTAAATCCTCGTGTCGCTTTATTGATCCCCCCAAATTTTCCTCACAATTCCCCAGGCTCTTTTTTAACCCCCCTTTCTCGTGGTGGGGATTTTTTGCACCTTCACGACAACGAAACACATTCCCACACTCGTTTAATAGTTGGCTCACTGGGCTAAAAAAGAATATTAACGAAAACTGGTCTCCCGGGGGTGTAGGTTCCCTCTATCTGTATTAAGAAATGTGTATCGTACTGTGCCCTTTGGGGGTGTAGCCCCTCTACTGAGTAAAATGTGTACGAACTGTTCCCTGTGGGGAGGGGGCCGTCTCTGACAGTTTTCCCCAAAGCCTAAACTCCAGCGTTGGGAAAGTTAGTGAAAATACAGAAGCACGCATTTTATGGTTCTCTTGCCTATTGTAACTACCCCCAAACCAGGGATCATAATCCAGTAAACTGGTATACCTCAACCGAATCATAATCCATTTTTTAAAAAAAGGGATACCTCTACCACTGGTAACTTCAAAACCAGGCATCGTAATCACAGTAATCAAATTTCTCCTTTTTGTGGACTGATGAAGCCACTGTGTGGCGAAACATTTCCTCAATAAAGATACCCAAGAGTTGCACATGTGTCTAATTTAACAACTCTAATTTCATAGTCACGTTTAGCCTTTCTAATCCCCTTTTTACTTCTCTTTTAAGCTGAACACATATTGGTCAGTAAGGTTAACCTCTCCTTTTCTGATGCGCCTATAAATTCCAATTTTCTCCCCTATTTTGATGCTTTAGCCTCCTGTTGACCCATTTGGAATCGTTTATTATTAGACCTAATTTCTCTCTGGGGAATGTTTACCTGGGCACGGAGTACATTTTTAAGAAAAAACTCACAAAGGGAGCCCTTCGTAATCAGATATGACACGCAAAAATCATTAGCAAATAACCCAAATGAGATTTGACAGTGTTCCCTAACCATTATAATCGGCAGAACGAAAATCAGGGATTTTACCGTATTATCATTATTCTTGTATTCCCATTTAAATATAAAATATGGATTTGTGATCACTTGCCCCAAAGCTTTTCATGATCTCCAGATTTTTACGAGGTTTCCTATTTGACAAGAGTAGTCTAGAAAATAAAACCCCGGTAGCTCGTTACACACTGCTTCAAAACACCCCTGAACATTTTTCCAAAAAAAGTCACTGACCCAGATTACCGTCAAAGATTCCCCAAATTTGACTAAAGTTAAAACCCCCACTATCACTATTTTTTATTGAGACTAACCCTAAAAATTTCGCCCAAAGAAGTCCCCCCCATCGGACCCAAGCCTGGAGGTGGGAAAATAACCTAAATTTAGTTTTCCTTGGGCTTCTAAAAACTCGCCCAAAACAGATTCTGTTACGTTCCATCTATTTTTATACCTTTTTTTTATGCAACGTTAATATCCCAACATATTGCAAACTCCTCCCCCTTCCCATTACATCTATCCACAGGGAAAATTTAAACCCCCTTGAATATTACACTCAGCAATAAATACTACTTTCGTTTAAAGCAATGCATCAAAGTTCCCAGCACTGCTACCAAAAGTAGTCATTAATCTTTTTTTCTTGCACTTTGACGTTAAATAAAAAACCATCAAATTTTTTTTTTCTGCACATTTTTATATTCATCTTTTTTTTTTTACCAAATTTTTCGAAATTATCATTTTCCCCGATTACTCCATGACATTACATAAAATTTTTAAATCACATAAACAATAAATTCCATACCCCTTATTTATCATTTTTAAACCCATACCCAAAATAATACATTTAAAACCCAACAACCCCCCAAAATGAGCTAGCAAGAAAACCCCCACCGCCCTGGATAAGGGACCCCCCCCTGGGGATACATTTCATTTCGGCCATAGAATTTCCCAATTCAATAAATGGTACGCATTAACCTTGTGTTTATCCAGCCAACAAATTTAAAACCAATTGCTCTGGACAACCATTTTATTTCCAACACCCCTTTTTTGGCAAAATCCACAACAAAGGGACCCCCCCCCTCTTCTTAATTAGTCTATAGCTTGTCCCTATAGCCCCTTCCACACATTGGGCCCCCACACTGAGGGAAATAATAGGATTGATCCCATTACCGTTATGATGTCAAGCCGGGCTAACAATGTCCTCCATCCCAGCCCCAGGAAAGCAAACCCTCTGTCCCTCCTCCTGTCCTTCAAGCAGAAGGCCCGTCCATGTATCTAACCTGGTTTACCCCCAACAACAATATCTTACCTTCCTTTGGGTGTCGTTCGTCGTGACGTTTCCCAGTAGCCCGACTCACATTCGTTGGTAGCACAGAGAATGCATTAGATGTTTCCATAACAGTTTCCCACAGCAGTCTTTTAAATCGTTTCTATCTTCCATTCGTCTTCTGATTGAGGTTGTCTAAATCCTCCTGAAGTTCCTGATATCTACGTTTGAATCAATTATCCTAGCTGCTTTGTGTCATCGGCGAATTTGCTCCCTATCACTTGTAATTCCCTCATCAAGGTCATTGATATAAAATTAAAACAACAACGGGCCCAAGACTAATTCCTGTTTAAACGCCACTTTTACAGATCCCCACTCGAATTTAATCCCATTTATGGGCACTGTTTTCCTGTCTGTGAGCCATGAAACCCATCCACGAGAGCACTTTTCCCCCAGTGCCATGACTGCCACTTTCTTTTAACAATCTTGGTGCGGTACTCTATCAAAAGGCCTTACTAAAATCTAAATAAACAATATCAAATTCTTAATCGTGATCAACAGCCCCAAAAGCTTTACTGAAGAAAGTAAATTTGACAGGAACGACCCCTCGTTAATCCAGGCTGAGTATCTTTAAATCAATTATGCTTATCCAGATGCTTCTTATAATCCAGCTATAATTGACTCAAGCAAATGTCTACAATTGAGTCGGGCTTATCGGCGGTAATTTGACGGTAACGACTTGTCTCCTCTTTAAAAATAAAAATTACATTACCCAAACTTCCACATATCAGACACTACACCTTTTGAAGAGAAAAATTTAAAAAAATTAATTATTTAAATTATTTCACAGAGTTCCATTTGCATTCCTTAAGAACCCTTGAAAAAAACCTCATCAGGACCCGGCGACTTATTGTTTCAGTCGGTCTATTTGTTTCATAACCATTTCACTATAAAAATTAATTACTGAGAGAAAATAATTATTTAAAATCGAGCACATTTCATTCTCTTTCTCAGTAAGGTGCCCATAGTTATTTTTAAGGGGACCTATCTTATCTCTAACTTTTGTTCTATAGACCTGGAAAAAACTTTTTGGGGTTTGTTTTAGAATCCCAGCCCCTTTAATTTTATAGTCCCTTTTAGCTTTTATTATCCCCTTTTTAATGTCCCTCTTAATGTCAATATACTGATTCATAAGATGACCCTCGCCTCTTTTGATACGTCTATAAATTCCATTCTGCCCTAAAACATATTTGAGCCTATTCATCCATTTTGGGTCATTTTTATTCGATCTAACTTCTTTATATGGGATAAATGTTCTTTGGGCAGCATGTATAGTATTTAGAAAACTGTCATACTGATAGCTCTCTTCGTTACCCCAGTCAACAGATGATAAGTGATCTCTAAGCCCATTGTAATCTGCTAAGCGAGAATCTGGGACCATTACTAATATCCCCACGTCAACTTCCATTCTAGCTAAAGGGAAGATTTTGGGCGCTTGCCGAAATTCCCCTTAATTTCTACAATTTTACAAGGGTTTCCCCCTTTTTTGCCAGAACCAAAAACAAGAAGGGTTAATTTTTTCCCCCTTTTAGGGGTTTTTGGGCACAAACCTTTTAAAAAACACCTGGGAAATAAATTTCCCAAAAAAATTGTTTAATGTTTGGGAGAATTACCGACAATAGTAAATAAAAGACACAATTTCAAGAATGTGGTCCCCCTCCTCCCCGACCAAAATTTTACCCTCTTGACCCTGTACTGTTTGGAACGGGTTGCCAAAACTCCTGAGAGCGAAAAAGTTTCCAACCCTAAAAAAGTCACATTAGTTCACTTGTTCCTTTTTTTTTTACGTACTTCCAAAATCATTTGATTCAAAAAATTTCCCCCAAAAATTTCCCAAACAATCTGAATAAATTTTAAAATCCCCTAAATTTCTATTTAACGGGCCCTTTTGGCCCCAACAATTTCCTCCCATATAACCCCCCCTTGGGCCCTATCTTTTGGGGTTTTTGGGCGTATATAAACCCGGGTCAATTTTTTTAAAGTTTCCTGAGGGTTTCCTGGGTTATTTTCCGGGGTCCCAAAGGGCCCCCCCGGCCCTCCAGGGCCACCCCCCGAAACGATCAGGGGCCCGAACAACGGCTGTTAAAGCTGGCCGCACGCATCCGAAATACAACCACACCCGGGTACCGGGAAAACTTTTTGGGATCTTCCCCCCCTCTCTTTTTGGCACCAGGGTTTTTTTTTTAATTCCCCTAAAGCTTAGGAGGCTGTTGAACAGTTTTGGGCCCCGGGCCTTATGATGTTTTTCTTAGTTACCCCAAAGGGGCCCCTACTTTTTAATTGGGGGCAAATTTTGCATCGCCTGCCCTCGACTGAAAATTCTAACCCAAAAGCACTTTAAATTTTTAATTTCCTTTTTTTATTGCTATTCTCCATTTATATAGTTCAAAAAAGGGGCATTTTTTTCCCCATGTCCTTTTTTGAAAACTTTTACCGCTCCGGGAGGTTTTAGTCCAACCCCGTCCATTAAACCGTGCAGAAACAATATGAAAAAATGGTGATCAGTCCCCCACTCACTTTTTTTCGACTGGGTTTAAAGGACCTTCTATCAACCTGAGGACTGATCACCCCCAAAATTTTCTCCCCCCTTCTACTGTTACAAAGCTAAATTCACCAGTATTCGACTTAAAAACCCCTGTGGGGGCGAAACTTTTCGTCAATATACATAACATGTTAGACATTTTACCAGCATTTTTAACCATGTCACCAAAACAATTTTTAAACATTGAACCCCCATTCTTTGAAAAACCCCATAAAAAGCAAAAAACAGTACACAGCACATAGCAGCAGCAGTAGCCTTTGCACATTTGCAGCAGCAGAAAACAGCACAGCATAGCAGCACAGCATACACAGCAGTAGGGAGTACACAGTACCAACCCGCATACAAAACATAGCATAGCAACATAACACAGCATAGCAGTACACAGAAACCACAGCAGTACAGCAGCATAACATAAAAGCATAGCAGCACACAGCAGCAACAGCAGTAGCAGCCGCACAGTAAACAGCATCAGCAGAGCAGAAAAACATGCCCGAGCAGCAGTAAACACAGCACATTTGCAAACAGCCAGCTACAGCGCAAGCAGCAGCAGCACATTTTCAGAGCAGCAAGCATAGGGAGCCCTCGCAGCAGCAATACCCAAACACAGAGCTTGCAGCAGCACAGACAGCAAGTACACAGCAGCAGCATAGCCAAACAGCAGCAGCAGCAGCAGCATAGCAGCAGCAGCAGCAGTTAAACACAGTAGCAGCCCCGCAAAATAGCAGCCCGCCCCGCAGTAAACAGCACAGCACAGTAAAGCACGAAGCAGCAGCAGCAGCAGCATACAGCAACAGCAGCACAGCGGCACAGAAAAGCCCTCCCTGGCACCCCGCAGCACATACACAAAAGACAGCACAGCAAGCACAGCACAGCAGCAGCATAGCACAACAGTAAACACAGCCCCCATAAACAGCACACAAAACAGCACAGTACACAGCACAAACACAGCCAAAACCCGCAGCAACACACGTAGCAGCACCCTAACAACAAACAGCAAGCAACAGCGCAGCAGAAAGCCCAGCAGCAATAAGCACAGACAAAGCATCAGCAGTAAACACCCCCAAAAAACCCAAAAGCAAGCACAGCAGCAGCCCGCATAAACACAAACAGCATAGCACACAGCATACAGCAGGGATAGCACAGCAGACAGCAGCAAAACACACATAGCAGCAGCCCGTACACAGCAAACACACATTTGCAGCAGAGCAGCAGACAGCATAGCAGCCAACAGAGCAGCACAGCATAAACAGGAAAAGTAGGGAGCATAGCACAGCAGCATTTCAACAGCTGCAAGCAGCAGCAGGGAGCAGCACAAAAGCAGCAGAGCACAGCAGCATTGCAGCAGCAAACAAACAACAAGTAACTCAGCAGCACACAATTTGCCAAGCAGCCCGCAGCAGTACACACGCATTAAAACCCCCAGCAACAAGGGAGACAGACACAGGGACAGAAAAAAAAGGGGAACCGCAGCAGTAGGAGCACACAGCAGCAGTACCAACAGCAGTCAGCACAGCAGCCGCAAGAGCACAGCATAAGCAAGCAATAAAACAACAGCAGCATAAACAGCACACAGCAGCCCGCACACAAGCAGACAGCACAGTACACAGCAAACAGAGCAACCCCAGCTTCCCGCAGCACAGACAGCAGGGACGCAGAGCAGCAGCCCACAGCACAGGGCATAAACACAAGGGCAAAGAGCAAACAGCACAGGCAGCAGGACACAGTAGCAAACAACCGCAGCAAAACACAGACAGCAGCACAAAAACCCCGTCAGCAACACAATAGCAACAGCACACAGCAGTTTGCCCGCAGCACAGCAGTAGCAACACAGCAGAAAAGCAGCAGCAAACAGCAGCATACACAGCACGCAGCCCGAAACAGCAGACAGCAGCACCCCCAGTAAAACACCCCGAAACACAGATAGCCCCAGCAGGGAGCAGCAGCAGCGAAACACAGCCCAAAAGCAAGAGCACAGTAGCACGCAGACAGCAGCATAGCACCCCAACAGCAAGCCAGCAGCAGCACACAGCAGGAAAAAATAACCCGCACAGCAGTACAAACAGAACAGTAAAACACAGCAGCAGCAAGCCCGCAAGCAGCACAGCCAAAAGCCCGACAGCAGCAGTAGCACACAGCATAGCAGACAGCGCCACAGCAGTACACAAGCACAGCACAGTACAGCAGCAGCAAACAGCAAACAGCAGCAAGAAGAGCACAGCAATGGGAAACAAACAGCAGCCCGTACACAGCAGCAGCAGCACAGCAGCAGCATAAACACACACAGCAGCACATACCCCAAATACAGGGACAGAAACAGCACATACACAGCAAACGCAAAGGACACAGAACAGACAGTACAGCAGCAAACACAGCAACAAAGCAAATACACAGCAGCACACACAAAAACAGCACGCAGCCCAGTAAAAGCAGCACAGCATAGCCAGCGTAGACAGCAGTTGCACACAGCCCGATACATAAACAGCAGGGAAACAGCAGAAGTTTGTAGCACAAAAACAGCAGCAAGCAGCAGCAGCACAGCAGTAGCGCAGCAAGCAACACCAGCAGAGTCCCCAGCAAAGCAAGTAACAGCAAACAGCACAGAGCCCGCAGCAGCAGTAGAGCAAAGCACACAGCAGAAAACACATTCCCGCACAGCACGAGAGCAGCAAACAGCACAGCAAAAGCACAGTACCAAACACAGATAGTACAGCAGTAGCAGCCTCATAGCAGACAGGAAGGGTTATCAGGGGGGAGGGGTGGAGGGGGGGGAATTTGGGGGGGAGGGGAGCCCTTCACGAGGAAAACCCCGCACATTAAAGAACCGTCCCAGGGCGATTTTGTACCCGTAACCAAAAAAAAAAGTAGTAAAACCCCCTGGCCCCGGGGCCCCAGCAAGTGCCACGCCCTGCCCCCAAAAAAAAAGACAAAAATAAACCCCGTAGAAACAGGATAAAACACAGATTGTTTAAAAGTAAAAACATGTAGAAAAGTAAAACACAGAGAACGGGAAAAACACGAGAAACAAATAAAAAAAAGCAGCAAAAAGCAAAGGGCCCCGCAAGCCTAAAAACTTTTGTTTATATGTTTTTTGGGTTTTTTGGGGTGGTGGTTTGGGGTAAGGGGTTTTGTGAGTTGTTTGGGATGGGTTTTTGGGGGGCCCCAAACCCCTTTAGCTTTTCCCCCCGGGATTAATGCCCCAACCCCCTTTACCCTTTATTTCCTGATTTACCCGCAAATTTTTTTAATTACCCGGTTTCCCTGGGGTTTTTCCCCCCACCATTTTCAATACCCCTGGGGCAACCCCCGGGAAAAATATGTTTTTTTCCTTGGGGTAAAACCTTTATTTTTTTTAACTTATGGAAAAAAAATATTTTTTGAACTTTAGGATCATTTATTGGAAAAATTAAAAAATTATTTGGGTTCCCCCTTTGGGGTCATGTAGTAATTAACCCAGGTTCCTTATTTTAAACTTACGGGCGTTCCCTTTTTAACCCGGCCCTTATCCTTAACTTTTTTGGTCAGTACCGGACCTTTTTGTTTACTGGTTTCCCGGGGTAAATGTACCCGCGACCACTTATACTGTGAGCTGGTTCCTGGGATCATTGTACCCGCGACCACTTATACTGTGGAGCTGGTTCCTGGGATCATTGTACCCGCGACCACTTATACTGTGAGCTGGTTCCTGGATCATTGTACCCGCGACCACTTATACTGTGAGCTGGTTCCTGGGATCATTGTACCCGCGACCACTTATACTGTGAGCTGGTTCCTGGGATCATTGTACCCGCGACCACTTATACTGTGAGCTGGTTCCTGGGATCATTGTACCCGCGACCATTTATACTGTGAGCTGGTTCCTGGGATCATTGTATCCGCGACCACTTATACTGTGAGCTGGTTCCTGGGATCATTGTATCCGCGACCACTTATACTGTGAGCTGGTTCCTGGGATCATTGTACCCGCGACCACTTACACTCTGAGCTGGTTCCTGGGATCATTGTACCCGCGACCACTTATACTGTGAGCTGGTTCCTGGGATCATTGTATCCGCGACCACTTATACTGTGAGCTGGTTCCTGGGATCATTGTATCCGCGACCATTTATACTGTGAGCTGGCTCCTGGGATCATTGTACCCGCGACCACATACTGTGAGCTGATTCCTGGGATCATTGTATCCGCGACCACTTATACTGTGAGCTGGTTCCTGGGATCATTGTACCCGCGACCACTTATTCTGTGAGCTGGTTCCTTGGGATCATTGTACCCGCGACCAGTGTTATACTGTGAGCTGGTTCCTGGGATCATTGTACCCGCGACCAGTGTTATACTGTGAGCTGGTTCCTGGGATCATTGTACCCGCGACCACTTATTCTGTGAGCTGGTTCCTGGGATCATTGTACCCGCGACCAGTGTTATACTGTGAGCTGGTTCCTGGGATCATTGTACCCGCGACCAGTGTTATACTGAGAGCTTGTTCCTGGGATCATTGTACCCGCGACCAGTGTTATACTGTGAGCTGGTTCCTGGGATCATTGTACCCGCGACCAGTGTTATGCTGTGGCTGGTTCTGGGATCATTGTACCCGCGACCAGTGTTATGCTGTGAGCTGGTTTCCTGGATCATTGTACCCACGACCATTGTTATACTGTGTAGCTGGTTCCTGGATCATTGGACCCGCGACCGGTGTTATACTGTGAGCTGGTTCCTGGATCATTGTACCCGCGATCAGTGTTATGCTGTGAGCTGGTTCCTGGGATCATTGTACCCGCGACCAGTGTTGTACTGTGAGCTGGTTCCTGGGATCATTGTACCCACGATCAGTGTTATGCTGTGAGCTGGTTCCTGGGATCATTGTACCCGCGACCAGTGTTATAGTGTGAGCTGGTTCCTGGGATCATTGCACCCGCGACCAGTGTTATACTGTGAGCTGGTTCCTGGGATCATTGTACCCGCGACCAGTGTTTATACTGTGAGCTGGTTCCTGGGATCATTGTTACCCGCGACCAGTGTTATACTGTGAGCTGGTTCCTGGGATCATTGTACCCGCGATCAGTGTTATGCTGTGAGCTGGTTCCTGGGATCATTGTACCCGCGACCAGTGTTATACTGTGAGCTGGTTCCTGGGATCATTGTACCCGCGACCAGTGTTATACTGTGAGCTGGTTCCTGGGATCATTGTACCCGCGACCAGTGTTATACTGTGAGCTGGTTCCTGGGATCATTGTACCCGCGACCAGTGTTATACTGTGAGCTGGTTCCTGCGATCATTGTACCGCGACCAGTGTTATACTGTGACTGGTTCCTGGGATCATTGTACCCGCGACCAGTGTTTTTACTGTGAGCTGGTTCCTGGGATCATTGTACCCGCGACCGGTGTTATACTGTGAGCTGGTTCCTGGGATCATTGTACCCGCGATCAGTGTTATGCTGTGAGCTGGTTCCTGGGATCATTGTACCCGCGACCAGTGTTGTACTGTGAGCTGGTTTCTGGGATCATTGTACCCACGATCAGTGTTATGCTGTGAGCTGGTTCCTGGGATCATTGTACCCGCGACCAGTGTTATAGTGTGAGCTGGTTCCTGGGATCATTGCACCCGCGACCAGTGTTATACTGTGAGCTGGTTCCTGGGATCATTGTACCCGCGACCAGTGTTATACTGTGAGCTGGTTCCTGGGATCATTGTACCCGCGACCAGTGTTATACTGTGAGCTGGTTCCTGGGATCATTGTACCCTCGATCAGTGTTATGCTGTGAGCTGGTTCCTGGGATCATTGTACCCGCGACCAGTGTTATACTGTGAGCTGGTTCCTGGGATCATTGTACCCGCGACCAGTGTTATACTATGAGCTGGTTCCTGGGATCATTGTACCCGCGACCAGTGTTATACTGTGAGCTGGTTCCTGGGATCATTGTACCCGCGACCAGTGTTATACTGTGAGCTGGTTCCTGCGATCATTGTACCCGCGACCAGTGTTATACTGTGAGCTGGTTCCTGGATCATTGTACCCGCGACCAGTGTTATACTGTGAGCTGGTTCCTGGGATCATTGTACCCGCGACCAGTGTTATACTATGAGCTGGTTCCTGGGATCATTGTACCCGCGACCAGTGTTTTACTGTGAGCTGGTTCCTGGGGTCGTTTGTACCCGCGACCAGTGTTATACTGTGAGCTGGGTTTGTGCGATCATTGTACCCGCGACCAGTGTTATACTGTGAGCTGGTTCCTGGATCATTGTACCCGCGACCAGTGTTATAGTGTGAGCTGGTTCCTGGGATCATTGTACCCGCGACCAGTGTTATACTGTGAGCTGATTCCTGGGATTATTGTACCCGCGACCAGTGTTATACTGTGAGCTGGTTCCTGGGATCATTGTACCCGCGACCAGTGTTATACTGTGAGCTGGTTCCTGGGATCATTGTACCCGCGACCATGTTATACTGTGAGCTGGTTCCTGGATCATTGTACCCGCGACCAGTGTTTATACTGTGAGCTGGTTCCTGGATCATTGTACCCGCGACCAGTGTTATACTATGAGCTGTTCCTGGGATCATTGTACCCGCGACCAGTGTTATACTGTGAGCTGGTTCCTGGGATCATTGTACCCGCGACCAGTGTTATACTGTGAGCTGGTTCCTGGGATCATTGTACCCGCGACCAGTGTTATACTGTGAGCTGGTTCCTGGGATCATTGTACCCGCGACCAGTGTTATAGTGTGAGCTGGTTCCTGGGATCATTGTACCCGCGACCAGTGTTATACTGTGAGCTGGTTCCTGGGATCATTGCACCCGCGACCAGTGGTTGTACTGTGAGCTGGTTCCTGGGATCATTGTACCCGCGACCAGTGTTATAGTGTGAGCTGGTTCCTGGGATCATTGCACCCGCGACCAGTGTTATACTGTGAGCTGGTTCCTGGGATCATTGCACCCGCGACCAGTGTTGTACTGTGAGCTGGTTCCTGGGATCATTGTACCCGCGACCAGTGTTATACTGTGAGCTGGTTCCTGGGATCATTGCACCCGCGACCAGTGTTGTACTGTGAGCTGGTTCCTGGGATCATTGTACCCGCGACCAGTGTTATAGTGTGAGCTGGTTCCTGGGATCATTGTACCCGCGACCAGTGTTATAGTGTGAGCTGGTTCCTGGGATCATTGTACCCGCGACCAGTGTTGTACTGTGAGCTGGTTCCTGGGATCATTGTACCCGCGACCAGTGTTATACTGTGAGCTGGTTCCTGGGATCATTGCACCCGCGACCAGTGTTGTACTGTGAGCTGGTTCCTGGGATCATTGTACCCGCGACCAGTGTTATAGTGTGAGCTGGTTCCTGGGATCATTGTACCCGCGACCAGTGTTGTACTGTGAGCTGGTTCCTGGGATCATTGTACCCGCGACCAGTGTTATACTGTGAGCTGGTTCCTGGGATCATTGCACCCGCGACCAGTGTTATACTGTGAGCTGGTTCCTGGGATCATTGTACCCGCGACCAGTGTTATACTGTGAGCTGGTTCCTGGGATCATTGTACCCGCGACCAGTGTTATAACTGTGAGCTGGTTCCTGGATCATTGTACCCGCGACCAGTGTTATACTGTGAGCTGGTTCCTGGGATCATTGTACCGCGACCAGTGTTATACTGTGAGCTGGTTCCTGGGATCATTGTACCCGCGACCAGTGTTATACGTGAGCTGGTTCCTGGATCATTGTACCCGCGACCAGTGTTATACTGTGAGCTGGTTCCTGGGATCATTGTACCCGCGACCAGTGTTATACTGTGAGCTGGTTCCTGGGATCATTGTACCCGCGACCAGTGTTATACTGTGAGCTGGTTCCTGGGATCATTGTACCCGCGACCAGTGTTATACTGTGAGCTGGTTCCTGGGATCATTGTACCTGCGACCAGTGTTATGCTGTGAGCTGGTTCCTGGGATCATTGTACCCGCGACCAGTGTTATACTGTGAGCTGGTTCCTGGGATCATTGTACCTGCGACCAGTGTTATAGTGTGAGCTGGTTCCTGGGATCATTGTACCCGCGACCAGTGTTATACTGTGAGCTGGTTCCTGGGATCATTGTACCTGCGACCAGTGTTATGCTGTGAGCTGGTTCCTGGGATCATTGTACCCGCGACCAGTGTTATACTGTGAGCTGGTTCCTGGGATCATTGTACCTGCGACCAGTGTTATACTGTGAGCTGGTTCCTGGGATCATTGTACCCGCGACCAGTGTTATACTGTGAGCTGGTTCCTGGGATCATTGTACCCGCGACCAGTGTTATACTGTGAGCTGGTTCCTGGGATCATTGTACCCGCGACCAGTGTTATACTGTGAGCTGGTTCCTGGGATCATTGTACCTGCGACCAGTGTTATACTGTGAGCTGGTTCCTGGGATCATTGTACCCGCGACCAGTGTTATGGTGTACGTGGTTCGTGGTTAGTATTGGGGGCGTGAGCGGGATATTTTATTCTGTCAGTGGTTCTTAGAGATATGGGGGAAAGTGTAAAATGAACCCAGTGAAAAGCAGGGGCGCCTTGAGGACAATAAGAAAACATTGAATCAACATCCGTGACCCCAGACTGTTCAGCCAGAAGATAGGAACATTTCTGGGTCAAGCGTCTTAACTACCTGTTTGACCAGTCAAGCACCGGACAAGCCTGGCCTAGACAAGGACTCCGGGAGTAGGACAACTCTGGAAACCCGTCTAAGGTATATCAAGGGTACTCCGACTTAAAACTGGCCGTGACTGGGTCCTCTTACTTCTTGCATTGTGGTGCCCTATCATACTTATTCTTAAAACTGCGTAGGAAAGGCGGTCTTATTCATCACTGTTGTGTTTTGACAGTGATAAACTGTGTATGACGTCTTCTGGTGTGTTTGTTTAGTTATCTTTGTGCTTGTTGTGAGGGTGCCAGCAGCGGCGGCACTGTCTGGTGCCGACTGTGAATGTCACTGCAACTTGTCCACATTTAACTGTGATAATTGACAAGGTTCCCAGCCTCAGTTTCTTAACAATTACTGTTAACATGGAAATGCCATTTTCTCTATTTTAAAATTAGCTTAAGTTACCTTGAAATGAGTTCGAGGGTCACTAGTCTCGCGGCCCAGTCCCAGATCAAACTGATCGACCAGGCTATTAGTGCCAGCCGTACTAACGTATGCACTACAGCCCGTCTGATCAGGAACTTGTCATCTTTCACAGACGACTATGTAGGATTTGGTTATTCACTTTTTGCAAGAAAGTGTGTTGAAAAGTCTTGGTCTCATTAATTACACTTATCGAGTTCTCTCATAGTGTACTTATCGCACATCTGTTTTTCTTTGGAGGTATCGTCTGCTGAGTCTCTTGTTGCCAGACGGAGTGAGTTCAGTGTGCAGGTTGGGACCAATCCCTCTAGAATTTCCCAGGTATAAATTATGATGCATTCTCTTCTACGTTCCAAGGAGTACAGTTATAGGCTCTTCAAGCTTTCCTAGTAATTTAGATAGTTGACTGAATTTAGTTGGGTAGTGAGTGTCCTTTATACAATCTCTGATTCTGCCTTACAACAGTAGATTTTGTCACCGAAGTGGCTGGTTTATTGTGCACCCCATATCCGTCCTGTGGATAGCGTAAGAACATACGGATATACAAAAGGCCTAGGAACCTAGGAACTAGGCTCCAAAAGGCTTAACAGGCATACATCTGGATTTCTCACTGCAGATTACTTACCTGTTACAAGCAAATGTAGGAAATTTTATTAATATATCTGGTATGTTATTTTCATTAATAAGATATCTTAGGGGAGGCTGCTAGAGTACATATACCAGCCCAGAGAGAACAAGTACTGGATCTTTAAAATATCCTCAATGACGACATCTCGTTGTGTTATTAAGTTTTTAGTTATCCAGTTTTTCATTGTCCTTACTGCTGTGATAATTTTATTGTGGGCTCTCAATGCAGGATCTTCTGACATTATCACTCCCAGGTCCTTCACATTACTCTTCCGCTATACTCCCTTACAGAGTGTATTTCCTCTTAGCGGAGTACCTGAAATTTATCCTCATTGAACATCATACTGTTTACTGTGACTCGCTGATTAGACTAATGTCTTTAATATGTAATTCATACCCATCATGTGAGCTGTTGTCAGAAGATTACAGAGACATGTAATAGGCTTAGGTACTGGAAGACCAGGTTTGTATCAGTTTGGAGGTTTTTGCTCTTGGGTTTACAGGAGTCGAGACAGTTTCTGGCTCCACCTTATTTAGTCTTATACACTAATAACCAGCACATACGAGAAGCTTATGAGGACGTTTCGATCTGACTTGGACCATTTACATGTCATGCTGACATACGAGAGTGAGGGGGCCAATATATATATATCTTGGTCCCGACAGGGACGAGAAAAAGAAAGGAAAGAGGAAGTGGAGAAGCACCGGTAGAAGTAATGCTGGTAGTGGAAGTAGTAGAAGTTAGACCGAAATGTCGTCATAAGCTTCTCTCACTTGTGTGCGAATTATATTACTTGTGTATTGTTCCAGTCACGGTATTGTGTCTTTTTGTTTTTTTATTTAGTGTTATCTGTCAGCTTTACCTGTGGTAGTGTACTGCGCACTGTTTGTAGCGGCTGTGAGGCCACTTAGAACCCGGTTTTGAAAACAACACTGCGTTGTGTGCCATAAAAACTGGCGTGACTGCGAGGCAGGATGTATCTTGGACTACCCCTGCTGGTTGGCAAGCTCACCAACCAGCAGAGGTGGGAGGGGCCCTCGGTAAACAAGGGTGACCATAACACACCAACCAGCAGAGGTGGGAGGGGCCCCGGTAAACAAGGGTACCATAACACACCACCAGCAGAGGTGGGAGGGGCCCTCGGTAAACAAGGGTGACCATAACACACCAACCAGCAGAGGTGGGAGAGGCCCTCGGTAAACAAGGGTGACCATAACACACCAACCAGCAGAGGTGGGAGAGGCCCTCGGTAAAACAAGGGTGACCAAACACACCAACCAGCAGAGGTGGGAGAGGCCCTCGGTAAACAAGGGTGACCATAACACACCAACCAGCAGAGGTGGGAGGGGCCCTCGGTAAACAAGGGTGACCATAACACACCAACCAGCAGAGGTGGGAGAGGCCCTCGGTAAACAAGGGTGACCATAACACACCAACCAGCAGAGGTGGGAGAGGCCCTCGGTAAACAAGGGTGACCATAACACACCAACCACAAGGTGGGAGAGGCCCTCGGTAAACAAGGGTGACCATAACACACCAACCAGCAGAGGTGGAGAGGCCCTCGGTAAACAAGGGTGACCATAACACACCAACCAGCAAGATGGAGAGGCCCTCGGTAAACAAGGTGACCATAACACACCAACCAGCAGAGGTGGGAGAGGCCCTCGGTAAACAAGGGTGACCATAACACACCAACCAGTAGAGGTGGGAGAGGCCCTCGGTAAACAAGGGTGACCATAACACACCAACCAGCAGAGGTGGGAGAGGCCCTCGGTAAACAAGGGTGACCATAACACACCAACCAGCAGGGGTGGAAGGGGCCCTCGGTAAACAAGGGTGACCATAACACACCAACCAGCAGGGGTGGAAGGGCCCTCGGTAAACAAGGGTGGCCATAACACACCAACCAGCAGGGGTGGAAGGGGCCCTCGACAAACAAGGGTGACCATAACACACCAACCAGCAGAGGTGGGAGAGGCCCTCGGTAAACAAGGGTGGCCATAACACACCAACCAGCAGGGGTGGAAGGGGCCCTCGGTAAACAAGGGTGACCATAACACACCAACCAGCAGGGGTGGAAGGGGCCCTCGGTAAACAAGGGTGACCATAACACACCAACCAGCAGAGGTGGGAGGGGCCCTCGGTAAACAAGGGTGACCATAACACACCAACCAGCAGAGGTGGGAGAGGCCCTCGGTAAACAAGGGTGACCATAACACACCAACCAGCAGAGGTGGGAGAGGCCCTCGGTAAACAAGGGTGACCATAACACACCAACCAGCAGAGGTGGGAGGGGCCCTCGGTAAACAAGGGTGACCATAACACACCAACCAGCAGAGGTGGGAGAGGCCCTCAGTAAACAAGGGTGACCATAACACACCAACCAGCAGGGGTGGAAGGGGCCCTCGGTAAACAAGGGTGGCCATAACACACCAACCAGCAGGGGTGGAAGGGGGCCTCGGTAAACAAGGGTGGCCATAACACACCAACCAGCAGGGGTGGAAGGGGGCCTCGGTAAACAAGGGTGACCATAACACACCAACCAGCAGGGGTAGAAGAGTACGTCAGTAAACAAGGGTGACCATAACACACCAACCAGCAGGGGTGGAAGAGTACGTCAGTAAACAAGGGTGACCATAACACACCAGCAGGGGTAGAAGAGTACGTCAGTAAACAAGGGTGACCATAACACACCAACCAGCAGGGGTAGAAGAGTACGTCAGTAAACAAGGGTGACCATAACACACCAACCAGCAGGGGTGGAAGAGTACGTCAGTAAACAAGGGTGACCATAACACACCAACCAGCAGGGGTGGAAGAGTACGTCAGTAAACAAGGGTGACCATAACATACCAACCAGCAGGGGTGGAAGAGTACGTCAGTAAACAAGGGTGACCATAACACACCAACCACAGGGGTGGAAGAGTACGTCAGTAAACAAGGTGACCATAACACACCAACCAGCAGGGGTGGAAGAGTACGTCAGTAAACAAGGGTGACCATAACACACCAACCAGCAGGGGTAGAAGAGTACGTCAGTAAACAAGGGTGACCATAACACACCAACCAGCAGGGGTGGAAGAGTACGTCAGTAAACAAGGGTGACCATAACACACCAACCAGCAGGGGTAGAAGAGTACGTCAGTAAACAAGGGTGACCATAAACACACCAACCAGCAGGGGTGGAAGAGTACGTCAGTAAACAAGGGTGACCATAACACACCAACCACCAGGGGTGGAAGAGTACGTCAGTAAACAAGGGTGACCATAACACACCAACCAGCAGGGGTAGAAGAGTACGTCAGTAAACAAGGGTGACCATAACACACCAACCAGCAGGGGTGGAAGAGTACGTCAGTAAACAAGGGTGACCATAACCCACAAGAACAATATTAGGAAGAGTACTCTGGATGAAACGGTTCATAAGTTGTTTACAGTGATAACATGTAACTTGTGGAATAAGACTCATGCACAGTGAACACACTGCCGGATATGTTTCGCCACTACTGGTGAAATGTCTTGATTGTGCATGGGTTATATTTTAACAGTTAACCATATTAACATACCTATACCTGTACAATTCATAGCTTCCCTACAACTTTCAAGTGTTGCTTGATAATGGCCCAGGATGGAGCGAAACGTCGTCTGCAAAGATTCATCTTTGTGTGCTGGTTATCTGTGATAAGTAATCCACTGTTTGGATAGGAAAGTGCAGAGTGTTAACTGCGTCATTCAGGGCAGGAGAGATATCAGTGCTGGAACAGATATGAAGATCATTTATACACCTTCATAGTGCCAAGAAAATATTTAAACTACTAGAAACATCTCACTGGAACGGAGAGAGAAGAATGGTTCAGAGAACCGACATGTTGATAAATTGATGGACTGAACACATCGACTCAAGGTTGAGGGACTGATTACCTCATTCTCCTCCTGTTCTTCAAGTTTCTCCTACGTATGGACTGATGAAGCCACTGTGTGGTGAAACGTTTCCTCAATAAAGACACCCAAGAGTTGCACATGTGTCTAATTTATCAACGGAGAGAGAAATACATGATAATATCTATGTGGATGGTGCTTAAGACATTAGGCCCAACTCTGCATACTGCCATAACAACAAGGCAAATGTCATGACAGCCAGGGAGATGACGGGGTGGATAATGAGAGCTTTCAAAACAAGGGAAATAGTGCCAATGGCGATGCTATTCAAATTGCTAGTTTTCCCTCGTTTACAGTATTGTTCAGTGTTGACGACTCTGTTCAGGGCAAGAAAGATATCAGAGCTGGAACAGATACAAAGGTCATTTACAGCTCACATAGTGCTAATAATGACTATAAATTACTGAGAATTACTCAAAGATTTAAATATGTACTCGATGGAGTGGAGGAGACAATATATACATGAAAGTCATCAGAATTAGACTCCACGACACATTGTCCCACCTCAAAAGGCCACGCAATGTACATGTCACCTTATTCGCTCAGTCATCGATCCTACAAACAAAATGAACCTAGCGAACTAGGCTTATTTCATGTTGCGAGGACACTCGTGGCAATGGTATTCTCCAGGATTAATTTCAGCCTCCTGTTTGAATACCCGCCTCTGCAGTTTATATAGCAAAGAAATCATTTACCAGTACTTGAAGGCTTGGTCCCAAACCTGCACACTGTTATAACAACATACTGAAGTGAGAGATATGAGAGGAAGTGTTAAACCCAGTGAAAAGCAGGGGTAGAGTGGGCACAATAAGAGAGCATTGTATCAACATCCATAGTCCCTAAGTATTCAACATCTTGCCAGAAGATATCAGAAACACTGATAGAATAAGTGTAGAAATCTTCAGGAGGAAACTGGACATCTACACCAAGTGCCAGATCAGCCAGGCTGTGATGAATATGTGGGCCAGTGAGCTACTATGAGCAACAGCCTGGTTAAGCAAGGAAGCACCAAAGAAGCCTGGCCAAGGCCCAGGCCGCAGGAGTAGGAAAAACTCTCGTAACCCTTCAAAGTTATATCAGAGGCCTGGTCATGGACCGGGCCGCGGGGGCGTTGATCCCCGGAATAACCTCCAGGTAACCTCCAGGTAGTACACCTGGATTTAAGTTAGTATTATAATTTGTGAAGCCATGTAGGGAAGGCAAGGATTGTGGCCATGGTTGCTATATCACTCGTGTACGTAGATACTCTGAGGTGAATACACTTAGACTAGTGAACCAACACGAGTAAGTGATTACTACTACCATGGATCCATCAGACTGAGAACACTCACACCAGTGAACCAACACGAGTAAGTGATTACTACTACCATGGATCCATCAGACTGAGAACACTCACACCATTGAACCAACACGAGTAAGTGATTACTACTACCATGGATCCATCAGACTGAGAACACTCACACCAGTGAACCAACACGAGTAAGTGATTACTACTACCATGGATCCATCAGACTGAGAACACTCACACCAGTGAACCAACACGAGTAAGTGATTACTACTACCATGGATCCATCAGACTGAGAACACTCACACCAGTGAACCAACACGAGTAAGTGATTACTACTACCATGGATCCATCAGACTGAGAACACTCACACCAGTGAACCAACACGAGTAAGTGATTACTACTACCATGGATCCATCAGACTGAGAACACTCACACCAGTGAACCAACACGAGTAAGTGATTACTACTACCATGGATCCATCAGACTGAGAACACTCACACCAGTGAACCAACACGAGTAAGTGATTACTACTACCATGGATCCATCAGACTGAGAACACTCACACCAGTGAACCAACACGAGTAAGTGATTACTACTACCATGGATCCATCAGACTGAGAACACTCACACCAGTGAACAAACACGAGTAAGTGATTACTACTACCATGGATCCATCAGACTGAGAACACTCACACCAGTGAACCAACATGAGTAAGACAGTGATCACTGCTACCATGGATCTATTATACTGAGAACACTGTTAAATGATTCATTTGATGACAGACTCATGTCAGATTAGTGTTGACAAGATATAACTCTACCGACCGAAGAAACGCTGACCTAGTTACCGTATAAGCAAGTCGAGATATTTTTTTCCTAAGGAATAAACTACCAACAGATGTGCTTGACAGGCGGACCATGCTGTCAAGGACACACAAACAATCAATTTGTATTCATTAAACATTTGAATATGTTTCTACAGAGTTCTGGTGATCCACTGAGCGAGTCGTGTCGACTCCATCATCACAATTGTTTTTTCTTTAATATAAAATGCAACTGATAAGGGTTGTATCAACATTCGAGGTTGCAGACTTCTTAATATGTTACCAGAAGAAAGATGTAACTATGGAACTGAACTTCTCCAGGCTGAGGGACTGACAACCTCAAATTCTACGACTTCAAGGGTGATGGACTGATTACATCGTCTTCACATCTCTACTGTTCCTGCCTACTTTCTGTATTCGACTGAAGAAGCCTACTGTGTAGGCGAAACGTTCGGAATAAAGTTGCCTAACTGTTGCCTATGTGTCTTACCTACCAACCTTTTTTTGTGTTAGTGTGACTTTGTAAATGGTCTAAGTCGGACCTAACCGTCGTCGTAAGCTTCTCTCTCCTATGTGCGGGTTATTTGCATTTTGTGAATTGGATTAAGATCAGTGTCTTTGTCTCCTGTGATCTTCAGGTAACCTCAACGTTTGGTGAATTGAGGAGTACATTGGCACGACATAGCATTATAAACAGCACCATTAACAAACAAGTTTGTGTGTTGTGACACACTCCGTATGTCACAACACACAAATTAACACTTAATTTAAGTAATTTAGCATTAAAAACAAGTCGTCGCAACTCATGTTAGTCAGCTCAGTGTAGAAAATTTTGTTAACTAAGCAGATTTAAATACTGTGGCGTTGTAGCGGGAGTTTAAGATAGGGTAATGTAAGATTATCGTATGTATTTACATTATGGTAATCTAATGTAAACTGTCCAAGTGGGACCGACACTCGTCGTAAGCTTCTCTCTCCTGTGTGCGGGATATTTGTGTGTTGTTCCACTCACGGTATTGTGACTTTTTTTTTTTTAGCGGTCATTTCCCTTGCAGTTAGAAAATATAATATTCCAGCCGTCAGTTACTTTATATTACGCAACTACTGTTAAATTAGACACATGTAAAACTTGGGTAATCAGTCCCTCAGCTGAGGGACTGATTACTTTAAACTCCTGATTTTCACCGTTCTTCTTCGTACTGAACATATGAAGCCACTGTGTGGCGAAACGTTTCCTCCTTAAAGATACCCAAGTGTTGCACATGTGTCTAATTAATCAACTTATCAGTTCTCTGAACCATTTAGCTGCACTACACAAATATTATGTTTATACGTTAGGCAAATATTATTACGTTCTAGCTGGTATTATTAGTATTGTGACATTATAATTCCACAATATTGAATCGGCTATTTACCTTACGATACGATATGTTGTAGCAGATATTGTGTTACGATAAACGTTAAAGAGTGCTTAAGACACATCAACACGTGTTATACTGCGACAAGGCAGGTGTTAATTGTTGTACATTGTTTTCACTTGTGTTCTCTAGGTGGCAGGATAACAACAAAGGTGCCAAGTTGAGTAAGACCAGAAGATTGACTACTTTAGTCCATCTGAAGCTTAAAGGATTATTGCCATACTCTCGTGGATATTAATCCAATTGGACTTTACGAGAGTGACGATACTCGTACTGTGAGCAGGTGATCGTAAGTGGTCGCAAGCAGGAGGAATGATGATGAACAACGTCTACGCTTGCGGGTATGGTGTCCCTGGCACACTCACTCCAGGCACTCGTACTCCAGGCACCCATACGCCAGGTACTCATACGCCAGGCACTCTCACCCCTGGACGACGCACTCCCATCACTCTCACCAATAAGAAGTATTACGACATTATGGCGTAAGTAACACTAACTTAAGTATCATTAACCTCAGTGTTCCACAAGGGGATATATTACTGTGTCTTTCCTTTCAGATTTGGGTCTACAGAGTTCGTAAACAGAACGTTTGAGATTTCTGAAGGACACAGGATGTGTGAACCAAGAAATGTGTTTCTCACTGTATATATTTTAGGAATTGAAGTATTCTTGACAGGTGGTGAAGAGGTTAGGTACACCATTAATGATCTTTATGTAGTCAATAAGCTTTAAACTAACTTGTCACGGAACGGACCGCGGGGGCGTTGACCTCCGAAACCCTCTTCAGGTATACTCCTTACCAGGTATCTCTCTCCAGGTATCTTTCTCCAGGTATAACCATTTCGGAAAAATTTTCCGTAAATTGCAGATAGTTGGTTAATGGGGATTTAAATCGTGTGGACTACATAAGGTATATAAAGTCTTCATATTACCTGTTCACCACCACTCAATAACACTTTAACACCTAAAATAATAATTAAACTCTCAGTATATATATCTGGCGATCAAACAATTTATTTCTCATTATTAAAATTTATGTTGATTTCAGAGGGAGAATTACGAAATATTTAAATTCCGAAATATTTTCCATTAAAATTAAGATCAGCGTGAATTACTTCATACAAAAATTGATATTATAATAGGTATATTGAGTCCAGGTATATTGATTTTAAATTATAACATATTACAAATTCTAGACATAACATGTATATAACTAAAAAGATTCCACTTCCCCTACCACCCCATCTTATATATATATATATATATATATATATATATATATATATATATATATATATATATATATATATATATATATATATATATATATATATATATATACTATACACACTGAGAAACACACCTCTCGGCGGTGTTTATATTCTGTGATGAGAATGTATAGTCAAGTGTAGCTTAACGTGACGTTATGCGTGCATGTGTTAGTAGTATAGTGCACAGTGTTGTGTTGTTATTGTACACTTACAGTCTACGTATTATTGATAAGATCTTGAAGTAGCCTTGTAGGTCAAAGATTTCTTCAGGTCTTACATTCTTCTTTCATTCATTCATTCCATTCCTTCTTTCCTTCCACTTCCTGCATTTATTCCATTCCTTCATTTCTTCTTTCAGTCATTCATTCCCAGTATTCTGCCACTTCACTTTCTTTCATATCTTTCTCATCAGTCAGTTAATACTGTCCGAAGCCTCGACCAGTTTTTATTTGCAGTTTGATACGTGTTTCATGTTAGCTACAGTGTCCTGTAGCTCGATGGTAGCGCACTCAGCTCACACACTGAGGTCCGTGGGTGGATCCCTAGTACGGCTGGAAACATGAGGACGTGTTTCCTTAAGACACCTGCTGTATTTATTCACCTAGCAGTAAAATAGATACCTGATTAGTGTGGGTCGCATCCTGGGGATAGAATTGACCTAATTTGCGAGAATTGCTCAGCATAACAAGGGACTTCCTATATAGTAGTATGTCATTGATGTCAGCTATGGTCTGTATACCTTGTACATGTACTGGTAGTAAATAAAGATTATTATTATTATTAATTATTATTATTATTATTATTATTATTATTATTATTATTATGATAGCACTATGACATAATAATTAAGGAGTTGATGTATGTTACTGAGGTCTAACTTTATTGATATCATTATTAAACTAACCAAACCATACCCCGGCCGGGATTGAACCCGCGGTCAGAGAGTCTCAAAACTCGTGTCATTACGATTTCGTGAGTCATTATTAAACTCCCAGGGTTTAAACTGCGTAGTAAGGATATTACTTGCATACATAAAATTTGTGTCGCATGTCATCTGTAGAGAGATAATATCTCACCATAGATAAGACATGTTTGAGATATATCTTGGTTTACAGCACACATGACTTGCATTGCAAAGATAAGAGATAAGAATGGTTCTTAAATTGTGAAGTACAATTATATATATATATATATATATATATATATATATATATATATATGTGTGTGTGTGTGTGTGTGTGTGTGTGTGTGTGTGTGTGTGTGTGTGTGTGTGTGTGTGTGTGTGTAGTGCCACACCTAGGAATTACGACCTATTTTTCCTGCAGTTTCTGAAGGTTGAACCAGAGTTTGCCTCAGAATTATGTGGGATGAATAACTGTTGACGTCTACCTTGTAATTACAAATGCCTCCCTCTTTAAATGAGTGTGTTTTAATGAGCCCCGTTTTCCTTTGTATAACTTTTAGAAGTCTCCCCTTTAAATGTTTCCGTTTTCTCGTCCCTTTAAATTAACCCGCGGAAGGAACGTTACTCTATAATTGCCAGTGACTTCCATATCACTGACAATAGCGGAATATGATAGAATTTTTATTATTGTCACGTTACTTTCGATTAGGCAACTGTTACAACATCAATGCTTGTGGGATTTTTCCAATGCTATAATATTCATCCTTCCGGCTATGGGCATTGGTATGCCTGAAGGCACTTCCGGTTCCCTTCTCTCTCTCTCCTTCCCTCCATCCAGTGAATACATCTTCCTCCTGGATGCATTCACTGGATGTATCCTTCTTTCTGCAACTTTGCAAGCTCCTGATGATTATTACAACTCTCTCTCTCTCTCTCTCTCTCTCTCTCTCTCTCTCTCTCTCTCTCTCTCTCTCTCTCTCTCTCTCTCTCTCTCTCTCTCTCTCTCTCTCTCTCTCACACACACACACACACGAGATGATGGAATATGTGGCAACAAAGTGCAAGGAGGCAGAGGAAAGTTTTGTTCCCAAGGGAAACAGAAATAATAGGAAGACCAAGACGAGTCCTTGGTTTACCCGAAGGTGTAGGGAGGCAAAAGCTAAGTGCAACAGAGAATGGAAAAGGTACAGGAGGCATAGGACCCAGGAAAACAAGGAGATTAGTAGAAGAGCCAGAAACGAGTATGCGCAGATAAGGAGGGAGGCCCAGAGACAGTATGAAAACGACATAGCATCGAAAGTCAAATCTGACCCGAAACTGCTGTATAGCCACATTAGGAAGAAGACAACAGTCAAGGACCAGGTGATAAGGCTGAGGAAAGAAGGTGGGGAACTCACAAGAAACGATCAAGAGGTATGTGAGGAGCTCAACACGAGATTTAAGGAAGTATTTACAGTAGAGACAGGAAGGACTCTGGGGGGACAGACCAGATGGGGACACCAACAAGGAATACACCAACAAGTGTTGGACGACATACATACAGATGAGGAGGAGGTGAAGAAACTGCTAAGGGACATCGATACCTCAAAGGCAATGGGACCGGACAACATCTCTCCATGGGTCCTTAGAGAGGGAGCAGATATGTTGTGCGTACCACTTACCACAATCTTCAACACATCCCTGGAAACTGGGCAACTACCTGAGGTATGGAAGACAGCAAATGTTAGTTCCCATTTTCAAAAAAGGAGACAGAAAAGAGGCACTAAACTATAGACCTGTGTCATTGACGTGTATAGTATGCAAAATTATGGAGAAGATTATCAGGAGGAGAGTGGTGGAGCACCTGGAACGGAACAGGAGTATAAATGCCAACCAGCACGGATTCACGGAAGGCAAATCCTGTGTCACAAACCTTCTGGAGTTTTATGATAAAATAACAGAAGTAAGACAAGAGAGAGAGGGGTGGGTTGATTGCATCTTCTTGGACTGCAAGAAGGCCTTTGACACAGTTCCTCACAAGAGATTAGTGCAGAAGCTAGAGCATCAGGCGCATATAACAGGAAGGGCACTGCAATGGATCAGAGAATACCTGACAGGGAGGCAACAACGAGTCATGGTACGTAATGATGTATCACAGTGGGCACCTGTGACGAGCGGGGTCCCACAGGGGTCGGTCCTAGGACCAGTGCTATTTTTGGTATATGTGAACGACATGACGGAAGGGTTAGACTCAGAAGTGTCCCTGTTTGCAGATGATGTGAAGTTAATGAGGAGAATTAAATCTGATGAGGACCAGGCAGGACTTCAAAGAGACCTGGACAGACTGGACACCTGGTCCAGCAAATGGCTTCTCGAATTTAATCCTGCCAAATGCAAAGTCATGAAGATAGAGGAAGGGCACAGAAGACCACAGACAGAGTATAGGCTAGGTGGCCAAAGACTGCAAACCTCACTCAAGGAGAAAGATCTTGGGGTGAGTATAACACCGAGCATGTCTCCGGAAGCACACATCAATCAGATAACTGCTGCAGCATATGGGCGCCTGGCAAACCTGAGAACAGCATTCCGACACCTTAGTAAGGAATCATTCAAGACACTGTACACCGTGTATGTCAGGCCCATACTGGAGTATGCAGCACCTGTTTGGAACCCGCACTTGATAAAGCACGTCAAGAAACTAGAGAAAGTACAAAGGTTTGCAACAAGGTTAGTTCCAGAGCTAAGGGGAATGTCCTATGAAGAAAGATTAAGGGAAATCGGCCTGACGACACTGGAGGACAGGAGGGTCAGGGGAGACATGATAACGACATATAAAATACTGCGTGGAATAGACAAGGTGGACAAGGACAGGATGTTCCAGGGAGGGGACACAGAAACAAGAGGCCACAATTGGAAGTTGAAGACACAAATGAGTCAGAGAGATAGTAGGAAGTATTTCTTCAGTCATAGAGTTGTAAGGCAGTGGAATAGCCTAGAAAAAGACGTAGTGGAGGCAGGAACCATACACAGTTTTAAGACGAGGTTTGATAAAGCTCATGGAGCGGGGAGAGAGAGGGTCTAGTAGCAACCGGTGAAGAGGCGGGGCCAGGAGCTAGGACTCGACCCCTGCAACCACAAATAGGTGAGTACAAATAGGTGAGTACACACACACACACACACACACACACACACACACACACACACACACACACACACACACAGTCACAAACAAGCGATCAAACAAATAAAGCATAAGCCACTAAGAATAGGGAAACAAGAGGCTTAGTGGCTTGTTCTTTGCATATTAATGTTTTAAAGATTACTAGTAACCGTAGGCACTTGTGGTCTAGGAGGGAGTCAACCATCGTCTGAAGCTTCCTCTCCAAAATTGTGACTTTTGAATTGTTGCAGCCAGAGTATTGTGACTCTCGTTCTTCTTAAGAGTACCACTGTGAGTTATCTACTTTTAAAAGTTATCACAGTGTAAGTTACTAGCTGAGAGAGTTGTTTTCTTGCGTTGTGTTCCTCTGAAGGTTACGTGTTCTGACGTTAATGTTCAGGAAGAGACTAAGGTGCAGAGCAAGGTTGTGTTGAGACAACGTTTGGTACTGTGTGGAGCTTTTAACAGGCAGTTGTCTGGTTGATCTGGTACTTGCCAGGGAAAATCTGGTCTCAGAACGGCTGGCTAGTGTAGAGGTCTGGAGACAGGTCAGAGGTTCCTATCCGGTTCTAATGTGTGTCGAGTTCTATGTTCCCCTTCTCTCTCTCTCTCTCTCTCTCTCTCTCTCTCTCCTTCTCTCTCTCTCTCTCTCTCTCTCTCCTTCTCTCTCTCTCTCTCTCTCTCTCTCTCTCTCTCTCTCTCTCTCTCTCTCTCTCTCTCTCTCTCTCTCTCTCTCTCTCTCTCTCTCTCCCACACCCCTTCCCTGCCTGTAGTTTCTTGTAAACACTGCTGACGGCAGTTTATTCTCCCAGTTGTAGTTTCTTCTTGTAAACACTGCTGACAGTAATTTAGCTCTGGCAAATATTTACGACACTATTGTCATTTGTTGTGGTTCTTTCTATGGTATTTGTTAGTCAGGATTTTTTGTTTAAATTTATCATGACAGAGAACTTAGTAAGGATTTGGGTCTGTATGATGGAGTATGATAAAACTATCTTGTGTGGAGTGTAACAGGAAAACTATCCTGTGTGATGTATATATGCCAGCAGAACTATCCTGTGTGATGTATATATGTCAGCAGAACTATCCTGTGTGATGTATATCAGCAGAACTATCCTGTGTGATGTATATATGCCAGCAGAACTATCCTGTGTGATGTATATGTGTCAGCAGAACTATCCTGTGTGATGTATATCAGCAGAACTATCCTGTGTGATGTATATATGCCAGCAGAACTATCCTGTGTGATGTATATGTGTCAGCAGAACTATCCTGTGTGATGTATATCAGCAGAACTATCCTGTGTGATGTATATATGCCAGCAGAACTATCCTGTGTGATGTATATGTGTCAGCAGAACTATCCTGTGTGATGTATATCAGCAGAACTATCCTGTGTGATGTATATATGCCAGCAGAACTATCCTGTGTGATGTATATGTGTCAGCAGAACTATCCTGTGTGATGTATATCAGCAGAACTATCCTGTGTGATGTATATATGCCAGCAGAACTATCCTGTGTGATGTATATGTGTCAGCAGAACTATCCTGTGTGATGTATATCAGCAGAACTATCCTGTGTGATGTATATATGCCAGCAGAACTATCCTGTGTGATGTATATGTGTCAGCAGAACTATCCTGTGTGATGTATATCAGCAGAACTATCCTGTGTGATGTATATATGCCAGCAGAACTATCCTGTGTGATGTATATGTGTCAGCAGAACTATCCTGTGTGATGTATATCAGCAGAACTATCCTGTGTGATGTATATATGCCAGCAGAACTATCCTGTGTGATGTATATGTGTCAGCAGAACTATCCTGTGTGATGTGTATATCTGATCAGCAGAACTATCCTGTGTGATGTATATATGCAGCAGAACTATCCTGTGTGATGTATATCAGCAGAACTATCCTGTGTGATGATATGTGTCAGACCGTAGTTAGTCTGTTGTGTTAATGCAGAACTATCCTGTTGATGTATATCAGCAGAACTATCCTGTGTGATGTATATTCAGCAGAACTATCCTGTGTGATGTATATATGTCAGCAGAACTATCCTGTGTGATGTATATCAGCGAAAACTATCCTGTGTGATGTTATATGTCAGCAGAACTATCCTGTGTGTAATATTGTCAGCAGAACTATCCTGTTGATGTATATGTCAGCAGAACTATCCTGTGTGATGATATATGTCAGCAGAACTATCCTTGTGAGTTCAGCAAGTTATCTGTCTGATGTATATCAGCAGAACTATCCTGTGTGATGTATATATATGTCAGCAGAACTATCCTGTGTGATGTATATGTCAGCAGAACTATCCTGTGTGATGTATATGTCAGCAGAACTATCCTGTGTGATGTATATCAGCAGAACTATCCTGTGTGATTCCAGTATATCCTTTGATGTTCAGCAGAACTATCCTGTGTGATGTATATATGTCAGCAGAACTATCCTGTGTGATATATATATGTCAGCAGAACTATCCTGTGTGATGTATATATATGTCAGCAGAACTATCCTGTGTGATGTATATGTCAGCAGAACTATCCTGTGTGATGTGTCAGCAGAGTTATCCTGTCTGATGTATATCAGCAGAACTATCCTGTGTGATGTATATATGTCAGCAGAACTATCCTGTGTGATATATATATGTCAGCAGAACTATCCTGTGTGATGTATATCAGCAGAACTATCCTGTGTGATGTATATCAGCAGAACTATCCTGTCTGATGTATATCAGCAGAACTATCCTGTCTGATGTATATCAGCAGAACTATCCTGTGTGATGTATATCAGCAGAACTATCCTGTCTGATGTATATCAGCAGAACTATCCTGTGTGATGTATATCAGCAGAACTATCCTGTGTGATGTATATCAGCAGAACTATCCTGTGTGATGTATATCAGCAGAACTATCCTGTGTGATGTATATCAGCAGAACTATCCTGTGCTGATGTATATCAGCAGAACTATCCTGTCTGATGTATATCAGCAGAACTATCCTGTGTGATGTATATCAGCAGAACTATCCTGTCTGATGTATATCAGCAGAACTATCCTGTCTGATGTATATCAGCAGAACTATCCTGTGTGATGTATATCAGCAGAACTATCCTGTCTGATGTATATCAGCAGAACTATCCTGTGTAATGTATATTCAGCAGAAATATCCTGTGTGATGTATATCAGCAGAAACTATCCTGTTGATGTATATCAGCAGAACTATCCTGTGTGATGTATATCAGCAGAACTATCCTGTCTGATGTTATCACAGAACTTATCCTGATTGATGTATATCAGCAGAACTATCCTGTGGAATGGATGTATGATAGAGTGTATCTGTAATGAGTAAACCTCACATACATTCAGTGATGATTAGACAGGATAACACTGTTGATTTGTTAATACAACAGGCTTCAAGCTTATCGTTCCTTGAGGCCATAATCGAGAAGGGATACAAAACTAGTTGTGTTTTAGTTGTTTTAAATACGGTTTTGTACTTTCAAGATTGTAAATCCAAAGTCAGCAGAGTGCCATGTTGTGAGGATGTTTTGAGAGGTGTGGTGTTGGTTGGGGAAGTGGAAGTTGTGGGTATGAGTAATTGTTGATGACCTTCGTTACTAGACACTTATGTAGTGTGATTTGTGTGTTTGTGTGGTGTGTCTGTGTGGTGTTAGATGTGTTGTGTGATATACGAAGTGTATTTGTGATATTGTAGAGTAGTATTTGTGAGTGTGTGGAGTGCCTTTCTGAGTTGCGGGTGCTGTCTGAGTTGTGGAGTGCTGTCTGAGTTGGAGTGCCTTTCTGAGTTGCGGAGTGCCTGTCTGAGTTGTGGAGTGCCTTTCTGAGTTGTGGAGTGCCTGTCTGAGTTGTGGAGTGCCTTTCTGAGTTGTGGAGTGCCTTTCTGAGTTTTGAAGTGTTTGTGAGTTGTGGAGTATATAAGCTTAACGCTTATATACCGGCAACAGGAGAGGGAGGTGCAGCAGACGAAGACATTGTCACTGGTAGGTAGGATTCCCCAGTGGAAGTAGGTCATACCCGAGGGACGGGCTGGTGGTAGTTAAGAAGGTTGTGCAGTTGTCCTCTGAACTAAGATTCCTTAATGTTCCCGTGTCTGACAAGTTGTACATGTATTGTATGCAATATTCGTCTTTAATACATTATTTTGTGTGTATTTGTTGCTGTGGTAGGGAGATTTTGGTCGTTGGTGATTCCTATGAGTTGTGTTATTGAGGTACAAGTCCTGGCCTCGCCTTCTAGACTTTTTTTTTTTTTATATTTTACCTCGCCTTCTAGACTATGATAAGTACCACTAATTTCAGACTCCTGTTGAGTCTTATCATAGCTACTCTTGAAGCTGTGTATTGGGTTTTGCTTCATCCAAGGTATTGAGGTTGTGATGGACTGTGTGTGTACATGTACCCAAGTAATTGTATTTGCTGGGGTTAGTGTGCAGCTCTTGGCCCCGCCTCTTAACTCTCATAAGGCTTTTAAAAGCCGATCATACCTATTCTTGAGCCTGTGTATGGTGTTTCCCTCCAGCACACGTGACCTAAGAGATGGTCACGTGTTGCACTTCTGCCAGTGTTGTCACCGCCACAGTATTGATTTTCTTACCGTCACCTTCAAGGATTTGTGTACTGGGTGTTAATGTAGATTTGTGTACGTGCTGGCTGTTAAGATAGATTAGGTGTTAATAACCCAGGGTAGCCCAAGGAAGCCAGGCTGTGTGGCTTATTTCCATTTGGATCCTTAGGTTCTTTCCTAGAGTGCAACCCACAACAGTCATCTAGCTTCTAGGTACCTAGTTACTGCTAGATAAAGAGAGGCAAGTGTAAGAGCACTGTCAGCCGTCTCGCCAAGGATTGAACCCCAGACTCTGTCGAGTTTGAGTCGATATGTTTTGAGAGACGTAACTATAATGATGTGGGTGCTAACAAGATCCCAGCTAAACATAGCTGGGTTGTAAATATTGAATATAATTTTTATATGATGCTCATTAAAAAGTGGAACAGTGTGTTATGAAGGAGAGAGTTGCTAAGTGTGTGGGTGAAGGTTGTTGGGTGTAGACGCGGGTGAAGGTTGTTGGGTGTAGACGCGGGTGAAGGTTGTTGGGTGTAGACGCGGGTGAAGGTTGTGGGTGTAGACGCGGGTGAAGGTTGTTGGGTGTAGACGCGGGTGAAGGTTGTTGGGTGTAGACGCGGGTGAAGGTTGTTGGGTGTAGACGCGGGTGAAGGTTGTTGGGTGTAGACGCGGGTGAAGGTTGTTGGGTGTAGACGCGGGTGAAGGTTGTTGGGTGTAGACGCGGGTGAAGGTTGTTGGGTGTAGACGCGGGTGAAGGTTGTTGGGTGTAGACGCGGGTGAAGGTTGTTGGGTGTAGACGCGGGTGAAGGTTGTTGGGTGCAGACGCGGGTGAAGGTTGTTGGGTGTAGACGCGGGTGAAGGTTGTTGGGTGTAGACGCGGGTGAAGGTTGTTGGGTGTAGACGCGGGTGAAGGTTGTTGGGTGTAGACACGGGTGAAGGTTGTTGGGTGTAGACGCGGGTGAAGGTTGTTGGGTGTAGACGCGGGTGAAGGTTGTTGGGTGTAGACGCGGGTGAAGGTTGTTGGGTGCAGACGCGGGTGAAGGTTGTTGGGTGTAGACGCGGGTGAAGGTTGTTGGGTGTAGACGCGGGTGAAGGTTGTTGGGTGTAGACGCGGGTGAAGGTTGTTGGGTGTAGACGCGGGTGAAGGTTGTTGGGTGTAGACGCGGGTGAAGGTTGTTGGGTGTAGACGCGGGTGAAGGTTGTTGGGTGCAGACGCGGGTGAAGGCTGTTGGGTGTAGACGCGGGTGAAGGTTGTTGGGTGTAGACGCGGGTGAAGGTTGTTGGGTGTAGACGCGGGTGTTTTGCTAGGCATAGTTGGGTGACAGTGTTACTAATAGAGAGTTGTGGGTGGGTGTTGGTTGGTGAATGGGTGGAAGAGTTTTATATATGGGTGGGTGGGTGTAGGTAGACGGGAGTAAATTGCTGGGTGTGGGCGGAATACCGTGGGTGTTATAGTACCATAACATAGTATTATAACTTAGTCTGTGCTTATTGCAAGTATCCCACGCCCCGTTTTCTTCTTCTCAAAACACCAACTTAAATCCATTTCTTATATTCCTTCAAATAGGTCCCATTGACCATCACTCCAATAACAGTATGATACAAGAATGGCACTCTGGATATACCAGCATATGCATTCTACAGTGCAATTGACATACTTAGTGATGGGAGCCATGAATTTATATGATTTGTATATATATATAATATATATATATATATATATATATATTATATATATATATATATATATATATATATATATATATATATATATACACAAATCATGTGTGTGTGTGTGTGTGTGTATTATTTATTTGTAAGACAGATGGTGGTACCAGCTGGTGAGGTGTTTACTGTCGTTACTGCTTTAACTTCACGTTCTCAGATACTGCTGGTGGTTTATTTTAGTACATTTGAGTCTCTAGTGGTGGAGAGTATTATTTGGGTCTGTGATGGTGGTGGGGAGATTATTTGGGTTTGTGATGGTGGTGGAGAGTATTATTTGGGTTTGTGATGGTGGTGGAGAGTATTATTTGGGTTTGTGATGGTGGTGAAGAGTATTATTTGGGTCTGTGATGGTGGTGGAGAGTATTATTTGGGTCTGTGATGGTGGTGGAGAGTATTATTTGGGTCTGTGATGGTGGTGGAGAGTATTATTTGGGTCTGTGATGGTGGTGGGGAGATTATTTGGGTTTGTGATGGTGGTGGAGAGTATTATTTGGGTTTGTGATGGTGGTGGAGAGTATTATTTGGGTTTGTGATGGTGGTGAAGAGTATTATTTGGGTCTGTGATGGTGGTGGAGAGTATTATTTGGGTCTGTGATGGTGGTGGAGAGTATTATTTGGGTCTGTGATGGTGGTGGAGAGTATTATTTGGGTCTGTGATGGTGGTGGGGAGATTATTTGGGTCTGTGATGGTGGTGGAGAGTATTATTTGGGTCTGTGATGGTGGTGGGGAGATTATTTGGGTTTGTGATGGTGGTGGGGAGATTATTTGGGTTTGTGATGGTGGTGGAGAGTATTATTTGGGTTTGTGATGGTGGTGAAGAGTATTATTTGGGTCTGTGATGGTGGTGGAGAGTATTATTTGGGTCTGTGATGTGGTGGAGAGTATTATTTGGGTCTGTGATGGTGGTGGAGAGTATTATTTGGGTCTGTGATGGTGGTGGGGAGATTTATTTGGGTTTGTGATGGTGGTGGAGAGTATTATTTGGGTCTGGGATGGTGGTGGAGAGTATTATTGGGTCTGTGATGGTGGTGGAGAGTATTATTTGGGTCTGTGATGGTGGTGGAGAGTATTATTTGGGTTTGTGATGATGGTGGAGAGTATTATTTGGGTTTGTGATGGTGATGGAGAGTATTATTTGGGTCTGTGATGGTGGTGGAGAGTATTATTTGGGTCTGTGATGGTGGTGGAGAGTATTATTTGGGTCTGTGATGGTGGTGGAGAGTATTATTTGGGTCTGTGATGGTGGTGGAGAGTATTATTTGGGTCTGTGATGGTGGTGGAGAGTATTATTTGGGTCTGTGATGGTGGTGGAGAGTATTATTTGGGTCTGTGATGGTGGTGGAGAGTATTATTTGGGTCTGTGATGGTGGTGGAGAGTATTATTTGGGTCTGTGATGGTGGTGGAGAGTATTATTTGGGTCTGTGATGGTGGTGGAGAGTATTATTGGAGTCTTTGATGGTGGTGGAGAGTATTATTGGGCTCTGTGATGGTGGTGGAAAGTATTATTGGAGTCTTTGATGGTGGTGGAGAGTATTATTGGAGTCTTTAATGGTATACCGGAGAGGGTTTCGGGGGTCAACGCCCCCGCGGCCCGGTCTCAGACCAGGCCTCGTGCTGAATCAGGGCCTGATCAACCAGGCTGTTACTGCCGGCCGTGCACAAACTGACGTAGGAACCACAACCCAGCTGGTCAGGTGCTGGTTAGGTGCCTGTCCAGCGCCTATCCTGAAGACAGCCAGGGGTCTATTGGTAATCCCCCTTATGTATTTTGGGAAGCAGTCTTGGGCCCCTGGCACTTATTGTGTTGTCTCTTATCATGCTCGTGGCGCCCCTGTTTTTCATTGTGGGGATGTTGCATCGTCTGCCGAGTCTTCTGCTTTCATAGGGAGTGATTTTCGTGTGCAAGTTTGGTACTAATCCCTCTAGGATTTTCCAGGTGTATATTATCATGTCTCTCTCTCGCCTGTGTTCCAAGGAATACAAATCAAGGGACTTCAACCGTTCCCAGTATGGTGATGAAGAATATTATGTAGGTCTATGGTGGTGGGTTAATGATAGTGAAAAATATCGCTGAGGTGTATGATGATGGTGGAATTATAGTCTCCAATTTTCTCTCTGAATTGTGGGTGCTATTGAATGGTGTCAGCCATATTTGGTTGGTAAATGGGGCTTAAATCCTATCGACTACACAAGGGTCACTAAGTCCGGATGTAACTTCTTCCCCTAAAAATAGGGATTCATCTCTCATTGTATATACACCGAGAAATACACCTCTCAGTGTATATATCCTGTTTATGACTACGTGATATATTGTTCTTGCATTGGTACTCTAGTGGTTGGTTGGTCATCACATGACCAACACCCGTGTGTTAGCACACACATTTCATGACAGAAAATCACTGGAAGCAGGTCACAGGAAAGATCACAACACCTACTGTCTCATTGTGGTAACTCAGATCTCCAGAGAATTATACTGTGTCTTTACTTGACCTGTCTTGTTGTAGTGTCTTCACTTGACCTTCACTTGTCGGTTGATAATGAAGTGTGTTCATTGTTCAGTCTTGTCTTCATCATTCTTTCCATCATATTTTAAAGCATTTCCTCTTCTTTGTTGCTAGGTAACAAAGCGAGTACATTCTCTGGACAAGGTTGTTTCCTGTCTGTCTGTCTGCCGCTTTGTTGACATTCCGTACTTGCCACAGTTGTCATGCCAGGTTCACATTGTTCATTCTTCACTCACTGCTCACACTGTTCATACCTCACTGTTCACACTGTTCATACCTCACTGTTCACACTGTTCATACCTTACTGTTCATACCTCACTGTTCACACTGTTCATACCTCACTGTTCATACCTCACTGTTCACACTGTTCATACCTCACTGTTCACACTGTTCATACATCACTGTTCACACTGTTCATACCTCACTGTTCATACCTCACTGTTCACACTGTTCATACCTCACTGTTCACACTGTTCATACCTCACTGTTCATACCCCACTGTTCACACTGTTCATACCTCACTGTTCACACTGTTCATACCTCACTGTTCATACCTCACTGCTCACACTGTTCATACCTCACTATTCACACTGTTCATACCTCACTGTTCACACTGTTCATACCTCACTGTTCACACTGTTCATACCTCACTATTCACACTGTTCATACCTCACTGTTCACACTGTTCATACCTCACTGTTCACACTGTTCATACCTCACTGTTCACACTGTTCATACCTCACTGTTCACACTGTTCATACCTCACTGTTCACACTGTTCATACCTCACTGATAACACTGCTCATACCTTACTATTCACTGTTCATACCTCATTGTTCACTGTTCATATCTCACTGATAATACTGCTCATACCTCACTGTTCACTGCTCATACCTCACTGATAACACTGCTCCTACCTCACTGTTCACTGTTCATATCTCACTGATAACACTGCTCATACATCACTGTTCACTGTTCATACCTCACTGTTCACACTGTTCATACCTCACTGTTCACACTGTTCATACCTCACTGATAACACTGCTCATACCTCACTGTTCACTGTTCATATCTCACTGATAACACTGCTCATACATCACTGTTCACTGTTCATACCTCACTGTTCACACTGTTCATACCTCACTGATAACACTGCTCATACCTCACTGTTCACTGTTCATACCTCACTGTTCACTGTTCATATCTCACTGATAACACTGCTCATACCTCACTGTTCACTGCTCATACATCACTGTTCACTGCTCATACCTCACTGATAACACTGTTCATACCTCACTGTTCACTGTTCATATCTCACTGATAACACTGCTCATACATCACTGATAACACTGCTCATACCTCACTGTTCACACTGCTCATACCTCACTGTTCACTGTTCATACCTCACTGTTCACTGTTCATATATCACTGATACTGCTCATACCTCACTGTTCATATCTCTGATAACACTGCTCATACCTCACTGTTCACTGTTCATATCTCACTGATAACATTGCTCATACCTCACTGTTCACTGTTCATAACTCACTGTTCACACTGTTCATATCTCACTGCTCACTGTTCATACCTCACTGCTCACTGTTCATATCTCACTGTTAACACTGCTCATACCTCACTGTTCACACTGTTCATATCTCACTGATAACACTGCTCATACCTCACTGTTCACTGTTCATACCTCATTGTTCACTGTTCATATCTCACTGATAACACTGCTCATACTTCACTGTTCATACCTCACTGTTCACTGTTCATATCTCACTGATAACATTGCTCATACCTCACTGTTCACTGTTCATACCTCACTGCTCACACTGTTCATGTTTCAAACATAATGGGGTCGCATTGTTCATACTTTCACACGTTTCGGTCCAGACTCTGCCTTTTCCAACCATTCATCACTCCACATTTTAAAGTGTCAAGTACCAGTACCTTCCTATAGCCTTTGTAAATCTAAATTAATCCAGCTTAAATCCATTGTTGCGAGTCCTCTCTTGGTTTGATATTTTAAACATCTATTTTCAGTTTGTACACTTTATCCATATATTTATTTCTACGTCTGTCCGGAGACTAGGGGGGTTAATAACTGCGCAAGGTAGGTCTGTCCAGGGAGACATACTCTGGGTTGAGCATTATGAGGTGGTCTTTGGGGCGTGATGTTGTTATGCTCGACGCGGGGGGTTTGAAGGATCTGTTAAGGATGTGACGCAATCAGCTGATAAGGCCCGGTGAGGAGCATATCTGTCGAGGTGGAAATCGAAGCTAGTATTCATGCGCCTTCCGGGGCCCCTCAACAGAAGGGTGGTGGTGGTAAATGGCTTGGACCGTTGTACAGGCAAGCAGTTGGTGTTGTGGAAGAGCTGAGATAGGACGTTTCTTTGTGTGGCTCCCGTAACACCATCCTGTGGTATTTGTGACGCCACGAGTACGACTACAAAGTTATAATGTTGTGTTCTGACATGTACGACTACCAGACGTACGCCAACGCTCTGGTGAAGAGCATTCTGGTGGACAGGTAAGACAGAGACAATATGGTGGCTGGCATTCATGAATTGCAATATTGTGCACCGATCGATCCCCCCCCCACCCCACCCCACCCCCTAGTGGCTAGTCAGCTGGACAGCCACACCACGGTTCTGTGAAGTGTTTGTTTTGTGTGTGTGTGTGTGTGTGTGTGTGTGTGTGTGTGTGTGTGTGTGTGTGTGTGTTGTGTTTTTGTGTGTTTGTGTTGTGTGTGTGTTTTGTGTATGTGTGAGTGAGTCTGGTGTATTAAGGCTGCTACAAGGCACTGATTTTTATGCTGGTGCAGGGCTCGTGATCCCAGGGATCGGAGCTATCCTCAGATTAAACGGGACCATCGCAATGCACACAGTTTTAAGTCTTCCCAGTGAATAAAACTAAGTACGGGAGATGTGCTTGACAGAGGCGGGGGTGAGGTAGCCAGATTCACCCGTTATGTCTGTTACACCTACCTCCTGTATATTGAGGGGCTCTTAATCCGAGGAAGTGGACCTCTTCTACCCTTCCTATCATCGAATCTGGTTGCCTCCCAGTGCCCAGATGGTCTCTGCAGCAACAGCCTGGTTGACCAGGCTAGCACCAGACGAGCCTGGATAATGGCCGGGCTCCGGGAGTAGAGACTCGCGAAACTCATCAAAGGTATATCTGATGAGTTGGATTTCAGGAGGTACCAAGTATGACCCAGTAGATCTGTGGTGTTCATTCTAGCCCATGCCAGGTACGTCTGACTCGTACTCTAATCTCTTTTTAAAGTTACCCAAAGTTATCACTTCAATGATCCTACTCGGAAATTTATTGGTCATTGTTACTTACAGCTGATAGTGGAAGTGTTAATGGCGGCACCTCCCACTCACCACTGACACTGGTCAATAAATTCCTCGCCTCACTAAAATGTCACTCGTCTCTCTCCTGAGCTTCTAGTGTTGTAAGGTAAGACACATATGCAACAGTTAGACAACTTTATTCCGAAACGTTTCGCCTACACAGTAGGCTTCTTCAGTCGAATACAGAAAGTAGGCAGGAACAGTAGAGATGTGAAGACGATGTAATCAGTCCATCACCCTTAAAGTCGTAGGGTGATGGACTGATTACATCGTCTTCACATCTCTACTGTTCCTGCCTACTTTCTGTATTCGACTGAAGAAGCCTACTGTGTAGGCGAAACGTTTCGGAATAAAGTTGTCTAACTGTTGCATATGTGTCTTACCTTACAACCTGTCGGTATTGTATACCATTTTGATGTTGAGCTTCTAGTGTGTACATCATGGATACCACTGTTGTACAAGAATGGTATTGTACATCGTGTACACGACTGTTATTGTACATCATGTATACGACTTAAACCATACCCCCGGCCGGGATTGAACCCGCGGTCATAGTCTCAAAACTCAAGACTATGACCGCGGGTTCAATCCCGGCCGGGGGTATGGTTTATTTGCAATCGTGTCATTACGATTTCTTGAGTCATGTATACGACTTGTTCAGGGAAAAGCAGTGTTGCTAGTATTCATCATGTACAGGTGTGTTTTTAGAACAGAACATAAGGAGCACTGCAGCAGGCCTACTGACGCATGCTAGGCACGTCCTATACCGTGGGTGATACATTGTCTATACCGTGGGTGATACATTCTGTATGTCTGGGTGTACATAAGAATGGAGGAACACTGCAGAAGGCTTTCTGACCCATATAAGGCAGGTCCTGTAATATGTTCTAAGTGTGGTATATTGTCTGGTGTGCTTTTTCAGGCGCGATATAACGTAGGAAGTATATGACTGAAGTATATACAAATATGTATGATACAGTACGGATGGGTAGGTAGGCTTGGGTGTGGGTTCTGTCTACCAGAAGAGGTCAATACGCCCGCGGCCCAGTCCTAGACCATGCTTTCTGCTGTATAAACTGGTCAATCAGGCTATTAGTGTTATCTGCCTTGTATGGGCCAGTAGGCTTTCTGCAGTGTTCCTCCATTCTTATGTTCTTATCCCGTAGGAAGTTCGCCATAAGCACCACAGCCTGGCTTATGAGGAGCTAACTTGAGGAACCTAACAGGTTTTCTGTTGAGGACAGCTAAAGAAAACTCTAATGGTTTCCCTATGTATTAAGGGAGAATACTGAAGTCTTGGTCCCTCCCAGTTTTCCTTTAGTGTACTCACTGCATCCCTGCCTGGCAAGCTTCTTGCTTTCACAGGGAATGATTGTGTGTGCAGATTTGTGACCAGCCCTAGAATTGTCTATATAATGTAAGGTTGAAGGGGATGATATAAGGGTTTAGTGTGGTGGTGGTGATGGCAGAGGTGGTAGTGTAGTGGTGGTGACAGGTGGTGGTAACAGTGGTGGTAACAGTGGTGGTAACAGTGGTGGGTCCTTGACTTCCTGCCTGCACACCGGCACACACCGCCCACCCCCCACCCCCTCCACCACCCCAGATACACTAGTTCACCGCCACATCTCTTCCACCACACCTCGCTCTCACACTCCACCGCCACACCTCGTTCCCACACTCCACCACCACACCTCGCTCTCACACTCCACCACCACACCTCGTTCCCACACTCCACCACCACACCTCGTTCCCACACTCCACCACCACACCTCGTTCCCACACTCCACCACCACACCTCGTTCCCACACTCCACCGCCACACCTCGCTCTCACACTCCACCACCACACCTCGTTCCCACACTCCACCGCCACACCTCGCTCTCACACTCCACCACCACACCTCGTTCCCACACTCCACCACCACACCTCGTTCCCACACTCCACCGCTACACCTCGTTCCCACACTCCACCACCACACCTCGTTCCCACACTCCACCACCACACCTCGTTCCCACACTCCACCACCACACCTCGTTCCCACACTCCACCACCACACCTCGCTCCCACACTCCACCACCACACCTCGCTCCCACACTCCACCACCACACCTCGCTCCCACACTCCACCACCACACCTCGCTCCCACACTCCACCACCACACCTCGCTCCCACACTCCACCACCACACCTCACTCCCACACTCCACCACCACACCTCACTCCCACACTCCACCACCACACCTCGCTCCCACACTCCACCACCACACCTCGCTCCCACACTCCACCACCACACCTCGCTCCCACACTCCACCACCACACCTCGCTCCCACACTCCACCACCACACCTCGCTCCCACACTCCACCACCACACCTCGTTCCCACATCCACCACCACACCTCGTTCCCACACTCCACCACCACACCTCGCTCCCACACTCCACCACACCTCGCTCCCACACTCCACCGCCACACCTCGCTCCCACACTCCACCGCCACACCTCGCTCCCACACACCACCACACCTCGCTCTCACACTCCACCGCCACACCTCGCTCCCACACTCCACCGCCACACCTCGCTCCCACACTCCACCGCCACACCTCGCTCCCACACTCCACCGCCACACCTCGCTCCCACACTCCACCGCCACACTTCGCTCTCACACACTCATCCTGCGTGATGGATTAACATAGGAAAATCTCGCTTCCTTTTGTTCCCACAGCCACAGTGACGTAAGATGGGTCCCAGAGCTACACACTACAGTGAAATATGGGAGGAAATGTAAAATAAACCCAGTGAAAATTGGAAAAAAATTAAAATTTATAAAGGATATAGGAAAGTATTGGTTTGGAGATAAAGTGTATGAGTGGAACAATCTGCCTGATAGTTATGGAAGCTAAAACCTTAGGTAGCTTCAAATTTAAGCTAGGTAAATACACGAGTGAGAATATAAATACATATGCAGTGTAATATGATCCTTTATTGATAACGTTTCGCCCACACAGCGGGCTTTTTCAAGTCACAAACAGATCTACCTGGGGTGGAAGGGACGCGAGTATTTATAGGTTTAAAATGCTGAGGTCAGGTGGAGAATGCTGCATCTGATGATCTACCGAGTGGGGTTATAGAGTGTAAAATCTTGGGTAGCTTGGAAGGGAGAGACTATAACCCCACTTGGTAGATCATCAGATGCAGCATTCTCCACCTGACCTCAGCATTCTGAACCTGACTATAAATACTCGCGTCCCTTCCACCCCAGGTAGATCTGTTTGTGACCTGAAAAAGCCCACTGTAAGGGTGCGGAACGTTGTCAGTAAAGGATCACATTATACTGCATGTGTGTTTATATTTCCATTGTGTCGGTATTTCATACCATTTATTTCCACACGAGTGAGAAGGGTTGGATTTGAGTGGGACTTGCACTCGAGTTAATAGGATCTCATTAAAAATGGGTTTGTTTTTGGGTTCGGGTTTCAGAAGGACCTGCCTAGTATGGACCAGTTGGCCTGATGCAGTGTTCCTCTTTTCTTATGTTTTCAAAAGCAGGGGCGCCGTGGACGCGATAAGAGAACATTGTATCAGCATCCGTGGTCTATGAATATTCAACCTGCTACGAACAGATATAAATAATGCTGAAACAAGTGTACAAGTTTCCAGTTTCAAGAAACTGGATCAATACTTCCACCAAGTACCAGATCAACCAGGCTGTGATGGGGGACTGATTACCTCAAACTCCTGATCTTCATCATTCTCCTTTTTCACACAGTGGCTTCATCAGTCTTATACAAATCAGGAAGGTGTAAGGAGAGGAGAAGTTTGAGGTAATCAGTCCCTCAGCCTGGAGTCGATATGTTCAGTCCATCAATCTTGTAGAAAGTACAGCATAGGGCCGTAGACGTGGCTAATATACTGTGGTTATGTCAGTATAGTGTCTGACAGATGTGGCGAAACGTTTCTTCAGTAAAGATTCCCATATGTTGCATAAGTGTCTCAATTCGTAAAAAGAATGCAGCATATGCACGAAGAAGTGGCTTATACGAACAGAAAGAAGGAACACTGCAGCAGGCTTACTGGCCCATGCGAGGCAGGTACAAGTCACCTACCGATTTATGCCAATGACCCAACCTAGTCGGGTGAAGGTGAGGTAAAGCAGTCGTAGGCGGTATCATAGTGGACACATCCTTCTTAATTTTAGGACTGATGAAGCCACTGTGTGGCGAAACCTTACCTTTGATAATTTTGATGAATTCCGAGAGTATTTCTACTGCCGGAATCAGCAGTAGAAAGGCTTGTCTGGCTTTTGCTGCTGGTGGCCCACTGCCCTACGTATCCACCACAGCCTTGTCGGTTCAGAAGTATGAGCCAGTAGGCCTTCTGCAGTGTTCCTCCCTTCTTAAGTTCTTTGCATATAATACCAGTATTCAAAGTGATGAGGATAAGATAGGAGGAACACTGCAACAGGCATTCTTGCTTTCTACTGGCCAATTCTTTGGGTACAACCTACTTCCACTGGGGAATCCTACCTACCAGTGACAATGTCTTCGTCTGCTGCACCTCCCTCTCCTGTTGCCGGTATATAAGCGCTAAGCTTCGTGACTATGATTCAGTGTCTTCAAGACTACGGTGCTCTTCAACTCCAAGACTGAGGGACTGATTACCTCGTCTTTTGTATGCAATTCTTCACATCATTGATAGTCACTGGATGGCAAACGTCTGCAAATAAAGATCCTCAGATGTTGCACATATGTCTAATTCCTCATCTTGTCGGTATTGTATACCATTTATGTACAAGAGGCCTATGGGTCCAGACTGAACAAGTCCTTGTCATATCCAACGCTAACAAAAATATTTGATATTTGCCCAAGACATTGTCACTGCTACCCACAAGATATTTTTATTGCTACCCAAAGATAATTACTAAAAACTGTTAGTCTGGTAAGACGTACAGTCGTATCACGAAAGACAATCACGAGTACAGGAATAGTAAACTCCGGGGCAGACGAAGGTGAACAAGACAAAAAATGGTGGTATTTATGCTTCAGGAAACATAATATCTCCTGACTGGTCTTAATAGTAGAAAGATCCATTAACTGGAGAAAGTGTGGCTTTAATTCTTTGAAGGTAGACCTTCACTGGTATCAAGGTACCTTTCACTTGAAGGAAGACCTTCACCGGTATCAAGGAACTTTTCCCTTGAAGGAAGAGCTTCACCGGTGTCAAGGAACCTCTCCCTAGAAGGAAGTAATCTGTTGCACGCTGTCATATCTACTCTTAAAACTGTGTAACGCTACGTGTGTTGGCATTGAAATCCTGGTGGTTTATTGATCTCGTGTGTTATACATAATAATTTTTAAAAGTGATGCTAACTGCATGTTGCAAGTGACAGTTGCAGTTGCTAACACTAGTGCCATGTTAGCTATTGTGGCTCTTATGTTGCTATGCTGATATGTTTACTCACATTAGTGCTGCATAATGCTGTCTTTATGCTGGTATGCTCACAGTGACCAGTACTGTCATATGTTAGTATGTGCCCCATTTGACGTCATATTATTTTCCGTTGCCTATTGGAAAGCTTGGTTTATATCTGCTTGGAGATTTACCAGGTCCTCAATGGATGACACTCGTGCAAATTCTGGTATCGTCAACAAAGAAAGACACGGTGCTGTGGCTTACATCTGTCTGTCAGATATGAGGATGGGACCGAGTACTCTACCTTGTGGAAGATTGCTTTTCACTGTGGCAGCCTCTGCCTTTACCCTGTTTACTGTTACTCTTCGTGCTCTATTTGTTGAGAAGTTATAGATCCATCTACCAACTTCTCCAGTTTATCACACATTTTGTGTGTTATTACACCATGATCGCACTTGCCGAAGGCATTCGCAAAGTCTGTATACTACATCTGAATTTTGTTTATCCTCTCAGTACCATGATTTGAACAGTTCTCAGATTTACTAACAAACTATAAAAACATAAGTTAGTCGACATTTCGTCCCGTCCCTAACCATTATCAAGTAACAAGTAAGAAACTGACACGATATACCTTTGATGAGTTCCTAAGAGTCTTTCTACTCCCGGATCCCGGCCATGGGCCAGGCTCGTCTGGTGTTTGCCTGGTCAACCATGATAAGTGTCAATTTTCTCGTCAGTTTCAAGGATAGAGAATTTGAACATGATAAATCTTGCATTTTCCTCATATTTGCAGGTGTTCCGTAAGTTTAGAACCATAAGGAAAACTTAAAAAATGACTGATAAAGACTTGTATCCATAATTCATGTTCATTGTGTTCACTATTATTGATACATAGATATATGCGAGCATAGAGGTGGCAGGATGTTGATTATAGTGTAAGTTGGGCTAATATTGACCCTAGAGTTCCTTGGTGGTAGTTGTGACATGGGGAGAGTCAACACCCTAGAGTTTATCTATCTTCCATTCTCCTTCCAACTGTACCCTCTCCTCTCCCCTCTCCTCTCCTCCCACTTAACACTACTCTCCCTGCCTTGTAGTGTGCCACACTTGGCTTGATGTTTAGGTCATATTGTGCTTGGCACCAGTTTTGGCACCGACACTCATCCTGCATACCTGGTTGTGCACATGATGTATACCGAGAAGTAGTTGTGTGTGTGTGTCAGTCGTAGAGAAGGGTCAGTCACGGTGAGCAGGCGACATTTACTGCAAGTTCTTTATAAGTCACTGTACGTGGGACTAGTGCTGGTGGTGGTTGAGGATAGAGAATAAAGGGGGGGGTGTTGTTGTGGTAGAGAGGGTAGTAGACGATTGTAGCAGACAATTTACTTAATTCAATAAAATTCAGTTTGAAGACCCGTAGTGTGCGGCTACCTGGAGGTTATTCCGGGGATCAACGCCCCCGCGGCACGGTCCACGACCAGGCCTCCCGGTGGATCAGGGCCTGATCAACCAGGCTGTTACTGCTGCCCGCACGTAGTCCAACGTACGAACCACAGCCCGGCTAATCCGGCACTGACTTTAGGTATCTGTCCACCTTTCTCTTGAAGGCAGCCAGGGGCCTATTGGTAATTCCCCTTATGCATAGTGGGAGGCTGTTGAACAGTCTTGGGCCCCGAACACTTATGGTGTTTTCTCTACCAGTGGCGCCCCTACTTTTAATTGGGGGTATTTTACATCGCCTGCCTAAAGTGGGAACACAAGAAGGTTGGCTTTCCTCCTCGAGGTAATATGGTGTGGAATATTGCCCTGTGTGTTCACTACTTCGAAGGTTTCATTCCATCAGGGCTGGAGTTACTATTACATAGGACTTAGTATATATTAGGGTGTCATATCACACACATACGACAGAAACAAATTAGAAGGATTGACGGGGTGAGTCAGATAAACGATGACACAGCTGGAAAAATAACAGATGAGCCAGAGGAATGTTAGGAAATATTTCTTAGAGTTGTTAGATGGAACGATCTACACATCGAGGTGACACCTTGGAGGCATACACAATTTCCAGAATAGCCGTGATAGGACTCACATAACCGAGAGAGAATTAATCAAGTAGAGGTTAGCAGAGACGCGGGGCCAGGAGCTTAGACTCGACCTCTGCAACCACAGATAGGCGAGTACGCTTGTGGGAGAGGGATGTTCATACAACACCCACAAGTTGATCAATAAGACACCGGAACGTAGGTTAATCTTGTATCCCAGGATTCTACCCATACCATTCGGGTAACACCCAGGTACCTACTTACTACTAGGTGAACAGAGATAGCAGGTGTAAGGAAACAGGCCCAGTGTTGCCACCAATACCGGGGATCGAGCCACGAACACTGTGTGGGAGTTGAGTGCTCTGCCAGCCAAGCTACGGGACTGTTGTGTGAGCGGAGCAGGTACCTGGAGCTAAGATTTCTTGCACTGGGTACTAGATCAACCATGCTGTGAGGGATATGTGGGGCAGCAGACCAGCAGCAACAGCCTGGTTGACCAGGAAAGCACCAGACGAGCCTGGCCCATGGCTGGGCTCCGGGAATAGACTCTCGGAACTCACCAAAGGCATATTAAAGGTAAAGGGTAAACATAATCTTCCAGAGAACGTGTCAAGTCATTGGTGGGAAGAATTCTATTTTGATTCGCAGCTGCAATACGCATGCCTAATGCAAATTTCGTATGTACATCAGCTTTCAATCCAAATTCGGTGCTGGAGTATGCTTGTTGAATGAGAATTTCGTAAACACATGAGGTTGCCAGTGACATCTCCACATCTTGAGGTTTGGTTGTTAGTCGGTCAAAACTGCCCAGTTAGGGCAGGAGAGAGATTAGAGCTGGAACAGTCAAAGATCATTTACGGCCGGCATAGAGCCAATAGAGTATTTAAATTATTGGGAATGTCTGAAGTCCTAAATATGTACTCGCTGGAGTGGAGGAAGGAGAGATACATGATAATATATACATGAAAAGCACTTGAGGGGTCTGGTTCCGAATGTACACAGTACACACTACCATAACATGCTGGAGTAAGTGAGATGGGGAATGTGTAAAATAAACCCAGTAAAAAGCAGGGCCACCGTGGGCACAATAAGAGAACATTGCATCAACATTCGTGGCCCCAGACTGTTCAACATCTTGCCAGAAGATATTAGAAACAGTGCAAATGCTAGGTCAACCAGGCTGTGAGGGATGTGGGCCAACATCCTGGTTGGCCAGACGAGCACCAGACAATCCTGGCTGCGGGCATATGACAACTCTTGAAACCAGTTGCAGGTATATCATAGGTATATCTCTGGTTCATTGCACTTATCATACCGACAGTGAAAAAACTATAACGAGTCGTGCATGTGTGTGTTAAGATTCTATTTATGTACCCTGACTGGCTCTCTCTTATCTGCAGCAGCTTGGCCTCGCTACATTATCTTATCTCTGGAGTACTTCATGCATCGTACTCTGTGTACTCATGAAACACACACCTGTTTTTATTTCCCAAATATTTCACCTACGCAGCAAATTTTTTCAGTCGGATACAGAGATAATATTAGTGTCTTATTATTTATGAACTTGTGGGTAGTGTTAGTAGACGTTCACTGAAGGATGTAAGCTACTATACCGTGGCTGTGGAACAATTAAATAATTGCCCGTATGTAAACAGTCGCAGGCAGGCGATCTTAACTATGCAAGACAAGCCACGGGGAGTGGAAATATTTAGCTCAAGTACTTTCATACTTCTCAGTGCGTCATCAGGAGCTGTGCAATGTTGCAAGGCAGCAAGTGAAGGAGTGAGGGGAGGTTTTCTCAGAGTAGCTGCGGCAGGTTTGTCACCTGCCGCAGCCTCGAGAGAGGCTGTAAGATACATATACAACAGTTAGGTATCTTTATTTCGAAACGTTTCGCCTACATAGTAGGTTTCTTCAGTCGAGTACAGAAAAGTTGATAGAAGCAGAAGAGACTTGAAGACTATGTAATCAGTCCATCACCCTTAAAGTTTTGAGGTGGTCAGTCTCTCAGCCTGGAGGCTGAGGTTCACCCGAGAAAGAAATACTATCATCATTCACTGCATAACTGTCTTGCTAGAAACACTCAGACATTACAGCTGAGATGCCCCTGCAAGCTGCACTATCTCCCCCCCTCCTTCAGGGTGCAGGCATTGTACTTCCCACCTCAAGTTAACCTTCCGGTTAACCGGTTTCCATGAATCCTTTCATAAATGTTACCTTGCTCACACTCCAACAGCACGTAAAGTCATACAACCAATTGCTTCCACTCACTCCTATCTAACATGCTCACACAGTCCTGTTCGATTATTATTATTATTATTATTATTATTATTATTATTATTATTATTATTATTAACATTAACTTCGCAAGAAGCGTGCGGTACCTGGGGAAGAAGAGAGGTAAACGGGGGGGGGGGGGGGTGTTGATCGAGTTTGATTCGAGGAATGGGAGTGTAGGTAGTGTCTTTGATGAAGATGTTTCACCAGGATCAAGACCCTCTACTGAGGGTCGCCACGGTCAGAAGGGCATCCTGGTCCAGCATGTATCCCAAGGTACTCTGTATGTTATTATCATATCTCCTCTTGACCTTGCGTGTGGTAGCCATTTGTCTCAGTCTCTGAACTCCTGCATGAGTGGTGTGCACTTTCTCTGGTGCACTCCTTCACAAATGTCACTCAGCACCAGGTAGCTTCTTGTCACTTTCCATTTAAAGAGGTAAGGGTCACTTTCCATTTAGAGGTAAAGAGCTCCTTTATCGAAGGAATTTGATCTATGGGTCAGCGGGTCACCAATAACAACAGCCTGGTTGACCAGACAAGCACCAGCCGAGCCTGGCCCATGGCCGGGCTCCGGGAGTAGAAAAATTCTCGGAAATCATCAAAGGTATATCAAAGATATACTCTCCCCTTTCTTGACTCAAACTGATTACCTCCCGTTCTTCATTATATTATAGTGGGAGGTTAGGTAATCAATCCCAGCCTGAAAGTTGTTGTGATGATGTCCCCCGAGGCTTGTTCATACCTCAGGTTGTGATGATGTCCCCCGAGGCTTGTTCACACCTCAGGTTGTGATGATGTCCCCCGAGGCTTGTTCATACCTCAGGTTGTGATGATGTCCCCCGAGGCTTGTTCATACCTCAGGTTGTGATGATGTCCCCCGAGGCTTGTTCATACCTCAGGTTGTGATGATGTCCCCCGAGGCTTGTTCATACCTCAGGTTGTGATGATGTCCCCCGAGGCTTGTTCACACCTCAGGTTGTGATGATGTCCCCCGAGGCTCGTTCATACCTCAGGTTGTGATGATGTCCCCCGAGGCTTGTTCATACCTCAGGTTGTGATGATGTCCCCCGAGGCTCGTTCACACCTCAGGTTGTGATGATGTCCCCCGAGGCTTGTTCACACCTCAGGTTGTGATGATGTCCCCCGAGGCTTGTTCACACCTCAGGTTGTGATGATGTCCCCCGAGGCTTGTTCATACCTCAGGTTGTGATGATGTCCCCCGAGGCTTGTTCACACCTCAGGTTGTGATGATGTCCCCCGAGGCTTGTTCATACCTCAGGTTGTGATGATGTCCCCCGAGGCTTGTTCATACCTCAGGTTGTGATGATGTCCCCCGAGGCTTGTTCATACCTCAGGTTGTGATGATGTCCCCCGAGGCTTGTTCACACCTCAGGTTGTGATGATGTCCCCGAGGCTTGTTCACACCTCAGGTTGTGATGATGTCCCCCGAGGCTCGTTCACACCTCAGGTTGTGATGATGTCCCCCGAGGCTTGTTCACACCTCAGGTTGTGATGATGTCCCCCGAGGCTTGTTCACACCTCGGGTTGTGATGATGTCCCCCGAGGCTTGTTCATACCTCAGGTTGTGATGATGTCCCCGAGGCTTGTTCATACCTCAGGTTGTGATGATGTCCCCCGAGGCTTGTTCATACCTCAGGTTGTGATGATGTCCCCCGAGGCTTGTTCATACCTCAGGTTGTGATGATGTCCCCCGAGGCTTGTTCATAACCTCAGGTTGTGATGATGTCCCCCGAGGCTTGTTCATACCTCAGGTTGTGATGATGTCCCCCGAGGCTTGTTCATACCTCAGGTTGTGATGATGTCCCCCGAGGCTTTGTTCACACCTCAGGTTGTGATGATGTCCCCCGAGGCTCGTTCACACCTCAGGTTGTGATGATGTCCCCCGAGGCTCGTTCACACCTCAGGTTGTGATGATGTCCCCCGAGGCTTGTTCACACCTCAGGTTGTGATGATGTCCCCCGAGGCTTGTTCATACCTCAGGTTGTGATGATGTCCCCCGAGGCTTGTTCATACCTCAGGTTGTGATGATGTCCCCCGAGGCTTGTTCATACCTCAGGTTGTGATGATGTCCCCCGAGGCTCGTTCACACCTCAGGTTGTGATGATGTCCCCCGAGGCTTGTTCATACCTCAGGTTGTGATGATGTCCCCCGAGGCTCGTTCACACCTCAGGTTGTGATGATGTCCCCCGAGGCTTGTTCATACCTCAGGTTGTGATGATGTCCCCCGAGGCTCGTTCACACCTCAGGTTGTGATGATGTCCCCCGAGGCTCGTTCACACCTCAGGTTGTGATGATGTCCCCCGAGGCTCGTTCACACCTCAGGTTGTGATGATGTCCCCCGAGGCTCGTTCACACCTCGGGTTGTGATGATGTCCCCCGAGGCTTGTTCATACCTCAGGTTGTGATGATGTCCCCCGAGGCTTGTTCATACCTCAGGTTGTGATGATGTCCCCCGAGGCTCGTTCACACCTCAGGTTGTGATGATGTCCCCCGAGGCTCGTTCACACCTCGGGTTGTGATGATGTCCCCCGAGGCTTGTTCATACCTCAGGTTGTGATGATGTCCCCCGAGGCTTGTTCATACCTCAGGTTGTGATGATGTCCCCCCGAGGCTCGTTCACACCTCAGGTTGTGATGATGTCCCCCGAGGCTTGTTCATACCTCAGGTTGTGATGATGTCCCCCGAGGCTTGTTCACACCTCAGGTTGTGATGATGTCCCCCGAGGCTCGTTCACACCTCAGGTTGTGATGATGTCCCCCGAGGCTTGTTCACACCTCAGGTTGTGATGATGTCCCCCGAGGCTCGTTCACACCTCAGGTTGTGATGATGTCCCCCGAGGCTTGTTCATACCTCAGGTTGTGATGATGTCCCCCGAGGCTCGTTCACACCTCGGGTTGTGATGTCCCCCGAGGCTTGTTCATACCTCAGGTTGTGATGATGTCCCCCGAGGCTTGTTCATACCTCAGGTTGTGATGATGTCCCCCGAGGCTTGTTCACACCTCAGGTTGTGATGATGTCCCCCGAGGCTCGTTCACACCTCGGGTTGTGATGTCCCCCGAGGCTTGTTCACACCTCAGGTTGTGATGATGTCCCCCGAGGCTCGTTCACACCTCGGGTTGTGATGTCCCCCGAGGCTTGTTCACACCTCAGGTTGTGATGATGTCCCCCGAGGCTTGTTCATACCTCAGGTTGTGATGATGTCCCCCGAGGCTTGTTCATACCTCAGGTTGTGATGATGTCCCCCGAGGCTTGTTCACACCTCAGGTTGTGATGATGTCCCCCGAGGCTCGTTCATACCTCAGGTTGTGATGATGTCCCCCGAGGCTTGTTCACACCTCAGGTTGTGATGATGTCCCCCGAGGCTCGTTCATACCTCAGGTTGTGATGATGTCCCCCGAGGCTTGTTCACACCTCAGGTTGTGATGATGTCCCCCGAGGCTTGTTCACACCTCAGGTTGTGATGATGTCCCCCGAGGCTTGTTCACACCTCAGGTTGTGATGATGTCCCCCGAGGCTCGTTCATACCTCAGGTTGTGATGATGTCCCCCGAGGCTTGTTCACACCTCAGGTTGTGATGATGTCCCCCGATGGCTTGTTCACACCTCAGGTTGTGATGATGTCCCCCGAGGCTTGTTCACACCTCAGGTTGTGATGATGTCCCCCGAGGCTTGTTCACACCTCAGGTTGTGATGATGTCCCCCGAGGCTTGTTCATACCTCAGGTTGTGATGATGTCCCCCGAGGCTTGTTCATACCTCAGGTTGTGATGATGTCCCCCGAGGCTTGTTCACACCTCAGGTTGTGATGATGTCCCCCGAGGCTCGTTCATACCTCAGGTTGTGATGATGTCCCCCGAGGCTTGTTCATACCTCAGGTTGTGATGATGTCCCCCGAGGCTCGTTCATACCTCAGGTTGTGATGATGTCCCCCGAGGCTTGTTCATACCTCAGGTTGTGATGATGTCCCCCGAGGCTTGTTCATACCTCAGGTTGTGATGATGTCCCCCGAGGCTTGTTCATACCTCAGGTTGTGATGATGTCCCCCGAGGCTCGTTCACACCTCAGGTTGTGATGATGTCCCCCGAGGCTTGTTCATACCTCAGGTTGTGATGATGTCCCCCGAGGCTTGTTCACACCTCAGGTTGTGATGATGTCCCCCGAGGCTCGTTCATACCTCAGGTTGTGATGATGTCCCCCGAGGCTCGTTCATACCTCAGGTTGTGATGATGTCCCCCGAGGCTTGTTCATACCTCAGGTTGTGATGATGTCCCCCGAGGCTTGTTCATACCTCAGGTTGTGATGATGTCCCCCGAGGCTTGTTCATACCTCAGGTTGTGATGATGTCCCCCGAGGCTTGTTCATACCTCAGGTTGTGATGATGTCCCCCGAGGCTTGTTCACACCTCAGGTTGTGATGATGTCCCCCGAGGCTTGTTCACACCTCAGGTTGTGATGATGTCCCCGAGGCTCGTTCATACCTCAGTTGTGATGATGTCCCCCGAGGCTTGTTCACACCTCAGGTTGTGATGATGTCCCCCGAGGCTTGTTCATACCTCAGGTTGTGATGATGTCCCCCGAGGCTTGTTCATACCTCAGGTTGTGATGATGTCCCCCGAGGCTCGTTCATACCTCAGGTTGTGATGATGTCCCCCGAGGCTTGTTCATACCTCAGGTTGTGATGATGTCCCCCGAGGCTCGTTCATACCTCAGGTTGTGATGATGTCCCCCGAGGCTTGTTCATACCTCAGGTTGTGATGATGTCCCCCGAGGCTCGTTCATACCTCAGGTTGTGATGATGTCCCCCGAGGCTTGTTCACACCTCAGGTTGTGATGATGTCCCCCGAGGCTTGTTCATACCTCAGGTTGTGATGATGTCCCCCGAGGCTTGTTCACACCTCAGGTTGTGATGATGTCCCCCGAGGCTTGTTCACACCTCAGGTTGTGATGATGTCCCCCGAGGCTCGTTCATACCTCAGGTTGTGATGATGTCCCCCGAGGCTCGTTCACACCTCAGGTTGTGATGATGTCCCCTGAGGCTCGTTCATACCTCAGGTTGTGATGATGTCCCCCGAGGCTTGTTCATACCTCAGGTTGTGATGATGTCCCCTGAGGCTCGTTCATACCTCAGGTTGTGATGATGTCCCCCGAGGCTTGTTCACACCTCAGGTTGTGATGATGTCCCCCGAGGCTTGTTCACACCTCAGGTTGTGATGATGTCCCCCGAGGCTTGTTCATACCTCAGGTTGTGATGATGTCCCCCGAGGCTTGTTCACACCTCAGGTTGTGATGATGTCCCCCGAGGCTTGTTCATACCTCAGGTTGTGATGATGTCCCCCGAGGCTTGTTCATACCTCAGGTTGTGATGATGTCCCCCGAGGCTTGTTCACACCTCAGGTTGTGATGATGTCCCCCGAGGCTTGTTCACACCTCAGGTTGTGATGATGTCCCCCGAGGCTTGTTCATACCTCAGGTTGTGATGATGTCCCCTGAGGCTCGTTCATACCTCAGGTTGTGATGATGTCCCCCGAGGCTTGTTCACACCTCAGGTTGTGATGATGTCCCCCGAGGCTTGTTCATACCTCAGGTTGTGATGATGTCCCCTGAGGCTCGTTCATACCTCAGGTTGTGATGATGTCCCCGAGGCTTGTTCATACCTCAGGTTGTGATGATGTCCCCCGAGGCTTGTTCACACCTCAGGTTGTGATGATGTCCCCCGAGGCTTGTTCACACCTCAGGTTGTGATGATGTCCCCCGAGGCTCGTTCACACCTCGGGTTGTGATGATGTCCCCCGAGGCTTGTTCACACCTCAGGTTGTGATGATGTCCCCCGAGGCTTGTTCATACCTCAGTTGTGATGATGTCCCCCGAGGCTTGTTCACACCTCAGGTTGTGATGATGTCCCCCGAGGCTTGTTCACAACCTCAGGTTGTGATGATGTCCCCCGAGGCTTGTTCACACCTCAGGTTGTGATGATGTCCCCCGAGGCTTGTTCACACCTCAGGTTGTGATGATGTCCCCCGAGGCTTGTTCACACCTCAGGTTGTGATGATGTCCCCCGAGGCTTGTTCATACCTCAGGTTGTGATGATGTCCCCCGAGGCTCGTTCATACCTCAGGTTGTGATGATGTCCCCCGAGGCTCGTTCATACCTCAGGTTGTGATGATGTCCCCCGAGGCTTGTTCATACCTCAGGTTGTGATGATGTCCCCCGAGGCTTGTTCACACCTCAGGTTGTGATGATGTCCCCTGAGGCTCGTTCACACCTCAGGTTGTGATGATGTCCCCCGAGGCTTGTTCACACCTCAGGTTGTGATGATGTCCCCCGAGGCTTGTTCATACCTCAGGTTGTGATGATGTCCCCCGAGGCTCGTTCATACCTCAGGTTGTGATGATGTCCCCCGAGGCTTGTTCACACCTCAGGTTGTGATGATGTCCCCCGAGGCTTGTTCACACCTCAGGTTGTGATGTCCCCCGAGGCTTGTTCATACCTCAGGTTGTGATGATGTCCCCCGAGGCTTGTTCATACCTCAGGTTGTGATGATGTCCCCTGAGGCTCGTTCATACCTCAGGTTGTGATGATGTCCCCCGAGGCTTGTTCATACCTCAGGTTGTGATGATGTCCCCCGAGGCTCGTTCATACCTCAGGTTGTGATGATGTCCCCCCGAGGCTCGTTCATACCTCAGGTTGTGATAGATGTCCCCCGAGGCTTGTTCATACCTCAGGTTGTGATGATGTCCCCCGAGGCTTGTTCACACCTCAGGTTGTGATGATGTCCCCTGAGGCTCGTTCACACCTCAGGTTGTGATGATGTCCCCCGAGGCTTGTTCATACCTCAGGTTGTGTGATGTCCCCCGAGGCTCGTTCAACCTCAGGTTGTGATGAGTCCCCCGAGGCTCGTTCATACCTCAGGTTGTGATGATGTCCCCCGAGGCTCGTTCAACCTCAGGTTGTGATGATGTCCCCCGAGGCTCGTTCATACCTCAGGTTGTGATGATGTCCCCCGAGGCTCGTTCATACCTCAGGTTGTGATGATGTCCCCCGAGGCTTGTTCATACCTCAGGTTGTGATGATGTCCCCCGAGGCTCGTTCACACCTCAGGTTGTGATGATGTCCCCCGAGGCTCGTTTTATACCTCAGGTTGTGATGATGTCCCCCGAGGCTCGTTCACACCTCAGGTTGTGATGATGTCCCCCGAGGCTCGTTCATACCTCAGGTTGTGATGATGTCCCCCGAGGCTCGTTCACACCTCAGGTTGTGATGATGTCCCCGAGGCTTGTTCACACCTCAGGTTGTGATGTGTCCCCGAGGCTCGTTCACACCTCAGGTTGTGATGATGTCCCCCGAGGCTCGTTCATACCTCAGGTTGTGATGATGTCCCCCGAGGCTCGTTCACACCTCAGGTTGTGATGATGTCCCCCGAGGCTCGTTCATACCTCAGGTTGTGATGATGTCCCCCGAGGCTCGTTCATACCTCAGGTTGTGATGATGTCCCCCGAGGCTCGTTACCCAGGTGTGATGAGTCCCCGAGCTTGTACCTCAGGTTGTGATGAATGTCCCCCGAGGCTCGTTCATACCTCAGGTTGTGATGATGTCCCCCGAGGCTCGTTCATACCTCAGGTTGTGATGATGTCCCCGAGGCTCGTTCACACTCAGGTTGTGATGATGTCCCCGGCTTGTTCATACCTCAGGTTGTGATGATGTCCCCCGAGGCTCGTTCATACCTCAGGTTGTGATGATGTCCCCCGAGGCTTGTTCATACCTCAGGTTGTGATGATGTCCCCCGAGGCTTGTTCACACCTCAGGTTGTGATGATGTCCCCCGAGGCTTGTTCACACCTCGGTTGTGATGATGTCCCCCGAGGCTGTTCATACCTCAGGTTGTGATGATGTCCCCCGAGGCTCGTTCATACCTCAGGTTGTGATGATGTCCCCCGAGGCTCGTTCACACCTCAGGTTGTGATGATGTCCCCCGAGGCTGTTCACACCTCAGGTTGTGATGATGTCCCCCGAGGCTTGTTCACACCTCAGGTTGTGATGATGTCCCCCGAGGCTCGTTCACACCTCAGGTTGTGATGATGTCCCCCGAGGCTCGTTCATACCTCAGGTTGTGATGATGTCCCCCGAGGCTCGTTCACACCTCAGGTTGTGATGATGTCCCCCGAGGCTTGTTCACACCTCAGGTTGTGATGATGTCCCCCGAGGCTTGTTCACACCTCAGGTTGTGATGATGTCCCCCGAGGCTTGTTCACACCTCGGGTTGTGATGATGTCCCCCGAGGCTGTTCACACCTCAGGTTGTGTGATGTCCCCCGAGGCTTGTTCAACCTCAGTTGTGATGATGTCCCCCGAGGCTTGTTCATACCTCAGGTTGTGATGATGTCCCCCGAGGCTTGTTCATACCTCGGGTTGTGATGTCCCCCGAGGCTTGTTCATACCTCAGGTTGTGATGATGTCCCCCGAGGCTTGTTCAACCTCGGGTTGTGATGATGTCCCCCGAGGCTTGTTCATACCTCAGTTGTGATGATGTCCCCCGAGGCTTGTTCACTACCTCAGGGTGTGTGATGTCCCCCGAGGCTCGTTCACACCTCAGGTTGTGATGATGTCCCCCGAGGCTTGTTCACACCTCGGGTTTGATGATGTCCCCCGAGGCTCGTTCATACCTCAGGTTGTGATGATGTCCCCCGAGGCTTGTTCACACCTCAGGTTGTGATGATGTCCCCCGAGGCTTGTTCACACCTCAGGTTGTGATGATGTCCCCCGAGGCTTGTTCCACCTCAGGTTGTGATGATGTCCCCCGAGGCTTGTTCACACCTCAGGTTGTGATGATGTCCCGAGGCTCGTTCACACCTGGTTGTGATGTCCCGAGGCTTGTTCACACCTCAGGTTGTGATGATGTCCCCCGAGGCTTGTTCATACCTCAGGTTGTGATGATGTCCCCCGAGGCTTGTTCACACCTCAGGTTGTGATGATGTCCCCCGAGGCTTGTTCATACCTCAGGTTGTGATGATGTCCCCCGAGGCTCGTTCACACCTCAGGTTGTGATGATGTCCCCCGAGGCTTGTTCATACCTCAGGTTGTGATGATGTCCCCCGAGGCTTGTTCATACCTCAGGTTGTGATGATGTCCCCGAGGCTTGTTCACACCTCAGGTTGTGATGATGTCCCCCGAGGCTTGTTCATACCTCAGGTTTGTGATGTCCCCCGAGGCTGTTCACACCTCAGGTTGTGATGATGTCCCCCGAGGCTTGTTCATACCTCAGGTTGTGATGATGTCCCCCGAGGCTTGTTCATACCTCAGGTTGTGATGATGTCCCCCGAGGCTTGTTCAACCTCAGGTTGTGATGATGTCCCCCGAGGCTTGTTCATACCTCAGGTTGTGATGATGTCCCCCGAGGCTTGTTCACACCTCAGGTTGTGATGATGTCCCCCGAGGCTTGTTCATACCTCAGGTTGTGATGATGTCCCCCGAGGCTTGTTCACACCTCAGGTTGTGATGATGTCCCCCGAGGCTTGTTCACACCTCAGGTTGTGATGATGTCCCCCGAGGCTTGTTCACACCTCGGGTTGTGATGTCCCCCGAGGCTTGTTCACACCTCAGGTTGTGATGATGTCCCCGAGGCTTGTTCATACCTCAGGTTGTGATGATGTCCCCCGAGGCTTGTTCAACCTCAGGTTGTGATGATGTCCCCCGAGGCTTGTTCACACCTCAGGTTGTGATGATGTCCCCCGAGGCTTGTTCACACCTCGGTTGTGATGTCCCCGAGGCTTGTTCATACCTCAGGTTGTGATGATGTCCCCCGAGGCTTGTTCATACCTCAGGTTGTGATGATGTCCCCCGAGGCTTGTTCAACCTCAGGTTGTGATGATGTCCCCCGAGGCTTGTTCACACCTCAGGTTGTGATGATGTCCCCCGAGGCTTGTTCACACCTCAGGTTGTGATGATGTCCCCCGAGGCTTGTTCACACCTCAGGTTGTGATGATGTCCCCCGAGGCTTGTTCATACCTCAGGTTGTGATGATGTCCCCCGAGGCTTGTTCAACCTCAGGTTGTGATGATGTCCCCCGAGGCTTGTTCATACCTCAGGTTGTGATGATGTCCCCCGAGGCTTGTTCACACCTCAGGTTGTGATGATGTCCCCGAGGCTTGTTCACACCTCAGGTTGTGATGATGTCCCCCGAGGCTGTTCATACCTCAGGTTGTGATGATGTCCCCCGAGGCTTGTTCATACCTCAGGTTGTGATGATGTCCCCCGAGGCTTGTTCACACCTCAGGTTGTGATGATGTCCCCCGAGGCTTGTTCACACCTCAGGTTGTGATGATGTCCCCCGAGGCTTGTTCACACCTCAGGTTGTGATGATGTCCCCCGAGGCTTGTTCATACCTCAGGTTGTGATGATGTCCCCCGAGGCTTGTTCAACCTCAGGTTGTGATGATGTCCCCCGAGGCTTGTTCACACCTCAGGTTGTGATGATGTCCCCGAGGCTTGTTCATACCTCAGGTTGTGATGATGTCCCCCGAGGCTTGTTCATACCTCAGGTTGTGATGATGTCCCCCGAGGCTTGTTCATACCTCAGGTTGTGATGATGTCCCCCGAGGCTTGTTCAACCTCAGGTTGTGTGATGTCCCCGAGGCTTGTTCATACCTCAGGTTGTGATGATGTCCCCCGAGGCTTGTTCAACCTCAGGTTGTGATGATGTCCCCCGAGGCTTGTTCATACCTCAGGTTGTGATGATGTCCCCCGAGGCTTGTTCATACCTCAGGTTGTGATGATGTCCCCCGAGGCTTGTTCATACCTCAGGTTGTGATGATGTCCCCCGAGGCTTGTTCATACCTCAGGTTTGTGATGATGTCCCCCGAGGCTTGTTCAACCTCAGGTTGTGATGATGTCCCCCGAGGCTTGTTCATACCTCAGGTTGTGATGATGTCCCCCGAGGCTTGTTCAACCTCAGGTTGTGATGATGTCCCCCGAGGCTTGTTCATACCTCAGGTTGTGATGATGTCCCCCGAGGCTTGTTCATACCTCAGGTTGTGATGATGTCCCCCGAGGCTTGTTCATACCTCAGGTTGTGATGATGTCCCCCGAGGCTTGTTCATACCTCAGGTGTGATGATGTCCCCCGAGGCTTGTTCATACCTCAGGTTGTGATGATGTCCCCCGAGGCTCGTTCATACCTCAGGTTGTGATGATGTCCCCCGAGGCTTGTTCACACCTCAGGTTGTGATGATGTCCCCCGAGGCTTGTTCATACCTCAGGTTGTGATGATGTCCCCCGAGGCTTGTTCACACCTCAGGTTGTGATGATGTCCCCCGAGGCTTGTTCATACCTCAGGTTGTGATGATGTCCCCCGAGGCTTGTTCATACCTCAGGTTGTGATGATGTCCCCCGAGGCTTGTTCATACCTCAGGTTGTGATGATGTCCCCCGAGGCTTGTTCATCACCTCAGGTTGTGATGATGTCCCCCGAGGCTTGTTCATACCTCAGGTTGTGATGATGTCCCCCGAGGCTTGTTCACACCTCAGGTTGTGATGATGTCCCCCGAGGCTTGTTCACACCTCAGGTTGTGATGATGTCCCCCGAGGCTTGTTCACACCTCGGGTTGTGATGATGTCCCCCGAGGCTTGTTCACACCTCGGGTTGTGATGATGTCCCCCGAGGCTTGTTCACACCTCAGGTTGTGATGATGTCCCCCGAGGCTTGTTCACACCTCGGTTGTGATGATGTCCCCGAGGTTGTTCACACCTCGGGTTGTGATGATGTCCCCCGAGGCTTGTTCACACCTCGGGTTGTGATGATGTCCCCCGAGGCTTGTTCACACCTCGGGTTGTGATGTCCCCCGAGGCTTGTTCACACCTCAGGTTGTGATGATGTCCCCCGAGGCTTGTTCACACCTCGGGTTGTGATGATGTCCCCCGAGGTTTGTTCACACCTCGGGTTGTGATGATGTCCCCCGAGGCTTGTTCACACCTCAGGTTGTGATGATGTCCCCCGAGGCTTGTTCACACCTCAGGTGTTGATGATGTCCCCGAGGCTTGTTCACACCTCAGGTTGTGATGATGTCCCCCGAGGCTTGTTCACACCTCGGGTTGTGTGATGTCCCCCGAGGTTTGTTCACACCTCGGTTGTGATGATGTCCCCCGAGGCTTGTTCACACCTCAGGTTTGTGATGTCCCCGAGGCTGTTCCCCCAGGTGATGCCCGAGGCTTGTTCACACCTCGGTGTTGTGATGTCCCCCGAGGCTTGTTCACACCTCAGGTTGTGATGATGTCCCCCGAGGCTTGTTCACACCTCGGGTTGTGATGATGTCCCCCGAGGTTTGTTCACACCTCGGGTTGTGATGATGTCCCCCGAGGCTTGTTCACACCTCAGGTTGTGATGTCCCCCGAGGCTTGTTCACACCTCAGGTTGTGATGATGTCCCCCGAGGCTTGTTCACACCTCAGGTTGTGATGATGTCCCCCGAGGCTTGTTCACACCTCGGGTTGTGATGTCCCCCGAGGCTTGTTCACACCTCGGTTGTGATGATTCCCCCGAGGCTTGTTCACACCTCAGGTTGTGATGATGTCCCCCGAGGCTTGTTCACACCTCAGGTTGTGATGTCCCCCGAGGCTTGTTCACACCTCAGGTTGTGATGATGTCCCCCGAGGCTTGTTCACACCTCAGGTTGTGATGATGTCCCCCGAGGCTTGTTCACACCTCAGGTTGTGATGATGTCCCCCGAGGCTTGTTCAGAATTAAAATTATTAAAAACCATATGAAAGTAAAGATAGGGAAGTACGTAGAAGCGAGAGAGAGGAGATGAATTCTAGCTCCTGGGCCACACCTTGACATTCCACACCGGGATGTGGCTCCTTCCGTTTCTTAGGTTCTATTTATACATTGTGATTGATTTCTCATTAGTTTTTATAATTATTTAAGGATGGATTTTAACCGCTAGCTTATCTACGCAATTAACTGTCTTACATCCCACTTTGAATTAGTTTAATGTGCGTGTTTTTGTGTATACGTGCTTGTGTGTGCGTGCTTTTGTATATGTGCTGGCTGTGTGGTGCTTTTGTGTATAGTGCTGGGTGTGACGTGCTTTTGTGTATATGGTGGTATGTCGTGCTTTTGTGTATTGCTGGTTGTGCGTGCATTTGTGTATTATGTGCTGGTGTGTAGCGTGCTTTTGTGTATACGTGCTGGATTGTGCGTGCATTTTGTGTATACGTGCTGTGTTGCGGCTTTTGTGTATAACGGCTGGTTGTGTGCGTGCTTTGTGTAATGTGTGGTGTATGTGCTGCTTTTGTGTATACGTGCTGGTGTGTGCGTGCTTTTGTGTACACGTGCTTGTGTGTGCGTGTGATGGTGATTATCATTGACATGTTATCCCAGGCAGAGAATGTTGCTCTTAAACACTCTTATCTGATAAGAGAATGTCTTGTTATACTGCACAGCTGTCTCCAAGTGTGTGTGTGTGTGTGTGTGTGTGTGTGTGTGTGTGTGTGTGTGTGTGTGTGTGTGTTTGGATGGGGTTCGTCGGTGACGTCGTCTCATGATGTCACATTCTAGGTTTTTGCCTTTCACCTGTGTACGCCACTGACGTCATGTTCAGGATTATCCAGCACATCTATGACGTCGGCTCATTGATGACGGCTGCTCATTGATGGCGCTGGCTTATTGATGTTATTTTTATAATTGATGTCAGAGCAAGGCTTGTTTGTAATGACATCATCCTGGGTGGATGTCTAGCTGAGTGACGTCACCTCTTATCAGTGAGAGTCCGGATGTGGCACCCTGCCCCGGGAACAGTGCCAGGCAAAGTGCCACGGATGAATGACGTCAACTCTCATACTGTTTCTACCTCCCTCCTGGTTCCAAATGGATCCTGTAGTGCTCGTTGTCTTTGCACCTCTTGACATCGTCTGCTGCTGTGCAGCTGCCACACCCTTCGAGCCCAGTGTGAGCGGGGTTTGTGGCAGCCCAAGGGGCTTAGCTTCTCCCTTCGAGCCCCGTGGGGGCGGGGAATGGGGCTACGCCTGGGGACAGCTGGTCCCAGAAGACGAGGAGGTACTTGTACCCCCTCCCATGGCAGACATTGGTCTGAGACTCCCACGACAGGAGCCAAGGCCGGGCCACTTCTTGAACAAGGCCCGGGCCGGGCGATTATACCTGCGACTCTACAACAACTGGCGTTTGAAGACTTGTACTCACCTACTTGTGTTGACAAGGGTCGATTCAGTGCTCCTGACCCAGCCTTAACTTCTCTTGTACCACCTCTACTGATTCTGGACCTCCAAGGGGACTGTCATATCTACTCGTGAAACTGTGTATTGTTGTAATGTGTTAGTAAGTAGTAGCTTGAGCAGTAGGATGGTTGATGTTGATGGGAAAGTCTCTCAAGGTTCTCAAGACTCACCACCCACGTCAAGGTTACACTTGACAAGATCTTGTGTAATTGTCCTTGTTAATGTTTACCATTTCCTTCGTAAGTCGTGTATCGTAAGAGGCGACTAAAATGCCGGGAGTAAGGGGCTAGTAACCCCTTCTCCTGTATATATTACTAAGTTTAAAAAAAACTTGCTTCTGTTGGATACAGCTAGTGTCGTGCCGAATAGGTAAAACTTGCTGTTTTGGCTTAATAGCAACGTTCTTGCCGAATAAGACAAGCGAAAATTTGTGTATTCAATAATTTCGCAAAAATCATTCTGAACCTAACGAAAAAAATATATTTCATTGTGTTTGTTTATTATTAAATTATTGTAAACTTATCTAAAATATATTTAAGTGGATTAGGCTAAATTAAATTGCGCTTGTTATAATAAGGTTAGGTAAGTTTTCTAAGGTTCTTTTGGTAGAAAATTATCGTTTTACATTAATATAAATGCAAAAAATATATCTTTAAACGTATAAGAGAAATTTTTAGAAAGGACTTAATTTTAAATGAGTTCTTGCTAATTGACCAGTTTTACATATTCGGCACGACACACACACACACACACACACACACACACACACACACACACACACACACACACCTACCTGGCGGGGCCAGGAGCTGAGTCTCGACCCCTGCAACCACAATTAGGTGAGTACACACAAAGTCTGTATAAGCTTCTTTCCCTTCTCCGTCTTTATTATTCTCTTTAACACGTATGTTTTTTAAATAATTTACTGTATTATTTTTAAGTAAAACTCTAAATAAGTGTCTCATTCAGTGCAGACTCGATCTTCTGTAATACTTTTATTTAGATTTTGTGCTAACGTGCTGGCCTAGTCGAGAGTCAGGAGACAGCTCCTGGCATCCGCATTTAAGACAGTAAATTAATTGTGTTTTCTTTTTCAGCGCCTCTACAGCCAGCACTGTGGCCATCGATAACAAGATAGAACAAGCCATGGTGAGTACCTCTCTGACAGTATTGAGTGAAGAGTGAGTGTAACAAGATATGGTGAGTACCTCTCTGACAGTATTGAGTGAAGAGTGAGTGTAACAAGATATGGTGAGTACCTCTCTGACAGTATTGAGTGAAGAGTGAGTGTAACAAGCCATGGTGAGTACCTCTCTGACAGTATTGAGTGAAGAGTGAGTGTAACAAACCATGGTGAGAGTGAAGGTTAAAGTTTGATCGTGGCTGTGAGAGTAACATATGTAGGACACGTGCAGAGAATGCTACATTGCTGGCAGTGTAGTTAGTAGGTGATGTAGGGTACACACTACCCTCCCCCCAGGTGCATGGGTACACTCTGCCCCCCCAGGTGCATGGGTACACTCTGCCTCCCCAGGGGCATGGGTACACACTGCCCCCCCCAGGTACATGGGTACACACTGCCCCCTCAGGTGCATGGGTACACACTGCCCCCTCAGGTGCATGGGTACACACTGCCCCCTCAGGTGCATGGGTACACACTGCCCCCTCAGGTACATGGGTACACACTGCCCCCTCAGGTGCATGGGTACACCACTGCCCCCCCAGGTACATGGGTACACACTGCCCCCCAGGCACATGGGTACACACTGCCCCCTCAGGTACATAGGTACACACTGCCCCCTCAGGTGCATGGGTACACACTGCCCCCTCAGGTGCATGGGGTTCACTCAAGAGAGAATGGGACTATGTGCATTGCTTATGTGAAACCACGTATGTTTGTAAATAAAATACCTGCGCAACACTTGGATATCTTCACTGTGGCAAACCAAGTGACTTTACCAGTACAGTCCAGTGAGTACTTACGTACGTTATTTTGTCAGAGAAAAATAAGTTTTCCATGTCATTACAGCAAGTTACTTAGGGATTTCTATCATCGTCAATTTCCATATTGATTTCGTTCGTGACAGGTGTCATCAATCTACCTCACACTCGTACAGTCAACCCTTATAAAGTTCATCAATAAAGTGTGATTTTGTGTTAATGCAATTGAAAAATATTCACGCATACTTAAATAGCACAAACTAAAAAGGCCTTTCCACCACAAACGTAGTTGCAAAAAAAAAAAAAGTAGAGGAGGTTTTGAGAGTTTAATGTTTAAGTTGGGGCTTAGATTAAAGAAAACGTGGCTTCTGGTATTATTATTATAATTAAAAAGAAGCGCTAAGCCACAAGGGCTGTACAGCGTAAAGAAAACTCGCGATTGATTTGAAAGAAAATGGGTTATAGTCAGTTTGAAAAAAAAAATGGGTTAGTCACAGATTGAAAGAAAATGGGTAGCGTAGTGGCTGAAGCGAGAGAGAACAAATGTATACAACTGATATAGCAGACTTAGACATGTGTAACACCTGGCTAGCTTGATTTCAAAATAAAGGTACCCAGGTGTTGCACAAGTGTCTGAGTCGTCAACCTGCTCATATTCTACACTATTACTTTGTCGTGCCGAATAGGTAAAACTGGTCGGTCAGCAGAAGAACCTTAGGAAACTTACCTAATATTATAACAAACGCAATTTAATTTAGCCTAATCCATCAAAATATATTTTATATAAGTTTATAATAAATTAATATACAAATTTTAGCTTTATTCGGCAAGAAGTGCATTGCTGTAAAAGCCAGAATCGCAAGTTTGTTTTTTATTCAGCACGACAATTATATTGGGATGAAAGAAAACGAGAAAGCTGATTACAGGAGAATGGGAAGCGAGTGTGTAGCTTTTGTGAGAGAAAACGTGATGTTGGCAACCATTACTAGTGTTGAGTGAAGGTTGTACCAGACAGTGCAACAACCACGTGTGGCAGTGTACCACGTGTGGCAGTGTACCACGTGTGGCAGTGTACCACGTGTGGCAGTGTACCACGTGTGGCAGTGTACCACGTGTGGCAGTGTACCACGTGTGGCAGTGTACCACGTGTGGCAGTGTACCACGTGTGGCAGTGTACCACGTGTGGCAGTGTACCACGTGTGGCAGTGTACCACGTGTGGCAGTGTACCACGTGTGGCAGTGTACCACGTGTGGCAGTGTACCACGGGGTGGGCAGTGCACCACGTGTGGCAGTGCACCACGTGTGGCAGTGTTCCACGTGTGGCAGTGTACCACGTGTGGCAGTGTACCACGTGTGGCAGTGTACCACGTGTGGCAGTGTACCACGTGTGGCAGTGTACCACGTGTGGCAGTGTTACCACGTGTGGCAGTGTACCACGTGTGGCAGTGCACCACGTGTGGCAGTGCACCACGTGTGGCAGTTTCACCACGTTGTGGCAGTGTGTACCACGTGTGGCAGTGCACCACGTGTGGCAGTGCACCACGTGTGGCAGTGTACCACGTGTGGCAGTGCACCACGTGTGGCAGTGTACCACGTGTGGCAGTGTACCACGTGTGGCAGTGTACCACGTGTGGCAGTGCACCACGTGTGGCAGTGCACCACGTGTGGCAGTGCACCACGTGTGGCAGTGCACCACGTGTGGCAGTGTTCCACGTGTGGCAGTGTACCACGTGTGGCAGTGTACCACGTGTGGCAGTGTACCACGTGTGGCAGTGTACCACGTGTGGCAGTGTACCACGTGTGGCAGTTGTACCACGTGTGGCAGTGTACCACGTGTGGCAGTGTACCCACGTGTGGCAGTGTACCACGTGTGGCAGTGCACCCAAAGTGTGGCAGTGCACCACGTGTGGCAGTGTACCACGTGTGGCAGTGTACCACGTGTGGCAGTGTACCACGTGTGGCAGTGCACCACGTGTGGCAGTGCTCCACGTGTGGCAGTGTACCACGTGTGGCAGTGTACCACGTGTGGCAGTGTACCACGTGTGGCAGTGTACCACGTGTGGCAGTGTACCACGTGTGGCAGTTGTACCACGGTGGCAGTGCACCACGTGTGGCAGTGCACCACGTGTGGCAGTGTACCACGTGTGGCAGTGTACCACGTGTGGCAGTGTACCACGTGTGGCAGTGTACCACGTGTGGCAGTGTACCACTGGCCTCGACGTTTACCACTCCCTCGCCATGGCTTCAAACCCCACCCGTTCCATGTCTTTATTGCTAAGATTAGATCTGTGTATCAGCAACTGTAAGATTCTCTCAATAAAGGTAGGAAAGCTTTCCAAGATGAAATTATGCAAGTTTCTGTTGGTGTTAGATCAAGCAGGTTGTGAGGGCGTACGCGGAGCTGGCAGTAACAGCCTGGTTAATGAGGGTGTTAGGGGGAGAATCTGACCTCGGGAGGGGTTACGAGAGTAGGAAGCAACGTGTTAGCAAACTGAAAATTGCTGTGAGTAGTGCGTAGAGTGAAAGAGCGTAAGTAGGAAGATAATGCGTATCATTATATTAATGATACACAATAATGACATATAGATAAGTAAGACACACGTGCAACAGTTAGGTAGCTTTATTGTGGATAATAATGACAGGCAGGTGTTGCACATGTGTCTTAAAAAATAGTTGTTACCATCTGTCTGTTTAACGCTCTTGTCAAATAGACACTTGGCCTGTTGTGTGTGTGTGTGTGTGTGTGTGTGTGTGTGTGTGTGTGTGTGTGTGTGTGTGTGTGTGTGTGTGTGTGGTAGCACAGTTGAGGTGGGAGTAATTATGGTATAGTAGTGGTAGTTTGGGGAACATGGCAGGAGCCACGGTGTGTCTTGTAGTGAGCATGTCTAACACACACCCACATACTGGTGGTGAGCATGTCTTATTAAACACACCCACATACTGGTCACTCCACATCAAGGATTCGTTCTCTTAACCCTCTTTTCGCTCGCTCTTCCTCACCTCGTTCTAAGTTCATCCACATAATTCTAGTTACCAAGGCGTGTGATCATAACACTCCGTGCTTAGGACGTTAGAGTGGAGAGGGACAGTCTGAGATGCCAAAAGAGTTACGTGTCAACAGTATACCTGAGTGTTCCGGGGGTCAACGCCCCCCCCCGGCCTGGTCCATCACCAGGCTTCGTGGTGGATCAGGGCCTGATCAGCCAGGCTGTAACTGCTGACCGCACGCAAACCATACGAACCACAGGTCGGCTGGTCAGGTACTGGTCAGGGGTCTGTTGGTAATTCCCCTTAGCCAGCAGACACATCAGATAAACTAACCACTCATGTGTATATTGGGAACTGCATTTTCACTTTGAATGTAGTAAGTGAAGCCAGGTTAAGAAATTGGTTGGAACAAGGTAGGATTAGGCTTCTACAGACTAGTCTAACGCCAGCAATGAAATCGCTTGTATATGTAAATATTTGCACTAAAAATCGAAAATTTCTCAAAATAACATTCGAAGGCGTTTTAGCTTATAAATGTATTACACAAATAACCCGCACCATTAACTAGTAACACAACAGCGTGAAGGGAAGGAAGCCACTGTATATACCAGAAAGGGTGTGGCCTGGAGAACGAGAGAAGGTAGTGATAGTTGTGGTGGGGGTGGTAGTGGTAGGAGGGGTGGTGGTAGTAGTAGTGGTGGTTGGGGTGGTGGTGGTAGTAGTAGTCGCAGAGGTGGTAAGAAGGGGGTAGTGGAAGTGACACAGAAGTCAGAGAGTAGATCGTAGCAAGGCAGTGGTAGTAATTGTAGTGGTGGTGGTAGTAGTCTGAGGATAAGAGAGAAAAAGGAATACTGCAGGAGAGGTAATAGCCCACGAGGATAGAATAAAAACCTAGGGGCAAAATCATAAGACGGAACACAGCTAGATAGAAGGAAATGTAAAGAAAATATAGGAAAAACGAAGAGGAGATAAATGTCAGGACAAGTCACGATTGTTGTGAAGTTTGGAACATTTAACAAT
>NC_069464.1:10901111-10923611 GCF_026875155.1 Cherax quadricarinatus
TCGGTGTCGTCGTTACAACCTCTCATACTCCTGGCTACCACTTCCCCCGGTGCCGTCGTTACAACCTCTCATACTCCTGGCTACACTTCCCTCGTGTCGTCGTTACAACCCTCATACTCCTGGCTACCACTTCCTCGGTGTCGTCGTTACAACCTCTCATACTCCTGGCTACCACTTCCCTCGGTGTCGTCGTTACAACCTCTCATACTCCTGGCTACCACTTCCCTCGGTGTCGTCGTTACAACCTCTCATACTCCTGGCTACCACTTCCCTCGGTGTCGTCGTTACAACTCTCATACTCCTGGCTACCACTTCCCTCGGTGTCGTCGTTACAACCTCTCATACTCCTGGCTACCACTTCCTCGGTGTCGTCGTTACAACCTCTCATACTCCTGGCTACCACTTCCCTCGGTGTCGTCGTTACAACCTCTCATACTCCTGGCTACCACTCTCTGTAATCTTCAACTTTCTCGTCCTAATTGTTTCATTTGTTATATTGTAACGATGTACACGTTCACTATTTTCTGACCTTTATTGTCGAGCATGCACAGTCAGTGAGCTGGTGGCGCTACCAACTGAGCCACGGTTTATATAGTCTAGCCTTACAAAATGAAGAGAAATCTACTGGGAATCTTTCAGAAATTGACATTGGGTATCTCGTACAAAAAATGAATGTTGTAAGATGAACGTCGGATTGCGTCATGAGATGGGGTACATATGTAAGTAATGTACTACGTCACGGGTGCGCGTCTGCGTACACGCTCGCACCGTTATTTGTCTGACCTCCCCACCCCTCTTCCCCCACCTTCACCTGCCTGGGAGTGAACTTTCCTGCCCGAGACTATTGCTTTCACATAATATTCCAGTTGTAACCGAGTCTTTCTAGTTCCTCTCTCTCTCTCTCTCTCTCTCTCTCTCTTCTCTCTCTCTCCCCTCTCTCTCTCTCTCTCTCTCTCTCTCTCTCTCTTCTCCTCTCTCTCTCCTTCTCTCTTCTCTCTCTCTCTCACTCACACACACACATGAGTGGCAAATCTTGTATATTTCTACTTGCACTTTGTACGTTTCAACGAGGGCCATGATCTCTGGACCACTAACACAAGTTACAATCTCTGGACCACTAACACAAGTTACAATCTCTGGACCACTAACACAAGTTACAATCTCTGGACCACTAACACAAGTTACAATCTCTGGACCACTAACACAAGTTACAATCTCTGCTTGTGAAGGTGTAATAGTCTGCAGTGTTGTGTTGCTTGTGAAGGTGTGATAGTCTGCAGTGTTGTGTTGCTTGTGAAGGTGTAATAGTCTGCAGTGTTGTGTTGCTTGTGAAGGTGTGATAGTCTGCAGTGTTGTGTTGCTTGTGAAGGTGTGATAGTCTGCAGTGTTGTGTTGCTTGTGAAGGTGTGATAGTCTGCAGTGTTGTGTTGCTTGTGAAGGTGTGATAGTCTGCAGTGTTGTGTTGCTTGTGAAGGTGTGATAGTCTGCAGTGTTGTGTTGCTTGTGAAGGTGTAATAGTCTGCAGTGTTGTGTTGCTTGTGAAGGTGTAATAGTCTGCAGTGTTGTGTTGCTTGTGAAGGTGTGATAGTCTGCAGTGTTGTGTTTTCTTGTGAAGGTGTGATAGTCTGCAGTGTTGTGTTGCTTGTGAAGGTGTAATAGTCTGCAGTGTTGTGTTGCTTGTGAAGGTGTGATAGTCTGCAGTGTTGTGTTGCTTGTGAAGGTGTGATAGTCTGCAGTGTTGTGTTGCTTGTTGAAGGTGTGATAGTCTGCAGTGTTGTGTTGCTTGTGAAGGTGTAATAGTCTGCAGTGTTGTGTTGCTTTTTGAAGGTGTAATAGTCTGCAGTGTTGTGTTGCTTGTGAAGGTGTGATAGTCTGCAGTGTTGTGTTGCTTGTGAAGGGTGATAGTCTGCAGTGTTGTGTTGCTTGTGAAGGTGTGATAGTCTGCAGTGTTGTGTTGCTTGTGAAGGTGTGATAGTCTGCAGTGTTGTGTTGCTTGTGAAGGTGTGATAGTCTGCAGTGTTGTGTTGCTTGTGAAGGTGTAATAGTCTGCAGTGTTGTGTTGCTTGTGAAGGTGTGATAGTCTGCAGTGTTGTGTTGCTTGTGAAGGTGTAATAGTCTGCAGTGTTGTGTTGCTTGTGAAGGTGTGATAGTCTGCAGTGTTGTGTTGCTTGTGAAGGTGTGATAGTCTGCAGTGTTGTGTTGCTTGTGAAGGTGTGATAGTCTGCAGTGTTGTGTTGCTTGTGAAGGTGTAATAGTCTGCAGTGTTGTGTTGCTTGTGAAGGTGTAATAGTCTGCAGTGTTGTGTTGCTTGTGAAGGTGTGATAGTCTGCAGTGTTGTGTTGCTTGTGAAGGTGTAATAGTCTGTAGTGTTTACCACTACAGTGTTGTGTTGCTTGTGAAGATACAACGTCTGCGTTTAAATCTAAGCTCCTCCTCAAAACAAATTAGTGTGGTTATAATTATGATCTTAATTTTAAAAGTGGAGTGTTAAGCCAGTGGAAGGTCTCGGCCAAATGACCAAAAGCTCCAGCTGTAGGTCATCACATGACTAAGACCCTCGTCAGGAAACACTTGTCCTATTTTCTTACAAACTTTACCAGCGTAACTTTACTATCATCATCATCATGGTTGTTATTGTATTAATTGTTTACAAAAGTGACAAGTGTTGGAATAAGACACTTGTGCAACACTTGTGTAACCTTAGTAAAGAAGCGTTTCGCCCACCAGTGATATCATCAATCAGTACAGAGATAAAAACTCTGGGAGATGAGTACTAGTGGTTCGTGAGGTGATCAGTCCCACAGACTTAGGGACTGAACACCGCAAAATTTCTATTTTTTTTTTCCGGTGTTGTATTCATTTGTATTCGACTGAAGATGCCTGCTGTGTAAGCCACAAAGATGGTTAAATGTTGCAAATGTGTGTCGTACTCATTGCCATCCTTCACTGTTGCAACATTCACATCTTGTGACCAACATGTGACTGAGGTTAGAAGTACTTATTGACTGCTTGATCAACCAGGTTGTTGCTGACAGCAACCCGCATCCACACAGCCTGGCTCATCTGGCACTTCTGAGAGAAGATAGGAACACCGCTGAGACAGTGTAGAAGTCCTCAGAGGAAATTGAACAAGTACCTTCACCAGGTGCTAGATCAACCAGGCTGTGATGGATATGTGAGGCAGTTAAACACCAGCAGCACCAGCCTGGTTGACCAGGCAAGCACTAGACGAGCCTGGCACATGGCCGGGCTCCGGGGGTAAATTCTGGGAACTCATCAGCAGTACATCAGGGAAGTGGTTCAGTTGCCTTGTTGATTGTATATCGGGAGGCCTGGTCGTGAACCGGGCCGCGGGGGCGTTGATCCCCGTGTTGGGAGGGTTCCGTGGAGATATGATGGAGTTGTATTCACTTGTATTAGCAGAGTTGAGGGGAACGTCCAGCCTGCCTATAGTCGCCTGTAGGTCTATCCGGGAACTGAGGGAGGGGATGGTGAGCGACGCTTACATACGGCATCACGTGACGTCATATGCTATTCCCTAGGCCTAGCAAGGGATCGTCTATATAAAATATATAGGTGGTACTAACTACGATACTCAGATATGCTACACAAACATATACAGGGGATCAGCAACTATTCTGACACCCGGAATGCTCTCCAGGTAGATACCGACAAGGTATTCTGTCTGCTTATCTACTGCACGAGGGTTATTAAGGCAACAATTCACCTGAACACTGTCATAAATAATTTACTTTTTAAAATATTTGTCTGTGTAAACTCATTGTGTATACTTTGAGAAATACAAATACCTTGGTGTACAGTATATACCTTGGGGTGGGTCGAGTCACAGCTCCTGACTCTTCCTCTTAGACTACCTTGATCGGCATTACTAGTTCCTGGTCTCCTGGGCCTCATCATGGCTATTGAATGATGCTGTTATTGTATTGAATTATCGATCCTCCTTGCTTTCTCATCCAGTGTAGGAGTGTGTTGTGTGATGGTAGTGTAGGAGTGTTGTGTGATGGTAGTGTAGGAGTGTGTTGTGTGATGGTAGTGTAGGAGTGTGTTGTGTAATGGTAGTGTAGGAGTGTGTTGTGTGATGGTAGTGTAGGAGTGTGTTGTGTGATGGTTGTGTAGGAGTGTGTTGTGTGATGGTAGTGTAGGAGTGTGTTGTGTAATGGTAGTGTAGGAGTGTGTTGTGTGATGGTAGTGTAGGAGTGTGTTGTGTGATGGTAGTGTAGGAGTGTGTTGTGTGATGGTAGTGTAGGAGTGTGTTGTGTGATGGTAGTGTAGGAGTGTGTTGTTGTGTGATGGTAGTGTGGAGTGTGTTGTGTGATGGTAGTGTAGGAGTGTGTTGTGTGATGGTAGTGTAGGAGTGTGTTGTGTGATGGTAGTGTAGGAGTGTGTTGTGTGATGGTGGTGTAGGAGTCTGTTGTGTGATGTGGGGGGGGGGGGGGGGGGTTGGTGTGTAGGAGTGTGTTGTGTGATGGTGGTGTAGGAGTGTGGTTGTGTGATGGGTGGTGTTAGGGATGTGTTGTGTAGGTGTGTTTGTAGGAGTGGTTGTGTGATGGTGTTAGGAGTGTGTTGTGTGTGATGGTGGTGTAGGAGTGTGTTGTGTGATGGTGGTGTAGGAGTGTGTGTGAGTGTGGTTGGTGTAGGAGTGTGTTGTGTGATGGTGGTGTAGGATGTGTGTGTGGATGGTGGGTGTAGGAGTGTGGTTGTGTGATGGTGGGTAGGAGTGTGTTGTGTGATGGGGTGTGAGGGTGTGTTGTGTGATGGTGGTTTTTGTGTAGGAGTGTTGTGTGATGGTGGTGTAGGAGTGTGTTGTGTGATGGTGGTAGGAGTGTGTTGGTGATGGTGGTGTAGGAGTGTGTTGTGTGATGGTGTGTAGGAGTGTGTTGTGTGATGGTGTAGGAGTGTGTTGTGTGATGGTGGTGTAGGAGTGTGTTGTGTGATGGTAGTGTAGGAGTGTGTTGTGTGATGGTAGGTGTAGGAGTGTGTTGTGTGGATGGTGATTGTAGGAGTGTGTTGTGTGATGGTAGTGTATGAGGATGGTGGTGAGTGCATGAATGGTGTCAGTTAGAGTGCTGTGTTGTGTGTGGGTGAGTGTGGAGTGCCTTTGTGCCATGGATAAGCTTGTAAGAGTGTGTTGTTTGCATGTAAGTGAGGAGTTGTGTTGTTGGAGACATGAGATAGTTGTATATGAATAGTTGTTAACATGTTGTGTATAAGTTATATAGGATGTGTTCGAAGAGTGAAGCTGCACACATGAAATGGTGTCAGGTTAAGATCTGGAGTGGTGTGTGACGCTGTACCCCCCGCCATACTCTTGCAACCTAGGATAGCTAGCTACACGAGACCCATGCTTGCAACAAAATATTATTGCAACGCAAAGATAAGGGAGCTTCACGATATTAAGTTTGCAACATCAGAATAAGCTTGTAAATCTGGAATCAGCTTGCTACTAGCAGGCACACTTTTTCCAATTAGTTATTCAGCATTTTCGTTATACTCTACCACCCATATCCATCCATCAAATATTTTAGATCTGGAGTGATAGTTGTATACGACCCGCGCTACCAGACCTACCTCACCCGCCTTTCTATTGTTGTCCCTCAAAACTAAATAGCTTAAATAGCAACGTTCTTGCGAAAATTTGTGTATGGAATAATTTCGCAAAAAAAAAAATCATTCTGAACTTAACCTAAAAAAAAAAAAAAATTCGTTTATTATATTACTGTAGATTTATGTAAAATATATTTAGTTGGATTAGGCTAAATTAAATTGCGCTTGTTATAATAAGGTCAGGTAAGTTTTCTAAGGTCCTTGTGGGAAAAAAATGTTAATTTTTACATTAACAAATGAAAAAATGTATCTTTAAACGTATAAGATTTTTAGAAAGGACTTAATTTTAGTTCTTGCTAACTGACCAATTTTACCTATTCGGCACGTGCGTGTGTGAAAGAGAGAGAGGGAGGGAGGGGTAGGAGAGGGGGAGAGAGAGGGGTAGGAGAGGGGGAGAGAGAGGGGTAGGAGAGGGGGAGAGAGAGAGAGAGAGAGAGAGAGAGAGAGAGGGGGGGGGGGGTTTGAAGGTGGCCAGACAGAGCAGACAGCATGGAGCCACCTACCCACCACACCCCTAACACGTGAGTTCTCACATGTACACACCTGCTGTGCCCACGCTCTCATTATCTCCACACCTACACTCACTGTGTGTACAGATGTGATAGACCCGCTGATACAGCCACACCATTATTCTTGTCTCTCATACATTACCCAACCCACACACCTGATCTCTACAGCTGCTCTGTAGTGCTTACTAGGCTTGTAGTATGTGTACTTCTTTGTGTACACACACACACACACACACACACACACACACACACACACACACACACACACACACACACACACAGGCCTGGTCCAGAAACTGGCTCCTGGAGTTCAACCCCACCAAGTGCAAAGTCATGAAGATTGGGGAAGGGCAAACTGAGTACAATCTACGGGGCCAGAGACTACAAACCTCACTCAAGGAAAAGGATCTTGGGGTGAGTATAACACCGAGCACATCTCCTGAGGCACACATCAACCAAATAACTGCTGCAGTATACCGGCGCCTAGCAAACCTAAGAATAGCATTCCGACATCTAAATAAGGAATCGTTCAGGACCCTGTACACTGTGTACGTTAGGACTATATTGGAGTATGCAGCACCAGTTTGGAACCTACACCTAGCCAAGCATGTAAGGAAATTTGAGAAAGTGCAAAGGTTTGCAACAAGACTAGTCCCGGAGCTAAGGGGCATGTCCTACGAGGAGAGGTTAAAGGAAATCGACCTGACGACATTGGACAGGAGAAAGAGGGTAGATACGATAACGACATATAAAATACTGAGAGGAATCGACAACGTGGGTAGAGACAAGATAGGACACAGCAACAACGGATCACAGTTGGAAGTTGATGACTCAGATGAATCACAGGGATGTTAGGAAGTATTTCTTCAGTCACAGAGTTGTCAGGTAGTGGAATAGTCTGGGAAGTGATGTAATGGAGGCAGGATCCATACATAGCTTTAAGCTCATGAAGCATGAAGAGTGACCTAGTAGCGGCCAGTGAAGAGGTGGGGCCAGGAGCTGTGACCCGACCCCTGCAACCACAACTAGGTGAGTACACACACACACACACACACACACACACACACACACACACACACACACACACACACACACGCACACGCACACGCACACGCACACACTTATGCATGGTTTTAAGAATAGGCAGGACTGGTAGGGTTGAGGAAGGCGAGAGTAAGAGGGCCAGGAGCTGAGAGAGACCGTGGTGGAGTACAGTGAAGCAGCAGTGCTGGATAACACGTAAGTTCTTTCATAGTTTGAAGGTTGAGTGATGTGTTCCTTGAAGGAGAACCAGGAAGACTGATGTAACCCCTCTCTTCTGCTTGTATCTCCCCCTCACTCTCCCCTGCTTGTATATCCCCTCACTCTCCTGCTTGTGTCTTCTCATTCCCTACTTGTGTCCCTCCCTACTTGTCCCTCCCTGCTTGTGCCTCCCCTCACTCCCTACTTGTCTTCCCTCATTTCCTGCTGTTCTCTCCCCATGGTGTAGGTGCTGTGAATGTTCAATCAGATACTTGACAATATCATCGTCTACTAAGTTACTCAGCTCAGTTTAACGCATGTTAACATAGTCACAATACTGTGACTGGGACAAGACACAAATAACCCGCACATGGGAGAGAGACGCTTATAACGACGTTTTGGTCGAATTTGAATTATTTGCAGTCACACTAAATAGTCTGCGTTGGACCGAAACGTCGTCGTAAGTTTCTCTCGCCTATGTGCGGGTTATTTTGTGCACTGACACGTCAAGATTATATGTGTGTGAGCCATTCTCTGTGAGGGGATATGACAAGGAAACACACCTTACTTTTTGTTCCTACCATGAAACTATCATATTGAATAGGGTAACTGTACGTTACTGTATAAAACGAAGCCTTGTTTCATGTTGTTGGAGGCAGTGTCGAGGGAGGGAGATGCAGAGAATATATATATATCTGGGCCAAGGACGAGGGTGCTCGTAATTTTACGTTGCACTCTTAGCCACTCTTCCGGTATATTATACTCCCGTTCATGCCTCGCCCCCGCTTGTCTTCCCTACTCCACCCAACACCATAAACTCTCACCATCTCCCCTCTCTGTCATGCTCATTTCCTTCTCAGACTTGTCCTTGCTTCCCCGTTTTTCCCTATCCTGGATAAAACATTTAAAGCTGCCATAGCTATGGTATAAACCTCGGTAATAGGTACCGACAAATGGGTGTAGAAAGACCTGAGCAAACCCCCAGGGCCGAAACTTTTCTAATAAGTATATAATTGTGTTTGACCATGGCTATCACTGTGATGGAGTGTTTATCTTCAGTTTATGACGGTGAGAGACACGTGTAACTAACAGTGCAGTGTTTGTCAATATTATCACCATAGTGAAGTCTCCCAGCTTAGGCTGACAGATTTTATTGCCTGGTGTTTGCGACCTGTCTTGTGTGATGGAATGTAACAAACAGTTTTGTAAATAATTAAAAGGCACAGTACCGTGACTGGAATAATACACAAATAACCCGCACATAGCAGAGGGAAATTGATGATGTTTCGGTGCGACTTTGACCATTAAGAAACGCCTGAGTTTCCTTGTCTTTTAATGTTATTTTTTCCACTATAATCTACCTTTTCCATAATGGCTCACATAGTGGAAAAATAAGATGATATTAGAAGACAGGGAAACTAACGTGGCCATAAATTATGATGGGTTATTAGTGTTTAGTTTATATAACTATGGCAGAGATTTTGTTAGTGGTCGCACACTGCGTGTGGACTTACGTTACAAAATATACAAGACTTCTCTTCAGGATAATTTACTATTGAGGCATCTTCATTATCCTTGTTCCTCTTCCTCCTCACTTCTTTGTTGTCCCTCTTCACATCTTCCTTGTTGTTCTTCCTCAGTCTTATCTTCCTCATTTTACCACCACTTCCAAATACCGTTACTTTTCAACGGCCATTTGCGTTTCCTCTTCCTCATTTCTGTCTAGTTTCTCCTTAACACGTCTTCTTAATGGAGCACGTAATGTTTTTGTTATCCTTATCCTTGAGGTCAGTTAGACTTGTTCTTCTCCCTTGTTTCGTCTGGTATTATCAGCACTCTTTTTAGTCTTTTTTTTTATCAGCTGCTACTGCGTAGCAGGGATGTCGTAAGAGCGTACCTGAGTATGTACTAGGTAATACACACCTGTTGACAGGTGGTCTGTTTGGCCCTGGTTCTGGCTGTATGCCCGCCTCACCAGTCTTCTTTTTCTTTAGTAGTCATAAAACCTTACACAAAACCGGAGGTAGTGAACCACGTACAGAGCTCGCAGTGAACCACGTACAGAGCTCGTAGTGAACCACGTACAGAGCTCGTAGTGAACCACGTACTGGGCTCGTCGGATCCCAGTATACATCAAGACCTAGCTAGCAACAGTGAGGTGCCCCGTGGCTTGGTGGCAAAAGCTCTCGCTTCACACGGTGAGGGTCCTGGTTCGATTCCTGGCGAAGGGGTGGAAACATTGGACGTGTTTCCTTACACCGGTTGTCCCTGTTCACCCATCAGTAATAATGGGTACCTGGGTGTTAGTGGACTGGTGTGGGTCACATCCTGGGACAGAAACTGACCTAATTTGTCCGAAATGCTCTGCATAGCAGAGGTCTTTCTATATAGTAGTATGTCAGCTATGTCTGTATACCTTGTATATGTACTTGTAGAAATAAATATATTATTATTAACTAGGCTGTAAAAGGTGTAAGATGAGTATTAACTGTGTTTTATGTATAAGTTAGCTTGGCCCAGGGTCGGCCTGCGGGAGTAGGAAGCTGAAAAGCCATCAAATGTTGTACAGTACTTTGTGTTACATGAAGGTTGTATCGGAGCTCCGGCAACCCCATCCACAAGTGCCAGTATCGCCAGACAGCGTGGTACCAGCCACACCATGTACGGCACTGTACATTTCAGTAGCTTTTATTTTGACTTTCTGGGTCAAGTATTTACTTATATAGTGACGACGTGATGCTTCAAATAGGTCTTAGACAGGAGCAGTAAGCTTGTTATTTTTGCGTTAATACTCCATACACCGCATTACGTGGACACCTTTTACAGGTGTGAATACTTTTACAGGTTCTAAGACATTTCCGTTTCCCATGGATATGACGTCGAGCAGAACTGTAGTTTCTGACACACTGGCATTTTGCCCAGGATATAACATCCAGCAGAACTGGATTTTTCCGACTCACTGTAAGCGTCAACTTTGGTGTTTAGTCATTCTCTTAACGCAGAAATCTTAATAGACAATATTTTATTGAAACTAAGGTGCACCAGTCCGTTCACCCGCTGCTACCTTGTGTCTGTCACCTGCATGCTGGTTAGTCTGACAGTCTCACTGTATCGTACTGCTGTGACACATTTTAATAACACTGATTAATATGACACACATGCAACATTTAGGTATCTTTATTGCCGAAACTTTTCGCCTGCACAGCAGGCTTTTTCAGTTGAATACAAGCCAATCTAACATTGGGAACAACACTTGGAATTTTGAGGTGATTCCCCAATCCTGTCGGTATCGTATACCATCAGTAATTTTCATAATGCTCCCAAGGTCTTTGCCTTTCAGATTTAGACATGTATAATAATTACCTCACATGTGTATTATAATCAGACATGTGTGTTGTAAAGACTGATAAACCTGCCGAAAGTTGTAAGAAAATTTAGGAGAAGCTCTTAATGTAATTGAAGTTTTCGTGTGTGTAGCAGTGTTGTTGATTGTTTAAGAATATTGCAGATATATTTAACATTTTAAGGACTGCTTGGTTTAATAAGTAGTGTATTTTATGTGTAGTGCCTTGTCGTCGGGGAGTTTTTATTATACAGATTGACCTTTCGATATCAGCTCGCTGCCAACCCCCATTCCCCACCGTTTTCCCACCTCGCCTCCACCCTCCTCCAGCACTGCCAGTAGCAGGCCTCGGCAGACAGCCTGGTGCCTGCCAAGACATGGTAGTAAACTTGTGGTTGCGTCACCTGTTGACCCTCAGACAAGAGATTTTATCCTGCGGGTAAAGTCGAAGGATGACAGGTGGTGTGTGGTACATAGTGAGAGTTGTATTCACCTGGTAGTCTTTGTAAAGGTCGAGACATAGCTCCTGGCTCTCTCGTCTTTAAAATTATTTACTGACTACTGGCCATCTAGACAGAATCGCAAATGAACGAGTAAAACGTAATGAGCAACTGTCTAGTTTACAAGGCAAGCACCAGATTAGAAGCCTAACCCAGGGTCGGGCTGCGGGGCTAGGAAAACTATCGAAACCCTTCTAGGGTATATCATAGGTATCCTGCACGAACTGTCGTAGATAAGAGCACTTCACTCCTCCGTGGTGGATAAAATGATCATTACGCCCCTCTCACCAAACACATCACTGGTTTGCAAGAAGAAATCTGTGGCCTAGCTGGTGGATCTAAACATGGATCCACTTTCAGGGCTGCATCTGCTCTTGTTGTGTTATGTCTGCGGGAGGCTCACAGCAACAGCCTGGTCTCAGGCCTGTCTGCAAATGTACAAGATCCTCTAAAAGGGCCACATATGCCACTACCTGCTAGTGGAATCTGAGTTCTCCATAAAAAAAAAAAAACTTGCGTTCAAGTCTTATTTAGTGGCTAGACGAAGCCTTCCCAATGTTGTGATTGGAACGACCTCACCATCGTTCAGTACTGGCAACGTCATAAACACAACTTTTACACACTATCATTCTATTTAGAGCAGAAAGGTACAATACCATGACTGGAACAATATACAGATAACCCGCACGTAGGAGAGAGGTGCTTACGACGATGTTTCAGTCCGACTTGGGCCATTTACAAAGTCAGTGTGACTTTGTAAATAGTCAGACCGAAACGGCAAGATATCTTTTAAATAAATAAAAAAAAAAAGCGGAGAGTAAGCAAATATCCTAGATGTGCGTACCTAGGATCCGGCTGAAAGAGTAGGGAAATTCGCGAAACTCATTAATTATGTGCTTTAAGCAAATAATATTTTGGGGGGAGAATTATGTTGTTGCAAATATACATAGGCGAGTACTAACTTTGGTGTTATCTGTGGACCTACGTATTTCAGGGAAAATGTACAAATTTTTCCCTGTGAGTATTTTCTTCCCCTACCATCGTAAAATCTTCATTTGAAAGATAAATGGGAACGTATGTTTACATATTAATGAATACAGTTATACACGTGTTAACTTTTTGCAGAAGGGCTTAGCTAATAATGCTTTCATATGCTGAAGAATGAAAAACTTGTGCAATATTTTGTAATCTTTATTGAGGAAACGTTTCGCCAGTCAGTGGCTGCAGTCCAGTACAGAGAAGAACGGTGAAAGATGAGGAGGTTGAGGTAATCAGTCCCTCAGCCTGGAGTCGATGTTTTCAGTCCATCACCATGGCAACGTGACGCACAATAAACTTTACACTTGGGAAAACTGGCTAGAAATGTGTTGGCCACCTCGGGCAGAGGTATTTCCTTCCAGACAACATTTGCTGCCTCTTAGTGGTAATATCCAGTTCAGTGCTAGTGTAATGAGACGTCTCATTACCCTTTCGTTATGAGTGAATTGAGGTTTAATGTCCCCTGATGGTGGCTCCCTCTACCTGGAGGGTACTCCGGGGATCAACGCCCCCGCGGCCCGGTCCATGACCAGGCCTCTTGACAGATCAGGGCCTGATCAACGAGGCTGTTACTGCTGGCCATGCGTAGTCCATCGTACGAACCACAACCCGGTTGATCCTGGACATCTGTCCAGCTCCCTCTTGAAGACAACCAGGGGTCTGGCGCAGTACCAAGTCTAACAACAGTTACTTTACTCTAAAAGTCATAAATGAGATCGTGTAACTACACTGGGTTAATACCAGGTATTTTTATATTACTGGTATAGGAAACGGACACACAGATGATTAAGACTTGATATAATTGTAGAAAGGTTTCGCCAACAAGTGGCCTTATCAGTCCAATACAGAGAAAAAACTTTTTTCTGTATTGAGCTGATAAAGCCGCTGGTTGGTGAAAAGTTGCCACAGTAAAGATAGTAAGGTGTTGCACGTGTGTTATTAGTAATACTAAGTGTTTATAAGTACAGGTTATAACTGGCTGTGGTGTAACATAAGGTCTCTCACACACCTACACTCTACTACCTCTTCTTTACTTCCTTCTTGTTTTTTTTGTCCTTGGCCCGGCCATACTTGTAGCCTCTTGCGTAACTAGTTTTTCGTCGAAATTATAAGTCTTTGTCAGTGTAGTCCGCAGAAGGTTGAGTGAGCCAGCCAGGATGTTCCCCAGGTAGTGATCACCTCCAGCTGCAGTCATCACGCAACCAAGCGTTGGGAATTGCGTAAGAAAACTAACGTAGTGAAACTGCGTAGTTGCCAGCGTCAATTTCTTAACGTTCCCTAAAATTTACGAATGTTATTTAAGTTAGGTTAGGTTTTTTTTTTTTTAGTCACCTCCGGAGGTGACCGCCCTCGCGGACCAGTCCCAGACCAGGCCTTTAATTGCTGTTTTGTCGATCAGGCTGTTGGTGCCTGCTGTCCGTAGTCGAAACGTTTGGCCATTCGTGGCGAAACTTTTCCTCGGTAAAATATCTAACTGCACATGTGTTTATTTCATGTTTGTCGGTATTTTATACCGTCTCTTATCCTGTCTAGTATCATCTACGAGGGATGATACAGCACTATGATCCGTCTCGTATCATCTTCAAGGCATAGGTGTGTGAGCTGTCTTGGTGTGTGTTGCTCACATGTAACTCACAAATTGGAGATAAACTTGGGATGGTTCTCTCCGTCCTCGATCATTATCAAGTGAGAGAGAGAGAGAGAGAGAGAGAGAGTGAGTGAAGGGGAGAAAACTAGAGGTCAGCTGAAGAGAAAAGGTTAGAAGACAGCCTAGTAGGAACAGATATATTTTTTCTTTGCATCCGATTTGTTCGACTTACTACACTATGATCACACTTGGTTGAAAGGTTATGCAAAGTTTGTGTGGAGATACAAGTTAACAAGTGTAGAGTGGAAGTGTGATAATTCATGACGAGTTGTATCAGTGTGGTAACAAGGACACTTACTCTGACATACCACCTGTGTATGTACGTGACTGATGCAGGTGTATACTCGGCAGGTGTTCCGTTCTCTCTTGGAAGGTCGTGATGCCTGACGTTCTTTCTCACCCCCCCCCCTTTTCTACTTGTACACGTTACCTCAATTTTTATTTCTTGAGCTAAATTGAATACATTAGCAAGTGTGCTTCAGTCCTATTATGTCTGATAAACATTACATGTTTCTGTCATTTCATCACACAGGATGGGTTACATAGTGTTGCAATGTTGTGTCAGTCTTCGCTGAGAGACAGACTTCTGTAGTGCAGTGAGGATTGCATCAAATATTTCATTAAAGATTCATCAGCTAGAGAAACCTCAAAGGTTTCCTTCAACAGAGCTGGAGTTATCACTTGAGAATTACCATCTCTCAGGGTGACCTACGCCATACAAGGAAGAAATGTAATTTTGAAGATATCTAACCTCACGAGTCATGATACGTGGAGGAGGAGTAATGAGTCTCTCACCTCACTTCCCTTGTTCCTCCAATGTCAGCAACCTCAGGTCACAAGGTGCTCTTTTACCCTCTACACCACTGCCTATATTACTCAGTACAACCCTCAACACTAAATTGTGTATTCACTGTTACACACCCTGGTAATATAATTTCTGTTGATAGCTTCGTCTATATTCAAAACACGTGTAAAAGAGTATATTTATAAGCCTTTCATTGATTGTGCAATTTTGTCATGTTAGGCTTGTTTTGAAGTTCTTTACCATAAAGACTAATTTAGATGAGGCTATCTATGTATTCTTACACTGAAGTGACCTTTATCATGTGGAGTACTATTTCAAGCTACTCCTGTATTCTAGTACACTTTGAGGCGACCTACATTATGTATAACTTAGTAGTTGGTGGTGCAGCTCGTCAGCGTTGATTTTCTCAGGTTGTTGGCTGACGCTCGCCTGGTTATGCTTGTATTCATCAACTGTTATGATGAATTGAAATACATTGTTGTTATGTCAGTTATTATTAAGAGATTGTTTACTTGGACAGCTCAGAACAACTTATTTGCATTATAATACAAAAATCAGTAAATGAGTAGATATGACCGGGCTATGAATTGCGGAAATCAGTAAATTTGGTGAGTTAAGAGGCGGGGCCATGAGTTGTGAATCGGCCCCTGAAAACTGACTAGTTGAGTACATTCACATTCTCGTAATCCGTCTAGTTTAGCTGGAAGTACCTGGCCAACTCCACTGGGATTTTGTTGTACACTCATCCGGTGGAATGTGGTTGTCATCCTGTAGGCTATCTACGAAGTGGGTAAATTTGACACTTCCTTACCTATTCCCACGCGGCCAACTGGAGGAAATGTGACGTAGGAACTTACGAGAGTGACGCCACTATCACGTGATTTGACCAGACCAATGAGGTGGCTTCCCCTGCCACTCTCACTGGGTCGACACCAACTATTGAGTGGAAGGTTGACTGAATATGCTTCTATAATGTTATGCTACTACGAAGGCCAACACCGTATAAGAGTAACAGGTGGTGAAGTTACATAAACAATTCTCGTTAAAACCTCGTAATGTACATGTTTCAAGATATTTTTTTTTTAATCATGGGTTTGGTAGAGGGGTGACTGGTTTGATCCAGTGTAGCCGTTGCATGACTGGAGGGCAGAGTAGGAGGCAGACCGCACCTGGAAAGTCTTATAAAGGTGTAGGTGCGTCATTGGAGACCTCAGTGTAACTCTAGACTCGGTGAGGAGCATTCATACTTCGTCTACCTACTCTCCTGCAGTCACCAGAGATTTTATCACCAGCGGTTTACGGCCTGCTTTGTTTTCAAAAGATGAGTCTTACAGCAATCATGGAGGCTTCAGCCGCTCTCCACTCCCTCCACCTCAGTAACAGCGAAAAGGTAAACATTATGGAGTTCGTTAACTTGGGGTATTCATTAGCATATTATAACTACACCATCTGTGTCTCGTTACTTCTCCCTGTTATCTTTGGTCTGTCATAATGTTACAACTTATCATTCTGCCTCTCATGTGTTTCATTGTATCGTTATATCACCATTCTCTCTCTCTCTCTCTCTCTCTCTCTCTCTCTCTCTCTCTCTCTCTCTCTCTCTCTCTCTCTCTTTCTCTTTCTCTTTCTCTTTCTCTCTACCTCTGCCCCCTCTCTCTCTCGCCCCCTCTCTCTCTCTGCCCCCTCTCTGCCCCTCTCTCTGCCCCCTCTCATTTTACACACACACACACACACACACACACAAGTGAAGAGGCGGGGCCAGGAGCTAGGAATCGACCCCTGCAACCTCAACTAGGTGAGTACATACCAACACGGGAGAAAAATCCCAGCACTCGTGTGTGTATATAGTATATGCATAGAGATATTGGTTATTTTTAAGATACATAGAGAATGAGAATAACTTGCACGAGCTCATAAAACCTGTATTTCGAAAACTTTATGCAGCTGCTCAGAGGTAGGCTGTATCCAGGATGTTGTAGGCATTTCCTCTCTGGATCGCAACACTGTGTCTGGAAAAGAAAGGCGACGTTTGTCCCCTGTCTGGCAGAAACTGAGAGTATGCACATGTTGCCAGGTCCCTGTATTTGTGCGTCTTCTGGGTCTTCTTGAAACTGGCGGCACCACCACCTTCAGCTCCGACATATCGGAGATAGATTAGCCACTGAAGACAAGTGTAGATCCATGCTACAACTTAGCGTCTTTCCAGGAAGGCATGACTATAGGGTCACTTCTGACTGCCGTCGGGTCTGGTTAGCTAGGTTTCCTGTTTTGATAAGTATCAGGCTGTGGTGAGGCTTCGCGTGACAATATCATTGACCTCTTCATGTCTTGCATGCTCTTTTTCTGACCTATGGTAGATAAGACCATGGAACCTAAATTATTCTGCACTGCCATACACTAGTGGAGGCTGCTGGGCGAAGAATGGTCAGAGGGTCGAGGTGAGTGCTCAAGGAGGAATTATAGATAAGCAAGTGGAAATCTTCAGCATATGGTGCCTTCCCACTAGGAGTCGAGCTCTGTCCTTTCCTGTGGCATTGTCGGGTATCTTGAGGCCGGTGAAGTGCCCTTGATCCAAGGAATTGGACTTGTACTACCCTTCCTTGGATTGAACTTGAATGCCTCCCGTTCCCAGGTGCTGTATGACCACCAACAATGAACAACGACGACGAAGGGCGCTACTAACGGCAGTGAACCTCATTCCCCAGTCTTCCTTTTTCAAGACGCACAATGATACTTGGAGTATACCTGGAGGGGGCTTCGGGGGTCAACGCCCCCCCGGCCCGGTCCATGACCAGGCCTCCCGGTGGATCAGGATGATGCACCAAAGAACTATTTAGTTTCCTCGGGTATCAACCCAGCAAGACACTTGTAGATGAATATTCTTACCTCCGAAAGGAGAATCTTTGCGGCTGTACAAAGCACTGGATTAAACATCTCTTTGATGTGTTGTGGTCGTATTCCAGTGTAACCCCCATCACCCCTTCCTCCCGCAGAACCTGACGGATGACACAGCTGCTTTAAGAACATCTGACATTAGCAAAATTAATCTCCTATGATGGTATCATAAGTAGAATTGTTAATGGTGACACTAATCTCAGCAGTGTGGGCCTGTCACTTAGTGTTAGAGCTGCGTTAGTACCGCCGGGGATGATTCTGTCTTAACTGGTAATAAGTTGCATAGTATATATGTATGGATAACTAAAGTGTAATGAACACTTGTCACTATTCAGTAATAACCCACATGAAGACACACTCAGAAAATCAATTGTTCTGTATATTTCGATCCCCTTCTGGGCGCTGCTGAAGAGGATCCCAGAAGGGGATCGAAATATACAGACCAGTTAATCATCCACATGAATCCTTTGTTGGGAATTTAGTAACTTTAGCTACCACCATCCATAGTTGTAAGTACACAAGAAATTATATTTGCGATGGTGTTTGGGCCGGTTTTTTGGTTGTTAGTGGTGAGGGTTGGTGCAAGTTGTAGTTGAGAGTAATGCAGTTGGATTTGAGGGGATATTGTGGGTTGGTGCAGGCACTGCATATATGATTATTGGTGGAAACAAGTATGATTTGAAGAATGTTATAAAGCTGAAACAGTTCACATGACATTTTAGATGCGTGATAATGGTCCAAAAGGAACCGAAGCGTTGTCTAAATTTATTGTCCAAATGGTGGTAGTGTGAAGCAGGTATGATGGGTGTGCGCGGATGACATCACTGCTTCAGAAAAGGTAAAGGTCATGGTTTAAATTTTCTTATAGCGGGTGGCATTGGTAGTATACATATTCACGGATGGTTGGTTGCCAGTGTTGTGTGAGAGCCTAGCCTGCAGACCATCCTCGTCTCAAACATGAGGTTATCACTGCAGTAAAGAAACTTACCATTACCATTCTGAAACTCATTAAAACATCTTGGTAGGAAAGTTTCATTATCTCTGATGGACCACTGAGGATGATATGTGTGTTTCCCTATGTTGTTGCTCTGAAGGTGGTATTGTAAGGGAAGTAGCTGTCAGCTTGAAGGAGGTACTGAGTGTTGAAGAGAATTAGGTGGGTAGATAATTATTGGGATCAACGTTGCATGTGGTGCCTTGGTGGTGGTGGCTGTATTATTGATAGGTGTGTTATCCACCCCCCTGGAGTGTTAGTCACTGTTACAGCCTCTCCTCCACCCTGTGCTGCTCAATAATTCTCTATTTTTTATTAGGGTTTAAGCGAAGTACAAACGGCTTTTTACTTTGTGTTTGTTTAGTAATGTTAATGTTGTTGGTTGTGTGGTAAGAATCGTGATTCAAGGATGTCCCTGCAGGGGGCCAGAGCTCTCCGTAAGTTACGGTCTGTTGAGTTTTACCAGAGAATTGCTATGTCAGGAGACGTCACAAGCCACTTGCTCTTACACTGAAGAGCAGCGGACGTGCAAGCCTGCTTTATTGTTTTGAGAGCAGATATGTGGTACGAAGAAAGAAAGTGACACATGTTGGCACCCCCACCTCCCCTGCACCTGCACTGCCGTCTAGCCACCTGAGAATGTCACTTTAATACTTTATTTTATTGAGTTTATCCCATTATTCCTTTTATTCTCCGTCCCTTTGTCTCCTTGCTCCTACAAGGAAGTTCAAAGATGGGCAGAAGCTAGAACATAATACTTTTAGCGGATACCTTCAGTAGTAACTAGCAAACACAAATTGACTCTGTTAGCTTATAATGTTGAGTGAAGGAAGAACAACAGCAACAAAACACCTGCACCTATTAAGAGTTTTCAAGATACTTTGACTACCAACCTCACTCGAGATTTACACAGGATTATTTGTGTACTTCGGGGAAGAGAAGAGAGTAGAAGTCCAACATGACCTACATTCTGACGCTTCACCCCCGATCTCCATGGTGTCTCCCGTGGCCACCACTGTGGCCAACACCGTGGCCAACACCGTGGCCAACACCGTGGCCAACACCGTGGCCAACACTGCTGTTAATTGTGACTGCAGCATCATCCTCTTAAGCCTGCAAGGTCATCACACTCGCCGGACTGCATGCAAAAACTCCAAGTTGGTAAAATTAACTTAATTTACTAGCAGTGGTATTAGTAAATGATAAATAAGTTAATTGGTACAAAACGTGTAGAAATCTTCAATAGAAAACTAGATCAGCACCTCCGCCAAGTATTAGATCACCCAGGCTGTGATGGATATGTGGGCCAGCGAGCCATCAACGGCAACAGCCTGGTTGACCAGTCAGTCATCCACCTAAATTATTGAGAAAGCTTCAAGTCCCTCGAACTGTACTCATTAGAACAGAGAGAATGTTATTAGAAGCCATGATTAAAATATAAGAATGGAAAGAGCCTTATGCCTGTTTGGTATTAAAGGTCAGTTTGATTACTTGGTTGTGTAGAGCAGAATAACTAGTATGATCCTAGTTAGTAAGAGTCTGCGAGTTGGGGTACAAATTTTGCATGGTCGGAAGTATGACAGCTAGTGTGGCCTAGACAACTGGACACCAACTCTTCACCCCACAGTGAAGGTGAGCCTCCAGTTCCTCATGACAACAGTCGGTTCATTCGTTCCGCTCCCAACCTTAGGATCCGAGGTCACTCCCGAGCGAGGCGGGTTGTATGACTAAGTCTCCTAGCCTCTGCTGCCCCTGTTGACGTAGCAGGAAATGGATACCTGGGAGTTAGTCGTCTCTTGATCACATCTTGGAAAAGGCCCTAAAGGAACTGGACAGGTACCTAAAGTCATTGCCTGACCAGCCGGGCATGCGGCCCGCAGCAACAACCTGGTTGATCAGACCCTGATCTACCGTGAGGCCTGATCATGTACCAGGCCGCGGGGGCGTTGACCCCTGGAACTCCCTCCAGGTAAGAACCCCAGTTGAAATAAGCCACCCTTGGCTGTCTTGAATTATTAATCCCCTGGATTTACTAATGCATATAGTTTTTTCGTGATATACGGAATATAACAAGGTCTCGGAGACTATATTAACCTACATTGACGGATATTTACAAGTTAGACAACGATTACATCGTCAAGTAGTGTATAATGGAAGAATGAATGCAGGTCACCATAAATTTGTAATTCATGTATGTTTTATCACTGTTGAATGATTTATCATTGATGTATACCTTTGATTAGTGTCTCACTACTCTCGGAGCCCGGTCATGGGCCAGGCTCGTCTGGCGTTTCCCTGATCAACCAGGTTCTTGCTGCTGGATGCCCGCTGCCCCACATAGCCTTGTTGATCTGGCACCTGGTGTAGATGCTTGTCCAGTTTCCTCTTGTACTAGCCGCGTTTCTGATATTTTATGAGATGTTGACTAGGTTGGGTCATTGGCTTAAGCCAGTAGGAGACTTGGACCTGCCTCCCATGGGCCAGTCGGCTTGCTAGTGTTTCCTCTTTCTTATGTTATAATCAGTATGAGGATATTGGTAATCGTTTCAGTTTTATAAATAGATAGCGACATGTCCCTTTAAATCGTCCTGTAAATGTTTGACGATAGTGACGTGTGATAGTAATGATGGTGATAGAGACGTGTGATGATAGTAATGATGGTGATAGAGACGTGTGGTGATAGTAATGATGGTGATAGAGACGTGTGGTGATAGTAATGATGGTTGGTGGTGTGTACGATGAGCGGGAAGGTCCTGTCTGGCGCCCTGCCGTCTGGCTTCTCTCAGCCTCCCCGTCCCCCCTTCTACCCCCTCACCCTTGATGCTTCTCTCTCCCCCTTCTCTACTCTCTCCATTTCCTCGCTTCCCACACGTCTTTATTCCTCCTCCTTGTTTCTCTTTCTTACTCCCGCACCTCCCTGCCTCTTCCCACGTTCCTTTTATCATCTCGCTTATCTTTCTCTCCATACTTTTTTTTCCTCATGTACTTCCCTGCCCTTCCAGCTATTCTCTTACCCAATTTTCACGTTTTTGTCTCTTGCAGCTCAGGCTGACGGATTTTAACACTATGCAAACTATCCTGTCTGGGCTGGTGCTTGCCCGGTCAACCAGACATAAGTATTACCTCATACAGTTGAAGAGTTTATCTACTCTGAGCCCGGCCATGGGCCAGGCTCGTACGTAACTCATCCTGCATGATGAAATATATCAGGGAAATACAGATAGCTTGTGTTCGTACTGTCTGACTATCATATAGAATAAGGTAGCAGCACACTGATGGTGTATCCAGTTTTGCTAAAAATAAAATTATTTTTCCAGTATCTCATTTCCAGTATTTTCAGCCCGACTATAGTTGATAGAACACATTTATGGCAGATGGTGACCAGGGAGACTTTAGTTTGGCCAAGAGTGCAAGAGTAAAACCTTTAGAATGCCTGTAACCCGTTTCCAGAGTTCTACTATAGCAGCGGCCAGAGGAGGCCAAGCTTACCCATTAACCGCCTGGTTAATGAGGCTGTTGCTTGAATCACGAGCCTGGCCCATGGCCGGGCTCCGAGAGTAGTGAAACTCTCGATACTCTTCAGAGGTACATTTCCTCAAAGGTATAAACAGCTCGCACTCCCACACAGCCTGTGTGATCCACCACATCCTTCTCTGACTTAAACAACATCCTCTTAAAGACTTTTAACGTTGTTCCTGTAACCTTATACCTGCTGGTAGAAAGTGGAGTCGTACTCTCCGAGTACCTCAGAGTACATGTGGTAGTGAACTTTGTAGTGGCGACGTGGAATTTTAGGATTTTTGCCCCGACGATCTGGTTATTGTGCAGTGTTATGCTATTTGAAAATGACAATGTCTACATAGACAGCGTATTGTAGCCTGAATAATGTTGTGTGTGTGTG
>NC_069464.1:10926111-10928611 GCF_026875155.1 Cherax quadricarinatus
GAACCATACATAGTTTTAAGGCGAGGTATGATAAAGCTCATGGAGCAGGGAGAGAGAGGACCTAGTAGCAATCAGTGAAGAGGCGGGGCCAGGAGCTATGAGTCGACCCCTGCAACCACAAATAGGTGAGTACAAATAGGTGAGTACACACACACACACACTACACACACACACACTACACACACACACACTACACACACACTACACACACACTACACACACACTACACACACACTACACACACACTACACACACACACACACTACACACACACACACTACGCACACACACACTACGCACACACACTACGCACACACACACTACACACACACACACTACACACACTACACACTACACACACTACACACACACACTACACACACACACTACACACACACACACACACACACACACTACTCACACACACTACTCACACACACTACGCGCACACACACTACGCACACACACACTACGCACACACACACACTACGCGCACACACACTACACACACACACACTACACACACTACACACTACACACACTACACACACACACTACACACACACACTACACACACACACACACACACACACTACTCACACACACTACTCACACACACTACGCGCACACACACTACGCACACACACTACGCACACACACACACTACGCGCACACACACTACACACACACACACACACACACACACACACACACACACACACACACACACTACACACACTATACACACACACACACACACTACACACATACATACACACACACATACACACACACACTACACACACATACACACACATACACACACACACACTACACACACACACACACACTACACACATACTATACACACACACACTACACACACACACTACACACACACACACTACACACACACACACTACACACACACACACACTGCACACACACACACACACACACACACACACACACACACACACACACAACACACACACAGTACTACCATGGCACGGAGTTTCATATGAGAGCTTCACCTCTCCGTGACTGTCAAACCTTTGTTATTAAAGATTGACTTAGAAATGTAGGAGAGCCAAGAGTAAAGGGTGAAGGTGGAGGTAAAGAGGGAGAGATAAAGGGTGAATGAGAGGTGAGGTTATAGGCGAGTGGCGTAGAGGTGACTCCTGGAGCTGCAATTAAAGAATTATTTTTGTTTGGCTTGTGTTGACAGTGTCGTCTTGCTGCCGCCTCACTGATGCTTCCTCAGGGTGTGGTCTCCACTCTGCCCAAGACCTTCCTAATACGGAAGAACACATGTTGAATAATTTTTTTAGGGAATTGGACAATTTACTCGGGTAATTAAGGTTGTGAGTTTGGAAAAGTAGATATACGAGTTGAATATACTGGTGTGAGTGGAGGTAAGAGTGTGGCGTAAACCTGGATTATTGATACCCACAAATTGGTTTAGCAAACATTGATTAAAAAAACGTGTCGGTCCTTGATTTCTACTAACACAGAAATTGAGTGGGGGTACGGGTGTGAGTTTTAAGTGAGGGGTGGAGGAGGGTGTTGATAGAGCGAGTGCTGGAGGAGGGAGTGGTGGAGCGAGTGCTGGAGGAGGGAGTGGTGGAGCGAGTGATGGAGGAGGGAGCGACTGAAGGTGCTGCGGTTCCAAACAGGTGAAGAACAAGTGTTGATGGAACACATGGTATGTTCGTCCCGGCTGACTTCAATACTAGGACGGTCAGTACAAGTGCGTTACGCGTCACAGGTGTTCCTGGGAGCTGTGGGCAAACGTATGACTGAAAGAGTAGGAAAAATTCTGGAAACCGGTCACAGGTATATTACGGGTAAATATATTGTCAGTGAGGCGAAGAATCCTTATTCTTATAATCCAGAAGGGACTGATCCCAAACCTGAAGACTGACATCACTCTGTATAAATACAAGAGACTTGGCAGACAGTGCTGAGTACCTCCAACAAAAAGTAGGGACGTGACGGGTACACTGAGAGAGAACTCAAGTGTCACAGGTCCCCGAGGATTCAACACCCTTCATGCATAAGGGAAAATGCCACTAAACCTTTGATTGTCTTCAAGAGGAAATTTGACAAGGTTCTCAGATCAGCTCCCGACCAGCCGGTCCTTGGTTCGTATGTTGTTACTGCGTGCGACCAGCAGTAACAGCCTGGTTGATGAGGTTTTGATAAGCTAGGAGGCCTGGTGTGGGACCGGGCCGGGGGAACTCTCACCCCCCGAAAACATCCTTCAGGTTACAACAGAGAGGAACGTGGTTGCGACATCATTACTGAAAATTTTCAATGTCACCTGTGACATACATGAGAGCAACTTGCAGTCTACTCGTGCAGTCCAAAATGGAGCTAGACTTCCGTATTGACTGTCTAATTAACCAGGTTGTTGGTGAAAGAAGTTATTTAAATAACTCAGTGTTATTCCACACGAGTATACAAGTCTGTTCGTGTAGTTCTTGTATATTGCCCCATC
>NC_069464.1:10931111-10976111 GCF_026875155.1 Cherax quadricarinatus
CGTCAGGAGAGACACATGTTCGTTTCTCAGAATATATTTGTTAATGGTTCCGGGATCAGCGTCCCGCTGTCAACCCAAGCCTCGTAAATTACAAAGCAAATATACAAGAAATAAGAACTATTGAGAAACATTCAGGAAAGTAAAGTGTCTAATGTAAATATAAGTTTTATTCTCTATCTTGTGTGTTCATGAGGTAGACCACTAATCGTGCACCAGTGCAAGACACTTACCAGGTACCATCTCTGTGGTGTGGCCGGATGGCATTACCTCCCTGACGAAGAAACAGCCACGGTACTATTGTAGATCCATGGATTAGAAAACTGACGAATTAATAAATTAGGCACATGGGTATCTTTATTATAGAAACGTTTCGCCACACAGTGGCTTCATCAGTCCAGTACAAAAAATGGTGAAGATCAGGAGTTTGAAGTAATCAGTCCCTCTATGCAATCTTCACCGTTCTTCTTTATATTGGACTGATGAAGCCACTGTATAGTGAAACGTGTCAAATTTATCGGGAGATTGTTTTTTTAGAATTAGTGACAGATAACATCCATGGGGAGGGACGTCGGTTTGATTATTACTTAACCATTATAAGAGGAAGACGATGTATGAAAGTTCCTAAGTAGAATGTAAACATTGGTTGAAGAAGGGCGACTGTATGGCGGAGACGAATTATTAAACATGATATGTAAAGTCAGGTGAGCTGATGAAAGTTGTATATGGCCTTCGGTTTATTTTATTTATTTATTGATATTTATGTGAAGCATTAAACTCGTGTTGGCTAGTCAACAAGGGGCGAGGCTCCGTCCTGTGCACTAATATCAGGAAAGACATATTGCATAGTAGTCTAGTTATCTTAATCTGAATTGTATCTGTAATTAAGGTTTTAAGAGGAAGGTTCTTCAGGTGTGAGTTCCTTGGAAACTGTGAAATAAAATATCTTATGAAGTTGAGAACTCTTAACTTTAGGAGCTCTTGGCAGGGGCTGAAATTTGAGGTTTCTCGACGTCAGTGGAGGTGAGAAAGTCACGGGGAGGAACTGTTGAAGTCATGTAAAGTAAAAGGACACAAGTGCAACTAATGTGACATTTTATTGTGGCAACGTTTCGCTCTCCAGGAGCTCCTGGAGAGCGAAACGTTGCCACAATAAAATGTCACATTAGTTGCACTTGTGCCCTTTTACTTTACATATTGTGGGTAATTCTACCAACATTGTTGAAGTCATCATATGATACAGTAGAAGTTCTAGGTGTTTGAAGAATCTAGCAGTTATTTTTGTATATAAACTATCGTCACCAACGAGAGAGGAATTCACAGAACAGATAAGGAAGATAGATAGCTGTCTGGAAAATCCGACACTAAATATTATTTTTGGAGACTTCATCGTTTTATATATTAAGAATAAGGCAGTAGACAACAGCATTGTATCAGAAATGATAGCTGGAAATACATTAGCTCAACAATCACACCAGGAAGCTATTAGTATTGTAAAGAGTTTATTTTGAACAAATAGATAACAGAAACTACTAAAAATTGCAGTACAGAAATGAGGAACTGATACAATATACTTAGATTATGATCTCATAAGAAAGAAGGAACACTGCATTAGGCCTACTGGCCAATGGGAGGCAGGTCCAAGACTTCCGGCTTAAGCTAATGATCAACCTAGTGAGGTCAGGTCACATCCACTTCAGGAAGGAGCACGGCATGAGACCTATTAGCACAAGATAGTCAGGTCCAACTCACACCACTCATGTATTTAACCTATTTTTAAAACTACATAACGTTTTAGTTTCTATGACGGTACTCGGGAGTTTGTTCCACTCATCCACAACTCTATTACTAAACCAGTGCTTTCCTATATCCTTCCTAAATCTGAATTTTTCCATCTTGAAACCATTACTGCGAGTCCTGTCTTGGCTTGATATTTTTAGCACGCTATTTGCATCCCCTTTATTTATTACTGGTTTCCATTTATACACCTCAATCATATCCCCCCTAATTCAACGGCTTTCTAGAGAGTGCAGATTCAGTCTATCCTCATAGGGAAGATTTCTGATACATGGGATCAACTTTGTCATCCTCCTTTGTATGTTTTTCAGAGCATTTACATCCATTCTGTAATACGGTGACCAAAACTGTGCAGCATAATCTAAATGAGGCCTAGCTAAAGATAGAGTTGAAGAACAGCCTAAGGACTCCTATTATTTATGCTTCTTGATATAAGCCAAGGATTCTGTTAGCTTTATTGCGAACACTAATGCACTGTTGTCTTGGTTTTGGATTACTGCTAACCAGAACTCCTAAATCCTTTTATCAGTCAGTAATATTAAGATCTACATTATTTAGTTTATACGCGGCACTGTTATATAGTACAGGAATCTTTACGTAGAGAACCCACGTGAAGAGATGTTCAGTAAATCTAATTTCAACAAGCAAAAGAACTGGATGACACTGAATAGAAAACTGAGACATTTTTTTGGGAAACACTTGTCTTGAGCATCTTAACCCTACCAGAGTATGGAAAAACTGAGCGCGCGCACATACGAGTCGGCATAAAATTATTTCTCTGAGAAATCCTACAGAAGAATGGATAGAAGAAAAGTTTGATGAATTGCTAAACCATACGAGCATATGCCACAACGTTGAAAGATAAATTACACTAGAGATTACCTATATAGATCAGAAACTAAAACGCTGTGACAAGAGGAAGTAGCACAGAATGAACAAGAAAAGGTCGTCCAGGAATTACAAAAAAATCCTAAATGTTTTCACACGTGCAAATTCAAGAAACAAAATACTGTCTAGAATTAGTCACCTAATCACATAAGGTTCATACATCTAGACTTGATTTTATTGAACTCTTTATTTATAAACTATTGCAAAACTACTAACACACGAATACTGATTATTATTTGGAAAAAAGAGTTGAGATCCAGGTGAAATCTGAGAGCCTTAAAAAGTGCAGACATATAGTAGCTCCTCTGCACTAAGGAGTGTGTTAGATCTCTGGCAAAAACTTGTGAAGAGTAGCGCTAGCAGTACACACCAGAAAAGTATGAAAGAGTAGTGACATTCTTGACTTACACAGTCCAGGTCAACATGAATTTAGAGCGGGAGATCATGCTTGTCACACTTAGATAATTTTAGCAAAATTACGGAGGTTTGGTAGAAAAAAAGCCTACGTTATTTATATAGACCTCGCCAAAGAATTTGACAAACGTGATCATGGAGTGATAGGCCCATAAAATAGGGTTCACTGATATAACACAATTGGGAATGCAGATACGTACTCAGTTTTCAGAAGATTGGAACACAGAGTAGTAGTAAACAAAGCAAACTCCAGCCTTAGAAAAAAAATTAGGTTCAGTGCTCCGAGGCACGATCCTAGTATCTGATTGTTTCTTATCCTCACAGAAGGCACTGATAAAAACACTAGCCACAGCTCCGTATCACCCGATACGAAGCTGTGGCTTGTGTTTTTATAAACATGAAAGTCACCTCGGTAAAAGTCATGGTAACATTGGAAGCAGATATCAACAGTGTCTTCCAGCAGGTAGTGTAAAATAACATAAGTAATGATTAACTTACACAGCTAATTAGATATGGAATAAACAAATCGGAAGGAACACTGGATATAAAACACAGATAGGACCATCTCATAAACGAAAGTATCACGTAAAACCTTTGGGTAAAATGTCAGAAGACATTATTTAGAGAACACAATAGTGCTGTGAAGGGAAATAAAATAACAGGGCGGATAGTGTGAATTTTCAAAGCAAGAAATAACACCAATTATGGCTCTTCAAATCATGCGTTTTCTCAACAACATTGTTGTGTTTACAGCCCCGTTTACGGCATGACCGATATTGGAACTGGGAAAAGGTACAGAATTCGTTTACTTCTCGCATAGTTAATAAATTTAGATTACCAGTTATGCTTCAAAAACACTTGAGAGTCGAGTGCGTTATTACCATAATAACACTCGAGTGAGGGATATGGGAGGAAGTATAAAATTGACCCAGAACAAAACGTGGGTGCCACAGCACAAAAGAACGCTGTGTCAACTTCCGTGGTCCAAGACTATTCAACCTGCTACAGCAGACATCAGCAATATTGCTGGAACCAGTGTAGAAGTTTTCAAGAGGAAACCGGATCCACCATCTCTGCCAAATGCCAGATTAATTAGGCTGTGATGGATGTGGGCCAGCGGGCTGCCAACACCAACAGACTGGTTGTAAAGGCAATTAATAGAAAAATCCTGACTCTGGGCCGGGCTGCGAGGATAGAGAAACTCAAAACCGGTCACAGGTATACCACAGGTGGATGAGATTGGTGCGTACACATGATATACCTGTACTAGCCTGTTTAAAATTATGTTCTCACGTAGTGTAGCTCACTTGTTGGATATTGAACCATTATTATGTATATGAATGAGGACAACTTGCACTGATGCAGTCTCTCTCTACAGGATTCTTACACCCTGTATCTTTTTTTACTGTAAAAAAAATGTATCAATTTATGCTCATCTTACTGGCTCATGAGAAGCAAGTCCAAGTCACACCCGCTTAAGAAGGAAGGGGCACCGCAGTAGGCCTACTGGCCCATGCGAGGCAGGTCTATGTTACCTACAGGCTTAAATCAATGCTCCAACCTAGTGAGGTCCAGGTCACTATGCGCCTCCCATTTTTCGATTACCGTCTTCTCGCAGGGTGGTTATGTAGTGGATGTTTGAAACACGTATTCAATAAGTTGTGGGGCCATTATATGACCACCCCCGCTAAACATATAGGGGTAATATAGCGCTTGGGTTCTATCAAAGGAAGGAGAGGGATATGTAGTGTGTAATTTTTGAAAGTAAATAAATGTGAATAGGATAGCCTTGGTCAGTAATAAAAACAAAGACTGTAGCAAGTAGATGAAATCAGACTCTAGATGAATGGGAAAGCTGTCTGGTAGAGCCTCTTGACAGTATCTGTGTGTCAGGGTGCTCTCACATTGCTCGTCATCTAAGCCAAAGTTAACAGGGACTTTACGTCCCTGAGCCAGTTTTCCAACACGTAAGAGATGGACTTCCTCTGGCTGGTGGTATCCCAACTTTGGTTGTTTCCATGAACTCGTGACACATGGATCAGCTCTGTGTTGGGTGGGGCAAGGGGCGTTGAGGCGCAGCCTCGATAGATTTGGTATGGCGAGTTTTCGCCACTGGATCGACACGGTTCTCGGGAAGATCAAAATCAGGAATGTACAGGTGTGTGTGTGGGCGTCAAGCCAGGCATCGGGTTGATCTATGTGCGTTCATATGTGTGGCAACTCTGGTGGCCAAGATGGCGCGCGCGGGGGTGCGTGTGATGGCTTGAGTCATATAAGGCGGGTGCGCCTGGCCAGCCACTAGTCGAGACACAGACTTCAGTGCATACGAGTTGCAGCTCTCCTCAAATAAGTGATTCTGTAGGAAGTCTACGGTTCATACACGCCACTTTGAGTACTCTTGTAAACATTGTGCAATTATTGATTTATTGCTCTGGTGGTGGTACCTCAGTGGATGTTGTTGAACATAGTGTATTTGTGAGTGTTGATGAACAGTGCTTACTGTGCCCAGCTAGTGTGATAAGGAGCCTTGTTATCTATAACAAAAAGGACAAACATTTTAATAGTAACTATGAAGACGGACGCTCTACATTGTCAGTACTCACACCCCGGTATGGACATAGGTGGACACGGGCCTATAACACCGCCCGCAACGCCCACGCAAGAGATGTCCAGAACGCCCACGTTTTCCAGCTGCTCCGAGCCACAGTATGGCCAGCATGAATACACACAACAAGAGTACTCCCAGCAAGAGTACGCAGATTCACAATACACCAATGTGGATTACTCCTCTTCGCATTCCTTCTCTCCACCTGAATCTCCTATGACCACACCCAAGAGCACGCCCACACACACTCCAGCCCACACACCACTGTCCACAACGCCCACCAAAACCCCCACCACGTTATCCAGAAGTAGAAAAAATTCCTTCGTATATGACGTCAGATTAACAGACGAGCAGTTCCTCTTCTTTGTTCCCGACTTGGTAAGTTTATTAACTAAAAAGTGGTATGATCATGGTCTATATAGAACTACTAGCTATCATTCATTTTTAAGAATCTTTTCGTAAAGTGTTTTGCTAGCTGGATAATATAGTATGGAGTACAAGTGAATTAATGTTGTGCTATCACTTCCCTTTGTAGTAGACCGAGAAGCTTATTTTGAATCAAATCACTTGCTGCCACTTCAGATATATACTATTTCTAAGTGAAGATACGTGACCATTGTGAAAATGGAAGGGTTGACTGTAGATAACTGCTTGAGATAAAGATAGGTCAGAGGCCGTGGTTTTGTTGAGAAGGAACGGTGGGATCAACTACCCCTTAACGGGCCACACCCTAACCTTTCCCCATTCGTCACAGACAGCTTGGAAAACGTGTATCAGTAGTAAGAATGAGCGTATTATGTTTAAGGGGGCTATATAGAGCCTGGGGAATGGGAAGCAATCAGGAGAATAACTCCGGTTTCCAGGATCAAGAGACTTTTACCAGCATCAACACTTGCCTTAAAGGGAAGATTGAGCGTAACATTGTTTTTTATGCCTGGTCTTTGTTTTGGTGTTGGACTTTAGTTGTTGGGGTGAGAGTGGATGGGGAACTGGCATGTTTCACAGGTGGTAGCCATAGGCTTGAAATAACCTGGTCGAGTGCGCACCTTGCCAAATTCTCACCCCACTACCTCCACCATCACTACACTTCCTACGTTAGCCTCCTTGCCTCGATGAGTTCGATGATGTGTCAGTAAAGTAAGTCATGGTAGTTACTGCTGAAATTTAGCTATGTGAAGCAAAGAATGAATACTTTTGAAGATGTTTTCCTTGGAGACTAAGTTTTAAGCTTGATCTCAATTCGAAAAGTTGTCTTTATAAAGCATCCATTCAGCTTTAGTTGCTTGTTTGTATATGTTTAGCAAATTGATTTTAGGTAGGTTTGCTCTAGATCACGAAGCTGAGGGAGTAATTATTTTTTCTGTGATTCCTGGCTGGGTCTTCCTTTGATGTTATATATATTTTTTAGGTTTAAATGTAACTGCCAAGTAGAAGAGTATTTTTTAATATACCTGTGACGTGTTTCGAGTTTTATTTTTATACCCTCACAACCCGGCTTGGGGCCAGGCCTTTCAGTCAGTTGTGTGTTCAACCAAACTGTTGCTGTTTGGAGCCTGCTGGTTCTGTTAGCTATAATAGCCTAATTGATCTGGGATTTGGTGGAAATAGACTGTTTAATCTTGAAAACTTACGTCTTGGTATTGTAGCAAGTACTTGGTGTGTTGGACATGCATTAGTAAGAATGGTTGGATGTAAATTTGACATGTTTAGTTTGGGTCAGAAGGCCTACTGCAATGTACCCTTTTTAATGCTCTTATATAACGTGATTTTTTTTTTTATTTTTTCAGGATCTGGTGAAGTCGCATCTGATGTTCGCTGTGCGTGAGGAGGTGGAGGTGCTGAAGGAGAAGATCACGGAGCTGATGGAGCGCATCTCGCAACTGGAGTATGAGAATACTGTTCTCCGGCAGTATGCTACTCAAGAAGCGCTGCAGCAGATCCAGCAGCCCCGCCACACCTCCAACACCTGAGCCACCCACTTCACTCCCTCCACAGCAACACCTCCACTACACCACTATGCTGGTGCTCTACTCTGCCCTACCCACACCAGCTAATGCAGTGTACTCATAAGCTACGTGAACAGTGTGCAACACTTCAGCGGGCAGCAACTGCCCGTCCACGGACGCCAGAGGCACCTTTATATTTAGGCTCATAATTCATTATTATTGCCGATATGGCGAAATAGCTTAGAATTCTGTATATACTCCATTGAGATTTAGTAAGTTTGTACAGATTATTTTTGTTGGCCTTAAACTATTGATAGCAAAATATATATATGGAGTTTAGAGCGTGAGACTTAAATTTTGCTTGGCTTTTGCGGGAACATGAAAAGCCCGACTGGAGGTGTAGAGACGCCGACCCGGCCTTGGCCAACCATTTTGTCATTCCAAGTGCGTCCTGCACTCTCCGGACCTGTGCTTGCACGATCCTTCACCTCTACTCCTCGCATTGTAATTTTTGTTAAGATGTTTACCAGCAGGAATATAGTGTTTAAAGTGGTCATGATGCAGGTAGTCAGCTAAAGTTATGCAATAAGACAAGTCATGTAGGTCTCCGTGGTCCCGATTCTGTACGGAACCCCAGGCAGCTGCTACAAAAGGGTCATCTGCCTCACTTTTGGCCCTCGTAATGTCCTGGAAACTTGACCAGGCTCATTCATATCACATTAGCTTGTCTCAAGAAGTTTACTGCTGTGCTTCATATAGTCAGTTTGTAAAATGGCTATTGCTTGTTAAGACTTAAGATGAATTTCCTGCCAACCTCCCAGCCACATGCCGCGATGAAGCCTATGTGGCCGGGAGGAGAATATTTTGATACACAAGGTGCTGAGTATCTCTTAGCACAGTCACTGGAGAAGGAGCGTCTTTCCCATTACAAAGGTACACTCCCTCCTGTGCCTGCCATCGTCACCCATGTGAAGGGCATGTGATAAACATTTAGTCTACCCCAGCACGCACCTCCTGCACCCAATAAGTTTCTCATATTGAGAAACACCCCCAAGTTAGTCAGAGGAGGACGTGTTGGAGGCCTGGCGGTCTTTTCTAGCTTTGCTGCTGGCAGGTTTCCCCTGAGGACGCGTCTGCTACTAGTCCAGTTCTTACAATAGTGTTTACAACCTCCTTCACACTTTCGCTATGCCACCCCAACACGTTTCTTCAAATGACGAGCCAAACTCCTGTGAAAGGTTTCAACAGGAAGCTTTAAATTTGCATCCTACCCTTCCTTGCTGAAATTTTCTTACAAATGCAGTGTTAACTTTTAAAGTGTTTCATAGTATTGTATTGAAAGTCATGTGTAATGATTCAGTGACTATTAACCACTGAAGCTCGTCCTAGGAAAAGACTTATATTTTACACGTAGTTCTTGCTCATATGGCAACATTGCTCATTACAGTTTGCTGTTGTACTGTGAAGTTCCTGAGGTATATATCTACATATTTATATATACTTTTGGAGTATTATTTTTTCGGGGGTGAATGGAAAAGGGTTACACACTATGTTGCCAACACAGTGGCAGCGTGTTTGAGGTGATAAAAGATGTATATATACTAGTAAGTCTTGTCCATTGGTAAAATGGACAGTCTACAATTCTCATCTGGTACTCAGCTTCCGGTGGTCGGTTCACACGGCCACCGCTCTACCATACACAAGATTTGTATAAGAAATAAAGTTATTGACCAATTAATAGCACTTTGCTTCCCCGTTACCTTATTATATTGCAAATTTTTGTAGTTTACAGCTTTGCATGACTCGTATGGGTTTAACGCTCTGCGATTATAATGTGTACAGAATTTAATTTCTTCAGGGAGGTTCTTGATGCCCCTCAAGGGACTCTTGATCCAAGTAATTGGATCAAGAGTTTCTCCATGGATGAAATGAAATAGCCTTTGATAATCCTATACTGCCATTCACGAGTATTATACGCGTGTTATACTGTAGCACTGGACGAGCCTGGCCTATGGCCGGGCCCCGGGAGTCTAAACTCGATCAAAGTTATATCCTATGGAATAAAAGGCGTTCAGGTTGTATCCAATGGAGGAAAAGTCCAGTTCCTCGGATCAAGAACACCTTGAGGAACGTTAAGTATGGTGTCAAGTGAGCTTCAGACTTCATGAAGCTCAGTGAGTAATACTGTGGAAGCGCTAAACCCATGAAGGTGATGGAGCGCCTGGAGAATGGGAGATAATCAGGTTTGATTCAAGGAAGAGGAGGGTTGATCCACTGCCTTGGATCACTAATCCTTCAACATCAATTAATGTTACCATGGTGTATTAAACAAGTTCAGAACAATGTGAAACTGCCAACGTGTACGAGATAATGTGCCAGGCAGTGTACATGTGCCAGGCAGTGTACATGTGCCAGGCAGTGTACATGTGCCAGCAGTGTACATGTGCCAGGCAGTGTACATGTGCCAGGCAGTGTACATGTGCCAGCCAGTGTACATGTGCCAGGCAGTGTACATGTAGATAATGTACATGTACTAGACACTTTATGTACATGTACCAGATAATGTACATGTGTTAGACACTTCAGTACATGTACAGAATAATGTACATGTAATACACTACTAGGTAATGTACATATATTAGACACTTCATGTACTAGGTAATGTACATATGCTAGATATTTCATATTCTAGATAATGTACATGCACTAGGCACTGTATATGTACATGTATCAGACTACGTGTACTAGATAGTGTACATGTACAAGAGTAACAGGTTTAACGCTTTTTCAGAATATACATAATTTATTAAATGTAGAAACATGTTCAAGATAATGTAATGTACAGAATGACTAAAAAAAAATTTCGAAGATGGAAGTCAAAATCTTACAAAAGAAATATGCAAAACGTAAAAAAAACTTATAGAAAGATAATGTAAAAAAATGGGAGGCAGATTCTATCTAGGAAATACTAGGAAAATCCAATTCCTTGGATCAAGAGCCATGAGAGGTGTACAGAGGCTTAATATATGTAAAGGACACTAAAAAAAATAAAAGACAGTGATCATATTATTGGAGAAACCCTAAACTCTTAAGTCATAGCACCAGGGCGCTGTATAGCCCTTGTGGCTTAGCGCTTCTTTTTTATTATAATAGCACCAGGGGGCGGGATGGGGCAGGTAGTTATATTATGATATTGATCCAGAGAGCTGCCCCTCTTCCTTATGTAAAATGTAGCCGATGAGAGCCTTCCAGGCAGCGCTGTATGACCCTAGTGGGTTTAGCGCTTGCTTCTAATTATAACTGAACCTTCCAAGTCTCCAGGTAGGTTGTTGAACCTTTCTGTTTCCAGTTTCCAACTTGAACCTTCTAGTAGCCAGCTTGAACCTTCCAGTCATAAACCTGATGAATCAATTCGATCCAAGGGTATGGAAGGTAGCTTCAATTCCTTGGATCAAATGATACGGGTTAAATTTTGCAATTTATGCATCTGTTACTGATGTAAGTATATTTGTAATGAATATTTTGCTACCAGCAACAACCTGCTTGAACAATAAAAACATGGCCTAGGTCAGACTAAGAGGATAGGAAAACTCTTGAAACTGTTCACAGGTATCCTCCCAGAGGTTGGTAACCCGTAAGCCTCGGTACTTGTAAATGGCAGCAAACAATCCAGCTAAATATCCTTCGTAATACTCTGCTGGTTTAAACTAGGATAGGAACGAACTGATGTCATTTGGGTTGTGATGTCACGTAGCAAATGTGAGTAATTAGGATACTGCTGTTGTAACTAGTATACTGAGAACAGTAACTACTATACTGCTTGTGGTAACTTCTGTGCTATACCGATAGCAACTACTATACTGTCTGTGGTAACTATTGTGCTATGTCGATATTAGCAACAACTATACTGCACTGTCAGCAGCAACAACTATAATATGCTGTCAGTAGCAATTACTGTACTGTCAGTAGCAACTACTATATTATACTGTCAGTAGCAACTACTATACTGTACTGTCAGTAGCAACTACTATACTGTACTGTCAGTAGCAACAACTATACTGTACTGTCAGCAGCAACAACTATAATATGCTGTCAGTAGCAACTACTATACTGTACTGTCAGTAGCAATTACTGTACTGTCAGTAGCAACTACTATATTATACTGTCAGTAGCAACTACTATACTGTACTGTCAGCAACTACTATACTGTACTGTCAGTAGCAACAACTATACTGTACTGTCAGTAGCAACAACTATAATATGCTGTCAGTAGCAATTACTGTACTGTCAGTAGCAACTACTATATTATACTGTCAGTAGCAACTATACTGTACTGTCAGTAGCAACTACTATACTGTACTGTCAGTAGCAACTACTATACTGTACTGTCAGTAGCAACTACTATACTGTACTGTCAGTAGCAACTACTGTACTGTCAGTAGCAACTACTATACTGTACTGTCAGTAGCAACTACTATACTGTACTGTCAGCAGCAACTACTATACTGTACTGTCAGTAGCAACTACTATACTGTACTGTCAGTAGCAACTACTATACTGTACTGTCAGTAGCAACTACTATACTGTACTGTCAGTAGCAACTACTAGACTGTACTGTCAGTAGCAACTACTAGACTGTACTGTCAGTAGCTACTACTAGACTGTACTGTCAGTAGCAACTACTATACTGTACTGTCAGCAGCAACTACTATACTGTACTGTCAGCAGCAACTACTATACTGTACTGTCAGTAGCAACTACTATACTGTACTGTCAGTAGCAACTATACTGTACTGTCAGTAGCAACTACTATACTGTACTGTCAGTAGCAACTACTATACTGTACTGTCAGTAGCAACTACTATACTGTACTGTCAGTAGCAACTACTATACTGTACTGTCAGTAGCAAACTACTATACTGTACTGTCAGTAGCAACTACTATACTGTACTGTCAGTAGCAACTATTTACTGTGCTGTCAGTAGCAACTACTATACTGTACTGTCAGTAGCAACTACTATACTGTACTGTCAGTAGCAACTACTATACTTACTGTACTGTCAGTAGCAACTACTATACTGTACTGTCAGTAGCAACTATTTACTGTGCTGTCAGTAGCAACTACTATACTGTACTGTCAGTAGCAACTATTTACTGTGCTGTCAGTAGCAACTACTATACTGTACTGTCAGTAGCAACTATTTACTGTGCTGTCAGTAGCAACTACTATACTGTACTGTCAGTAGCAACAACTATACTGTACTGTCAGTAGCAACTACTATACTGTACTGTCAGTAGCAACTACTATACTGTACTGTCAGTAGCAACTACTATACTGTACTGTCAGTAGCAACTACTGTACTGTCAGTAGCAACTACTATACTGTACTGTCAGTAGCAACTACTATACTGTACTGTCAGCAGCAACTACTATACTGTACTGTCAGTAGCAACTACTATACTGTACTGTCAGTAGCAACTACTATACTGTACTGTCAGTAGCAACTACTATACTGTACTGTCAGTAGCAACTACTAGACTGTACTGTCAGTAGCAACTACTAGACTGTACTGTCAGTAGCTACTACTAGACTGTACTGTCAGTAGCAACTACTATACTGTACTGTCAGCAGCAACTACTATACTGTACTGTCAGCAGCAACTACTATACTGTACTGTCAGCAGCAACTACTATACTGTACTGTCAGTAGCAACTACTATACTGTACTGTCAGTAGCAACTATACTGTACTGTCAGTAGCAACTACTATACTGTACTGTCAGTAGCAACTACTATACTGTACTGTCAGTAGCAACTACTATACTGTACTGTCAGTAGCAACTACTATACTGTACTGTCAGTAGCAACTACTATACTGTACTGTCAGTAGCAACTACTATACTGTACTGTCAGTAGCAACTACTATACTGTACTGTCAGTAGCAATTACTGTACTGTCAGTAGCAACTACTATATTATACTGTCAGTAGCAACTACTATACTGTACTGTCAGTAGCAACTACTATACTGTACTGTCAGTAGCAACTACTATACTGTACTGTCAGTAGCAACTACTATATTATACTGTCAGTAGCAACTACTATACTGTACTGTCAGTAGCAATTACTGTACTGTCAGTAGCAACTACTATATTATACTGTCAGTAGCAACTACTATACTGTACTGTCAGTAGCAACTACTATACTGTACTGTCAGTAGCAACAACTATACTGTACTGTCAGTAGCAACAACTATAATATGCTTTCAGTAGCAATTACTGTACTGTCAGTAGCAACTACTATATTATACTGTCAGTAGCAACTATACTGTACTGTCAGTAGCAACTACTATACTGTACTGTCAGTAGCAAACTACTATACTGTACTGTCAGTAGCAACTACTATACTGTACTGTCAGTAGCAACTACTGTACTGTCAGTAGCAACTACTATACTGTACTGTCAGTAGCAACTACTATACTGTACTGTCAGCAGCAACTACTATACTGTACTGTCAGTAGCAACTACTATACTGTACTGTCAGTAGCAACTACTATACTGTACTGTCAGTAGCAACTACTATACTGTACTGTCAGTAGCAACTACTAGACTGTACTGTCAGTAGCAACTACTAGACTGTACTGTCAGTAGCTACTACTAGACTGTACTGTCAGTAGCAACTACTATACTGTACTGTCAGCAGCAACTACTATACTGTACTGTCAGCAGCAACTACTATACTGTACTGTCAGTAGCAACTACTATACTGTACTGTCAGTAGCAACTATACTGTACTGTCAGTAGCAACTACTATACTGTACTGTCAGTAGCAACTACTATACTGTACTGTCAGTAGCAACTACTATACTGTACTGTCAGTAGCAACTACTATACTGTACTGTCAGTAGCAACTACTATACTGTACTGTCAGTAGCAACTACTATACTGTACTGTCAGTAGCAACTATTTACTGTGCTGTCAGTAGCAACTACTATACTGTACTGTCAGTAGCAACTACTATACTGTACTGTCAGTAGCAACTACTATACTTACTGTACTGTCAGTAGCAACTACTATACTGTACTGTCAGTAGCAACTATTTACTGTGCTGTCAGTAGCAACTACTATACTGTACTGTCAGTAGCAACTATTTACTGTGCTGTCAGTAGCAACTACTATACTGTACTGTCAGTAGCAACTATTTACTGTGCTGTCAGTAGCAACTACTATACTGTACTGTCAGTAGCAACAACTATACTGTACTGTCAGTAGCAACTACTATACTGTACTGTCAGTAGCAACTACTATACTGTACTGTCAGTAGCAACTACTATACTGTACTGTCAGTAGCAACTACTGTACTGTCAGTAGCAACTACTATACTGTACTGTCAGTAGCAACTACTATACTGTACTGTCAGCAGCAACTACTATACTGTACTGTCAGTAGCAACTACTATACTGTACTGTCAGTAGCAACTACTATACTGTACTGTCAGTAGCAACTACTATACTGTACTGTCAGTAGCAACTACTAGACTGTACTGTCAGTAGCAACTACTAGACTGTACTGTCAGTAGCTACTACTAGACTGTACTGTCAGTAGCAACTACTATACTGTACTGTCAGCAGCAACTACTATACTGTACTGTCAGCAGCAACTACTATACTGTACTGTCAGCAGCAACTACTATACTGTACTGTCAGTAGCAACTACTATACTGTACTGTCAGTAGCAACTATACTGTACTGTCAGTAGCAACTACTATACTGTACTGTCAGTAGCAACTACTATACTGTACTGTCAGTAGCAACTACTATACTGTACTGTCAGTAGCAACTACTATACTGTACTGTCAGTAGCAACTACTATACTGTACTGTCAGTAGCAACTACTATACTGTACTGTCAGTAGCAACTATTTACTGTGCTGTCAGTAGCAACTACTATACTGTACTGTCAGTAGCAACTACTATACTGTACTGTCAGTAGCAACTACTATACTTACTGTACTGTCAGTAGCAACTACTATACTGTACTGTCAGTAGCAACTATTTACTGTGCTGTCAGTAGCAACTACTATACTGTACTGTCAGTAGCAACTATTTACTGTGCTGTCAGTAGCAACTACTATACTGTACTGTCAGTAGCAACTATTTACTGTGCTGTCAGTAGCAACTACTATACTGTACTGTCAGTAGCAACAACTATACTGTACTGTCAGTAGCAACTACTATACTGTACTGTCAGTAGCAACTACTATACTGTACTGTCAGTAGCAACTACTATACTGTACTGGCAGTAGCAACTACTATACTGTACTGTCAGTAGCAACTACTATACTGTACTGTCAGTAGCAACTACTATACTGTACTGTCGGCAGCAACTACTATACTGTACTGTCAGTAGCAACTACTATACTGTACTGTCAGTAGCAACTATTATACTGTACTGTCAATAGCAACTACTATACTGTACTGTCAGTAGCAACTACTATACTGTACTGTCAATAGCAACTACTATACTGTACTGTCAGTAGCAACTACTATACTGTACTGTCAGTAGCAACTACTATACTGTACTGTCAGTAGCAACTATTTACTGTGCTGTCAGTAGCAACTACTATACTGTACTGTCAGCAGCAACTACTATACTGTCAGCAGCAACTGCTATACTACCCACAGCAGCTGTCCTATTGCAGCCATAAGAGATATCACATCCTACACTACAAGTTGTGCCACACAAGAGAGGCAGAGTCTGCATATTCTTTTAAGTTAAACATGTGGCAGCCAAATATTAAAGGTCAAGTGACGCCGGGGTGAGTAGGCTGGGGTATATGTAGGTCACCAGCTAACACTCACTCATGCCTAGGGTAGTAGACACGCCTACTGACATGCACTGCCGCTGCCCACAGTGGACGGTACCAACGCAATTCCCAACAAATAAGAAAGTAAGTCGGTGCCGGATCATCTGGGCTGTGGTTCGTATGTTGGACTACGTGTAGCCAGCAGTAATAGCCTGGTTGATCAGGCCCTGAACCACTGGGAGGCCTGGTCTTGGACCGGGCCGCGGGGGCGTTGATCCCCGGGATATCCTCCAGGTAGGTACAGGTACACATAAGTACAATCATCACACAGTGCAAATTTCACAAGTAACCTGCACATAGGAGAGTGAAGCTTACGACGACGTTTCGGTCCGACTTTGACTTAAATGGTCCCCAAGTGGGACCGAAACGCCGTAGTCAGCTTCTCTCTCCTATGTGCGGGTTATTTGTGTATTGTTCCAGTTATGGTATTGTGGCGTTTTGTTCTTTATGGTGTGTATTACCCAGATGGAATAAACTAATGCCGTTTTTTAATACCAAACAAATACACAAATATCACAGTAATATAGTGGTACAAAATAAAGGAAGAGTGGAAATAAATGGTATAAAATACCGACACAATGGAAATATAAACACACATGCAGTATAATGTGATCCTTTATTGACAATGTTTCGCCCACACAGTGGGCTTTTTCAAGTCACAAACAGATCTGTTTGCGACTTGAAACCCCTCAAGGAAGGTTCCTTGATGTTGGTGAGGGGCTCTTGATTTGGGGAATTGGATCTGTGCTCCAGTTCCCCGAATTAAGCCTGAATGCCTTCCACATCCCCCCCCCCCAGGCGCTGTATAATCCTCCGGGTTTAGCGCTTCCCCCTTGATTATAATAATAATAATAATTGTGAGGTAAGACACATATGCAACAGTTAGGTATCTTTATTTCGAAACGTTTCGCCTACACAGTAGGCTTCTTCAGTCGAGTACAGAAAAGTTGATAGAAGCAGGAGAGACTTGAAGACGATGTAATCAGTCCATCACCCTTGAAGTTTTGAGGTGGTCAGTCTTCAAGTCTCTCCTGCTTCTATCAACTTTTCTGTACTCGACTGAAGAAGCCTACTGTGTAGGCGAAACGCTTCGAAATAAAGATACCTAACTGTTGCATATGTGTCTTACCTAACAACCTGTCGGTATTTTATACCATTTTATTGTTCAATAATTGTGACTTGAAAAAAGCCCACTCTGTGGGCGAAACGTTGTCAATAAAGGATCACATACTGCATGTGTTTATATTTCCATAAGGGAAGAGTAACTGATTATTTGGATCAAGAGCCCTTTCGTCAGTATCAAGGTACCGTCTTTAGATAACATAAATGTCAGAAACAATAAAACAAAATCTTGACTCATCAGTTGTTACACATCACAAGGGTTAATTAATGGAGTTTAAAGCCTATCTACTACATGAGGGTCATTAAAGCTGCACCTGATCTTTCTTTCACGATTAGTCAAGAATATTTTAATACCTAACTTAGGAAATCGTAATAACAGGACTGCAAATAAATCAAGGGACGGGGGGGACTCGAACCCATGGCAAGTAGGTCATATAACTCACAGGTCAGTTATTATTATTATTACTGCTATTGATATTATTATTATTACTGCTATTATTTTTTTATTATTTTTATTATTTTATTATTATTTTTTATACTGCTAGGAATTATTATTTTTATTATTATTATTTTTATTTTTAAATTTTTGACTTTTAAAAATTTGATTTGAAAAAAAAATCGTCACTCCATTTTTTATTTTTAAAAATTTATAAATAAATTGTGCAAACCTAAACCTTATTCTAAAAAAAAATGGGATAAATAATAAAAAACGAAATTAAATTAAAAAAATTTATAAAAAAATTTTCTGAAATAACTAGTTCCCCTTTGGGGCGGATTTAACGTTCACATGGACGTCCAATCAGTGATCCGTGACAACCCTGCGGGGAAAAACCCTGCAGTATAATACATTTCCCGTGATTGGTTTTGTGGTGGGTGGAATTTTTTTCCCCAATGGGTGCCGGGGGTTTGTCACCTTCCTCCAGAACACCCAGTTTATGGTTGATTTTGGGGCAGTTGAGTGTTCCCAAAAAGGTTTCGGTTAAAATGCGTCAACGCAAGCTTTTGGATTAAAAATGCGGTCAACGAAAGCATTCGGGTTTAAAAAAATGTCAACGAAAGCTTTTGGGGAAAAGGGGAAAATACGTCTTCACAATTTTCCGGGGCTAATATTTTCACGCCAGCGTAGACGGGGAAATTTTTTCATTATGTGAGTTTATTTTATACCGTTTTTTTAAACCTGAAAAAATATTATAAGGAAGAGTGAATAAAGGGGATAAAATAACGTGTGAGACTAACCAAGACACAACTCCGTAATGCATTCATTCAACTTCGACTTGGAAAGATTTATATAATATTGAGTTGGCAAATAGTTGTAGATAAAATAGAACAACTCTCGGTAGCGTCATTGGGGAAACGAATTTTGGGTTGATTTAATTTAGTATGGTGGTTTTTGTTTTTGGCCTCCCCTAGCGGGGCCAGTGGGCCTACTGCAATGTTTCTTCTTTATGTTCTTAAAGCTTATGTGCGGGTTTAGCATTATTTCGATTTAAAGAAAAAGTCCATGTAGCTGAAAGTTTTTTTGGCTACGCGAAATTTTTTTTTTCACTAGACAATACATTTGTGGGGTATAATTGTTCAACACCCCGTGGCACTTGGCATTTGGTATCGTTTTCCCCCCCCATTTTTTTTCTTCCCCCCTGAAGTCCCATTGCCGAGTTTTTGCATCCCAGGTTCCATTACGTAAACCTTGGAAAGTTTTTACACACACACACCACACACACACACACACACACAACCCCACACCACCCCACACACTCACAAATCACCTCCACTCACCTCACATACACTCACTCTACTCTCACTCTCACTTCACTCTCACTCTCCTCCACTCCACTCTCTCACCCCCTCACCCCTCACCTCTCTCCTCTCTCACCTTCAACTCTACCTCTCACACTCTACACTCTCACACTCTCCCCCACTCTACACTCCACTCTCACACTCTCACCTCTCACACTCTCACCCTCACACTCTCACACTCCACACCTCACACTCTCTCTCCACTCTTCATCTCTCACTCTCTCACTCTCCCCACCTTCTCACCTCCCCACTCTTCTCACTCTCTTCACCTCTCTCACTCCTCCACTTCTCCACTCTTCTCACTTCTTCACTCTCTCTCACTTCTCCACTCTCTCTACTCTCTTCCCTCTCCCTCTCACTTCCACTCCTCTCACTCCTCTCACTCTTCTCACTTCTTCACCTCCTCACTCTCTCTCATCTTTCTCACTCTCTCCACTCTCTTCCTCTCTCCTCTTCTCACTCTCTTCACTCTCTCCCTTCTTCACTTCTCCCCCTCTCTCACTCTCTCTCACTCTCTCTCACTCTCTCCACTCTCTCTCCTCTCTCTCACTCTCTCTCACTCTCTCTCCTTCTCCCCTTCCTCTCTCTCACTCTCTTCACTCTCTCACCTTCTCACCTCTCTCACTCTCATCTCCTCATCCACATTTCACTTCTCACTCTCATCGGGGAAAGGCCCTGATGCGGCGAGGGGCTCTTTTTTGGGGAACTGGATCTTGCCCCGTTCCAAAATTTAAACCCCGAATCCCTTTCCCACCCCCCCTACAGGCGCGTAAAATCCACGGGTTTTGCGCCCCCCCCTTTATTATTATAATCCGCCACACCCTGTAGCTTGGACCTTTAAAAAGTGGACTTTGTGTGGGCAAATCGCCAAAAAACGTCGTCGTAACTTTTTTCTCCTATGTGGGGTATTGTGTATTGTTCCACTCACGGTTTTGGCCTTTTTTTTTTTGGGGGAAGCTGAAAGGGGTGGGGGTGCTTTCACCCCCCCCTTTCCCCCACCCCTGGATCAGGTCAGGGGGAAAACAACTATATTGATGGTTTTCTATCCATTTCCCTTTTTGCCCCTTTCCCCCTGGGAAAATTAAAAGGGGGAAACCCTTTTATTGGGCCCCCACTGTGTTGATCATTCTTTTTAAAAGGGACGGTGGGGGGTGCTACCGTCCATTGTAGTATAAGGTTGATACCCCCAAGAGGGTATATCTCTGTATATAGTATATACTGAGTGTTTATTTTACTCCCTATTTTAGGGCTTAACGTATCTTTGGTGGTGCACAGGTTACTGTAGCCTTAATGTTCTTCGTGTAGTCGGAAAGCTTAAAACCCAAAAAACCACTTGTACCCCTAGTATGTTTTCAAGGGGATAAAAGCACGGCGCATTATTGGTGACTAAATCTCTACAAGGGGCCTTCATGCCGGTGCTGGGCTCTTTTCCAAGGAGGTAATTATGTTCGATCCGAGGGAGGGTCGAACATGGTTACCTCCTATTTTCCAGTATGACTCCCTACGTGTGTACGATCCCCCCATAAATTTAATAAAGGCTATTAATTACCATTTTTACTACAAGAGCAATCTAGGTCCTGGGGGCCCCCTCGTAATTATACATAAATGAAACCACACACACACACACATACATAACACACATTTTTAATATAAATATATATATTTATATATATATATATAAAAAATTATTTTTATATAAATTTATATATATATATATATATATATATCACGGAAAAACCAAAGGTTCCCTGAAGCTTTTGAAAATTTTTCTCCTACCACCCCCCCTAATTTAAAGTTGTTTTTTTTAAAGACAAAATACATTGGCAAACATTAACAAAAATAAACAAAAGTAAAACAACATAGGTAACCAGAGCTACATCCGTTATTCCCCCAGCTCCCCTGCGGTGGCCGGTGCCCGGGAAGCTGCGGCATTTCCTTCTGGATCGCAACACTGAGCCCTTGAAAGGGGAAAAGGGGTCCCCTGTGGTCCTTGGTTTCTATGTGAGTTTTCACCTAGCCTTTGAGGAACTTTAGAGCACATTCCCCCATGCCCCAAAGGGTCTCTGACCCATTAATAAAGTTTAGCAAGGGGGAAAGGTCTTCATATTTTGGATCTTCTGGGTCTCTCTGGGGCTGGCAGCCCCCACCCCCTTCCATAGAAGTATGGAAGTAGGTGTTCCCAGTGTGGGGCACAGGTGTAGTCCCAGGCAATCTGCTTTCCTCCTTCCGGGTAGCATAGTGGCTCCATCGGACGTTTTGACTTCCGTCAGACCTCTGCACGGGGGTTCCCGTTGAGTGGGCAACGGGCTGGGCGAGGCTTCTTTTTATTATGTCATTGCCCTCCTCAGTCTGGCTACCCCCTTCTGCGTTGACAACGAGACCATGAAGTCCAATTTGATAAAGCTGTAGCCCTGCGCAAATACCCCTGTGGGTGAGGGGGGGGGGCGGCTAGGCGAAAAACAACCAATCCGAATGGCCTGGGGTCGAGGGGGGTGCCCAGGGGGGGAAATTGGGGAACAGCAAACGGGAAATTTCCCCTGAGTGTGGGCCTTCCTGCAAAGAGGAGTTTGCTCTTTCCTGAAGCATTGGAGGATTGTTTTGGCGATTTTTTAAAGATGGGTTTTGCCCTGGGACTATTTGTGCTGTTTGGGAGGAGCTGGTTACTGGGGGAGTCTAAAGGGGTTTTGTCCCCCCGAATGCTGTTCAGTAAACCGGGGGTCTTGAGCTCCTACCACGTTCTAAGCGTTGGCATTTACTTCTTGCAAATGCATGGATGCAAAACAAAGACAGAAAAGAGTAAAGAACTCTTGCTTACGCCCCCCTATACCTCCCAGTCGCATGGGGGGGTTCCCCTGATCCCATTGCTCATCCTCTAGTGAAGGTTCATGCCTTCTTAAAATTGTCTCAGGGTGCTCAATTCATCAGTTTTGGGGGTTTGTCAAAGGGTGCAACCTCAAGAAGGAGTGGTTTGGCTAGAAAGGGACACCTTGTGAGGGATACAGAGCATTTGGGCTCAAATTGTTTAATTCTCTCCTCCATTTCATCGGTATTAAATTTGTCCCTGGGGGACGTATCGTGGCCGTAACCCCACGGTGCCCCCAAGAAGGTACTGTTGGACGGAGTTGTGTGAGATTCTGGGGGGATTCTTCCCCACGCATTGATTATTTCCGGGGTTTGTGTGATGATTTCACACTTGGGGGGATTGAGGATGGTCCCAATTTCCCCTGTGTTTTCACCAGTTTAGGTCCCCCCCGGGGGAATCTTCAGTACCTGCCAGAGGGCCGTCATCCGGTCCCGATATTGAGCTCCTGCGTAGGCTGGAAGTTTAGTTCTCTTACGCCAAGCAAAGAGAAGTGGAGCAAATGGGTCACCTTGAACACCCTTATGATTGAATTTTCATTTCCCAAACAAAAAAATTGGGGGTTTTGCGTACCCGGGCTGAAATAAAGGGAAAAGACGGGGGAAAACCGAACCCGAACAGCGGGCCCAAAACAGCATCTTTTCCCATTTTAAAAGGATTTCTAAAATAAAGTTTGACTAGGGCCTTGTCTTTGGTGGGGTCCCTGATGTGGGCCCCTTGGCATGAGCGCGGCTTCATCCTTTTGGAGCCCCCAAAAGCCAGTTGGTGTGGCTGGAGTAAAGGGGAGTTCGGGGCGAATTTTCTCACTCTGCTTTGGCAACGAGACGGCGAATCAGTGCCTTTTAAAAAGTTGTCTCAGGTGTGTATATTTTCATCGAGTGTTGGGTTTCAAAGAGGGTGACCCCCCAAAGAAGTGAGTGGTCTTGGGCATAAAAGACCCCTTGTGGGGAGATACAGAGCTCAGGGCATCAAATTGCAAGTTTTTCTTTTTCTCTGGGAAGGGTCCCTACACAGTTTAGGGTGGATCCCCTTATTAAATATATATATTTTTATTAATTTTTTAAAATATATATTATATTATATATATATATTATTAATATAGGACAAAATTCTTTTTATAAGTTATTTATTCCTCCCTTATGATATTTTATTTATTTTCTTTTTTGTTTTAAATATTGTTTTTTTTTTGTCTTAATCTTGTATCCATTTAATTATTTGCGTAGTTTTTATCTTTTTTCCCCGGGGGTTTTTAGATATTTTAAAAAGTCTTCTTTTGTGGAAAATACAAGGGTTATATTGAGGGTTTTGGTTGCCTTCTCCACTTGTTTGTTTCATTACTATGTTGATCGAAAATTAAATATTAAATTAAGCGTGTTGTTGATCTTTGATTTCATTACAGTAAGCATAATTTTTTTACCTTTTGCATTACAGTAAGCGTTTTTTGACTGTCATTACAAAGGTTGGGGCGAGAAAACCCACGAGTTTCTTGTTTCTGAAAAAAAATTTCCAACTGTTTTTTTGGTTTTAAATTTCAAATGGCTACGTTTTTTTTTTTTTCCATTGCGTATTGTTTTTTTCCCTTTTCATTCCCTACTGTCTTTTTCCTTCCCTACGTCTTTTTCCTTCCTACTGCCCCCTTTCCCCCACTGTCCCTTCCCTACTTTCATCCTTCCCTACTGCATCCCCCTTACTTTTTACCCTTTCCTTTTTTCCCCCTTACTGTCACCCTTACTGCTCCTCTCCTTTCCGCGTACCTCAACACTGAGTAATTTGTTTCAAATACAGTCTCTTTAAAAGGGTTTAGATTATTCTGGTTTTCTTCTCATTTATAAAATTTCCCCGAATTCTGCATTATTTTTATTATAATTCTCCTGTGTTAAAATTTTTTTTTGTGAAATTTGTGTAGTTTTCTGCGTGCACTTGATGGCTTGCTTTAAACTAAATAAATGTATTTTAAGGGTTTTTGGTGTTCTGGAAGTTATTTCAGGCGTTTCCCTTATGCCCAATTTAATGACAAAAAAAAAAGGTAAATAAGAATAATAATAGCATTTCAAAAATTTTTTTTTTGTACATTGAATGGTTTTTTTTTTTTTTTTTTCACGGGTTTGGGGGGGTTTTCCAGGGCCAGGTTTCAGACCAGGGCCCCCTAGGTGGAAAGAAATAGACGGATTAAGAACTGTTAAAATCAATAGGAAAATTTTAAAAACAGGGGGTACTGAATGAGGTAGTATGTGTGAGATATACCCGTCATTTACGTGTTTACGAGTAGAAAAAAACCTTCCAGGCAAAAAAAAATTTCCCCTTACACATTCATTTGGCAGAAAGTAAAACCTCCCCGGTGGTTGTCGTTACCAACCCATATATGCACGAAGGAGAGCCCTGAAATTTATGCCAAGCAAAATATATTTTTTCATCCCCCCTCCCCCCCCTCCCCCCTTTTCACAATTATTACCACCCTGCAGCTCCTGGGGTTACCTAATTGGTTGTCAAGCTCTGTTTAAAAACCCCCTGCAGTATGAAAATAGCCCCAGATTTCCACGAAAGTACTACTTTCCTGATTGGGGTCCTCATTTAAAGTTGATGAATGTTAATAAACTTTCTTGGGTTGGGTTTTAAAGAAATAGGGCATCTTTTTTTTTGGATGCATAAATATCGGGGGGGTTTTTCCCTTTTTGTTTTTTAAAGGGGGGTTCTTGACGGGGTGAGGGGCTCTTGTTAGGGGTTGGGGTCTTGCTCCCGGGTTCCCTGAATAAGTCTAATACTTTCCGCCCTCTACCCGGTTCCCGGCCCTGTATAACCTTGGGTTTTGCGCCCCCTTCCCCCTGATTTAATAATTCCCCTTTTTTTTAAAATTTGCCGTGGCTTACAACTGAACTAAATTAGGTTAAATTAAATTAATTTGAAGGAATCATAATTAATGAAAACAAAGTATGGCATTTAAGCTAAATATGTCAAAGTGAATGCGGAAAAAAATTTAAAGGGGGCACACTGCAGTAGGCCAACAGGCTACTACAGTGTTCTCCTTTCTTATTTCTTATGGTAAATGTTTTTGTTAGTGGGGTGGGTTGCAAAAATTTAACCCCGCCTAGTATGGGCCAACATACCCGCAGTGTTCCCCTTTTTTATGTTTTATAAGTGTCGGTTCTTGAACCATTAAATTTCAAAAAATGTTTGAGTAAAGCTGTGGGATTTCTTGGGTTCATATTTAAAAAGTATAAATAATAGAAGTCCTCAGGTTATACTTTACTTCATATATCTTTGGTTTTAAATTTTTTACGTATGCCCGGCATTTTTGGCCCCTTTCAGGATGGAATAATTTTTAGAGGAAGAGAAAGGTGTTCTCGTGTATCTGAAAATATTCCTATGAAGAAAGGCTGAAGCGTTGAACTTGCACTCTGGGATAGGGATATAAATTGAGAAACATATTGCAGTGCACAAATGGAAAAAAATGAAAACAAGGGATGTAAATAGCGCATTGGGTAACCAAGCAGAACCGCAGCAATGGGTTAGGGGGGAGAAATTTTGATTTAGAAAGGATATAGGGGAAGTACTGGTTTTCTGTAGTGTTTTGTGCGGGAACAAATTTCCCGGCAGCGTCATTTATAACTTTAAAATTTGGTTGGCAAATTATTTTAGTGGGGAGAATTGAACCCGCCCAGGACGGCCCCTAGACCTTTCGGCACTGTGCCCCTTTATTCTTTGCTATTTATATGAACTTCAACAAATGGATTTAAATTTTTTATTGTTATTTCATGTGTAAAATGCAGAAATTTAACGGTAGTAGGGAAATGGTATTAAATGTTTTAAAAAATTTAAAATTAATAACAAAGCCCAAATTTTAATGATGCAAACATTTTGCTAGGTTACCGAATTTTTTTAAAGGTTTGACTTTGTAAATTTACAACTCCCCCCTCTAGGCTTTCCCGTTGGGCTCCAGGGCGTTTTTACGTACAAAGTTGGGAAAAAATATTACTCTCATTAATGAACCCAAAAAAAGTTTATCTCATTCCTTGAATTTTTTGGGCATTGATGACGCTGAGCTTTGGGGCTGTGTTATGTGCTGCAAACTCGTAGAAATTTTTCGTCCAACAGTTTCCCACATTCCTCAGTTGGACCATGTCTTCAAGAATTTTACCCCCCTTTGGCCTTTTAGTTGGTCCGTAATGCTAGGGAAAAAGGGTTTTAATCTAAGGAAAATGGGAATCACTCTTTCCCCCAGCACAAAATGATTACGTCCCGTACCCAGTGTTTAATTCTAACTTTTTAACGTTTATAATAAATGTGAACTATGTAGGCTCAGTGGAAGATCCAGTGGTTGTCATTTTATAAAAAAGGTCATCGGGAGGCAACCATCCCTTTTTAGACCAGACTTTACCGTCCCTTGAAAATTGCCGCAGTATATGGCATGTTTGCAAGCGACATTTGTGGTTTTAGCCTGTTCCCAACCCAAATTTTAATTTTAAAAGGGCCGCGTTTTTCCTTTTATTGTGCTCAGACATTAAACAATGCCTAGTTGTCATCTTTTATGGCTGTCTTTTTTATAAAAGACCCCCCAAAAGAAATAAACAACTTGACGATTTATCTTCGCCCCCCCCCCTTTTTTTTTCTTTTGGGGTCTGTGGCATTGCTGGGGGGCGATTAGAAGACAGTGCTCCCACTGAGTTGGGGCTTTTGCCATCCCAGGGTGGAGTAGGCGGTCAATCTACACCTCGACTGGGTTTTCCTGCTACACTTCAAAACCCGCTCCCTAGGGTTAAATCGATCCCTGATTAAAAAATTTTGCAAGTGCAGCAGGATGGCTAGTCAAGGAGTAGATTTCGTCCATAACCCGCCTGGAAAGATTTCATTCCTACTCTCCCCCCGTTAAGAGTTGTATTTTTGGGATTCGGATGCGGGTCCTTTTCCGTATTATGGTCTCAGTGGTCTGAAATTAGAGAGGTCGGCTTCTTCCTTGCCCTCCTGAACAGTGCTGGGTTCGTCTTTTTAAACTGGTTAGGGGAAGCCTAAGTATCGAGTCTGTGACAGCCTTGGGTAATTTCTTTGGGGCATGATTTCTTTCATGCTTAAAAGAAAAGGTTTTTTTTTTTTTTACGGGGGGTTTTTCTGTGATTCTAGGGGGGACTGTGTAACCCATTAAGGGAAAAGTGGTTCCCTGCGGATTCCCCGCAAAACCCGTTGCTCTGCCTGATAGTAGTTATTGGATTTCGGTTCGTGTACTCAGATTTTTTTTCCCAAAGTTTTTTGTCCTGGCCAAGATGCTTCGTCCACCCGGTGGTCCACAAAATCCGGAAGAGTTAGCTCGGGCCACACAGTCACAAGGAGTGGGTTTGGGAATTTTTTTTGAGCTTTTTTATAAGGCATTTAGGATCTTTATTCATAAAAGTTTCGCCGAACAGTCTTTTTCAGTCGATCAGAGGAGGCAGTAAAGATGTAAAAACGATGCGAATCAGTCATCCCCTTAAATACTAATTTTTAGGGGGTTAACCTGGGCCATGTTGTCCCGGGAAATTTAAGGGGGGATGCCAGACAAAAAGCTGTAACGCGCTTGCTGTATAGCAAACCTTTTCCCCCACAGTGATTACGGACCATATTCCAGTAATCCCGGAAAGTGGTGGATCATGTTTGACCCTGCAGACCCAAAGGGAAAAAAAACAGGGTCGGAGGGGGGGTGTTTTTTTCCCTTTGCGGAAATTTTACTTTGAGACAAATCCCTTTCGCTTGAAGATCGGCCACCCACACCCGTCATAGCCACTTGCGTAGATGCTCCTGACCCCCTTCCCCTCCCTCTGATGCTTGTGTCGTGCATTATGTGGAACACATTTTAAAAATTTGCAAACGTTAAAGGGGTTAGCTTTTATCATGGCTTTTATAAAACCCTTTGCCCGTAGGGCCCTCGGGGGCTTTTAGGAGAGTCTTGAAATTAAAAATTTAATTAGGCCTGGGATGGGAGCAGGAACCCCCGGAATCCTCCAGGAGACTTCCTCCGGTTATGTAATTTAATTTTGTGATGTATTGGTTTTTTTCGGCTCTTTACCTTTTTAATTTTAAGGCGAAAAATTTTTAAAAACCCATTTTTAGCCCGGATTTTCTGGTGCTTGTTTAGTCAACCGCTGTTGTGCTGATGGAATGCTGAACCATATATCCGTCAAAATTTGGGTTTATCTGCATTAGCCTAGGGGCAAATGCCCGGAGTACTGAGCTTTTGCTAGGTAATTCTGAATTTTGGTCTGTTTCTACTCTGTGTTCTATGTGTCAAAAGTTGAATATTTCCCTCCTCCTTTTATCCCATAGCCTTCATGTGCAGTCTCCCCTGATGCATTAGCAAAAGTCTTTTTCGAAATATGCATAAAAAAATGTGATTGGGTTTTTTCTGATATTTCCCAACCTTGTCATAGTGGTTTAGTGGCAAGCGTGATCTTCCACTCTAAACCCTCTTGATTGGGAATGTGCAATTGTGCGTTTCCATAAGACACGTGCAACCTCGGTATCTTTTTTTGTGCGTTTCGCCCCTTAGTGGCTTTATCAATACAATACATGGACATAAATGAAAATGGAGAAAAATTTTTCAGAAGAAGTTGTCATGTGTTAATTCTCATTTGTCGGATTGTATATCACTTTATACTACAATTCCGAAATCGCAATGACACAATTGCAAAAAAACACGGTACAGGGGGAGGATTGAAAATCCTAATGAGTTTTCGACTCGCTCGCCGCGAGTTCAACCCACCCCGTACCGTGGTTTTTTAAACTACGTTTGTGATATGTCATCTTACCACCCCTTTCAAAGCCTTTTATAAAGATGTTTAGTACTATTGGTCTGTAATATTTTGCCCTAGCTCAGCTGCCTCTTATGCGGGGGAAACTGTCTATTTTTAAGACCTCTAAGATTTCCTGGATCTCATTTTTTCTTTTTTTTTTTTAAGAATAAGAGAAGTGTTATGCATGTTAGTGTCTATTGCTTGCTAAAAATTATTTTTTTCGCCAAGTGCTGAAATTAACCAAAAGTGGAGCGTTTTCAAGGCCACTTCCCCTTGGGGGAAAAACCGCAGGGGCTTTGATTTAGATAAAAATATTTGTCTTTCCCTTTCCCTTTCGTCGAACTTGATTACCTCTTCATTTCCCATGGGTATTTTTAATCAAGGTTTGAAGCAAATTTTTGTTTGAGTAAAAATTTTTATTAATAACCACCCAAAAGACTCTTAGTGTTAATTAAAAAACTTCTCCTGACGGTATACAGAAAGGTTTTGTGCACTCCTGTGTACGTAAGGGTTTTTACTCAGCACTTCATTTTTCTTAATAGCCCTCATGCATCTTTTTTGGGCTCGTACTTGGGGTTTGGTCTTGCCCCTGTTGGACGATTTCGTCATTGATTACACGGTTATTCTGAATTGGGAAACCTCTCCCTATAAGCGATTGATTGTATGCGTTGGGTCACTCTCTTGAGGATGGGGAGTTCCAATGATAGTAACTAGTTATCTGAACAAATCCTTTTAAGGCCGTAGGATAAACCCTTTTGGAATACCTGACGAATTTATTTCCCTACTGAAGTCTCCTGAAGAATGAGCCCCATCCCGGTGTGGAAAAGTCTGGAAAGGAGGATGGGGGGGGGGGAAAAACCCCCATTTTTTTTTCTGTCCCCAAAAACATCTTGTAACACACTAACTCGTATCTTTTTAACGCTTTGCTTGGGTTTTTATAATTACGGGGTGCTTATAGGGAACTCGGGTAGAGGGTTATTCTCTGTATTGGACTAAGAAGCCATTGAGACGAAAAATTTCCCAGTTTTAAAAATTACCAAAAGTTGCCCGTGTCTCACTTTCAAGTTTTCGGTTTTTTTATCAACATTGCCAGTTTAACTGGGGTTTAACAGTAACAGGTGACATTATGATTTGGAGATGTTCAGGGGAAATTTACTGACGTATGATTTAAGTCACACCTTTTTTTTTAGAACCTGAAGTCCTAATGTATTCCTTGGAAAACCCAAGACAGAAAAAAAAATAATTTTTTAAACCCGGAAAAGAAGGGATTGGGTTTTAAATCCCTTCGAGAAAAAGAAATCGGCGTGGTAGAAAATCCTACTTGAAATGGGGTTTCAGGGGGAACACTAAAACCCTTTAATTTAAAAAGCCAAGATTTTTTGAACACCCTTCATACAAAAGGGGAATTACAAGTTGTTCCTGGTGAGGAGAATGCCAACGATGAATCATGCTTTCCCGCACCAGTAACCAAATTGAATAAGAAATAAGAACATAAAACGAAGGACATCAGAAAGGCCCCACTGGCCCAGCAAGGCAGTCCAAGTCTCCTACCGGGTTTAAACCAAGCCCCAACCTATCAGGTCAGGTACATTTACTTTAGGGAGGAACACGGCAACCGACCTGGTAGCACAAGCTTTTCGGGTCAAAACTCACCCCCACCCACATCTACTCATGTATTTATCCAACCTATTTTTAAAGCTACACAACGTTCTGGCCTCTATAACGGTTTTTGGGGAGTTTGTTCCACTCATCCACAACTCTATTACCAAACCAGTACTTTCCTATATCCTTCCTGAATCTGAATTTTTCCAACTTAAAACCATTGCTGCGAGTCCTGTCTGGGCTAGATATTTTCAGCACACTATTTACATCCCCTTTATTTATTCCTGTCTTCCATTTATACACCTCAATCATATCCCCCCCTAATTCTACGTCTTTCTAAGAGGCAGTTTCAGGGCCCTTAGTCTATCCTCATAGGGAAGGTTTCTGATACATGGGACAACTTTGTCATCCTCCTTTGTACATTTTCCAGAGAATTTATATCCATTCTGTTTAAAACGGTGCCAAAACTGTGCAGCATAATCTAAATGAGGCCTAACCAAGGATGTATAAGTTGAAGAACAACCTGAGGGACTCCTATTATTATGCTTCTTGATATGAAGCCAAGGAATTCTATTAGCTTTATTGCGAACACTTATGCACTGTTGTCTTGGTTTCAGATTACTGCTAACCAGAACTCCCAAATCTTTTTCGCAATCCGTAATATTAAGATCTACATTATTTTTGTTTATATGTGGCATGGTTATTGTCCTGTCCAACATTAGAACTTTGCATTTGTCTATATTAAACTGATCTGCCACTTCTCCGACCATTGCATCAGTCTATTCAAATCTTCCTGGAGTGCTCGAATGTCCTCGTCAGAATGAATTCGACGGCCTATTTTGGTGTCATCGGCAAACTTGCCGATGTCGCTCTTTATGCCCTCATCTATGGTCGTTTATGTAGATTGTGAACAGCAGGGGGCCCAACACTGACCCCTGTGGAACACCGCTCGTGACGCTTCCCCACTCTGATTCTCCCCATTTATGCAAACTCTCTGCTGCCTATTTGTCAACCATGCCTCTATCCAGGAAAAAATTTCTCCTCCTATTCCATGTGCTTTAATTTTCCTCAATAGTCTCTGATGTGGGACCCTGTCAAAAGCCTTACTGAAGTCCATATACACAATATCATATTCATTACCATGATCTACCTCCTCAAATACCTTAGTGAAAAAAGTTAAAAAATTCGTAAGGCAGGAACGCCCCTTTGTAAAACCATGCTGAGATTCGTTGATTAATTTATGCTTTTCAAGGTGGCTACGAACTGCCTCGGCAATTATTGATTCCATAAATTTTCCCACTATGGAGGTTAGGCTTATTGGTCTATAGTTCGAAGCTAAGGACCTGTCACCTGTTTTGAAAATAGGTATCACATTTGCCATTTTCCACTTATCTGGCACCATGCCAGTTTGTAGTGATATGTTGAAAAGATTAGCCAAAGGTGTGCTAAGCTCCTCTTTACATTCCTTTAGAACCCTTGCATACAGTTCATCAGGGCCTGGGGATTTGTTAGGTTTTAATTTTATCTATTTGCCTAAGGACCATGTCACTTGTGACCCTAATAGTGCACAGTTTATTATCGTCCTGTTTACATAAATTTTTTCATTACTGGAATATCGCTGGTATCCTCCTGTGTAAAAACTGAGAGGAAGTATGTGTTAAAAATTCTACACATTTTCCTTATCACTGTCAGTGAGCTGACCCGAGGAACTTTTGAGTGGGCCTATCTTGTCCCTGATCTTACTTCTGTATACCTGAAAGAATCCTTTTGGGTTAGTCTTCGATTCTCTTGCAACTTTAACCTCATAATCTCTTTTTGCTTTTCTAATTCCCTTTTTTATTTCTCTCTTTAACTGAATATATCGATTTCTCAATTGCCCCTCTCCTCTTTTGATTTGCCTATATATGCCTCTCTTTTGACCAATCAGATATTTTAATCTATTGTTCATCCATTTAGGATCATTTTTGTTTGATCTGATTTCCCTATTTGGAACATAATTTGACTGAGCAGCTAGAACTATGCCCTGGAAAGCATCATATCGCAACCATCACCACCTACCTGCCCCTTTAGTCAGGTCATTCCAGTTCAGCCCACCTAAGTAATTTTTCAGTCCTATGAAATCAGCCAAGCGAAAGTCAGGGACGGAGACTTGATTGCCATTATTAGGGGAATTCCATGATATATTAAAATGAGTGATTTGTGATCACTTTTCCCCAAGCTCATCACTAACCTCAAGATTATTAATTAGTGTTTCCCTACTGGCAAGAACCAAGTCAAGGAGGTTATTTCCCCTAGTTGGCTCTGTCACAAACTGTTTTAAAAAAACAATCCTGGATCGTATCAAGAAAGTCACCTGACTCTAAATTTCCTGTCAAATTGCTCCAGTCAATCTGTCTATAGTTGAAATCTCCCATTAGCACAACATTTTCGTATGTAGATGCCTTACGAATTTCGTCCCATAGAAGTTTACTGCACTCCCTATCAAGATTTGGGGGCCCCGTAAATCACACCCAAAATTAGTTTTTCTCGGCCCTCGAGAAGCTGTAACCAAACAGATTCAGTGGCTGACGCTTCTAATTTAATATCTTGTCTAACACAACAATTTAAATTGTCTCTGACATACATCGCTACTCCACCACCTTTCCTGTTGACCCTGTCAGTGTGGAATAATTTATAGCCTTGTATGTGACATTCAGAGGGCATCTCTCTATCTTTCAGATTTAAACCAGGTCTCTGTTATAGCAATAATATCTATGTTTCCTGCACTTGCAATTAATCTTAGCTCATCTATCTTATTTCTTACACTCCTGCTATTAGTATAGTAAACCTTAAGGGAGCTAGTCCCTTGCTGCCCTCTGCTGTCCCCCTTTGTTTGCTGACCTGATCTATTGTCTTTATTTATAACTTCATGCTGAATGCCTTTTATACATTTACTGTTTCCAACCCAAGTGTTGCAACCTGCTTGTTTCCCACACACACCATACCTCTACTTTCCATCAGTTTAAAATCATAGGCATTCACCAATGGCCTTCTCAATCGAGTCTGCAAGTGCTACCACCCCAGCCCAGAGAGATGTACCCCATCCCTTGCATACATATCATGTTTGCCATAAAAGTTGTTCCAGTTGTCAATGAATGGGATTGCAAGTTCCTTGCAGTATCTGTCTAGCCAGCAATTTACACCAATTGCCCTAGACAACCAATTCATTTCCTACTCCCCTTCTAGGCAAGATGCTACATATGATTGGGATCCCTCCCTTAGACTTAATGAAATCTATAGCTGACCTGTACTTATCTAGCAGCTCTTCTCTCCTACCCTTCCCCAATATCATTTCCACCAGCACTGAGACAGATAATGGGCTTGTTCCCATTACCTGACGTGATATTATCCAGCCTGTTGACAATGTCCCCAACACCAGCTCCAGGGAAGCACACTCTGTCTCTCATCTTCTTATTCCTATTACAAAAAGCACGGTCAATATATCTTACCTGAGAGTCACCAACCACAAGAATGCGCTTACCTCCATTAGCAGGGGCAGTAGTACCCTTACCTTCACTGGCCACTGAAGTACATTCATCCTGAAGAACAGAGAAGCGATTTCCTACCTTCAGATCTCACTCTTAACTTTCCTTACTCTGATGCGCCTTCCATTTACTGTGAACCACTCGCCACTTGTAGCAGGTGCTGGACTGCACCTCACTGCTGGTAGCCGTTGCTCCCTCCCCAGCTACAGCCTCCTCACAGCGAGAGACAGACTGCACCTCACTGCTAGAAGCCTCATTCCCCACAACTCCAGCCACCTCACACTCTCTCCCAGACCCATTGAGGTGGACCTTCAGCCTCCTAATCTCCTCCTGGAGAAGCAAGACCTCCTCCTTCAACTCTCCAACCTCAATTTTTAAAACACTGCAGAAGCAAGCCATGCTTTGTAACCGTCCACACTAATCCCCAAAGCAGCTCAGGGTCTGTGACCTCACGTGACGACTGACCACTGAGGCCATCAACCAGGAGACCTAGTTTGAAACCAGACTGCAGGGACGATGACCTATGGAATCGACTACTGCAGTAACTTTGATGAATTAGACACATGTGCAACACTTGGGTATCTTTATTGAGGAAACGTTTAGCTACGCAGTGGCTTCGTTAGCCCTTATACAAAGAATGGTGAAGATCAGGAGGTTGAGATAATCAGTCCCTCAGCCTGGAGTCGATGTAATCAGTCCAACAGTCTTGTCGGTACTCTGAACCATTTATCTACATTACCTGGAGTTTACCTGGAGAGAGTTCCGGGGGTCAACGCCCCCGCGGCCCGGTCTGCGACCAGGCCTCCTGGTGGATCAGAGCCTGATCAACCAGGCTGTTGCTGCTGGCTGCACGCAAACCAACGTACGAGCCACAGCCCGGCTGGTCAGGAACCGACTTTAGGTGCTTGTCCAGTGCCAGCTTGAAGACTGCCAGGGGTCTGTTGGTAATCCCCCTTATGTATGCTGGGAGGCAGTTGAACAGTCTCGGGCCCCTGACACTTATTGTATGGTCTCTTAACGCGGATGTGTGTACATCCACTAAACATACGGCAGCCTGCTATCTTCCACTACCCTAAACCTATGTCATCATCTCCTCCATCAGACTAATTAAACTAACATCTCCTCCAAGGTAAGTGTAAATATAAAAGTGTAAGCATAAAAATAAATATATTAAGTGTAAATATAAAAGGACCCCAATGGAGATATATAAGTCACTCTGACTCTTGGGTTATCCTAGGTACTTTACACATATGCTGCTATGTATGATAATCTATGTAACTGTATTTGTGTATACTTGAATAAACTTACTTATTTATAAATTACATACAATGTTTAAGTGTGATGGTGGTGCTGGCAAAATCCTCCACTGCCACCAACACAGCTTGTCTCAGTGGCAGCCCTTAAACCCAACAATAACACTTAAACCATTTACTCCTCTCATACATTATGACATTTTATTCATTCTAGAGTATATATCATGTTTCTATGTTAATATTTTTTATAATGTCATATTAGATGAATTGTGATAAATAAGCCGAAGAGATGATATTAGCGTCATATTGAAGCATAATAAATTTGCCTCCTACGTGTCTATCATGCACCAACAAGTCAAGTGAAGTCAATAAAGATAAGTCAATAAAGGTAAGTGTGATGTTAAATGTTCATTTATCCATTTTATTAGTGCTTTATATTTATTTGTCCTTGTTTTCTGTATGTATATTCATTTTTTTTAACAAGTCGGCTGTCTCCCACCGAGGCAGGGTGACCCCCCAAAAAAAAAGAAAATCCCCCAAAAGAAAATACTTTCACCATCATTCAACTCTTTCACCTCACTCACACATTATCACTTTTTGCAGAGGTGCTCAGAATACAACAGTTTAGAAGCATATACGTATAAAGATACACAACATATCCCTCCAAACTGCCAATATCCCAAACCCCTCCTTTAAAGTGCAGGCATTGTACTTCCCATTTCCAGGACTCAAGTCCGACTATATAAAAATAACCGGTTTCCCTGAATCCCTTCACTAAATATTACCCTGCTCACACTCCAACAGATCGTCAGGTCCCAAATACCATTTGTCTCCATTCACTCCTATCGAACACGCTCACGCACACCTGCTGGAAGTCCAAGCCCCTCGCCCACAAAACCTCCCTTACCCCTTCCTTCCAACCTTTTCGAGGAAGACCCCTACCCCGCCTTCCTTCCCCTATAGATTTAAATGCTCTCCATGTCATTCTACTTTGATCCATTCTCTCTAAATGACCAAACCACCTCAACAACCCCTCTTCTGCCCTCTGACTAATGCTTTTATTAACTCCACACCTTCTCCTAATTTCCACACTCCAAATTTTTTGCATAATATTTACACCACACATTGCCCTTAGACAGGACATCTCCACTGCCTCCAACCGCCTCCTCGCTGCTGCATTTACCACCCAAGCTTCACACCCATATTGCAGTAACTTGTTTATTTTCATACCTGCCACAAAAGACACCACAACACAAGTTTTTATGTTCGTCCATGGACAGGAGCTACCAGAACAGTGCTTTCTGAAACTGTTGCATTTCTCCAGCTAAATTTGATTAAATATATTATATTCTTAGAGCGAGCCTTGATGTTGATAGTGCTCCTGATGCAGGGAATTGGAGCTGCAGACCTTCACCTACCATAAAACGTAATTAACCTCCATACCCCAGTCGCTGTATCATTATGTAGTAACTGTTTGCTGTAAACTCACGTTTAGTTGTGGCATACCAGTGAGAGGGAGGGGGGGGGAGGTTATAGGGTTCTACCCTGGAGGTCTGGCCTTAGTCCTGGTTTACTTCTTTTCCCACCAAACCAGTAAACCATTGTTATCATATCTGTTATTAGTGCTGCTTGACTCTAGCTCTTGTCATCGTTCTGCTTGCTGTTTCCTCAACGGAAGTTAACATGTTAATCTCACGTAGAGGGCTAATTCACCCTGCCCTTATGTTAATAAAACACAGTATGTGGTTTATGGTATTTTATTGACGTTTCGTCCACCAGGGACGAAACGTCACCATGAACCGCATATCGTTTTTATTTGCACAAGTGTCGGTATATATTCCATCAGCTTCAATAGAGTGGGGATCACCTTGATGCTGGTGAAGGGCTCGTGATCCAATGAAATGGAACAACCCTCCGGTCCTCGTATCAAACTTGATTGTCTGGCATTCCCTCTGTGTCTGCGTGCTCTCATAGCGTAGTGAATGTGTTGATATTTACTCTGACCTTCAGTGTTGCTCACCTTGATGCTGCTCTTAATTCAAGGAGTTGCAGCTACCCTCCTCTTCCTTGGGTCAAGTCTGATTACCTTTCATTTCTTAGGTGCTGTTTGGCTTCTACACGTTTAGAACTTCTCCATTAATTTAATAAGTCAAGCCCAGTTGACCAATATATAATATATATATATATATATATATATATATATAATATATATATATATATATATATATATATATATATATATATATATATATATATATATATATATATATATATATATATATATATATATATATATATATATATAAAATTATAACTGATGGCCCAGTGGTTAGAGCGTCGTGGATTTTGACTTGCTTCCCACGAGGCGGGATAAAATAACAGGGGTTCGATCCCTGGCTAGCCGCAATTTCGCTGTATAGCCCTTGTGGCTTAGCGCTTCTTTTTGATTATAATAATAATAACCGCAGTTTGTTAATTTTGTATATGTGATCCCTACGGATTTAGAGCTTCCTCATGAATAATGCTGTATAAATATAGGGGTAATATTGAATGTGGATCCTTGTTTTCTTTCTGTAAATTCTGCAATAATCAAGTTATGTAGTGTCGCTGGTTATATATTTTCTTTATAACTGGTAAGAACGTTTTTTTTTTGTTGGCAACCTTTACCTTTGATATACCTTTGAAGAGTTTCTCTACTCTTTGAGCCCGGCCATCGTCTGGTGCTTGCCTGGTCAACCAGGCTGTTGCTGCTGGAGGCCCCCTGCCCCACATATCCATCACAGCCTGGTTGATCTGGCACCTGGTGAAGATACTTGTCCAGTTTCCTCTTGAAGGCTTCTACACTTGTTCCAGCAGTGTTTCTGATATCTTCTGGTAAAATGTTGAATAGTCTGGGACCCCGGATGTTGATACAGTGTCCCCACCGCACCCCTGCTTCTCACTCCAGTATGTTATGGCAGTGTGCAGATTTGGGACCAAGCCCTCGAGTACTTTCCAGGCATATATTATCATGTATCTCTCTTTCCTCTGCTCCAATGAGTACATGTTCAAGACTTGAAGGCGTTCCCAATAATTTAGGTACTTTACTGGCTCAATGTGAGCCGTAAACGATCTCTGTATTTGTTCCAGCTCTGATATTTCTCCTGCTTTGAACGGGGCCGTCAGCACTGAGCAATACGTATTCTAAGTGAGGGAGCACTAGCTAAAATTAATAATCCTAAATTTGGATAAGTTTGGTTACGTTCTCATCAGCTGAGTTAAGCTGTGGCACTTTCTTCCCTAGTGACACTAATCAATTGTTAGGTTAGGTAAGATTCGTCAGGAAACGGACAAGTGTTTCCTGACGCGGGTCTTAGCCATATGATGACCCACAGCTGGAGTTTTGTCATCTGGCCGAGGACTTACAAATTAGGGTTATATCTACTTATAATTTCTTACAGCATCTCATCTTTTAAGTTCATCCAACTGCAAGAGTCTTCACATAAAGTTAAGTCAAAGGGTTACGTGAGGTTAGCCTAGGTTACCCCTGATTTTTTTAAATAACTCGAAATATAACCATATGCATTGTGCATCCAAGTTTGTATAGGAGAATTTACATTGCATAAACTATCTCTATACTCAAAACGGAGAATCTGTAAGTAATATTAGACCGCAAACCTGTGTAAAAAGTATACATATTTTGTGACACGATTTATAGACCGAAAGGCGTATACATACTGAGAGAGGTATTTCTGTGTATACGTACTAAGAGATGTATTTTTCTCATTATATACATACTGAAAACTTTAATCCCTATTTTAGGGATAAAAGAAATCAGGGAGCGAGTGGGGTTTGGAGCCATGGCAAGTGCGTGCTAAAGCGGGTTTGTGAGGACCCAGCCGTGCCTTGTAGGATTCCGACACTCCGGAAACTGCCAGCTTAGTTGTCCATGAGACTGTTTGCTGCAAGCTTAGCTCTCCATGAAGCTATGATTGCTCTCAGTTCATCTGTCCATGAAGCTATATTTGCTCTCAGTTCAGTTGTCCACAAGGCTATGACTGCTATTAGCTCTATACGAAGCTAAGGATTACTCTGCTCAGCTGTCCACTAGGCTATGACTGCTGCCAGCCTTGCTCTCCACGAAGCTAACGATTTCGTATCTTGGGTGCAAGCTCTCAGTGTCCTCCATACTGAGTGTATTCAGTCATCAGTATTTACCAATACTATCAGCTGCATGGCTGTTGTGATAACCAGCTCTCAGACCTACTTCCTCATTCTCTACAACCTCCCCAGTGTAAAAACAATCCCATTCCTGAATGCTCCTTCATCTGGGCAAGGTCAAGCGTCCTAACACCGGCTGCACTGAGTTGTGGAGGCTGGCTGGCATCGCAGTATGGCAACAGAATAATGGCATGTCTGGCCACGTTGTTTGTCAGGAGAGAGTCACGTGGGCAACCTGTGAAGGGAACTTGTTTGGCGTGCAAAAAAGGAGCCAGTTTATTGGTGGATAAATTATTTGTTTGTTGGTGGATATATTATTATTAATTATTTATTAGTTTTTATTACTATTGCTAATAGTAATAATTACCATTATTTTATAATACTAATAGTAATAATTATTTTGTACATTATTATAATGTAATGATTATTTTTGTTGTATATAATAGTAATAATGATTATTTATCGCTCTATAATATAATAGTAATAATATTATTGGTTGCTATTTGTTAATGGGGTTTAAAGCCTATCGGCTACACTAGGGTCATTGGGACTACACTCAACATCACCACCAGACAAGAATTTTAATACCTAAAATGTGGATTGAAGTAAACTCTGGAGGACATACTGAAGGACATACATCTGTATATACACTGTAGAACATACATCTCTGTATATACACTGTAGAACATACATCTCTGTATATACACTGTAGAACATACTTCTCAGTATATATACACTGTAGGACATACACCTCAGTGTATATGCAGACATACACCTCAATATATATACATTGAGACATACACTTCTCGGTGTATATATCGTTTGCTGAAATTTCTGGCTTATAATTTAAGTTTACCTGTGATTTTTCTATGGCTGTTTTAACGTTTCAAAAAATATTCGATTTTTTATGATAGCAATAATAGTAATAGATATTATTATAAATATTACTATTATAAGTATTATTATTATAAGACGATTATATGGTATTCTAATAACTATAAAAGTTTAGTTATATCAACCTGAAGTTACAGACTTCATTTATATGGCAGATGTATATATAGTACCCTTAGAGGTGTATGTCTCTGTGTATTTACACAGCTGTATGTCTCTACCTGAAGAGTATTTCGGGGATCAACGCCCCCGCGGCCCGGCTTTGTGTATATACGCTGAGCTTTATGTTTCTCAGTGTATAAACACTGAGCCGTATGTTTGTGTATATACACTAAGCTGTATGTTTGCGTATATACACTGAGCTGTATATTTCTCACTCTAGATACATTTAGCTGTATATGTCTGTGTTCACTGAGCTGTGTATTTCTCAGTGTATATACACTGAGCTGTATATTTCTCAAGTGTATATACACTGAGCTGTATATTTCTCAGTGTATATTCACTGAGCTGTATATTTCTCAGTGTATATACACTGAGCTGTATATTTCTCAAGTGTATATACACTGAGCTGTATATTTCTCAGTGTATATTCACTGAGCTGTATATTTCTCAGTGTATATACACTGAGCTGTATATTTCTCAGTGTATATACACTGAGCTGTATATTTCTCAGTGTATATACACTGAGCTGTATATTTCTGTGTATATACACTGAGCTGTATGTTTCTCAGTGTTTATAAACTGAGCTGTATGTTTCTCAGTGTATATACACTGAGTTGTATGTTTCTCAGTGTATATACACTGAGCTGTATGTTTCTCAGTGTATATACACTGAGCTGTATGTTTCTCAGTGTATATACACTGAGCTGTATGTTTCTCAGTGTATATACACTGAGCTGTATGTTTCTCAGTGTATATACACTGAGCTGTATGTTTCTCAGTGTATATACACTGAGCTGTATGTTTCTCAGTGTACATACACTGAGCTGTATGTTTCTCAGTGTACATACACTGAGCTGTATGTTTCTCAGTGTACATACACTGAGCTGTATGTTTCTCAGTGTACATACACTGAGCTGTATGCTTGCCTGGTGGTGACAGGCTTTCAGTCCCATTAGCCAAATCATTCGTATTGATTCTCCCAGTGGTTGGGTGACATGCTGCTTGACAGTTCATTATAAACATTATACAAATAAGCAGACCGAGGATCGAACCTCCACTACAAGGGTTTAGAGCTTATTAAAAATAAATTTGTATACGTCCCAGGAGGCAGTGGATGATAGCTCACCCTCCTGTTTGGATCGATGCCTGCCTAGTGGTTCCACCCAGGGGGGATAAAACCCTAGCAACGTGTCATGGAGGCAATAAATTAATTCCTTAGAGATGATAATCTCATACTCTCTCCTTCCCATATGATAAACACCCGCCGTAGAAGTGAATACCATACTATATATATTCCTTGAAATCTCCGAAATGAAAAACACAGACGAGCAAGGAGTAGCCAGGTTAATTACACTTGATAAAACCCCCTTTAAAGGTTCCTCAACAGCGCAAGGTCTATACGGCAGACAGCCACCTAGAGCTCCTAGCAACAGTGATGCGGGTGATAGTGTTACACAATACACAAATAACCCGCACATAGGAGAAAGGTGCTTACGACGACGTTTCAGTCCGACTTGGACCATTTACAAAGTCACACTAACAAAGAGGAGGCAGTATATATAGGCCAGCAGACAGGGACGGGACAAAGAGAGGGAGTAGAAAAGGATTTGGGGGAGGGGGGGTAGTGGTGGTAGTGGAGTCAGTCAAGTGAAGCCTTTGACTGACTCCACTACTACTACTACCACTACCTCTCTACATCCTTTCGTACTACCTCTCTTGTCCCGTCCCTGTCTGCTGGCCTATATATACTGCCTCCTACTCCTCCTTTCTGTTATTGTGACTTTGTAAATGGTTCGAGTAGGACCGAAACGTCGCCGTAAGCTCCTCTCTCATATGTGCGGGTTATCTGTGTATTGTTCCAGTCACGGTATTGTGCCTTTCTGCTAATTATGACAATATTGGTAGTCCAAGAGTCTAAAGTGTTCAAAACAGACATGTCTTCCTTCCTGCCTCGATCTGTGGTTGGTTTCATGAGGTTAAGATCACAACACATCAAACAAATGCTTTGCCAATCATTTGGACATGTTGCAGACCTCTTGTCCCAACTCATAAATTCGTCAGCATTGTCCTTGCCGTAAGTGCTCCTGAAATCATTAGCTATCTCCCTCTTCGCACTAATAAACGATGGAGGAATCAAGCCATCGGTGTTGGCAGCTTCCTCCTCCACCTTGTTGTCAGGGCAGGCGTGAGAAAAGTCAACGTGATACATTATACTGAAAGCAGTTCAACTGGGGTTCGGGATTCCACAAGGCATACATTACTTTGCACATTGGAAATGAATGATGTTTTCTGAGATGTTCATGAGAGTTTCCATCTGTTTCGTCCACTCATTGCTACAACTTCTCTCTTGGGTGAACATGAAATTATTAAACAAGTCATTAGCTAATGTTAATATCCTACCTGTGGTAATGCCGCCAGTGAGATTCCTAGAAAAAAAAGACCTAAGAATGGAAACTAGGTCTGTAAACACTGATGTTTACCAAGTGTCTATCCTCTACCAGGCTAACCTGCTAGTTAGGCTGTTTCCCATATTCTGACCCCTCAAGGAAGGTTCCTTGATGTTGGTGAGGGGCTCTTGATTTAGGGAATTGGATCTGTGCTCCAGTTCCCCAAATTAAGCCTGAATGCCTTCCACATCCCCCCCCCCCAGGCGCTGTATAATCCTCCGGGTTTAGCGCTTCCCCCTTGATTGTAATAATAATAATCCCATATTCTGAGTCAACGATATCCTCAATACTATCTAGAGACCAGTACCCAGCCGAGAGAGAACTTTGAACTTTATTACCAAGCATCTCTGCTGTATAGCCCTTGTGGCTTAGCGCTTCTTTTTTATTATAATAATAATACCAAGCATCTCAGATATGTGTGGTAGTCAGTCTGACGGGATCACATTATATCACAGCAAGAAGTACACACTGCTGGTCTGGGGCTATACATGTGCATCTATCTTAGCCGACACCAACACTCCATTTTGTGTGGGTCAGCAGGGTGGAACTGCTGATCATAGGAAAGAACACAGGCAAGGAGAATATCAGATAGAACAGAAAAGGTAAAGCAAATACAGAAATCAAGAGAAAAGCTGGGAAGAGCAAGGTCAGGTTAAGTCACGAGCGTTGGAATATAGGAGCATCTAAAAGTGTAATGAGAAAAGTAGACGTGTACAGAAGCAAAAACCCGTGTTGTGGAAGACCATTACAACAATACTGTATGTGAAGGCTATGATAGTTTTAGCAAGAACAGGTGAATAACATTCACTAAATCTCTAGAAGCAGAGGGTATTTCCAGTTCCTTGAATCAAGAGCCCTTTACCATCATCTAGGCATCCTCCTTGAAAGTTCACACACCCATACAATAAATATATCGAGAAAATAAACAATTCTAATAGCCTAGTGCATTGTGTGACTGTCATAGTTGGCCACTGTCATGTTTGTGTTGGCTCAACATTTTAATGTCATGGAATAGTATGAAAGTTTTGTTAGTTTAACAATAGTCAGTAATGATGGGAGTTAGAAAATGGTTTAGTTTGAGATTTGAAATGTGTTAAGTAGGCTACAATTTTTTTGCGTGTTCATCTGGGTGTCCTGGTTTGGTAGAGATGTAGAAGAGTGGAACAAATTTCCAAATAGTGTCACTGAGGCGAGACCCAAGGGGGTATGTATGTATGTATGTATGCATGTGTGTGTGTGTGTGTTTGTGTGTGTGTGTGTGTGTGTGTGTGTGCGCGTGTGTGTGTGTGTCTGTGCGCAGAACAACCACTGAAAAGTAGTGAAATTCCAAGTGCTTTCGTGATTTCTCACATTATCAAGGAACTATGATAATGTAAAAAAATCGCGAAAGCGCTTAGAATTTCACATTTTTTTTTACCGTGTTTGTTCCGCATATTGTGATACCACCTATTTACTGTGATCTTTTTGTATGTATATATGTATATATATATATATATATATATATATATATATATATATATATATATATATATATTTATTATATATATATTTATTATATATATTATATATATATTATATATATTATATATAATATATTATATAATATATATATATTATATATTATATATATATTATATATTATATATATATATTATATTTTATCTGATATCAAATCTTTCATCGCCTAATTTTTTTATGAGGATAACAAAAATATTAGGTGATGAAAGATTGGATATCAGATTGGAGGGAGAGAGTATGGAGGAGGTGAATGTATTCAGATATTTGGGAGGGACGTGTCAGCGGATGGGTCTATGAAGGATGAGGGGGAATCATAGAATTGTTGAGGGGAAAAGGGTGAGTGGTGCACTTAGGAGTCT
>NC_069464.1:10981111-11003083 GCF_026875155.1 Cherax quadricarinatus
ATTATATATATATATATATATATATATATATATATATATATATATATATATAATGTCTTACCGAATAGGTAAAACTGGTTAGTTAGCAAGAACTCGTTTAAAATTAAGTTCTTTCCAAAAATTTTCTCTTACATTTAAAGATATATATTTTTTTCATTTATGTTAATGTAAAAATTAATAATTTTGTACCAAAAGAACCTTAGAAAACTTACCTAACCTTATTATAATAAGCTCAATTTAATTTAGCCTAAGTCTAACTAAATATATTTTAGATAAGTTTACAATCATTTAAAATACAAACACAATGAAATATATTTTTTCGTTAGGTTCAGAATGATTATTGCGGAATTATTGCATACACAAATTTTCACTTGCCTTATTCGGCAAGAAGAGCGTTGCTATTTAAGCCAAAATCGCAAGTTTTATCTATTCGGCACATTATATATATATATATATATATATATATATATATATATATATATATATATATATATATATATATATAAATGTGTGTGTGTGTGTGTGTCTTTTTTAATCGCAGAATTGCTAGAAATACGTTTTACAACTCAAAAATAACTATCATATTCAATCAAGAATATGTTGGTTCTCCCTTACCATAAAAACCTTCTTAACATACCTTCTCTACATAAATTATTTCAAAATCGAAGTTGTATTTAAAAATTATGATAGTAAAAAAAATGATAAAATTCCCCCCAAAAATGCTGATGGCTGTGTATGCAAAATTCCATGTAAATTAATTTAATAAAGAAAGCCAGAGGAGAATAGAGAATTATAGTTACGAGGGTAAACAACCAACTGGCTTAAATGTATATAGGAATGAGAGAAAAGGTAAGCCCCTTCAATATAACTCAGGTTAACTTTGTTAGTGACAAAGAATTTTGTCATTCTCAACTCAGTCAACAACTTGTTAGTGACAAAGAATTGTGTATCATTTTTAATTCTTATTCATCAAATTGTCGGTACACAATACGGACAAGTTGATGTGCAGCACTCTGTTATCTTGACTGATGAATCCTCTGACCTGCACAAGAGGGTTCCACTGCTTCCAGCGTTGTATTCAGTTGTATCAGACTGAGGAAGGCTGTTGTGCAGGGAAACGTTTCGGCAATAAAGATACATAAGTGTTGTATATGTGTCTAGGAAGAGTGACGCCAGACAAGTCACCAGGCCCTAATGAGCAGTTTCGAAACGTTCTAGGGAAATGTGAGAAGGAGCTTACGTAGTAAACAGTCTTTTCAACATTACAAACAAGCCTCGTACTGGATAAGTAGAAAAGAGAAAATGTGATACATTCACAAGTTGGAAGATGATAATATCTTTATTTCTACCAGTACATGTACAAGGTATACAGACCATAGTTGACATCAGTGATATACTATTATATATAAAGCCCCTTGTTATGCTGAGCATTTCGGGCAAATCAGGTCGGTTTTGTTCCGGGATGCGACCCAAACTAGTCCACTAACACCCAGGTACTTATTTTACTGATGGGTTAACATAGACAACAGGTGTAAGGAAACACGCCCAGTGCTTCAACCGTTACCAAGAATCGAACCCGGACCCTCACCGTGTGAAGGGAGAGCTTTTGCCACCAGGTCACGGGCCTGGTGGCAAAAGCTTCAAATTATAGATCAATCCGCCCTACTTCAATTGTGGTAAAGTTGATGAAATCAATAATTGCTGATGCAGTTCGAAGCCACATTGAAAGATATAAATTAATCAAGGAATCTCAACACGGATTAACGAATTTACGAGCCTTTTTCGCTAAGATATTTGAGGTGACAGACTAAGAAAAAGAATACGATGTTGTGTATACGAACTTCAGTAAGGCCCTTGATAAAGTTCCACACAGGAGACTGATTAAGAAAGTAGCGGCTCATGGAATAAGATATATTATCTCCTGGGGTCGAGGTATGGCTGACCGATAATAAGAGAGTTTGCTTAACTAGGGAGACATAGGAATGGGACCTGTTAGGAGTGGTGTGCCACAGGGTCAGTGTTGGCACCCCTGTTGTTCACAGTCTACTTAAACGACATTGATGAGGGTATAAATAGCGGCATAAGTAAGTTTGCCGATGACACTACACTAGACCGTCAAATAATTTCTGATGTTGACACTAGAAGGCTCCATAATGACCTGGATAGGCAAATGTTGTGGTCGGATAAGTGGCTGTCAGGTGCAGTTCAATGCCAGACGAGTGTAAGGTTTTAATCATAGGCTAAATAATGTAGATCTTAGTCAAAGGGGATGCGAGAAAGATTTAAGAATTTCTGGCTAGCAGAAATTTAAAACCAAGACAACAGCGCATGAGTGCTTGCAGTAAAACTAATAGATTTCGTGGCTTCATATCAAGGAGGATAAATAATAATAATAATAAGTCATCAGGTTATACTTCTTTATCTCAGGTCTGGTCTCCATATTACAGGTTAGGTTAGGTAAGGTTCGTCAGGAAACAGGACAAGTGTTTCCTGACGCGGGTCTTAGTCAGAAGATGACCTGCCGTTGGAGCTTTTGGTCATCTGACCGAGGTCTTCCGCTGGCTTACCGGTCCACCCCTTTAAAAATTATGGTTTAGTTATTGATCCATATTACAGGATGGACATAAATGCGCTGGAAAATATGCAGAGAAGGGTGACGAGGTTGATCTCGAGTGTCTGAAACCTTTCTCTGAAGATTTTTTGAAGACATTGAACTTGTGCACTCTGGAGAGACGTATAATTAGGGGAGACATGACTTAAGTGTACGAATGGAAAACAGGAATATATAAGAGGGATATAAAGAGGGGATATTTAGTAATAATAACAGTATTACTGCTGCTGCTAATATTTCTAACTGTAATACTGCTCGTGCTATTCCTACTACTACTATAGTACTGTTACTGTTATTACTACAACTATTGTTCTTGCTATTACAACTGTTACTGTTATTACTACAACTATTACTGTTATTACAACTGTTACTGTTATTACGACTACTGTTACTGTTATTACTACTACTACTGTTATTATTACGGTTACTGTTATTACTACTACTACTGTTATTATTACGGTTACTGTTATTACTACTACTACTGTTATTATTACGGTTACTGTTATTACTACTACTGCTGTTATTATTACGGTTACTGTTATTACTACTACTACTGTTATTATTACGGTTACTGTTATTACTACGGTTACTGTTATTACTACTACTACTACTGTTACTGTTATTATTACGGCTACTGTTACTGTTATTACTAAAACTACTGCTACTATTACTACTACTAAATAAACATCAGAAGTACATGTACACTGGTTGTACATGCAGAGAAAGTACATGTAGCGTAGTGTTCAGTGTGTGTGACTGAACCTGTTGTGGCTGCCAGTGCCGGTGTTGAACCAGTCTTGTCACAAGACTCGACTCGAACCTTCTGGTATTTGTGGTGGTGGATGTGGTTGTTATTGTGGTAGACAGTGTTGGTGGTGGATGTGGTTGTTATTGTGGTAGACAGTGTTGGTGGTGGATGTGGTTGTTATTGTGGTAGACAGTGTTGGTGGTGGATGTGGTTGTTATTGTTGTAGACAGTGTTGGTGGTGGATGTGGTTGTTATTGGCAGACAGTGTTGGTGGTGGATGTGGTTGTTATAGTGATTGATGGTGTTGGTTAATAGTGGTTGATAGTGTTAGTGGTTGTGAATTGTGGTGTTGGTAGTTGTAGATTGTGGTGTTGGTGGTTGTAGATTCTGGTGGTGTTTGATAGTGTTGGTGGTTGTGGATTGTGATGATGGTGGTTTATGATATTGGTGGTTGTAGATTGTGACTGTGGTGTTGGTGGTTGTGGATTGTGATGATGGTGTTTGTGGTTGTGGATTGTGATGATGGTGTTTGTGGTTGTGGATTGTGGTATTAGTGGTTGTGATTCAACTTTAATTCACACATCTTTTCCTTGGAAGGGAGGAGTCTGGACGTACGTGGAGAGGCTTTTGGTTCAATGGTATGGAGCTACCCTTCCCTTGGATCACACCTGATTCTCTCTTGTTCTCTAAGCGTTATGTGATCCCTGCGCATTTAGAGCTTCAGAAATCAGAAATGGACTTTGTGCACCGCTAGCTGCTTCTGTTGTGATGCCAACACTTGCTTTGTCTTAATATTCCTGCCTCAGCCTACCACTGTTTGGTGGTGGGTTGTATATCACTGCAACTACTTTGGGTCCCTCCAGGCTTCATTGAGCCCCTCCAGGCTTCATTGAGCCCACTTTGTACCTTCCACATGTCTGTTTCTTCCACTCCTTTCAAATTCCACTGATTTATAGTTGTGTTTGCTCTGTTTCCTTTATGTTCTTATCACTTGATATCCTGCTGGGAATAGCTTATCTGATGTTATTTCAGTCATCTTTGTCTCTGTGATAGCTACAATGTCTGGGGTTACCTCTGCTGTTCTGTTTTTCAACTCATCCCTCTTGTTGGGTAACATATTTACATCTGTGTACCACACACTGGTTTATGTTCTATAGTTTTTTGCATGGAATAATAATGGTAGAATTACCGACAGAGTGTTAGGTAAATGGACACACATGCAACTAATAAGACATTTTGTGACAACGTTTCTCTCTCCAGGAGCTTAAAGCTTCTGGAGACCGAAACGTTGCCACAATAAAATGTCACATTAGTTGTGTTTGTATCCATTTATCTAACGTTCTGCATGTAGCTCATCTGACAAATGTATTCACTTATATGTGGTTGCAGGGGTTAATTCTCAGCTCCCGGCTCTTCTTCGGTAACAGCTACTAGGTTCACTTTCTCCTAGATTCGATAGTCGTTTTGTATCACTTGGCTCTCCACTTCCTGACCACTCAGAAGTTGAATAATTATTTCTTAACATCCCTGTGACTTATCTGTACTTTTATCTCCCCTCAAGGTGAGGGGCTCTTGGAATTGGATTTGTGCTCCGGTTCCCTGAATTGAGCCTAAATACCTTCCATTCCCACCCACAGGCGCTGTATAATCCTACGGGTTTAGCGCTCCCCCATGATAATAATAATGTACTTTTATCTTCCAGTTGTAATCTCGTGTACCTGTTTTCCGCCTCTAAAACAGTCTTTATCCACTCTATCAATTCATCTCAGTATCCTACTGGGAGCTCCTTAAAGTCTTGAATATGTATTCACGGGAGCGGAGGAGAGATACATGATAATATATACCTGGAAAGTACTCGAGGGTCTGGTCCCAAATCTTCACACTGCCATAATATACTGGAGTGATATGGGAGGAAGTGTAAAATAACACCAATGAGGAGCAAGGGTGCGGTGGGCACAATAAGGGAGCACTGTATCAACATCCGTGGCCCCATATTGACCATCTTACCAAAAGATATCAGAAACACTGCTGGGACAAGTGTAGAAGACTTCAAGAGAAACCTGGACAAGTATCTTCACCAGGTGCCAGATCAACCAGGCTGTGATGGGTATATGGGGCAGCAGTCCCCCAGCAGCAACAGCCTGGTCGATCAGGCAAGCACTACTCTCGAAATTCATCTGTGGTATATCAGAAGTATATCCTGTATGTTGTTATATCCCTCCAGTGTCACCAGGTTAAGTTCCCATAACCTCTCCTCGTAGGGCATACCCCTTAGCTCCGGGACTAGTCTTGCTGCAATTTTTTACACTTTTTACACGTATAAGGTGTACAGTGTTGTAAAGGATTCCTTGTTGAGGTTTCTGAAAGCTTGTCTTAGGTTTGCCAGACACGCATTTGTTAAGAGAGAAAGAGAGAGAGGAAATATGATAACTGAGAAATGCAGAAACAACTTGTTTGACATGTACCTAGGATGAGTCAGGAACCTGAGCTGGTTATTTCCACGACCTTTCCCCTCTCTCTCTCTCTCTCTCTCTCTCTCTCTCTCTCTCTCTCTCTCTCCCTCTCCCTCTTTTTTTTTTACACAGGGTTTGACAAGGTTAGATTAAGGATCCCTAGCTTTATTGGCAAGCTAAGAGCTGTTACCTACACCAGCTCATTTGAAAGCATTTTTGTTATGAAACATAAAAATAGGGAACAGGATGAAGTTGGAGCCATCTGTGGGCCAGCATTTTCATTTGATCAACTGACTTTATCTCGTTGACATCATTATGCTGTACGAATGTGTTCCAGACTCGAATCATCCTGGGGATGAAGTGATGTTCCGGAGAAGGGGACAGCCAGAGTGTAGTTGCTGCTTTCTGTCCATCTTGTGGTATAAAACTTGCTTCACGCTGTCCTCGAAGTGGAGCCAAGTGTGGTACTCTGACAGTGTTGGCCTTGTATATAACAGTAAGGTCGCCCACATCCCTCCTGTGTTGAAGGCTCTGCTGAAATGACAGATCTACCCAGGATGAATTCAGGCGAGAGATGAGACGTCTTGCTCTGTTCTCTACTCTGTCAAGCAGTTGCAGATGAGATGGGGGGGGGGAGGCAAACCAAGAAAGTGGAGCATACTCAAGGTGTGAGCGTACTTGTGCCTCATACAGAATCTTGCAACCCCTGCTGTCAAGCAGATGCGAGATACGTCGAAGCGCTGCAAGCTTCCTGGCTGCCTTGTTTGCAAGATTTGCAACGTGGTTCTTTATGGTCAGTTTGGAGTCAAATTTCACCCCAAGGATATCAACTTCTTCCCCAGGTACCGACACACTCCCATTCATACTGCTGTTCAGGCATTACCATCATGGTGCCTAGAGACCATCATCATTTGTGTTTTCTCAGGTGCAAATGTTACTTGCCATCGTTTTCCCCAAGCTGATATAGTTCTTAGCTGGTGATTGATGTAGCTTAGAGCAGCTGGCATTTCTTTTCTTGGATAAGTAAATGCCAGAGTACAGTCGCCTGCATATGCATGGGATTCTGGGATGAGATAAAGAAGGTCATTGAAGTAGACATTCCATAACACTGATCCCAGCACACTTCCTTGTGAAACACTTGCCCCAGTAGGATGTCTTGCTGATTCTGTTCCATTGAGAACTACCCTTAGAGATCTACCATGAAGGTAATCACTGAGGAGACGTAGCGTAGAGCCTGCAATTCCCAGTGCTTGCAGTTTTGCTAAGAGGCTCTGGTGTCACACTCGGTCGAAAACACTAGCAATGTCCAGTGCTACCACACAGCTGACTTTGGATTCGTCCAGTGACCGGTGCCATTTAGTGGAGAGGTTTAACAACAGATCAGCAGCAGAGTAACCTTTCCTGAAGCCATATTGACGGTCACAAGGTAGTGAGTGGTAGTTAAAAATCTCTGTCATTTGTCTTGAGATTATTGTCTCAAGGAGCTTGCCATTGATTGACAGCAGTGACACTGATCTGTAGTTGCTGATTTCTGCTCTGCTCTTCTTGTTGTGAACAGGGACTACATTTGCCTCTTTCCACAGAGAAGGCCATTTACACTGTACTAAGCAGCGCTGAAAGATGCGAGTTAGAGGTGCTGCTAGCTGGTCTGCACATCTTCTCAGCAATGTTGGCCTCAACTTGTCTGGTCCCACAGCCTTTTCTTGGTCAAGCGATTTAAGAAGGAAATGCACCTCCTCCTGCCTTATTGTCGCCACTGACAATTTTGACACAGTCTTGCAGCTAGCCAAGGAGGGTCCCTTGCTGGATCAGGAACTTGCATTTTGGTAGCAAAGTGTTCAGCAAAGAGGTCCGCTTTCTCTTGACTACTAGTAGAGGTGGTCCCATCCTGTCGATTTAGAGGTGGAATGAGTTCATCAGGCAGATAATGTCTGTCCTTGACCAGGGACCACAAGGTTTTGGAACCTACTCTACCTGATGCTAGCTTTCTTTTTGTGTCTACCTCCCATTTAGCGATGGCCCACTTTTGAACTTCACCCATATGTCTACAGGCATGCCCCCTCTCTCTCTCTCTCTCTCTCTCCCTCTCCCTCCCTCCCTCTCCCCTCCCCCTCTGTCCTCTTTCTTGGATCAGGTCACATTACCTCCCATTGGCCAGGTACTGTATTACCTTTAAGAGTTTAGAGCTTCCCCATTAATAATAATAATAATACTGCTATCAATGATAATATAATACTGGTTGGTAGATTGGTAGGTTGGTAGACAGCAACCACCCAGGGAAGTACTACCGTCCTGCCAGATGACTGTGAAACAAAAACCTGTAACTGTTTTGCATGATGGTAGGATTGCTGGTTTCTTTTTCTGTCTCATAAACACGCTAAGATAACAGGGATATCTTGCTACTCCTACTTACACTTTGGTCACACTTCACAGACACGCACATGCATATATATATATACATACATCTAGGTTTTTCTCTTTTTTCTAAATAGCTCTTGTTCTTTTTTATTTTTTCTATTGTCCATGGGGAAGTGGAAAAGAATCTTTCCTCCGTAAGCCATGCGTGTCGTATGAGGCGACTAAAATGCCGGGAGCAATGGGCTAGTAACCCCTTCTCCTGTATACAATTACTAAAAAAGAGAAGAAGAAAAACTTTATAAAAACTGGGTTGCTTAAATGTGCGTGGATGTAGTGCGGGATGACAAGAAACAGATGATTGCTGATGTTATGAATGAAAGAAGTTGGATGTCCTGGCCCTAAGCGAAACAAAGCTGAAGGGGGTAGGAGAGTTTCAGTGGGGGGAAATAAATGGGATTAATATCTGGAGTATCTGAGAGAGTTAGAGCAAAGGAAGGGGTAGCAGTAATGTTAAATGATCAGTTATGGAAGGAGAAAAGAGAATATGAATGTGTAAATTCAAGAATTATGTGGATTAAAGTAAAGGTTGGATGCGAGAAGTGGGTCATATAAGCGTGTATGCACCTGGAGAAGAGAGGAATGCAGAGGAGAGAGAGAGATTTTGGGAGATGTTAAGTGAATGTATAGGAGCCTTTGAACCAAGTGAGAGAGTAATTGTGGTAGGGGACTTGAATGCTAAAGTAGGAGAAACTTTTAGAGAGGGTGTGGTAGGTAAGTTTGGGGTGCCAGGTGTAAATGATAATGGGAGCCCTTTGATTGAACTTTGTATAGAAAGGGGTTTAGTTATAGGTAATACATATTTTAAGAAAAAGAGGATAAATAAGTATACACGATATGATGTAGGGCGAAATGACAGTAGTTTGTTGGATTATGTATTGGTAGATAAAAGACTGTTGAGTAGACTTCAGGATGTACATGTTTATAGAGGGGCCACAGATATATCAGATCACTTTCTAGTTGTAGCTATACTGAGAGTAAAAGGTAGATGGGATACAAGGAGAATAGAAGCATCAGGGAAGAGAGAGGTGAAGGTTTATAAACTAAAAGAGGAGGCAGTTAGGGTAAGATATAAACAGCTATTGGAGGATAGATGGGCAATGAGAGCATAGGCAATGGGGTCGAAGAGGTATGGGGTAGGTTTAAAAATGTAGTGTTAGAGTGTTCAGCAGAAGTTTGTGGTTACAGGAAAGTGGGTGCAGGAGGGAAGAGGAGCGATTGGTGGAATGATGATGTAAAGAGAGTAGTAAGGGAGAAAAAGTTAGCATATGAGAAGTTTTTACAAAGTAGAAGTGATGCAAGGAGGGAAGAGTATATGGGAGAAAAAGAGAGAAGTTAAGAGAGTGGTGAAGCAATGTAAAAAGAGAGCAAATGAGAGAGTGGGTGAGATGTTATCAACAAATTTTGTTGAAAATAAGAAAAAGTTTTGGAGTGAGATTAACAAGTTAAGAAAGCCTAGAGAACAAATGGATTTGTCAGTTAAAAATAGGAGAGGAGAGTTATTAAATGGAGAGTTAGAGGTATTGGGAAGATGGAAGGAATATTTTGAGGAATTGTTAAATGTTGATGAAGATAGGGAAGCTGTGATTTCGTGTATAGGGCAAGGAGGAATAACATCTTGTAGGAGTGAGGAAGAGCCAGTTGTGAGTGTGGGGGAAGTTCGTGAGGCAGTAGGTAAATGAAAGGGGGGTAAGGCAGCCGGGATTGATGGGATAAAGATAGAAATGTTTAAAAGCAGGTGGGGATATAGTTTTGGAGTGGTTGGTGCAATTATTTAATAAATGTATGGAAGAGGGTAAGGTACCTAGGGATTGGCAGAGAGCATGCATAGTTCCTTTGTATAAAGGCAAAGGGGATAAAAGAGAGTGCAAAAATTTTAGGGGGATAAGTCTGTTGAGTGTACCTGGTAAAGTGTATGGTAGAGTTATAATTGAAAGAATTAAGAGTAAGACGGAGGGAAAAGGATAGCAGATGAACAAGGAGGCTTTAGGAAAGGTAGGGGGTGTGTGGACCAGGTGTTTACAGTGAAACATATAAGTGAACAGTATTTAGATAAGGCTAAAAAGGTCTTTGTGGCATTTATGGATTTGGAAAAGGCGTATGACAGGGTGGATAGGGGGGCAATGTGGCAGATGTTGCAAGTGTATGGTGTAGGAGGTAGGTTACTGAAAGCAGTGAAGAGTTTTTACGAGGATAGTGAGGCTCAAGTTAGAGTATGTAGGAAAGAGGGAAATTTTTTCCCAGTAAAAGTAGGCCTTAGACAAGGATGTGTGATGTCACCGTGGTTGTTTAATATATTTATAGATGGGGTTGTAAGAGAAGTAAATGCGAGGGTTTTGGCAAGAGGCGTGGAGTTAAAAGATAAAGAATCACACACAAAGTGGGAGTTGTCACAGCTGCTCTTTGCTGATGACACTGTGCTCTTGGGAGATTCTGAAGAGAAGTTGCAGAGATTGGTGGATGAATTTGGTAGGGTGTGCAAAAGAAGAAAATTAAAGGTGAATACAGGAAAGAGTAAGGTTATGAGGATAACAAAAAGATTAGGTGATGAAAGATTGAATATCAGATTGGAGGAGAGGAGTATGGAGGAGGTGAACGTATTCAGATATTTGGGAGTGGACGTGTCAGCGGATGGGTCTATGAAAGATGAGGTGAATCATAGAATTGATGAGGGAAAAAGAGTGAGTGGTGCACTTAGGAGTCTGTGGAAACAAAGAACTTTGTCCTTGGAGGCAAAGAGGGGAATGTATGAGAGTATAGTTTTACCAACGCTCTTATATGGGTGTGAAGCGTGGGTGATGAATGTTGCAGCGAGGAGAAGGCTGGAGGCAGTGGAGATGTCATGTCTGAGGGCAGTGTGTGGTGTGAATATAATGCAGAGAATTCGTAGTTTGGAAGTTAGGAGGAGGTGCGGATTACCAAAACTGTTGTCCAGAGGGCTGAGGAAGGGTTGTTGAGGTGGTTCGGACATGTAGAGAGAATGGAGCGAAACAGAATGACTTCAAGAGTGTATCAGTCTGTAGTGGAAGGAAGGCGGGGTAGGGTCGGCCTAGGAAGGGTTGGAGGGAGGGGGTAAAGGAGGTTTTGTGTGCGAGGGGCTTGGACTTCCAGCAGGCATGCGTGAGCGGGTTTGATAGGAGTGAATGGAGACAAATGGTTTTTAATACTTGACGTGCTGTTGGAGTGTGAGCAAAGTAACATTTATGAAGGGATTCAGGGAAACCGGCAGGCCGGACTTGAGTCCTGGAGATGGGAAGTACAGTGCCTGCACTCTGAAGGAGGGGTGTTAATGTTGCAGTTTAAAAACTGTAGTGTAAAGCACCCTTCTGGCAAGACAGTGATGGAGTGAATGATGGTGAAAGTTTTTCTTTTTCGGGCCACCCTGCCTTGGTGGGAATCGGCCGGTGTGATAATAAAAATAAAAATAATTCATTTAGGGCAAACTTTTCTACGTTGATCAGAGTTGTGTCTAGGTAGCAGCGGGCAGCCTTAATTATCTCTCTCATTTATTGACTGCGTCATGTCGATTTTTTTTTACAGTTTGGGTCCTTGGTTGGGGGTTGTGTATGTTTTTTGCGGGGGTCACATTTCTCTGTATACTAAAACGCACTTTTTTGAGAAATAGATTCTCCATAGCTGAAAAAATGGAAGGGAAAATTTATATAGGGAAGTGGAGGTAGACGTGAGCACAACTACCTCGCTTTGGGGGTTTTGCTGCCAAACTACTAGTTCACCCTCGTTACTTTAGTGTGTTTTACTAGGGGGCCCAACTACGCGTTACCACTGTTATGTTTTCTGTAAAAAAGTTCTATAACTAGGACAGCCACTTTTTCTATTTTTCTACAGTAAACTTTGTTGCCTCGTTGTCAATGTTCCCTTGATGCAGTTGTTAAGCAAACATAGGTATCCTTTAACCCAGTTTCCCCTCATGTAGGCAAGGTGTTTGCCCACGGTCCGAAGACTGTTTGTCTTCAAGTTACAGCACAGGGGGGTATTTTTGTTTTATTCGCTCTATTTTTGGGTGCAAAAAAAATTTACATACTTTTGTATCCCTTTTTTGCGCCAAGTTTCATTCCATCGGTTCGATTATGGTTTAAATTCTGCTCTTAGAAAAGCTCTTAGTGTTTCAGCGCACACATTCAATATCTTACAGGTTTTGAGTGAAATTTCGTAAGGTTGAGCACTTTGCTTTTTTATAATATTTTTTTTTTTCAGTGAGGGTTCAGGCAAGAGTAAGCAGTAAAAAGCGGGAAAAGATAGAGGTGTGAAAGATTTTGTTGGAAAAACGTGAACTGCGAGGGAAAGTTCCCCACTATTTGAATCACATGGTGATGGTTACCGGGAGTATACCTGGGGGGGGGTTGGGGGGTTAGCCCCCCTGGGCCCGGGCCTGTGCCCCGGGCCTTGTGGTGGATCAGGGCCTGTTCACAAGCTTTTACGCGGGGCCGTTATTTTTAAAATCTTTTTTATGACCGTTAGTTTAATATGTTTTTATGCACACCATACCCATGGTAGGGGGTATTAAAAAAGATTACAGAATTACATAATGGGCCCGGGGACTGTCCCGAAATTTTTTGATAGTTGAATACTTTTACAAAGGAATGAACTCCGGGTAGATCGGGTCCAACAGGAAAGTTACAAAGGTAATGAACCACTACCTCCCCCCCCCGGGGTCACAACTGTAATGATTATTAGTGCAAATTTTAAATTGGGACACATACACACACACACACACCACACACCACACCAACACACACCAACACACACAACACACCACCCACACCAACACACCAAGTCTGGAGGGCCCTGGACGGCTGCGGGCCCTGGTCCCAACGGCCCCTGGGAGTTCAACCCCACCAAGTGCAAAGCTGAAGTTTGGGGGAATGGCAAAGAAGACCACAGACGGAGTAAGTCTAGGGGCCCAAGCCTACAAACCTCACTAAAGGGAAGCATCTGGGGTGATATAACCCGGGCACATCTTGACCCCATAACCAAATAACGCTGCAGCATAGGGACCTGGCAAACCTAAGAACAGATTCCCACATCTTAATAAGAAGTCATTTAGGACCCCGTACAAAAGTGTAGTTAGGCCCATCTTGGAGTATGCGGACCAGTTTTGAACTCCACCTAGCCAAGCATGAAGGAAACTAAGAAAGTGCAAAGGTTTTTTCAACAAAATATCCCCGGAGTTTAAAGGGTATGTCCTACGAGGAGGGTTAGAAAATGACGACTGACGACATGGAAACAGGAAAGATAGGGGGGATGTTCCCGAGATGGGACACAGCAACAAGGGGGCACAGTTGGAAGTTGAAGACTCAATGAAACCCCAGGGATGTTAGGAAGTATTTCTTCACCCCAGAGTTGTCAGGAAGTGGAATAATCTGGGAAGTGATGTAATGAGGGAGGATCCATAAATAGCTTTAAAAGAGGGGATGATAAAGCCATGAAGCGGGGGAAAGTGACCTAGTACTGCCAGTGAAGAGGCGGGGCCAGAGCTATGAATCGACCCCGCAACCACAACAGGGAGTAAAAACACACACAACAACACACACACACACCAAACACACAACACACAACACCACCCACACCACACCACCACACACACACACCACACAACACACACACACCCCACACACACACACGTGGTAATGCTTTATTTACAGTCAGCAAAGTCAGGGTATTTTTCCAGAATGGTCTGTAATATACCACTGTGGATAAAATACTTACATATCTTAAACATTTCTGAGTGTGTTGTCTGTAAATGCATTATTTTTCATCACATTCCAGTACATAATGATACAAGGTGTGACAATAGTCCATCTGGCAAAGTTTACATTAGTTTGGTCTACATCTTGTTGTGGTGATTTAACCTGCCAAAGATACTTGTAACCCAGCCGGAGCCGGGCGGTAGTGACATCCAAGAGTTTGATTATTTTGTTGGATGAACCATAGACATGTGGCGGCTCCTGCTTGATGGAATGATGATAGATGGACTGACTGGTGTCAGTCTCCTTGACTGGTGTCAGTCTCCTTGACTGGTGTCAGTCTTCCTGAGTCTTAAGTCAGTAAAGTTCAGTTGAAGTTCTTTTCGTATTATTATTCTCAAACTGCTAACTGGCAACCCAGGATTACTAAATCGTAATGACATGATTGCAAACAAACCATACCACGGGCGGGGTTAGAACCCGCGATCAGTGTGTCTCAAAACTCCAGATCGTCTGGAGTTTTGAGACATACTGATCGCGGGTTCTAACCCCGCCCGTAGTATGGTTTGTTTAACCCAAGATTGTAAATCTACTCCCTCTTTGAAAGCATATAACTTAGCCAATTCATCAGTTGTATCATGCATCTGAAGACCAACAGATGGAATCCACAGCATGTGCACTCTGACTCCACTGTCCACAATCCTACCATACCTGTGTCTGGCTTCTGACACAAACATGCCACAATTTATACTTAATGAGTTGAGAGCATTTATGGATGAGAGAGAATCAGTTACAATTAGAATGTCAACCTTAGATACATGGACGCATTTGAGTGCAAAGAGTATGGCAAACAGTTCTATTTAAAGGGTAGAGGCCCAGTTATTGATGCGTGCTTCAATTTCTTTATGAGAGGCATCACTCTGTACGACAACAGCAGCACTACCAGCTGCACCAGTGGATTGGTGAACAGAACCATCAACGTAAATAATTTGTGTAAGAGTGTGCTGTGTGACTAAGCTATCAATACAGCTTCAGGCATCCTGTTTGGCTCCAAGACGAAGCTTTGGTTGTGATTTAAGAGGAATTTTGAAGGGGGGGAGGGAGGAAATGGACGAATGGTAGTTTGGAATGGGGTAATATCCCATGGAGCGGGGAAGTGCCGCTGTTGCCATATTTGACATAGATCATGTAGCAGGGTGCACGTAGACTGACGTACGAACCACAGCCCGGCTGGTCATGTACTGACTTCAGGTGCCTTTCCTGCGCCTTCTTGAAGACAGCCAGGGGTCTATTGGTAATCCCCCTTATGTATGATGGGAGACAGTTGAACAGTCTTGGGCCCCTGACACTTTAGTCTCTTAGCATACTTGTGGCACCCCTGCTTTTCATTGGGGGATGTTGCATCTCCTGCCGAGTCTTTTGCTTTCGTAGGGAGTGATTTTCGTGTGCAAATTTGGTACTAATTTCTCCAGGATTTTCCAGGTGTATATTATGTATATTTCTCGCCTGAGTTCCAGAGAGTACAAGTCAAGGAATTTCAACTGTTCCCAGTAATTTAGGGGTTTTATTGTACTTATGTGTGCCGTGAAGGTTCTCTGTACACTCTCCAGGTCAGCAATTTCAGCTGTCTTGAGAGGCGCTGTTAGTGTACAGCAGTAGTCCAGCCTAGAGAGCACAAGCAATTTGAAGAGAATCATCATGGGCTGCTTAACGTCCATAGTTTTGAAGGTTCTCATTATCCATCCCATCATTTTTCTAGCAGATGTGCTGGATACATTATTGTGATCTTTGAAAATGAGATCCCAGGTCCTTCACATTAGTTTTTCGCTCCATTATGTGGTTGAAATTTGTTTTATACTTCTATATAGTTTTAATTTCCTCGAGTTTTCCATATCGGAGTAATTGAAATTTCTCTTCACTGAACTTCATATAGTTTTCTGCGGCCCACTTAGATTTGGTTGATGTCCGCCTGGAGTCTTGCACTTTCTTCGATGGAGGACACTGTCATGCAGACTCGGGTGTCATCTGCAAAGGAAGACACGGTGCTGTGGTTTACGTCTCTGTTTATTTCAGATAGGAAGATGTGGAACAGGATGGGAGCGAGTACTGTGCCTTGTGGAACAGAGCTTTTCACTGTGGCCGCTTCAGACTTTATTCTGTTTACTATTACTCTTTGTGCTCTATTTGTCAGGAATCTATAGATACTTTTTCACGCATTTTGTGCGCTATTACGCCATGGTCACACATGTCGAAGGCTTTCGCAAAGTCTGTGTATACTGCATCTGCATTTTATATGTCTTCTAGAGGATCCAAGACCTTGTCATAGTGATCCAGTAGTTGAGACAGGCAGGAGCGACCTGCTCTAAACCCATGTTGCCCTGGGTTGTGTAACTGATGGGTGTTTAGATGAGTGACGATCTTTCTTCTTAGAACCCTTTCAAAGATTTTTATGATATGGGACGTTAGTGCTATTGGTCTGTAATTCTTTGCTCTTGCTTTACTTCCCCTTTTGTGGAGTGGGGCTGTGTCTTATTTTAAGTGACTGTGGGATGACCCCTGTATCTATGCTACCTCTCCATACGAAGCTAAAGGCACGTGACGGGTTTCTAGCAGTTTTTTATGAACACGGAGTTCCAGTGAAAATTACAGAAATTTGCAGAAAAGAGGAGAATGTCCAAGCAAGTACGTTCCCAAAGGACCGTCTTCACTGAGAAATATACACATGTCACTGCTAATGACAAACAGACGGTCATATCCATCACTACGTTAATATTCATTAATACGTACGACTTTAGCACCTATGAATATAACAGTAATCTTACACGGAGTGAACGAAGTTAGGTTAGTGTTGTGTAGGGTACCACACCCTCTGACACGTTACCATGGCTAACTAAAGAAAAACATTACCATTTTTAAAACGACCACCTTGGGGGGTCGTCCAAGGTGGTCGTGTTTTTCCAGACCCTCATCTGAATGTTCTCCAGGTGTGACATCACCGTTTAAAACACAGAATCACTGAACAAACACGAACGACTCCCACCGTGTCTTGCAACACTGTTCACTCCTCAAACAACTTCTGACGTCATATTTAAACTCTGTACCCATGCAACAGTGTGTATTTATAGGCCTTAACTGACACTTGTTGGAAATTAGGATGAGCCTACATGAAGCAGCTCTCGCATTTTGAATTATCGTAATGTGCTTTTTTTTGGTGTTGTAAGCTTCAGTCCTCTAGGATACACGAAGGTCATTAAGGCTGCGTGTTACTTGATCACCGTCAGTCAAGAATATTTTAATATCTAAGTTTGGGATTAAAGTGAACTGTCAGTGTATATACCAGGGTTGTTGCGGGTATATCCCCAAGTTGCTACCCGCTTACCCGCCCGGGTCGGGTTTTTTTTTTTTTGTTAACCTGGAGAGTTTGCCAGCGTTTTATATCTGTAATATCCTTACCACTGATCTATATTCCGTTAATGATGTATGTCTTAATTATGTTGCTCAATATTAATGAATTCAGTAACGGTAACATTATAGTAATTTTTTTATTTTTGCAAATTACTGTATTTTTGACCAACTTATAAAAAACATAGAAGATTAAGAACTAAATTGTTATAACTCGATGTCAAAAGTATAATAAGTAATGTTCTTGAACTGTGTTCCTGATTGTGAAGCTGAACTCTTGTCATGGTCGAGGGACTGACCACTTTAAAACCACATCCTCATGGTTGAGGGACTGACCATCTCAGAACTATATCTTCATGGTTGATGGACTAATCACATCTTTACCTCACCACTTCTGCTGCCTCCATATTTAGTCACTGTAGTTGTGTCAGTGGTACAAAACTTGTGTAGTATAGAAAGATCGCAGTTAGCAGGATTCGAAATCACGTCAGGGGAGTCTGGCAAGGTTCCCCAAGTGACACTCTAGACCACTCGGCTACAGATGCCTCAAAAGCTGGGCAGCTTGGTTTCTTCCCAGCCCAGGCACACCAGTGGGCCTCAAGCATGGTTTCACTCTTATTTCCTTCTGTATGAGCCAATACCTTACATGTTCCATCCCATGTCACTCACACCAGTCACATTTTATATACTTCATATTATATACTACACAAGTGTTGTATAACTGACTGAAAATACTGATAATGTAGTGGCAGCGCCACCAAATTATCATAACAGTGGGTTCGTGGAAGGATATGAGGGCGATGGAGAAATACACAATTGTTCTGACGATGATTTATTGATAAAAGGTCGTGACGTCAACCAGGGACGGATCTGCTATGAAAGTAATGAAGCTTAAGCTTGAGGGGCCCCTAATCCTGGTGGGGCCCCGAAAGAAAATAGCCCACATTGTTTAAAAATTTTGGGTCTACTGCGTGAGAAGAGTTTTCTTTAAAAAATATTAATAATATACTTAATTCAATACAAAATAATAGTTAAAATAGAAATTAAACGTTATTAAATTATGTAGGCTAGCCATTGCTGGTTGTGAGGGTGAAACTATAACAATTGAAGCTTCACGGCCACAGAAATGTAATTCCGCCACTGATATCAACCAGCAGTAAGCCTATAGGCTCAGCGCCCACATTGTGGCTGACTATGCCCACGGGTGCGGCTATGGCTCGAAATACAGGCGAGTGTCGTGGCCTTACAGTGACTAGCTGACCGTCACATTCCTAGGCCATGACGCTGGTTATATGTGTAATATACCTTTGACAGTTAAGTATGTAAGAGACACTTGACACTGTAATAAATAAGGGAACACACACACACACACACAGTTTTTATTTCCTGTGTCGTCAGTTCTAACAGTTCCCAATGACTAGAATAGCTCCAGTTGCTTGGATGAAGAGCCTTTACCTCCAAGGCTACCTTACCCCCTCAACGGCAGAGAGATAGGTAAGAAAGGGTAGCAGATGGGGTGTCATGTGTCTTTGACCTACTAGTGCCAGTGCCAATGACACACACACACACACACACACACACACACACACACATATACACACATATACGCGCGCGCGCGCACACACACACACACACACACACACACACACACACACACACACACAACACACACACACACTAGGTAAGTACGATTAGGTGAATACACACACACACACACACACACACACACACACTAGGTAAGTACGATTAGGTGAATACACACACACACACACACACACACACACACACACACACTAGGTAAGTACGATTAGGTGAATACACACACACACACACACACTAGGTAAGTACGATTAGGTGAATACACACACACACTAGGTAAGTACGACTAGGTGAATACACACACACACACACACACACACCAGGAGCTATCACTCGACCCTTGCAACCACAATTAGTTAAGCACAAAGCCAAAGGACCCAGGAAAATAAGATTAGCCGAAGAGCCAGAGATGATTACGTATGTATAAGGAAGGAGATCCAGCGGCAATATGAGAGATATAGCATCAAAAGCCAAATCTGACCCAAAGCTGTTGTACAGCCACATCATGAGGAAAACGACAATCAAGGACCAGGTAATCAGACTGAGGAAGGAAGGAGGGTAGATCACAAGAAACGACAAAGGTGTATGTGAAGAGCTCAACATGAGATTCAATAAGTGTTTTCAGTGGAGACAGAAAGGACTTCAGCAAACCGGGATGGAAGGGTACACCAACAAGTGCTGGACACATTGCATACAACAGAGGAGGGGGTAAAGAGGCTGCTAAGTGAACTAGAAACCTCAAAGGGGGTGGTAACGGACATCTCTTCAAGGGTCCTGAGAGAGGCAGCAGAGGCACTGTGTGTGCCACTAACAACAATCAACACATCTCTCGAAACAAGGCAACTACCTGAGTTTCGGAAGACGGCAAATGTAGTCCCAGTCTTTTAAGAAAGGAGACAGGCAGGTGGCAATAAACTACGCTGACATGCATAGTATGCAAGGTCGTGGAGAAGCATATCAGAACAGTGGTGGTGCACCTAGAAAGGAATGAGCTTATAAACGATAACCAGCACGGTTTCAGGGAAGGGAAATCTTGTCACAAACCTACTGGAGTTTTACGACAAGATGACAAAAGTAAGACGAGAGAGAGGTGGGTAGACTGCATATTCTCAAATTCTAAGAAGGCTTTTCACACAGGAGCAGGCAAGAATAACAGAAAAGGCATTGCACTGGATCAAAGAATAGCTAGGAGTTCCACAAGGATCAGTTCTACGGCCGGTGTTGTTTCTGATATATGTGACTGACATGACGGAAGGGAGAGATTCAGGTATGTCCCTGTTTGCAGCCGATTTGAAGCTAATGCGAAGAATTCAATCGGATGAGGATCAGACAGGACTACAAAGGGATCTGGACAGGCTTGAAGCCTGGTCCAACAACTGGTTCCAGGAGTCTAACCCCCAAGTGTAAAGTCATGAAGGCTGGGGAAAGTCAAATAAGACTGCAGGCTAGGTGGCCAAAGACTACAAATCTCACTCAGGGAAAAGGATCCTGGGGTGAATATAATACCGAGCACATCGCGTGAGGCGCACGTGAACCAAATAACTGCTGCAGCATATGGTGCCTGGCAAACTAAGAATAGCGAATGAGACACAGAAACAAGGGGTCACAACTAGAAGTTGAAGACTCAGATGGGTCACAGGGATGTTAGGAAGTATTTCTTCAGTCATAGAGTTGTCAATCTGGAACAATCTGGAGAGTGATATAGTGGAGGCAGGATCTATATACAGCTTTAAGAGCAGGTACGATAAAGCTCATGGAGCAGGGAGAGAGTGAACCTAGTAGCGACCAGCGAAGAGGTGGGGCCAGGAGCTGTGAATCGACCCTTGCAACCACAAATAGGCGAGTACACCACACACAGTGCATCACGTCCATAAGTGTTAGTGCCCCTGCGGAAGAGGCTGAAGGAACTGAACCTGACCACACTAGCAGAGAGAAGCACTTGAGGAGACATGATGACAAATACTGGGAGGAATCAATCAGGCTGATAAGGATTAAGGTACGAGAGGACATACCTGAAGTCGATTTCAGAGGCCATCACCCCCGCCTGATCAACCAGGCTGCTAGTGCTGGCAGCATGAAATTCACGGCACGCTGGGCTCCACTCTGCACATTGACTCTTCCATTGCATTACTCATGAAGATGTTCTTGTTGCAGAGTGAAAGGCCTCGAACAACTTCACTCCCCGTCTCTGTGGCCCATGTGCAATGTTAATCACTCGTTTGAGATTATAAATATAAATGGGAACTAAAATTCCTACACCTTAAAGGATGGGTTTGGGATATTGGCAGTTTGTAGTGAATCCAAACTGTCGTATCTGAGCGCCTCTGTAAACACAGTGATTGTGTGTGAGTGATGGTGAAAGTGTACAATGATAATGAAAGTTTTTCTTTCTTTTTGGGTTTTTCTTTCTTTTGGGTCACCTTGCCTCGGTGGGAGACGGCCGACGTATGCTTAACAATTTGCAAACGGACGAAATTATTTACATTGTCTCTACGTCCACAGCAGGACTCGAACCTGCTAACTCTGTATCAGAGTTCACAGTACTCTACCACGTTGTCCACTGCATGTGGCAGGATTCGGTGAAATAACTTTCAAAACGAGCTTGGTGCCCGGGGGTATGGTGCCCGGGGGTATGGTGCCCGGGGGTATGGTTCCCGGGGGTATGGGGCCCGGGGGTATGGTTCCCGGGGGTATGGGGCCCAGGGGTATGGTGACCGAGGGTATGGTGACCGGGGGTATGGTGACCGGGGGTATGGTGACCGGGGTATGGTGCCCGGGGTATGGTGAAACCGGGGGTATGGTGACCGGGGGTTTTGGTGACCGGAGGTATGGTGCCCGGGGGTATGGTGACCCGGGGGTATGGTGACCGGGGGTATGGTGACCCGGGGGTATGGTGACCGGGGGTATGGTGACCGGGGGTATGGTGACCGGGGGTATGGTGACCGGGGGTATGGTGACCGGGGTATGGTGCCCGGGGGTATGGGGGAACATCGTTACCTTCGTAAGCTTTTCCCCTATTTTTCGCAGTCTAGCCATGCT
>NC_069464.1:11003583-11083751 GCF_026875155.1 Cherax quadricarinatus
TGACCTTTTCCGTAGTTACAGTACACCTGCGGTAAAAACTGACCTTTCCGTAGTTACAGTACACCTGCGGTATAAACTGACCTTTCCGTAGTTACAGTACACCTGCGGTATAAACTGACCTTTCCGTAGTTACAGTACACCTGGGGTATAAATGACCTTTCCGTAGTTACAGTACACCTGCGGTATAAACTGACCTTTCCGTAGTTACAGTACACCTGCGGTATAAACTGACCTTTCCGTAGTTACAGTACACCTGCGGTAAAAACTTCAAGCAGATTGGATGAGGTATTGTTTGCTTATCAGCGAAACCCTGGCGGCAGAACAAAAAAACGAGAGAGTATTTATAGTTATCCCTTCAGGAATACCAAGCAATGAGGTGATGGATGACTTGTGTTAACTCTGGTGTTATGTGTAAGTGTTATCACATATCAGTACCCAGATAACGATAAGAACACAAGTCTTCCACGAGTTGCTACACAGATATGTATTGCTTATTCGAGGCTTTTTTTTTTATGAAAGCGGTCCCTTTGTAGATTTTATATATATGTCGAGCCGAATAAGTAAAACTTGTGAGTTTGGCTTAAATAGCAACGCTTTTCTTGCCGAATAAGGCAAGCGAAAATTTGTGTATGCAATAATTTTGCGAAAATCATTCTAAATCTAGTGAAAAAATATATTTCATTGTGTTTGTTATTAAATTATTGTAAACTTATCTAAAATATATTTAGTTGGATTAGGCTAAATTAAATTGCTCTTGTTATAATAAGGTTAGGTAAGTTTTCTAGGGTTCTTTTGGTACAAAATTATTAATTTTTATGTTAACATGTATGGAAAAAATGTCTTTAAATGTATAAGATAAAATTTTAGAAAGGACTTAATTTTAAATAAGTTCTTGCTAACTGACCAGTTTTACCTATTCGGCACGATATATAAATATATATATATATATATAATTATATATATATATATATATATATATATATATTATAATATATATATATATATATATATATTATATATATATATATATAGTAATCATTATAATCATGATTTTTAAAGGGGTGGAATGGAAAGCCAGTGGAAGGCTTCGGTCAGATGACTAAAAGCTCCAGCTGTGGGTCATCATGTGACTTAATTAAGATCCTGGTGAGGAAACACTTGCCCTGTTTCCTAACAAACATTATACCTACTTCAACACTCACAACACAATTTCTATATGATGGTATGATACGTGTTAAAAACATCACTGTTATTTAGTTTCTTAAGCAAAGTAAAACAAACATTTTCCCGTGATTTTTTTTCCTGTGACTTTTTTCCTGTGACTTATGGGTCCGTACCGATCGGCCTTCTATAGTGCCACTGATGACATTCTGCCCAGACACAGCGACCTGAGTGACCAGGTCACTCACCTGACCAGGTTTGTAGTAATCTGCTTGTTCGTCCTTATTACCTGAAGATATCTGTTCCATAGAAACATGTCAGTTGTGTCAGAACATCTCTCTGAAGTTTAACGTCTCATATCTGTGGCTTACTTTTGCTGCCTCAAGAACATACATGTTTAACTCAGAGATTAATGAACAGCTGACTGAAATATAACGTAGAGGAGAATATACAAGTATCTCGCACATAGGAGTGAGAAAAGCCTCTGACTTGGACCATTTACAAAGTCACACTGACAGAAGAGGTGGTATATGTTTGTCAGGAAAGAGGACAAGTGTTTCCTGACGCGGGTCTTAGTCGTATGACGACCCGCAGCTAGAGGTGTTGGTCATCTGACCGAGGACTTCCGCTGGTTTACTGGTCCACCTCTTTAAAAATCAGAAACATTGGGCGTGTTTCTTTACACCGGTTGTCTATGTTCACCCATCAGTAAAATGGGTACCTGAGTGTTAGTCGACTGGTGTGGGTCGCATCCTGGGACAAGGACCTACATGTGCTTGTAGTAAACAGAAATATTGTTATTATATTATTATTTAGTAAAACATAAGAGAATAAGTGAGCCAGTATATATAGGCGAAGGGGGACAGGGATGGGAGAAAGAGAGGAAGTAACAGTAATAGTGATAATGCTGGTAGTGGAAGAGGAACAGGAGAGAGAGAGATAAGAGAATTTATTGGCACATGTGTAGACGATATTCACCTTGCGGATCAATATTTTCAAATTATGAGGTCGAAAAAAAAGGAATAATTGCTATTTTTATCATATGTAACGCGTTAAATTCGCTTGGGTCATTAAGGACGAGGAGTAGTGGAGGGTCGATACTCCGGCTGCTAAGCGAGAGTCAGACACGCTAACTCAGTTGTCTAAGTGTTGAGGAAAGTTGGATGTGGTTATGAAATCAAAGTTACGATTCAGATGTTTATTTCTCTGATTCAAGTGAAAGTGGGTTGGATAAATGTTTTTGTTTGTGGGTTTGGGTTTGAGAAGAACTTGTCTAGCATGGGCCAGTAGGCCTACTGCAGTGTTCCTCCTTTCGTGTGTTCTAAATTGTAACGGAGATTAACTGGGTGTACGTACAACCAGATCTGAAGAGTTTATTGCTCACAAGAAACAAATAAGGTAATGAATTAGACACAGGTACAACATCTTGGTATCTTAGTAGACGTTTCGCCATCTTATAGATGGACAGAATACATCGACTCGATGATGAGTGATGATCACCTCAAACTCCTCATCTTCAACCCTTCTCCACTTTGGACTGAAGAAATCACTGGCTAGTGAAACGTTTCAAGAATATAGTTACCCAAATGTTGCGTAAATGTCTTATTTTTCAGACACCATCTTGTTGAAACATTTCTTATACACAACTTTCCTAATGTGAATTTTACTCATGACTGTCTCTCTAGATGCCTTCCTTTCTCTTTACGTTGTTAAATGTTCCAAACTTCACAACACTCGTGACTTGTCCTGATATTTATCTCCTCTCCTTACCTCTTCGCGTTTCCTATATTATCTTTGCCTTCTTTAGCTATGTTCTGTCCTGTTAGTTTTCCCCTGGGTTTTTATTCTATCCTCGTGGGCCATTCAGACTACCTCCTCTACTACTACTATTACTACTACTACTACTGTTGCTTCGCTTACACTCCACTCTTTGACTCTCCTACCTTGTTACCACCTCTACCACTGTTGTACTACTTAATACTACTCCCGCCTCCGTCCCCTTCTCGTATTATACTCGCTCCCTTCCCTTCGCTCTTCTGTGTGACTAGTTAATGGCCCAAGACGGACCGAAACGTCGCCCTTTGATAACCCTGAAATAACCCTTCTATATGCGGGTTATTTGAGTATTATTCCAGCCACAGTATTGTGCCTTTTTATTCTGAACACTATAATTAGTGGGACTTATATAGCATGTGACAGGGTTATCAGAGGCACACCTTTAGATAACCAAGAGATAGCCAGAAGGTTTGGGTTTGCGACGGGTCTACCTAGTATGGGCCAGTAGGCCTGTTGCAGTTTTCCTCCACTTATTTTCTGACGAAAGCTTAAAGGATTAGATCCAGACATGAAGGAATGATTTCGTGTGAGTTGGACCTGCTTGGCTTTAGCTAGTATGCTCACTACAATGGTTCGTGTTACATTCTTTCGTGTTCACGAGTTTAAATAGAATTCTTATCTGTAAATGAGTAACTGCGGACAAGGAGTGTCTCCTCAGTGACGGTACATCACGTGTGGCAACAAGAGTAACGTGTGTTTCAAGAACGACACAGGATATCCTGCCTTCAGGAGGTCTCTGACTCCAAGCATGACTGTCTTCTTGCTCGACTTTTGCTGCTCCTCCCCAGCATCTTAAATGTTTATCCCATATATATATATATATATATATATATATATATATATATATAATATATAATATATAATAATATATATATATATATATATATTATATATATATTATATGCAAAACAACCACTGTGAAAGAATAGTGAAATTCCAAGCGCTTTCTTGACTACTCACATTGTCAAGTTCCTCGACAGTGTGAGTAGTCACGAAAGCGCTGGAATTTCACTATTCTTTCACAGTGGTTGTTTTGCATATAATATATGCAAAACAACCACTGTGAAAGAATAGTGAAATTCCAAGCGCTTTCTTGACTACTCACATTGTCAAGTTCCTCGACAGTGTGAGTAGTGATGAATGGTTTTGAAAACCGACAAGTTGAAGAATTGAGACACTTATGCAACACATGGGAATCTTTATTGAAGAAACGTTTCGCCACACAGTGGCTTCATCAGTCCAATACAAAGTAGAAATGGGTAAGGAGAGTAGAAGTATGATTACCTCATACTTCTACTCTCCTTACCCATTTCTACTTTGATTACCTCATACTTCTACTCTCCTTACCCATTTCTACTTTGTATTGGACTGATGAAGCCACTGTGTGGCGAAACGTTTCTTCAATAAAGATTCCCATGTGTTGCATAAGAGTGTGAGTAGTCACGAAAGCGCTTGGAATTTCATTATTCTTTCACAGTGGTTGTTTTGCATATTTTAAAATCACCTGTTTACTGTGATCTTATTGCATATATATATATATATATATATATATATATATATATATATAATATATATATATATGTATATATATATATATATATATATATATATATATATATATATATATATGAAAGCTGGCTGCCTTGGATCAAACGTGTAGCTCATGCTACACGCCAAGGTATTTGGTCCAGTGTGGGTAGATTGGTAAAGCACTGCGTACCTTGTCCTAAGGTTCGTAGGTTCGAGTCTCCTTCAGCCCAGAGATCAGTGTTTGTGTGTGTATATATATATATTATATATATATATATATATATATATATATATTATATATATAATATATATATATTATATTACACACACACACTGACAGCAACACCTACTAATAGTATTACCTATTGACAGAATCACATACCGACAGTATCACTTAACTGACAGTATCTACTGACAGCATTATCTACTCTCCCTAGTTGGTCTTGCCCTCGTGAGAGAACATCTACAGCTGCATCCATCCACCTCTTTCGCTGCTCCACTATAAAAGGTTCCACTCTTATAGCTCTGTATGAGACTGAAGTCCCTGATAGGCGAAACGTCGCTAATTAAAGATACCTAGGTGTTGCGTTATGTATCTTAATCAGGTAAGTCAGGGTAAATATGCACAAACAACCCGCACATAGGAGAGAGAAGCTTACGAAGACGTTTCGGTCCGACTTGGACCATTTACAAAGTCACATTAACACAAAAGTGAGGGAGCCAGTATATATAGGCGAGGGGGGGATGGGCAGGGACGGGAGCAAGAGAGGAAAGAAAAGTAGTGGTAGTGGTAAGGCTGGTTAGTGGAATTAAAATTAATAGCGACAGTAGTTTTGCGGCACATAATAGAAAGGGGAGTGAAGGGAGGCAGTAGTAATGGCGGTAGTAATAGTAGTACAAATGGAGTTGTAGTCTTAGTAGTAGTAGAAGTGGGGGTCAGTCTAAGGAAATAGCATCACTGCAGGAGAGCTAAGGGCCCACATTGTGTAGGACCAAAAACACAGGGGCAAAAATAAGGACAGGACACACTTGGGCAGAAAAAAGGTAAACAAAGGAAGAAAAAATAAGAAAAAAGAAGAGGTAGGGAAAGGAGATAAAGATCAGATCAAATCACGAGTGTTCTGAATTTTGAAGCATTTGGTAATGTAATGAGAAAGGAAGGCACCAACAGAGACAAAACGAGGACTAAGATTCATACAAGGAAAGTTGTGTACAAGGGTTGCTTCGACGAGACGGCGACTGTGAAGGCTAGTAGGGTAGACAGTTTTAGCAGAGGACCAGTCAGTAGGATGACTGTCATTTCTAACATGACAGAAAAGAGCATTTTTGGTGTCGGCAAGCCTAACACTTTTCTTGTGTTCTATGATTCTGTCAAAGAGCTGCCAGTCTCTCCAAAGTGGAAAGCCTCGGTCATATGACCAGACGCTCGGCATTTGCCTAAGACCCGTTTGATGAACCACCTTTCCTGTTTCCTGACTGCTAATGTACCACCAGAGTGACCACAGTCTTGGTTAGATACGGTGCAAGCTGTGAGGGGGCCTTGTAAACCAGTAGGACGACGACCACAAGCGTGTGATGCTATGGTCGGTAATGCTTACTAACACATGGAAATGCAACGGCCACTGGCTCACCCACGGTAGAAATCATCATCCAAGTGGCTGAGTCTTCAGGCAAGGTCATTGATTATTCATGCTTCACCTATTGAAGAGGTATTGACCGCGGGTTGACTCGGGAAGATGAGACCTTAAAACTGACCTTTGTCTCTGCTGTAGGAGAATCATGGCGTACCCAACATCAATACACCAGACTTGGATAACCTGTGTCCAGCCTCGGACCGACATCTATACACCGAGAGGTGTATATCTCTCACTGTATAAATACAGTGAGATGTATGTCTGGCTGAATAAATACAGTGAAATGTATCTCTCTGAGTATGTTAGCCAATAGTTTATAGACCTTACTATTTTAGGGGAAGAAGAAAAGACGATGACGATATTATCCATGAAAGTTAAGACACATGTGCAACATCCGGATATCTTTATTGTAGACGTTTCGCCATCCAGTGGCTTTATTAATACAAATTCAAGGACATAATTAGAAGACAGTAGAACTATATACAAAAGATGAGGGACTGGTTACCTCATCTTTTGTATATAGTTCTACTGTCTTCTAATTATGTCCTAGAATTTGTATTGATAAAGCCACTGGATGGCGAAACGTCTACAATAAAGATATCCGGATGTTGCACATGTGACTTAACTTTCATATTGTCGGTATTTTATACCTTTCTTGCACGATATTATTCATGATATTAGCATGGAAGGTTAGTAACTCAGGATGACTTCTGAGAGATAGTCAGTTTGGTCCTCTTCCCCAGGATGAGTAAGACGCGTGTGCAGCTGTTTAGTATCTTCATTGTGGAAACGTTTCGCTCACTCAGCAGGCTTCTTTCGGTGATAACATCACCGCTGCTGCTGCTCCTTGCAGCAGCAGGTACGTGTACCTGCGGCTGCAAGGAAGGTTGACGGGTTGATGATCAATGAGGTGTTTATACGACGCGTCTGCTGCCAACACTGTGTACTCACTCACCTATGTGTGGTTGTAGAGGTCGATTCACAGCTCCTGGTTCCGTGTGTCTGTGCGTGCAGTCTTGGCTTCAGCTCCTGGGCCAGCCTCGTGCCAGTGAATCGCTTAAACTTTAAGAGCAATATTGATCTGTATAAATAGAGCACTGTAGTAGGCCTACTGGCCCATAATAGGCAGGTCGTTCTCAAATTCTACTTCCATTCGTTAGAATAACGGTAGTTCCCACAAGAAGAAAACACACATGTGTTGCATGTGTTTACCTGGAGAGGGTTTCGGGGGTCACCGCTCCCCCGGCTTGGTCTGAGACCAGGCCTCATGGTGGATCAGGGTCTGATCAACCAGGCTGTTAATGTTGGCCGCACGCAAACTAACGTACGAACCACAGCCCGGTTGGTCAGGTACTGACTTTAGGTGCCTGTCCAGTGCCTTCTTGAAGACAGTCAGGGCTCTATTGGTAATCCCCCTTAAGTAGGCTGGGAGGCAGTTGAACAGTCTTGGGCCCCGGACACTTATTGTGTTCTCTCATTGTGCTCGTGGCGCCCCTGCTTTTCATCGGGGGAATGTTACATCTCTTGCCGAGTCTTTTGCTTTCATATGGAGTGATTTTCGTGTGCAGGTTTGGTACCAATCCCTCTAGGACTTTCCAAGTGTATATTATCATGTATCTCTCTCGCCTGCATTCCAGGGAATACAGATCAAGGACCTTCAACCGTTCCCAGTAATTTAGATGCCTTATCGTACTAATGTGTGCCGTGAAGTTCTTTGTACACTCTCCAGGTCTGCAATGTCGCCAGCCTTGAAGGGGGCCGTTAGTGTACAGCAGTATTCCAGCCTAGAAAGAACAAGCGATTTGAAGAGAATCATCATGGACTTGGCGTCCCTAGTTTTGAAGGTTCTCTAATATTATCCATCCTATCATTTTCCTAGCAGATGAGGTAGATACAGTGTTATGGGTGTTAAACATGTGGTGTCTAAGTCTTCATCCTTCTAACTCATGTGTGTATAACCTAATGCTACATCTGCCTAAACTGTTAGCTTTAGTAACGTAGTTAATTTTTAGACCTGTTCCTGAAGCCATGTATTAAGTCATTCCTCTTGTCGATTAAAAATCACCTTTCTTCTTATTTGTCTTCATCTTTCTCTTATTTTTCCTCTTCCTCTTCGTTTTCTTCCCCTTCGTTTCTTCCTATCATTTAACGCGCCTCTCCTGAGCCTAAAATACCCTGGTGTTTAAAATAGCCACTGTGGGACTGGTAATAGCAGGTTGAGTTGCCTCTGCAGCCACGCACTTCCAGGATGGTCAGACCTCTTGCAAATAGTATACCTTTGTTACCACTCCGCTCCTTCCTTTCTCCTCTTTCTCTGCTTCTCCTATTCCATCTTTCATTCCCTTAATCCTTTCTCTTCCTGCTCTCTCTTATGATCGTCAGGGATATGTCTACCTGGAGGGTATTTTGGGGATCAATACCCCCGCGGCCCGGTCCACGACCAGGCCTCCCGGCGGATCAGGGCCTGATCAACGAGGTTGTTACTGCTGGCCTCACGCGGTCCAACGTACGAACCACAGCCCGGCTGATCCAGCACCGACTTTAGGTATCTGTCCAGCTCCCTCTTGAAGACAACCAGGGGTCTTCCCGTAATGCCCCTTATGGCTGTTGGGAGGCTGTTGAACAGTCTTGGGCCCCGGACACTTATTGCGTTTTCTCTTAGTGTACCTGTGACGCTCCTACTTTTCACTGGGGGTATGTTGCATCGCCTGCCAAGTCTTTTGCTTTCGTAGGGAGTGATTGCTGTGTGCATATTAGGAACCAGTCCCTCCAGAATCTTCCAGGTGTAGATTATGATATATCTCTCTCGCCTGCGCTCTAGTGAGTACAAGTCAAGTGTTTCCAGGCGCTCCCAGTAGTTAAGGTGTTTGATGAAACTTATACGTGCAGTAAAGGTTCTCTGTACATTCTCTAGCTCTGCAATTTCATCTGCCTTGAATGGGGATGTTAATGTACAGCAGTATTCCAGCCTAGAGAGAACAAGTGATTTAAAAAGGATCATCATTGGCTTAGCATCTGTTGTCTTGAATGTTCTCATTATTCATTCTATCAGTTTCCTAGCAGATGTGATAGTGGCATTGTGGTCCTTGAAGGTGAGGTCTTTGGACATTAACACTCCTAGGTCCTTCACATTAATTTTCCGCTCTATTGTGTGATTATAGTTCGTAGTATACTCAGTCCTAGTTATTATTTCCTCCAGTTTTCCATAACGGAATAGTTGGAATTTGTCTTCATTGATCATATTGTTCTCCGTTACCCATTATAAAACTTGGTTCATATCTTCTTGGAGATTTGCCGTGGAGATTCCAGGAGCTGCGCTCAACACGCAGGAGCGAGACAACTACATGATAGGTACAAACAAGACTGGGAGACCCAGGAGCTCCATGCTACAACCCACCACCAAAAATAGCAGACCCAGGAGCTGTATAGTACAGTCCACCACAAAACAACAGCAGATCTAGGAGCTGTGTGCTATAACCCACTACCAAACAGCTGACCGAGGAACTGTATACTACAACCCACCACCAAACAGCTGACCCAAGAGCTGTATGCTATAACCCACCACCAAACAACAGCAGACCCAGGAGCTGTATAGTACAACCCAAAAAACAGCAGATCCAGGAGCTGTATGCTACAATCCACCACCAAACAGCAGCAGACCCAAGAGATGTATTGTGATCTCTCCAAATGAATAATTCCCTTTCTGATTTTTAATATCTGACTTCTCCAATGAGCATAGAACTTTGAGATGAGACTAAAATTGATGGACCTGGAGTGTTTCGGGGGTCAACGCCCCCGCGACCCTGTTCATGACCAGGCCTGATACTATGGTGCATTGTTTGCTGAGTACCAGTCTTTTTGTTTACAAAGATCAATAGTTAGGTTTAGTAGTGGCTTAGGTATAGGCAGAGTGAGTCTACTGGTCCAGTAAGTAGGAGGGACACCCACAGTGTATCATCACACAGTTCTGACAAGGACACTCAGAGTGTAACTATCATCACACAATGCTAACAACACAGAGTAACTACCATCACAGTGATAACACAGTGTAGATATCACACAGTGCTAACAAGAACACACACAGTGTAACTATCAATACACAGTGTTAACAAGAACACTGTCATCACACAGTGCTAAAAGAGCACACACAGTGTAACTATCACACAGTGCTAACAAGAACACACGCACAGTGTAGCTATCATTACACAATGCTAACAAGAACACACAGTGTAACTATCAACACACAGTGCTAACAAGAACACAGTGTAACTATCATCGCATAGTGTCAGGAACACATTGTAACTATCACCACACAGTATCAAGAACACAGTGTAGCTATCATCACACAGTGCTAACAAGAACACACACAGTGTAACTATCAACATACAGTGCTAACAAGAACACACAGTGTAACTATCAACACACAGTGCTAACAAGAACACACACAGTAACTATCATCGCACAGCGTCAGGAACACACTGTAACTATCATCACACAGTGTATCTACACACAATGTAACTATCACCACACATTGTAGCTATCATCACACAGTGTACCTATCATACAGTGTAGCTCTCATCACAGTGTAACTATTATCACAGTGTAAAGAACACAATGTAACTATCATCACAGTGTTAAGGACACATTCATTGTAACTATCAAAACACAATGGTAACAAGGTAAGCTTTATTTACTCCAAAGATGTGAGTGTTATTGAAAAACTATTGATTGGTAATGGTGAAGAGGCACAACCATCTCATGGCAGAGTCATGGCACTCTGTGGCACCCTGAGGACGGTATTGATCGTGGGGGGGTTGTTGTTGGTGGGTGGGTTGTTTGTGTAGTAAGGTACAAGATCATGAGAATGAATGGGGTTATCAGGGTCACTACACACACACACACACACACACACACACACACACACACACACACACACACACACACACACACACACACACACACACACACAGAGAGAGGGGTACACCAACAAGGGATACACCAACAAGTGTTAGATGAAATATACACAACCGAGGAGGTGAAGAAGCTGCCAAGTGACCTTGATACCTCAAAGGTGGTGGGACCGGACATCTCTCCATGAGCCCTTAGAGAGGGAGAAGAAACGCTGTGTGTGCCACTAACACCAATTTTCAACACATCTATTGAAACTGGTCAACTACCTGAGGTATGGAAGACGGCAAATGTAGTCCCCATTTTTAAGAAAGGAGAAAGACACGAGGTACTAAACTACAGACCAGTGTCACTGATGTGTATAGTATGCAAAGTCATGGAGAAGATTATCAGGAGGAGAGTGGTGGAGCACCTAGAACGGAACACGCTCATGAACGACAACCAGCACGGATTCACAAACCCACTGGAGTTTTATGACAAGGTAACAGAAGTAAGATACAAGAGAGAGGGGTGGGTAGATTGCATTTTCTTGGACTGGAAGAAGGCCTTCAACACAGTTCCTCACAAGAAATTAGTGCAAAAGCTAGAGGATCAGGCACATATAACAAGAAGGGCACTGCAAAGGATCAGAGAATTCCTGACAGGGAGGCAACAACGAGTTATGGTACATGACAAGTGGGGTTCCACAGGGGTCAGTCCTAGGACCAGTGCTATTTTTGGTATATATGAATGACATGACAGAAGGGATAGTAATGTCCCTGTTTGCAGATGATGAGAATTAAATCGGATGAGGATCAGGCAGGACTACAAAGAGACCTGGACAAGCTGGAAGCTTGGTCCAGCAACTGGCTCCTCGAATTTAACCCCACCAAATGCAAAGTCACGAAGATCGGGGAAGGGCAAAGAAGACCGCAGACAGAGTATAGGCTGAGTAGCCGAAGACTGCAAACCTCGCTCAAGGAAAATGATCTTGGGGTGAGTATAATACCGAGCACATCTCCTGAGGTGCACATCAATCAGATAACTGCTCCAGCATATGGGTGCCTGGCAAACCTGAGAATAGCGTTCCGATACCTCAGGAATCGTTCAAGACTCTGTACACCGTGTACGTCAGGCCCATACTAGAGTATGCAGCACCAGTTTGGAACCTACACCTGGTCAAGCATGTCAAGAAATTAGAGAAAGCACAAAGGTTTGCAACAAGGCTAGTTCCAGAGCTAAAGGGAATGTCCTACGAAGAAAGGTTAAGGGAAATCGGCCTGACGACACTGGAGGATAGGAGGGTTAGGGGAGACATGATAACGACATACCAAATACTGCGAGGAATTGACAAGGTGGACATTATTATTATAATAAAAAAGAAGCGCTAAGCCACAAGGGCTATACAGCGCTGCAGGGCAGGAAGGAAGCGAGGGCATCAGGTGGCAAAAGGGAGGTGGATGAGTAATAGGTTACGGATAACAGCGGAGCAGTGGATGGTGAAAGGGTAAAGGGCAGCAAGAGACTGAGCTAGAAAGGGCTGAGGGGAGTGCGTAAGGTATCATCATCAGAGTTTGTGGAGTAAATCAGTCGTTGTCAAGAAGTCAATGAGAGAGTCAGGATTAAAGGAGGGTCCATCAGCAAGAAGGGAAGGTAAAGAGAGAGTAGTAGAGCGAAGACGGCGTTGGAGGTAAATTCTGCGTGCTCGTTGATAGAGAGGGCAGTCTAACAATGTGGCTAATCGATACTGGAACTTGACACTACTCACAGAGAGGTACAGGGTGCCTCTCCATGAGATACCTGTGAGTAAGACAAGTGTGGCCAATGCGAAGACGGGAGAGAGTGGTCTCCCAACCTCGGCACTGATGACAAGAAGGCCAGTAACCTATGCTCGGTTTAATAGAATGAAGTTTGTTACCAAGCAGAGTTGACCAATGTTGTTGCCAACGGGCACGAAGGTGGGCAGCTATTGTAGCAAAATAGTCCAGAAATGGAAAACCTCTATAGGAAATTAGTAGGTCATGTACTGCTGACCGCGCAGCAGTGTCTGCCTGTTCATTGCCCTGTACGTCGATATGACCAGGGATCCAACAAAAAATAATATCTTTATGCTTCGTAGAGATACGGCGTAGCCAAAGTTGGATACGGAGAACTAGGGGGTGAGATGTATCAAATTTTCGTATAGCCTGTAGAGCACTAAGGGAGTCTGAGACTACCACAAATGATGACACAGGCATAGATGCGATACGAATAAGTGCTGCAAGAATGGCATACAGTTCAGCAGTAAAAATGCTAGCCGAAGATAGTAAATGCCCCCGCACGACGCTGTCCGGAAACACTGCTGCGAATCTGACGCCGTCTGAAGACTTAGAGCCATCTGTGTACACAGCAGTGGCATGAGAATGGGAGTGGAAGTGATCAAGAAAAAGAGAGCGGGAAGCCACCGTAGGCAGTTGAGCTTTCGAGCAAGGGAGTGAGAAAGAACAGACCCGAACAGCTGGAACTTCCCAGGGGGGTAGGGAAAAGTGAGATGCTACATGAACATATAAAGGTGGTAACTGAAGGGAAGACAAGAGTGAATGTAGGCGAAGAGAAAAGGGATGGAGCAAACAGGGGCAGCGAACGAATAAAGAATGTCTACTAATATCGGTGACCATTCTATAAATGGAAGGATTGTGGAGATCGTGAGAGCGCACATAGTAGCGAAGGCAATGGGCATCACGGCGATCAGACAAGGATGGAACATTCGCTTCTGCATAGAGGCTCTCAACAGGGGAAGAGTGAAAAGCACCAAGGCACAAACACCACAAGCACCAAGGCACTATATAAAGGCTCCATCCTGTCACTTCAACTTCATATTGTTTCAGACAACGGAACAATGCTCTTCTCCAGACTGAGGGACTGACCACCTCAAAACTTTAAGGGTGATGGACTGATTACATCGTCTTCAAGTATCTTCTGCTTCTATCAACTTTTCTGTACTCGACTGAAGAAGCCTACTGTGTAGGCGAAACGTTTCGAAATAAAGATACCTAACTGTTGCATATGTGTCTTACCTAGAAGAAGGGCACTTTCATTAAAGGTCCCATCTGAGAAAGGATCCGAAGAATACAATAAATTATAGCCTGAGATAGGTTGGAAAACAGCCGAGTGTAATTTTGGTTCTTGTAAGCAATCACCAACAGGGGAAAACCTGGAAAGCAACATCTGAAGCTCACCCCGATTACCCCTGAGGCCGCGGATATTCCACTGTAAATAGGCCATGATTGGCGATGAAGAAAATACAAGGAATCTGTAGGTAAAGGCACCTACGGACTAGAGGGGTTTGAAAAGTCAACATGTGGTGGCATTGGAAGACGTTCAAGCAGCGAAGGAACGGAGCGTTGCGAAGAATGGGGTTGTGAAGATGGAGGAGAGGGAAGAGAAGGAACAGGAAGTGAATCAGTGTCCATTGAAGGTTTAGTGTCTGCAATATATTCTGAAATGGCTTCAAGTGTTTCTGAATTCAAAGATGTATGGGAGACCATATTGGAGATAGGAGGAGGAGGGTGAGTAAAGATTGGGACAGTAATGGACTGTACCAAAGTAGAGGGGGAGGGAAGAGTGTAAGGGACTGGAGATGAAGTGTGGGGGGGACAGAAGAGGCAGAAACCTGGGAGGTGGCAGAAGAGGGAGAAACTTGGGAGGGGACGGGGGTGGAAGGCATAGTACGAGGAGGAGGGTGAATCTCCACAGAGAGAGGGGAAGAACTAGGTACAGAGACTGGAAAGGTAAAGTGTGGAGGTGGAAGAAGGGAAGGAAGGGGCAAAGAAGATTTGAGCAATGTGGATTTTTTGGACTTCTGAGAAGTAGAGGGGCGATTGGTATTAGGTGCCGTACGAGGTCTTGTCGATACTGGGGCTTGTGAGGAAGGACGCGAAGATGTGAGAACAGACAGTTGTAGTCGGGACATCAGAGCCAAGGACAGCAAAAGGATTAGATGCCGGAGTGGCTATGGGAGGGGTAACAACAGAGGAGGCTGCAGAAGATGGGACCCCAGAAGTGGGGGGATGTTTGGAAACACGAGAATAAGAAACACGGGGTAGTCTCCCTTGGAGGTGGAGATGAGTAACTGCCATAGCATAAGGGAGACCTTCTGCCTCTTTGAGGCAACGGATTTCACGTTCATTTAAGTAGACCTGGCAACGGCGGGAGTACGAAGGGTGAGCTTCATTACAATTAAGGCAAGATGGAGGTTGACTGCAAGATGTATTAGAATGGTCGTCGGCACCACAGACTGGGCATTCTGCTATAGATCTGCAATATTTCGCTGGGTGACCAAAACGCCAGCAATTTCTACATTGTTGCGGTGTAGGTATCACCTTTCAAGCTTGTAACCGATGTCCCGCGACACTTACAGAGGACGGGAGTTCTCGGCTGTCAAAAGTTAAACGAGCCACATTGCAAGGGTAATGTCTCCGCCCCCGGGCAGGAAGGACATAAGTGTCTACTTTGAGGATTGGGAGATCCTGGAGTTCCAGCTGTTCAAGAATGTCATTGCCACATGACTGAAAATTCTGTTGGACTATGGTATGGGGCAGAATGACAGTACCACTACAAGAATTGAGAGAAAGATGTTTTTCAATAGTGATAGAAGTAGTATCGATATTCGAAAGGAGAGAAAGATCATGAGCTTGGGTAGCATTCTGGACAGTGACGATGCACGTACCGCTCTTGAGAGCATGAAATGAAATATCTCTACCAACATGACGCAGGAGCGCTTTGCCAATACTATGGTCAGAAAGGTAGGCAGAAGAAGAAGTCGGTCTTAAAGTAAAGAATTTAGTCCATTGTGTGGTCCGAAACTGAGCGTGGAGAGGGAGTGCTTGATGTGTTGGTCTTTTCCAGGTAGAATGGGAAGGTAACGAAGGAGCATCATCAGGAGATTGACGTTGGCGTTTAGGAGTAGGACCGGAGTTGGTCTGGCGTGAAATGGGCGGGCGATTCGAAAATTGCCGTACCGTAGAGGGAGAAGCCGGAAGCATAGTCAAAGGAGAGCGGAGTTCAGACAAATCGAAGGAGTCAGTCAAAGCCCGGGTACCTGAAGCGGGTGAGGAAACAGCACCAGCAAGAGGTACAGGGGCATCAGCAGTGTCCGAAGAGTGGTCTAAACACAAGGCAGGGTCAGAATGGGGTGCGGTATCAAGAAGGGGCCTGGGGGTAGTGGGTTCATGGATTGGGTTCTCCATGGTTAGGTTTCTCCTTTGCTTTTTGTTTTTAAGAAAAAAAAGAAAGAGGAAAAGAAAATAAAAATAAAAAAAGAATAAAAAAAGGGGGCAGCGGGGAGGAATAGTTCCCAGGAGGAATGAAAGGACCGGAAATCTCCCTCAGCACCCAAGAGGACCTCAGCACCGCTAGTAGCGCAGATGCAGCATGGAACCTGTGCCATACCCTACCCTTCATGCCAGTAAACCAGCAATCCGGGATAGCAACCTCACATCTGCCGAGCTACCTCGGTGGACAAAAGAGAGGGCGGCCGGATATCCGCCACAAAGCATACCTCCTTCGGCCACCACCCCCGGAATCCGAAAGGTGGCTTCCAGAGATACACCCGTCGCCCGAAAGACACCCAAAGCTACTCTGGGATACCAGAGAGGGATTGGGACATCCCCAGGCGATCCAGATTCCACGGCAAACTACGCCACCGCCAAGAACCTCAATGGAATGGGATGGACCCCGGTGTCCTTTCCCCTACCTAGGAACTAGCTCGCATGTGGGAGAAATCCCAAAGGCCAAAAAGAGGAAGGGCAGAAGGGAGGGGTGGGGAGGAGGAGGAGGAATGGAAAAAGGGGAGGATGGGATAGGGGAGGGGAGAATGGGGGGTAATTAGGTTCGGTCTGAGGAAGAAGACCAACAGGTCTAATTCATCAGACAAGGTGGACAGAGACCGGATGTTCGAGAGATGGGACACAGAAACAAGGGGTCACAATTGGAAGTTGAAGACTCAGATGAGTCAAAGGGATGCTAGGAAGTATTTCTTCAGTCATAGAGTTGTCAGGAAGTGGAACAGTCTAGCAAGTGATGTATTGGAGGCAGGAAACATGCATAGTTTTAAGATGAGGTATGATAAAGCTCATGGAGCAGGGGGAGAGAGGACCTTGTAGCAATCACTGAAGGGGTGGGGCCAGGAGCTGTCTCGACCCTGCAACAACAAATAGGTGAGTACACACACACACTTAGTAGCGACCATTGGAGAGGCGGGGCCAGGAACTGTTACTCGAGTACACACATGCACACCATTCTCTCCCTCTCCCCTCTCTCTCCTCTTCCTCTCTCCCCCCTCTCTCTCCTCTTCCTCTCTCTCCTCTTCCTCTCTCTCCTCTTCCTCTCTCTCCTCTTCCTCTCTCCCCCCTCTCTCTCTCCCCCTCTCCCCGTCCCCCTCTCCCCGTCCCCCTATCCCCCCCTCTCTCACTACACCTGTAGACCTTTAATAAAAGATGTCGGGGAATTCCCTACCTGGTCCATGTGATTACCAGCATTGTCATGTTACTTAGTTTATACTATTAGTACCATTACCACCACTACTACAACTACCACGACTACAACCACCACGACTACAACCACCACGACTACAACCACCACGACTACAACCACCACGACTACAACCACCACGACTACACTACTACAACCACCACTACTACAACCACCACTACAACCACCACTACTACTACCACCACTACTACTACCACCACCACCACTACTACCACCACCACTACTACTACCACCACTACTACTACCACCACTACTACTACTACTACTACTATTACTAATAATAATAATAATAGTGTCTTGCTGGCCGGGAGAGGATCATGGAGGTCCACTGGCGGGTTAGAGCGGTCCAGCTGTCCCCTGAAGGTCGTCTTTACTACTACCACCACCACCACCACCACCCAGGAAGCAACCACCACTCTGTTCACGTGGTCTCTGCCTGTTCCCGTCATCTCTCTCTTGTCGTTACACCATATATATATATATATATATATATATACACACACACACACACACAATGTCGTGCCGAATAGGTAAATCTTGCTATTTTGGGTTAAATAGCAACGCTCTTCTTGCCGAATAAGACAAGCGAAAATTTGTGTATGCAATAATTTCGCAAAAATCATTCTAAACCTAACGAAAAAAATATATTTCATTGTTTATTATTAAATTATTGTAAACTTATCTAAAATATATTTAGTTGCATTAGGCTAAATTAAATTGCGCTTGTTATGGCTCACGAAATCGTAATGACACGATTGCAAACAAACCATACCACGGGTGGGGATAGAACCCGCGGTCAGAGTCTCTCAAAACTCCAGACCGTTGCGTTAGCCACTGGGCCAGCTGGCTAGCTGGTCCAGTGGCTAACGCGACGGTCTGGAGTTTTGAGACTCTGTGATCGCGGGTTCTATCCCCGCCCGTGGTATGGTTTGCGCTTGTTATAATAAGGTTAGGTAAATTTTCTAAGGGTCTTTTGGTACAAAATTAATAATTTTTACATTAACATAAATGACAAAAAATATATTTTTAAACGTATAAGAAAAAATTATAGAAAGGACTTAATTTTAAATGAGTTCTTGCTAGTTGACCAATTTTACTTATTCGACACGACATTATATATAATATATATATACATATTATTATCCTGCTGTCGACAACAGGATTCAAACCTGTACGCTGTATTAAAGTGCACAGTACTTTAGCCACTCAGCTATATCCCAGATAAGTATAGGCGCCTAGCAGAAGCTAGACGGTCACTCCCATACCCCAAATTATTAAACACTTCATAATTTCTTTCGAAGTTCACTGCAAGTGGCAGTTGATAAAATAACTGAAAACTGATGTGTGTTATACTGTAGTCCCGGTACGACTCGGCGTTTAGTCAGCCGTTAATCAGACGTTTAGTCAGCCGTTAATCAGACTAAGAGTCAACAATCTAAATGAATTTATGACCGAGACTCAATATTTGGTTAATTCAAGAATTTCTGATAACCTAACAGCACATGACTCTGCCCATGCATTCTGCCCCCATGTCCAAACCCGTGGAACACCGTGTTCATCAAGAACTGCAAGAAACCCCTTTCAGCGGCACACACAAGTACGATAAAGTACCTAAATTACTGGGAACGGTTGAAGTCCCTTGATTTGTGTTATCTGGAATGCAGGAGAGACAGATACATGAGGGATGAGTCCCAAATCTACACACGAAAATCACTCCCTATGAAAGCAAAAGACTTGGCGGCAGGAGATGCAACATTCCCCCAATGAAAAGCAGGGGCTCCACAAGTACACTGAGAGAGAACACAATAAGTGTCAGGGGTCCATGACTGTTCAGCTGCCTCCCAGCATACATAAGGGGGATTACCAATAGATCCCTGGCTCTCTTCAAGGAGGAGCTGGACAGGCACCTCAAGTCAGTACCTGACCAGCCGGGCTGTGGTTCATACGTCGGTTTACGTGAGGCCAGCAGTAACAGCCTGGTTGATCAGGCCGTGATCCACCACGAGGCCTGGTCATGGACCGGGCCGCGGGAGCGTTGGCCTCCGAAACCCCCTCTAGGTGTATTCCAGGTATAGCCTAGTGTTGCGGGGTTTGGGGAGTGACCGTCTAGCCTTCGGTTAGGAGCCCACACTTACCTGGGATTTGGCTGAGTGGCTAAGGTACGTTATGCATTACAGTCGCAGACAGGCGATCTTTACAATACAAAACAAGCCACATGAGGAGGGAAATCTTTAGCTCTAGATCTTTCGCACTCTTGTGCGTCGTCAGGAGCTGTGTAATTTGCAAGACCACAAGAGATAGGGGAAATTCTCCGAGGCAAGGCAGATACAGTGTGTGCAGGTTCGAATACTGCTGTGGACTGAGAGAGAATGTTTGTAAATACTTTCGGCGACGGCATTCACCTCTACACTGGCACACAGTAAACTTATCTACAGTGTATGTCTCACTTCAGTCACACTTTCAGTAAGGATTTCATCATACGATAGCTTCCAGAATATCACCTTACATACTAGAGAGGTAATGGGGCTTTATGAAATGTGTTCTTTGAACAAGTAAATGACAAACCACTAGAGTTGAAAATATGTTGGATTTGTTTGTCACAAACAACGAGGAACTAATCAGAGAAATAATCACAAGGACAATATACTTTGATCAAAAGATCATAGAAACGTAAACACAAATAGTCATGGTGGGGGAACTCCAGGAATAGTATAAGAGAAGAAATTTTCAGTAACTTAACGTCAGCAATCATAGATTTGACTGGGACAGACTTAAAGATCTATCAGAAATATCCTGGGAAACAGTCATGATCACTCTAAATCCTCACCAGTGTCTGGAAGAGCTGGACACTGGAACAAAGTCTGCATTAAATGTCCCGTAGCTCGATCGCTAGCGTACTCAGCTCACACACTGTAGTCCGAGGATCGATCCCCGGTAAGGCTGGAAATATTAGGACGTGTTCCTTAAGACACCTGCTATCTAGTGTTCACCCATCAGTAAAATAAGTACCTGGGTGTTAATGGACTGGTATGGGTCGCATCTTGGGATAAAAATTGACCAAATTTGTGGGAAATGCTCAGCATAACAAGTGGCTTTCTATATAGTAGTATGTCATTGATGTCAGCTATGATCTGTATACCTTGTACATGTACTGGTAGAAATAAAGATATTATTACTGAGGAAAGCTAAAAGGTGATATATAGAAAGAGAACGTAGAAGAATGTGCAAGAGGAAAGGGGTTACCGAATTGCTTCAAAACGAAGGAGAATCTTAGCCAAGACATTAACATGATAGAACTAAACCCTAAACTGTCGTACCAGACAGATGAAGCATAAAGGAAAAAAAGTCATTCAGGGCATTACAAGAAACCCAAATATTTCTATACCTGTGCAAAATCCAAGTTAAGAATTACCTGTAGAATTGGACCATTAATCACACAAGGTTCGCACGTTGACGATCAAAAAGAATTGAAAAGAAGCTGGCGAAATCCTAGTAGACCAACATGAATCATTCTTCAACAATCCAACAACCAAACAATAACCAAATTTCTGTAAACTCAGCATTGTAATCCTTATAGAGAATAAACTTTGAATTTGAATTAAACAAAAGTCAGGTAGAGAATTACGTTTTATTTTTTCATTGTACACTAAAATATCATTCACTGTATACTGAATTATAATTTACTGTAAACAATATCGACAGTACATCACAGATGGAGTAAAATAACTTGTGTTTAACACTCATTTGCTAAAGTTAGGATAAGTTATTTTTATTCATTACCTCTGATAGCCTCACACACCGTGTAACTGACACAAACATGTCCACTCATTGAGCACTTGGCCCAAGTTCGTCGAATTCCTTTTATTTTATAAAGAGGTGCAAGATACCACTAGTACGACCATTTAATGGAAATATAAACACAAATGCAGTATAATGTGATCCTTTATTGACTACGTTTCGCCCACACAATGGGCTTTTTCAAGTCACTATGTGGGCGAAACGTAGTCAATAAAGGATCACATTATACTGCATTTGTGTTTATATTTCCATTGTGTCGGTATTTTATACCATTTATTTCCACGACCATTTAATGTTCTTTGGAGAAAGATCTTAGATCTAGGTGAAGCACCAGAGACCTTAATGGGCACGTCAGTTTCTCTGTCTTCTAATTATATGTTATTTTTCCTTTACAATCTACCGTGTCCATAATTACAATCGCATTTGTTTTTTCTGCGATAGTAATTATGGACAAGATAGATTATAAGGGAGAAATAAACATGATATTAGGAGACAGGGAAACTCAGGCGCCTCTTAAAGAGTGCAGACATAGCTCATTTGCATAAGGGAGGCAGTAGAGCACTAGTCAAAAATTACACACTGGTAGACCTAGCATTCCACCTCACAAGAATTTTTGAAAAAATGATGAGACACCACATTACAAATCTTATACAATAACACAATGTACACAAGCCAGCGTGGATGTAGAGCGGGAAGATCATGATCGTCAGCGTGGATGTAGAGCGGGAAGATCATGATCGTCAGCGTGGATGTAGAGCGGGAAGATCATGATCGTCAGCGTGGATGTAGAGCGGGAAGATCATGATCGTCAGCGTGGATGTAGAGCGGGAAGATCATGATCGTCAGCGTGGATGTAGAGCGGGAAGATCATGATCGTCAGCGTGGATGTAGAGCGGGAAGATCATGATCGTCTCAACTACTAAATCACTCTTAACAGAATTAGAGGCACTGGAAGAAAACCCAAGCGCAAATATGTGATCATGGGGTGATTATACACAATGTGGCTGGCCGGTGTAACTGGGAAAGTAGGCAAATGGATATTCCACTTTCTGACAGATGGAGTAGTAGTAAACGGAGCAAATTTCCAGCATAAGCAAATATAAAGCTTAGTACTCCAAGGTACTATCCTGGCGCCTCTATCGTTTCTTATCTTTATAGCGGACATAGATAAAAACGCCCTCCACAATTTCGTATCATCATTTGCAAATGATACCAAAATAAGCTTGAAATTCACCTCGTTAGAAAACATTGCAGGAAGATATAAGAAAGTTGTAGTGAACAGTAGAAAATAACACGACTTTCATTGGTGATGAGCACCAACTGCTTACATCCGGAAATAATGAAGAACACAGAGTATCTGGATGTAACTATGTCAGCTGACATTTTTTTTCAAAGAACACAATAAAGCATATGTAACGACAGTTAGGAAGATGACGGAGTAGATAATTATAATTTCCAAAATAAGGAACATAGTGCCAGTGGTGACGCTTCAAATCGCTTGTGTTGAATATTGTTCAGTGTTGATAGCCCTGTTCAGGCCAGGGAAGATATCACAGCTGGAACAGATAGATCATTTACAGTTCGCATGGAGCCAGTGAAGCGTTTAAATTAATAGGAACACCTCAAAGTCCTAAATATGTACTTGCTGGAGCGGAGGAGACATATATACATGTAAATATGTACCAGGAAAGTACTTGAGGGCTTAGTCCCAAATATGCACACTGAAAAATATGGGAGGAAGTGTAAAATAAACTCAGTTAAAATTAGGGGCGCCATGGGCACAATTAGAGAACACTGTATCAACATCCGTGGCCCCAAACTATTCAACATTTTACCAGAAAATATCAGAAATATTGCTGGAACAAGTGAAAATTTTTTCAAGAGGACAGTACCTGATCAAGCAGGCTATGAGGATAGTGTCCTCCAGCAAGTCCCTGATCAACCAGGCTGTGACCCCGGGCCGGGCTGCGGGAGTAGGGAAACTTACAAAGCCATCAAGTATATGAAAGGTAGAATAATCATGAGGATATCTCAGGATAACCATAAGGATATCTTAGGATAACCATAAAAATATCTTAGGATAACCACAAAGATATATTAGGATGACCATAAAGATATCTTAGGATAACCATAAAGATATCTTAGGTTAGCCATAAAGATATCTTAGGTTAATCATAAAGATATCTTGGGATAACCATAAAGATATCTTAGGATAACCATAAAGATATCTTAGGTTAATCATAAAGATATCTTGGGATAACCATAAAGATATCTTAGGATAACCATAAAGATATCTTAGATTAATCATAAAGATATCTTGGGATAACCATAAAGATATCTTAGGATAACCATAAAGATGTCTTAGGTTAATCATAAAGATATCTTGGGATAACCATAAAGATATCTTAGGATAACCATAAAGATATCTTAGATTAATCATAAAGATATCTTGGGATAACCATAAAGATATCTTAGGATAACCATAAAGATATCTTAGGTTAATCAAAGATATCTTAGGATAACCATAAAGATATCTTAGGTTAATCATAAAGATATCTTAGGATAACCATAAAGATATCTTAGGATAACCATAAAGGTATCTTAGGATGACCATAAAGATAGATTAACCATAAAGATGTCTTAGGATAACTATAAGGATATCTTAAGATAACCATAAGGATAAGGATATCGTATTTTTTTTAATATAATTAAAATTGAGTGGTAAAGGCAGTACGTAACTCTAGTTTACGACTCACTCTTCATAGGTTCAAACCTCACTCGTTCCCTGGTTTGTTTACAATCTTATGATTTCGTGAGTTTTAAGCTGTTGATCTGTTAGGTTTTTTAAAAGCTTCGTCAGAAGATGGTGGTGTACTGTTTCCTGACGAGGAAGAACACAGGGGCGGGTGCACAGCTTCAAGACTGGGTGTGATGTGCTCTGTGGCGCGCAGAGTTCAGAAGTGACTAGGTTAAGAAACTGGGCAACTACCTGAGGTATGGAAGACCGCAAATGTAGTTCCCATTTTTTAAAAAAAGACAGAAAAGAGGCACTAAATTACAGACAAGTGTCACTGACGTGTATAGTATGCAAAATCATGGAGAAGGTTATCAGGAGGAGAGTGGTGGAGCACCTGGAACGGAACAAGATTATGAACGACAGTCAGCACGGATTCATGGAAGGCAAATCCTGTGTCACAAACCTTCTGGAGTTTTATGACAGTTACAGAAGTAAGACACGAGAGAGACGGGTGGGTTGATTGCATTTTCTTGAATTGCAAGAAGGCCTTTGACACAGTTCCTCACAAGGGATTAGTGCAGAAACTAGAGGATCAGGTGTGTATAACAGGAAGGGCATTGCAATGGATCAGAGAATACCTGACAGGGAGGCAACAACGAGTCATGGTACGGGATGAGGTATCACAGTGAGCACCTGTGACGAGTGGGGTCCCACAGGGGTTGGTCCTAGGATCAGTGCCATTTTTGGTATATGTGAATGACATAATGGAAGGGATAGACTCAGAGGTGTCCCTGTTCGCAGATGATGTGAAGTTAATGAGGAGAATTAAATCAGATGAGGATCAGGCAGGACTTCAGAGACCTGGACAAGCTGGACACGTGGTCCAGCAACTGGCTTCTTGAATTCAACCCTGTCAAATGCAAAGTCATGAAGATTGGAGAAGGGCAAAGAAGACCGCAGACAGAGTATAGGCTAGGTGGCCAAAGACTGCAAACCTTGCTCAAGGAGAAAGATCTTGAGGTGACCATAACACCGAGCATGTCTCTGGAGGCACACATCAACCAAATAACTGCTGCAGCATATGGGCGCCTGGCAAACCTGAGAATAGCGTTCCGATACCTTAGTAAGGAATCGTTCAAGACACTGTACACTGTGTACATCAGGCCCATATTGGAGTATGCAGCACCTGGTCAAACACGTCAAGAAATTAGAGAAAGTGCAAAGGTTTGCAACAAGGCTAGTCCCAGAGCTCAGGGGTATGTCCTACGAAGAAAGGTTAAGGGAAATCGGAATGACGACACTGGAGGACAGGAGGGTCAGGGGAGACATGATAACGACATACAAAATATTGCGTGGAATAGATAAGGCGGACAGAGACAGGATGTTCCAGAGAGGGGACACAGAAACAAGGGGTCACAGTTGGAAGCTGAAGACTCAGACGAGTCACAGGGATGTTAGGAAGTATTTCTTCAGTCATAGAGTTGTCAGGAAGTGGAATAGCCTAGCAAGTGATGTAGTGGAGGTGGGAACCATACATAGCTTTAAGACGAGGTATGACAAAGCTCAGGAGAGAGAGAGAGAGAGGACCTAGTAGCGATCAGTGAAGAGGCGGGGCCAGGAGCTGTGTCTCGACCCCTGCAACCACAATTAGGTGAGCACACACACACACACACACACACACACACACACACACACACACACACACACACACACACACACACACACACACAAACACACACACTGGCACCACACTGCTGGCAAGGCCCTACTGACCTTACTGAACCGGTTGAATGCTTGATACTTAATTCGGTTGCTCTTGGATCACCTATACAATTAACCCTCCTGTACCGAAGATGATCTCAGAGGGAGATCAAAATATACATCTTCCTTTCACACTGTGTTTCCATCTACAGATTTTTTGTCAACTTACGTCCGTAATGTGATTACCTATTAGTAATTACTAAATTAGATTGCTTCCCACGAAGCGTTAAATCCGTATGGATCATTTAGCGCAATGGGTACTGGAGGGTTGATCCTCCAGCAAGGCTGTGTTGAGTCATGCTGTGTATGCTGGGGTAGCAGATAATGAACTTATAAAAAAGATTAATATCAGTTTTGATGTGTTTTAGGGAGGGAGAGAGATATAATCTACACTTGGAAAATCCTGGAAGGAATGGTCCCAGATCTGCACACAGAAATCACTCCCTACGAAAGTAAAAGACTGGGCAGGCGATGCAATTAAAAGTAGGGGCGCCATTGGTACACTAAGAGAAAACACCATAAGTGTCCGGGGCCCAAGACTGTTCAACAGCCTCCCATCAAGCATTAGGAGAATTGCCAATAAACCCCTGGCTGCCTTCAAGAGAGAGCTGGACAGATACCTAAAGTCAGTGCCGGATCAGCCGGGCTGTGGCTCGTACGTTGGACTGCGTGTGGCCAGCAGTAACAGCCTGGTTGATCAGGCCCTGATTCACCGGGAGGCCTGGTCATGGACCGGGCCGCGGGGGCGTTGATCCCCGAAATAACCTCCAGGTAATAGGAGGGAACGTGGTTATATTGACTTACACGTGATGGCTAGTGGGAGATGACGTTAATACTGTTATAGGTGATGGCTAAGGGGGCTGAGGCGGAGTTATAATGACTGTTATAGGTGATGATAGTTATAATTCCTTAGTGGGATTATAGAGGAAAAAGTTCACGGGGGGGTTCAGTTTTATCTCCCAACTCTTTGGAGTTTTAAGACAGGGTTCAAGTGAACCCCTGAGTCAAAATATATTAACTTCTACCCGGTATTCCAAACCTTGGGCAGATATTTCTACTTCAGTGGTTCAGATGAACGTATCTATTTTCAAAACTCTGGGGTCTATTTTTTTTATCCATCCTCCATAGGTGGTAGGGGAGGGCCCCTGGGAGGTCGTCTCCTAGGTACATCTCGGTACAGTCGTAGAGTCGGTTCACCCGGGCCACGTCGATCTTACTGAGGTTTAGTCTCTGTCCCATTTGGTGAGCGTTGTGTTCTCCAGGCAGAGCCTCGATCGTATCCCTAGAACAGTTCTTGCAAAACGCTCGAGGGCCGTAGTGGGTGACGGACGCCGCGTCGTACGGCAGGCCGAATGTTTGGTAGTACATTTTGCGAAAGTTGAACTCGTGTCTCGGCAGGATGTTGTCATAGACGACGATGATGTGTTTGTCCCGGTCGTGTCGTTGGTGCTCGTGGTAAAACCCGAGGACGTGCATCAGCTCGTGTACGACGTGCCCGACGCGTCGTATGCACTCAGGGGAGTGCAGGTGGACGTAGGAGACGAAGCCTGGGGTGGTATTGAAGCCGGCCCTAGCGTTACATCCTCCCTGGCCGTTGGAAACCTCCACATACGACTCCATGGCTCGGAATCTCTTCAACCTGGGCTCCACGAACTTGACGCAAGTGTACGACTCCAGCAGCCTGATGCCCAGCTCAATACCCTCTCTGCTGTCGTGGCTGTACACGCTACTGATAGTCAGGGGGATGACGGGTGAGGGCCAAGGGATGACGGGGAAAGTTGTGGTGTTGTGGTCAAGCTCATGGTCCATCCCTGGTCCTCCACAATCATGCTCATCCTGCAGCACCACATCAAGTAGCTCCCCCGCTCCTCTTGTCCCCGAGTTCGCTATTAACAACACTAACTCCAGCATCGCTGCAGAAAATAACATCGTTTGCATTTTGTTTCAAATAATATACAGAAATTTATAGGCCCATGAGGATTTTTAGCATGTATTTTGAAGTGACAGAGTTGCAGAGAATTCACTCTCTGTAAGTTTATTTCGGTACAGGTACACATGAATACAGTTACAAAAATTATCATACATATAACACGTGTAAATTACCTAGTCACTAACATACTTCCATTGGGATTCTTGTATTTCCATTTGGTTTCCTTGAACTCACATTGCTGTAGTGTAGAATCACACACCAATGGCCTCACCACCACCTGCAGTACACTCGAGTCCCTAACACCACCTGCGGGCCACCTGATCTCCCCACCACCTGTCATTCACCTCAGCCATTGCTGTCTCGCTCTCTTTCACCTCAGCCACGGATCTTGTACTGACCTTAATCCGCCAGTAAGTTTATCCTCAGCTCACCTTCCCCTGTGACGAGAGTACCCCCACCCTCATCTGCGTAATAGGTGGGTGCAGGGGAAGGGGTAAGTTTCCCTATCATCACGGGAGGAAGGAAGGACCAGTCTGTCATGGTAGAAGGGGACCATGCTAGTTACCATACACTGGACCAGCTAAGTTGCGAACCGTCAACACTAGTGTTGATTTTTTTAATATCATTACAACCGCTTCGTTCTGTTTCGGTCATAATATGATGTATATCGCATCATAACATGATATATATCGCATTATAACATGATATATATCGCATCATAACATGATATATATCGCATTATAACATGATATATATCGCATTATAACATATATATCGCATTATAACATGATATATATCGCATTATAACATGATATATATCGCATTATAACATGATATATATCGCATTATAACATGATATATATCGCATCATAACATGATATATATCGCATCATAACATGATATATATAGCATTATAACATGATATATATCGCATTATAACATGATATATATCGCATTATAACATGATATATATCGCATTATAACATGATATATATCGCATTATAACATGATATATATCGCATCATAACATGATATATATTGCATCATAACATATATATCGCATCATAACATGATATATATCGCATCATAACATGATATATATATCGCATTATAACATGATATATATCGCATCATAACATGATATATATCGCATTATAACATGATATATATCGCATCATAACATGATATATATCGCATTATAACATGATATATATATCATAACATATATATCGCATCATAACATGATATATATCGCATTATAACATGATATATATCGCATCATAACATGATATATATCGCATTATAACATGATATATATCGCATTATAACATGATATATATATCATAACATATATATCGCATCATAACATGATATATATCGCATTATAACATGATATATATATCATAACATATATATCGCATCATAACATGATATATATCGCATTATAACATGATATATATAGCATTATAACATGATATATATCGCATCATAACATGATATATATCGCATTATAACATGATATATATCGCATTATAACATGATATATATCGCATCATAACATGATATATATCACATTATAACATATATATCGCATTATAACATGATATATATCGCATCATAACATGATATATATCACATTATAACATGATATATATCGCATTATAACATGATATATATCGCATCATAACATGATATAGCATTATAACATGATATATATCGCATCATAACATGATATATATCGCATTATAACATGATATATATCGCATCATAACATGATATATATCGCATCATAACATGATATATATCGCATTATAACATGATATATATCGCATTATAACATATATATAACATATATATCGCATCATAACATGATATATATCGCATCATAACATGATATATATCGCATTATAACATGATATATATCGCATTATAACATGATATATATATCATAACATATATATCGCATCATAACATGATATATATCGCATCATAACATGATATATATAGCATCATAACATGATATATATCGCATTATAACATGATATATATCGCATCATAACATGATATATAACGCATAACATGATATATATCGCATTATAACATGATATATATCGCATTATAATATATATATCGCATCATAACATGATATATATTGCATCATAACATGATATATATCGCATCATAACATGATATATATCGCATTATAACATGATATATATCGCATTATAACATGATATATATCGCATTATAACATGATATATATCGCATTATAACATGATATATATCGCATCATAACATGATATATATAGCATTATAACATGATATATATCGCATCATAACATGATATATATCACATTATAACATATATATCGCATTATAACATGATATATATCGCATCATAACATGATATATATCGCATCATAACATGATATATATCACATTATAACATGATATATATCGCATTATAACATGATATATATCGCATCATAACATGATATATATAGCATTATAACATGATATATATCGCATCATAACATGATATATATCGCATCATAACATGATATATATAGCATCATAACATGATATATATCGCATCATAACATGATATATATCGCATTATAACATGATATATATCGCATTATAACATGATATATATAGCATCATAACATGATATATATCGCATTATAACATGATATATATCGCATTATAACATGATATATATATCATAACATATATATCGCATCATAACATGATATATATCGCATTATAACATGATATATATCGCATTATAACATGATATATATATCATAACATATATATCGCATCATAACATGATATATATCGCATTATAACATATATATCGCATTATAACATGATATATATATCATAACATATATATCGCATCATAACATGATATATATCGCATCATAACATGATATATATCGCATCATAACATATATATCGCATCATAACATGATATATATCGCATTATAACATGATATATATATATAACATATATATCGCATCATAACATGATATATATCGCATCGTAACGTGATATTATATATATATATATATATATATATATATATATATATATATATATATATATATATATATATATATATATATATATATATATATTATATATATCGCATCATAGCGTGACTTATTTTCCCTAAGTCAGATTATTATTATAATCAAGAGGGAATCGCTAAACCCGTAGGATTATGCAGCGCCTGTGGGGGGGGGGGATGTGGAAGGTATTCAGGCTTAATTCGGGGAACTGGAGCACAGATCCAATTCCCTAGATCAAGAGCCCCTCACCAGCATCAAGGAACCTTCCTTGAGGGGTCCCTAAGTCACGGCTTTAGTCACGTGACTTTGCATGTAGGCTTGATCATATATATCTCAGTACTCGCGGAGATATATTGTCTGATCCCATTGTGCTGTTTATGTCATTGATACTCTCATAAATGCTTGTGTGTGTGTATGTATGTATGTATATTCTGAAACACTGCTGTTACTCCGAAGGCATTTATAGTAAGGAGTGTGGAACACAACAACATGGACTTTGGAACACACACAATAACAACGTGGACTGTGGAACACAGACAGGAACAGAGAATAGCAGTCTTAGACAAACATGATAACCTGTCAGTCTTATCATTGGTGTCACCAGACAAACAAGTGGAGATAAATTCAAGTGGTGGAAGGTAAAGCTCAAGGAGATGGTCTTATTTGGTAACAGCCAGGTGACTCAAGGTTCACTGGTTCACGTTGAGACATCTTGATGCACCATTCAACTCAACCACAAGTTTGGTTAGGTTTTAAGGCTAAGGTAGCTCAATGAATCAATGAGCTCGATCACAAGGTTGTGTGATTGGTTTAAGGGCTCAGACAGCTCAGTGAATCAATGAACCTGACCACAAAGTTGTGTGGTTAGGTTTAAGGACTCAGTGAGTCAGTGAACCCTACCACAAAGATGTTTGTTGGATTTAAGGGCTGATGAACCCGCCAGTCCGAACTCCAGAGTCACTACCAGACGAACTCATCAGAGTGTCATTCATTGGGTGAAATATTCCAGTGTTATCGTGGCACTTATGGTGCCTCCTCCCTCCCTATGCCCACACTCAGATCACCACATAGACACCTGCTGCCATATCTTATCAAAACAGGGTGTCCAGTACACGAATCAGGTCATACACTCCTTAGGTTCACTAATCCACCTTAGACCAGCTCAAAACTTCCAAAATACATTTTTTTTAATAACCCCCGTTTAATAACCCCGTTTTGAGTACAGGCATCCTGACTGACCACCTCATCAGCCAGGCTTTTGGTGCTAGCGGCTTGCTGACCCACTGAGATATTAGACACCACGGCTGATCAGGTATTTTCTAAGTGCTGTCAGATATTCCTTCTATTTTGAATACTAGCCATAGCAGTTCTATTTTATCTATTATCTATTTTGTCTGTTAAGGATAGATTGTGGAATGATTTTAAGCTGTATATTGTATTGGCTGATATATCGCTGTGTATATATACTGAGAGATGTACACTTCTCAATGTATGTACACCGAGAGATATACCGTTTAGTGTAGATACACTTGAGATATGCTAAGCGTATATACACAGATATACACTTCTCGGTATATTAAAATTTTAGAGATATACACATTCCAGTAGATATGCACTAATACCTCTCAGTGAATATACACTGAAAGACATATACCTCTCAGTTCATAGTGAATATACACAAAGATATATACATCTCAGTATATACACACTGATAGTTATACACAACTCAGTGTAAATACACTGATAAATATCCATATCTCAATGTATATACATATATCTGTGTATATACACAGAGGTGTATATCTCGCAGTATATATACACTGAGAGGTCTGTATCCCATTGTATATACACAGTGGTGTATGTTTCCCAGTGTATATACATTGAGGTGTATATCTCAGTGAATATACACTAAATCTGCCTATCATTTCCTAAGGTGCTTCATCACCCACTCCGCCTCAATATAGAACATTATTATTATTATTATAATCAAGGGGGAAGCACTAAACCCGTAGGATTATACAGCGCCCAGGGGAGGGGGGATGTGGAAAGCATTCAGGCTTAATTCGGGGAACTGGAGCACAGATCCAATTCCCTAAATCAAGAGCCCCTCACCAACATCAAGGAACCTTCCATGAGGGGTCAATATAGAACAGATATTTACACAACATTTCGCCTGTGTCGCGGCCTTCTTTAGGTCACCGAATCATTCCTTGGGTTAGTAAGCTACATTTATACCATAATGGCAGCAAGTAACCGCACCTCATTTCATATATGTAATCTTGCAGGACGGGTGGGATTCGAACTGTGGTAAGCGAGACTTACAACTCTCAGGCCAGTGTGTTAACCACTGTACCAGGCTGGCCTAACAAGATTCAAGAGAGAGAGAGAGAGTACTTGTGGTTGGGGATTTCAATGCTGAAGTGGGTAAAAATGTTGTGGAAGGAGTAGTAGGTAAATTTGGGGTGCCAGGGGTAATTGAAAATGGGAAGCCTTTAATTGAGTTGTGTAGAAAGAGGTTTGGTAATAAGTAATACATATTTTATGAAGAAGAGGATAAATAAATATACAAGGTATGATGTAGCACGTAATGAAAGTAGTTTGTTAGATTATGTATTGGTGGATAAAAGGTTGATGGGTAGGCTCCAGGATGTACATGTTTATAGAGGGGCAACTGATATATCGGATCATTATTTAGTTGTAGCTACAGTTAAAGAGGTAGATGGTACAAGAGGAAAATGGCAACAACAAGTAAGAGGGAGGTGAAAGTAAATGCTAGGGTGTTCGGGAGAGGGGTGGGATTAAATTATGGGTAATTAAATACAAAATGGGAATTGAGACTTTTTGCTGATGATACTGTGCTTATGGGAGATTCTAAAGAAAAATTGCAAAGGTTAGTGGATGAGTTTGGGAGTGTGTGTAAAGGTAGAAAGTTGAAAGTGAACATAGAAAAGAGTAATAACTGGATATCACATTGAAGAGAGGGAGTATGGAAGAAGTGAATGTTTTCAGATATTTGGGAGTTGTCAGCGGATGGATTTATGAAGGATGAGGTTAACCATAGAAATGATGAAGGAAAAAAGGCGAGTGGTGCGTTGAGGTATATGTGGAGATAAACATTATCCATGGAGGCAAAGAAGGGAATGTATGAAAGTATAGTGGTACCAACACTCTTATATGAGTGTGAAGCTTGGGTTGTAAATGCTGCAGCGAGGAGGTGGCTGGAGGTAGTGGAGATGTCTTGTCTAAGGGCAATGTGTGGTGTAAATATTATGCAGAGAATTCGGAGTGTGGAAATTAGGAGAAGGTGTGGAGATGCTAAAAGTATTAGAGGGCTGAAGAGGGGTTGTTGAGGTGGTTTGGTCATTTAGAGAGAATGGATTAAAGTAGAATGACTTGGAGAACATATAAATCTGTAGGGGAAGGAAGGCGGGGTAGGGGTCATCCTCGAAAAGGTTGGAGGGAGGGAGTAAAGGAGGTTTTGTGGGCGAGGGGCTTGGACCTCCAGCAAACGTGTGTGAGGGTGTTAGGATTGAATGGAGACGAATGGTTTTGGGGACCTGACGAGCTGTTGGAGTGTGAGCAGGGTAATATTTTGTGAAGGGATTCATGAAAAGCGGTTAGCCGGACTTGAGTCCTGGAAATGGGCAGTACAATGCCTGCACTTTAAAGGAGGGGTTTTGGGGGATATTGGCAGTTTGGAGGGACTTCTATTGTATATGAGCGCCTCTGCGAAGACAGTGATTATGTATGAGTGATGGTGAAAGTGTTGAATGATAATGAAAGTATTTTATTTCTTTTTGGGTCACCCTGCCTCGGTGGGAGACGGCCGGCGTGTTATATTATATATATATATATATATATATATATATATATATATATATTATATATATATATATATATATAATATATATATATATATATATATATGAGTGAGAGAGAGAGAGAAATATACATTGTGCATATCAGTGTGTATATACTGAGATATATATCTGCATATACACTATGCATTGAAAGGCATATTAGTACATATAAAATGTAATGTGTATATCTCTCGATTTATAATACAGCGAGAGGTGTATATATATATATATATATATATATATATATATATATATATATATATATATATATTTAAAGACAAAATACATTGGCCAAACATTCACAAAAATACAACAGAAAGTAAAACAACATAGGTAACTCAGAGCTACATCTCGAATACTTCGCCCAGCTCCCCGGCGGAGGGCCGCGTGCCCAGAATGCTGCAGGCATTTCCTCTCTGGATCGCAACACTGAGTCTCTGAAAGAGGAAGCTGGTCGCCCTGTGGTCCTTGGTTTCTATGATGAGAATTTCACCCAGCTCTTTGAGGAACTTTAGAGCACACTTGCCCCATGCTCCAAGGGTCTCCGACCCTATTGGAATGAAGTTATAGCAAGGGGAAGGTCTTGATATTTTCGGATCTTCTGGGTCTCTCTGTGGCTGGCAGATCCATCCCCTTCCACTACGGACTATGGCAAGTAGGTGTCTGCCAGTGTGGCAGCACAGGTATAGTCCCAGGCAATCTGCTTTCCATCCTTCCAAGGTAGCATAGTGACTCCATCAGGACGCTTTTGACTTCCATCAGACCTCTGTACTTGGGGTTCCCGTTGAGCTGGGCAACGGGCTGTGGCGAGGCTTCTCTTTATGATGTCTATATTTAATGTTTATTAACACACTGGCCGATTCCCACCAAGGCAGGGTGGCCCGAAAAAGAAAAAAACTTTCACCATCATTCACTCCATCACTATCTTGCCAGAGGGGTGCTTTAAGAACATGAGAAAGAAGGAACACTGCAACAGGCCTACTGACCCATGCAGAGCAGGTCCATGTCTCCCCCCGGATTAGACCAATGACCCACCCCCGGATTAGCCCAATGACCCACCCAGTCTGATCATCTCCACTCAAGGATGGAGCACTGTACCAGACCCAGCAGCACAAGCTAGTCAGGTCCAACTCACACCCACTCATATAATTATCTAACCTATTTTTAAAACTACACAACGTTTTAGCCTCAATAACTGTACTCGGGAGTTTGTTCCACTCATCCACAACTCTATTACCAAACCAGTGCTTTCCTATATCCTTTCTGAATCTGAATTTTTCCAACTTGAAACCATATTGCTGCGAGTCCTGTCTTGGCTGGAAATTTTCATCACGCTATTTACATCCCCTTTATTTATTCCTGTTTTCCATTTATACACCTCGATCATATCCTCCCTAATTCTACGCCTTTCGAGAGAGTGCAGATTCAGGGCCTTCAGTCTCCTCATAGGGAAGATTTCTGATACATGGGATCATCTTTGTCATCCTCCTCTACGTTTTCCAGAGCATTTATATCCATTCTGTAATACGGTGACCAGAACTGAGCAGCATAGTCTAAATGAGACCTAACCAAGGATATATAGAGTTGAACAACCTGAGGACTTCTATTATTTATATTTCTAGATATGAAGCCAAGAATTCTGTTAGCTTTATTGCGAACACTAATGCACTGTTGTCTTGGTTTTAAATTACTGCTAACCAGAACTCCTAAATTCTTTTCGCAATCAGTAGTATTAAGAGCTACATCATTTAGTTTATATGTGGCATGGTTATTTACCTGTCCAACATTTAGAACTTTGCATTTGTCAATATTAAACTGCATCTGCCACTTCTCCGACCATTGCATCAGTCTATTCAAATCATCCTGGAGTGTTCTAGTGTCCTCATTAGAATGAATTGGACGGCCTATTTTGGTGTCATCAGCAAATTTGTTTATGTCGCTATTTATTCCCTCATCTATGTAGTTTATGTAAATTGTGAACAACAACGGGCCCAACACTGACCCCTGAGGAGCACCGCTTGTGACGTGCCCCCATTCTGATTTCTCCCCATTTATGCAAACACTCTGCTGTCTATTTGTCAGCCGTACCTCTACCCAGGAAAAAAATTCTCCTCCTATTCCGTGTGCCTTAAGTTTCCTCAATAGTCTCTGGTGTGGAACTCTATCGAAAGCCTTACTGAAGTCTATATACACAGTATCATACTCATTACCATGATCTACCTCCTCAAACACCTTAGTGAAAAAAGTTAGTAAATTCGTAAGACAGGAACGCCCCTTTGTAAAACCGTGTTGAGATTCATTAATCAATCTGTACCTATCAAGATGGATACGAACTGCTTCGGCAATTATTGATTCCATAAATTTTCCCACTATGGAGGTAAGGCTTATTGGTCTCGAGTTCGAAGCCAAGGACCTGTCACCTGCCTTGTAAATAGGTATTACATTTGCCATTTTCCACTTATCAGGCACTATGCCAGTTTGTAGTGATATGTTAAAAAGATTAGCCAAAGGTTTGCTAAGTTCCTCTTTACATTCCTTTAACACCCTTGCAAACAGTTCATCAGGACCTGGGGATTTGTTAGGTTTTAGTTTCTCTATTTGTCTGAGGACCATGTCACTAGTTACCACAATCGTACATAGTTTATTATCATCCTGTTCTACGTAATCTATTATTTCAGGAATATCGCTAGTATTTTCCTGGGTGAAAACTGAGAGGAAGTAGGTATTTACACTACAGTTATAAAACTGCAACATTAACACCCGTCCTTCAGAGTGCAGACACTGTACTTCCCACCTCCAGGACTCAAGTCCGGCCTGCCGCTTTCCCTGAATCCCTTCATAAATGTTACTTTGCTCACACTCCAACAGCACGTCAAGTATTAAAAACCATTTGTCTCCATTCACTCCTATATAACACGCTCACGCATGCCCGCTGGAAGTCTAAGCCGAACTCCTTTAAAAATTAAACTTTCCCAAAAGAATCTCTTTCAGAATGATACATTTTTTCATTGATAATAATATCAAGATTTTTATATTTTTTTGGACCAAAAGTAACTTAGAAACCTCACCTAACTTCCCTTAAACTAATACAATTTTTATCTAAATTCTACTATATATATCGTTGGTCAGTTTAAATATATTTAGTATTCCGTTAAATTTATGATGTAAGTATATATTTTTCGTTACGCTCAGATTAATTTCCACTGATTTATTGCAAAAAAAAAAAAAATTAATTCTGCTCTTTGGGCAAAATGAACCCTAGCCAAGCAGGGTTCAGTAATAATTTTCCAGTGCAGTGTTCTAAACTCTTGAGTTGATTTCGTTCATTATTATTATTATTATTATTATTATTATTATTATTATTATTATTATTATTAGTAGTAGTAGTAGTAGTAGTAGTAGTTTTCTATGATTTACGAGGTTTCCTTTATGTTTAATTGAATCGAATTTAAGATTTTTGTGTTTCAAAACGTAAATCATTGGTAACTTTGTGTGAATCTTGCGTCAATATTTGAATATGGCGTAAGTTCATCAGACGTAAATATATGAATGTGACGTAAGCTCCTGGGAAGATAAAACTATGGGAGCATCAGCAAGAAATGTTTCGTATATTGAGTGAGTGAGTAAGAGTGTTGGTATGCGAGTCTCAGTGTGAGAAGGTGAGGTTTTGTTGACACTGGACCAATGTAAACACCAGGAGGAGTCCTTGTTGACACTGAACCAATGTAAACACCAGGAGGAGTCCTTGTTGACACTGAACCAATGTAAACACCAGGAGGAGTCCTTGTTGACACTGAACCAATGTAAACACCAGGAGGAGTCCTTGTTGACACTGAACCAATGTAAATACCAGGAGGAGTCCTTGTTGACACTGAACCAATGTAAACACCAGGAGGAGTCCTTGTTGACACTGAACCAATGTAAACACCAGGAGGAGTCCTTGTTGACACTGGACCAATGTAAATACCAGGAGGAGTCCTTGTTGACACTGAACCAATGTAAACACCAGGAGGAGTCCTTGTTGACACTGAACCAATGTAAACACCAGGAGGAGTCCTTGTTGACACTGGACCAATGTAAACCCCAGGAGGAGTCCTTGTTGACACTGGACCAATGTAAACACCAGGGGGAGTCCTTGTTGACACTGGACCAATGTAAACCCCAGGAGGAGTCCTTGTTGACACTGGACCAATGTAAACACCAGGAGGAGTCCTTGTTGACACTGAACCAATGTAAATACCAGGAGGAGTCCTTGTTGACACTGAGCCAATGTAAACCCCAGGAGGAGTCCTTGTTGACACTGAACCAATGTAAATACCAGGAGGAGTCCTTGTTGACACTGAACCAATGTAAATACCAGGAGGAGTCCTTGTTGACACTGGACCAATGTAAACAGGAGGAGTCCTTGTTGACACTGGACCAATGTAAACACCAGGAGGAGTCCTTGTTGACACTGAACCAATGTAAACACCAGGAGGAGTCCTTGTTGACACTGAACCAATGTAAACACCAAGAGTTCTTGTTGACACTGAACCAATGTAAACACCAGGAGGAGTCCTTGTTGACACTGAACCAATGTAAACACCAGGAGGAGTCCTTGTTGACACTGAACCAATGTAAATACCAGGAGGAGTCCTTGTTGACACTGAACCAATGTAAACACCAAGAGTTCTTGTTGACACTGAACCAATGTAAACACCAGGAGGAGTCCTTGTTGACACTGAACCAATGTAAACACCAAGAGTCCTTCTTGACACTAAACCAATGTAAACACCAGGAGTCCTTGTTGACACTAAACCAATGTAAACACCAGGAGTCCTTGTTGACACTAAACCAATGTAAACACCAGGAGTCCTTGTTGACACTGAACCAATGTAAATACCAGTAGAAGGAGTCCTTGTTGACACTGAACCGATGTAAATGCTAGGAGGAGGAGTCCTTGTTGACACTGAACCAGTGTAAACACCAGTAGAAGGAGTCCTTGTTGACACTGAACCCATGTAAATGCCAGGAGGAGGAGTCCTTGTTGACACTGAACCAATATACACCCCAGGAGTCCTTGTTGACACTGAACCAATATACACCCCAGGAGTCCTTGTTGACATTGAACCAATGTAAGCTCCAGGAGTCCTTGTTGACACTGAAATAATGTAAACACCAGGAGGAATAGTAGGAGAAAAATACGAAGTAACAATAGTGCCAACAAGAGCAGCATAAAAAGCACAGCAGCAGGAGCAGCAACAACAGCAGCAGCAACAACAGCTAAGATATTAACCTCACCGTGTCAGTATTGTTGAAGACCCAGCAAGTTAAATATATCACAGGAGGTACGAGAATCAGGCAGACGAGGGAGGTGATTGGTGTTGTTGTCTTCACATCTTGTATACGTGAGGGGATTTTGACCTTGTAGAATAGCACACACATGGGCAGCATTCACTGTCTTATTGTCGAAACGTTTCGCCTGCTCAGCAGGCTTCTTCAGTCGAATACAGCTACACTACTGAAGATGGTACACCACCAACATAACTGTTGTTGTTGTAATTGCAAACACAGTAGATGGTACACAACCAACATCACTGTTGTTGTAACTACAAACATTGAAGACAGTACACCACAAACATCACTGTTGTTGTAACTACAAACACTGTAGATGGTACAGTGTGTTAGTCATGGTTGAAGGCCACTCCGTCGTTTCAGTTATAAAGTGTAGAGACGGCTCAAGGCTGGCTTCATGTAAAGTGTCAGGTGTGCATCCGTGGTTATTATTTTAAGGTGAACTACCTGCCAGAAGTAGGGGACTCGGGTGTTTGTGTACACCTGTTTATTGCTTACCTCTGCCAGAAACGAGGTCATTCAAGGCCTCACCTGGCCCTCCCAGGCACCGTTCATTACTCATTCATTTAGTGCTATATACTGCCTAATACTTAAGATTGGTTAATGGGACTTAGTCTATCTACTATACGAGGGTCATTAAGGCTGCATGTCACTTGTACACTGCCAGTCAAGAATAATGCCTAAATAGGGATTAAAATGTACTCTGTGTATATACACTGAGACAAATACGCTGAGAGGTGTATATATCCTGTGTTCAGTGATTCTTTTTTATTTGGGAAAATCTAAATTATTATTTGCATAAAATTGGTATAAATTGATGCAATATATATGATGGTACACTAATGGCTGGATAAAGGGAATATGGGGCTCTGGTGGCCTGGTGGTTAACGCTCTCGCTTCACACGGTGAGGGCCTGGGTTTGATTCCCAGCCAGAGTAGAAACATTGGACGTGTTTCTTTCCACCTGTTGTCTATGTTCCCCATCAGTAAAATGGGTACCTGGGTGTTAGTCGACTGGTGTGGGTCGCATCCTGGGACACTGACCTAAGGAGGCCTGGTCACAGACCGGGCCGCGGGGGCGTTGACCCCCGGAACTCTCTCCAGGTAAACTCCAGGTAAACAAAATGCTAAAAAATTATCTAACCATGACAGGACTCGGAGCAGTGATTCGGATTAGAGAAATTTAGGTTTAGAAAGGATATAGGGAAGTACTGGTTTGATAGTAGAGTTGTAGATGAGTGGAACACACTTCCAGGTAGCGTCATTAAGGCAAGAACTTAGGGTAGCTTTAAATATAGGTTGGACGGGTGTAGCATGAGTTAGAAGGAAATACATTCACCATCATTCATTCAGTCACTGTCTTACCAGAAGTGTCTACATGAATGCAGGTACTGTACTTCCCACCACCAGAACCACAACTTCCCCACCCATCCTTCAGAATGCTGGTACTGTACTTCCCACCACCAGAACCACAACTTCCCCACCCATCCTTCAGAATGCTGGTACTGTACTTCCCACCACCAGAACCACAACTTCCCCACCCATCCTTCAGAATGCTGGTACTGTACTTTCCACCACCAGAACCACAACTTCCCCACCCATCCTTCAGAATGCTGGTACTGTACTTTCCACCACCAGAACCACAACTTCCCCACCCATCCTTCAGAATGCTGGTACTGTACTTTCCACCACCAGAACCACAACTTCCCCACCCATCCTTCAGAATGCAGGTACTGTACTTCCCACCACCAGAACCACAACATCCCCACCCATCCTTCAGAATGCAGGTACTGTACTTCCCACCACCAGAACCACAACATCCCCACCCATCCTTCAGAATGCAGGTACTGTACTTCCCACCACCAGAACCACAACTTCCCCATCCATCCTTCAGAGTGCAGGGACTGTACTTCCCACTTCCAGGACTCAAGTCCAGTTAACTCTCTTCAATCCCTTCATAAATACTATCTTTCTCACACTCCAACAGCACGTCAAATCCCAAAATAACTTGTCTCCACTCACCTCAAACACGCTCACACATGCTAATATCTATCTATAAGATTGTCTCCGGCTTTGATTGGAGCCGCAGTATACTCTGTATTATACATTACTGGTGATATACATTACCAGTAAACTGATGAATAAGATACATGTATTACTCATGTATCTTTATTGAAGCAAGAAAGATACCTAGGTGTTACACATGTGTGTTATTCACCCAAGTGTTACGGACGTTTTAGTTACTCAAGTGTTAGTAAGTTTACACACGTGTTATTTACCCAAGCGTTACATACGTGTGTTATTCACCCGTGTTACACGTGTTATTTATCCAAATGTTACACATGTTATTTACCCAAGTGTTACATGTGTTTTTACCCAAGTGTTACACATGTTATTTACCCAAGTGTTACATGTGTTATTTACCCAAGTGTTACATGTGTTATTTACCCAAGTGTTACATGTGTTATTTACCCAAGTGTTACATGTGTTATTTACCCAAGTGTTACATGTGTTATTTACCCAAGTGTTACATGTGTTATTTACCCAAGTGTTACACGTGTTATTTACCTAAGTGTTACATGTGTTTTTACCCAAGTGTTACACATGTTATTTACCCAAGTGTTACATGTGTTATTTACCCAAGTGTTACACATGTTATTTACCCAAGTGTTACACGTGTTATTTACCCAAGTGTTACACATGTTATTTACCCAAGTGTTACATGTGTTATTTACCCAAGTGTTACATGTGTTATTTACCCAAGTGTTACACATGTTATTTACCCAAGTGTTACACATGTTATTTACCCAAGTGTTACACGTGTTATTTACCCAAGTGTTACACATGTTATTTACCCAAGTGTTACATGTGTTATTTACCCAAGTGTTACATGTGTTATTTACCCAAGTGTTACACATGTTATTTACCCAAGTGTTACACATGTTATTTACCCAAGTGTTACACATGTTATTTACCCAAGTGTTACACATGTTATTTACCCAAGTGTTACACATGTTATTTACCCAAGTGTTACATGTGTTATTTACCCAAGTGTTACACATGTTATTTACCCAAGTGTTACACGTGTTATTTACCCAAGTGTTACACATGTTATTTACCCAAGTGTTACATGTGTTATTTACCCAAGTGTTACACATGTTATTTACCCAAGTGTTACACATGTTATTTACCCAAGTGTTACATGTGTTATTTACCCAAGTGTTACACATGTTATTTACCCAAGTGTTACACGTGTTATTTACCCAAGTGTTACACATGTTATTTACCCAAGTGTTACACATGTTATTTACCCAAGTGTTACATGTGTTATTTACCCAAGTGTTACACATGTTATTTACCCAAGTGTTACATGTGTTATTTACCCAAGTGTTACACATGTTATTTACCCAAGTGTTACACGTGTTATTTACCCAAGTGTTACACATGTTATTTACCCAAGTGTTACATGTGTTATTTACCCAAGTGTTACACATGTTATTTACCCAAGTGTTACATGTGTTATTTACCCAAGTGTTACACATGTTATTTACCCAAGTGTTACATGTGTTATTTACCCAAGTGTTACATGTGTTATTTACCCAAGTGTTACACATGTTATTTACCCAAGTGTTACATGTGTTATTTACCCAAGTGTTACACATGTTATTTACCCAAGTGTTACACATGTTATTTACCCAAGTGTTACACGTGTTATTTACCTAAGTGTTACACATGTTATTTACCCAAGTGTTACATGTGTTATTTACCCAAGTGTTACATGTGTTATTTACCCAAGTGTTACACATGTTATTTACCCAAGTGTTACACGTGTTATTTACCCAAGTGTTACATGTGTTATTTACCCAAGTGTTACATGTGTTATTTACCCAAGTGTTACATGTGTTATTTACCCAAGTGTTACATGTGTTATTTACCCAAGTGTTACATGTGTTATTTACCCAAGTGTTACATGTGTTATTTACCCAAGTGTTACACATGTTATTTACCCAAGTGTTACATGTGTTATTTACCCAAGTGTTACATGTGTTATTTACCCAAGTGTTACACACGTGTTATTTGCCCAAGTTTTACACAGGTTATTTAGGCAAGTGTTATTCAAGTGTTGCAGTGAGTGTTACTCACCTAGTATGGTAACGTTGCATGGGGTATAAACACAAGTGTAAGACAGATTTATTGATCTAGAAACTTCTAGGAACATGATAGTTTCCTCGACATCTGATTGGGAAAGCAGATCATCTCAGATAGTTACAGTTAATCATGTCTTATGATTGGCATTATCTGAAGATTTCCCTCACCCGTGTGTGTGTGTGTGTGTGTGTGTACTCACCTCATTGTGGTTGCAGGAGTCGAGACAGCTCCTGGCCCCGCCTCTTCACTGATCGCTACTGGATCCTCTCTCTCTCTGCTTCCTGAGCTTTGTCATACCTCTTCTTAAAACTATGTATGGTTCCTGCCTCCACTACTTCACTTGCTAGGCTATTCCACTTGCTGACAACTCTATGACTGAAGAAATACTTCCTAACGTCCCTGTGACTCTTCTGAGTCTTCAGCTTCCAGTTGTGACCCCTTGTCCCTGTGTCCCCTCTCTGGAACATCCTATCTCTGTCCACCTTGTCTATTCCCCGCAGTATCTTGTATGTCGTTATCATGTCTTCCCTGACCCTTCTGTCCTCCAGTGTCGTCAGTCCGATTTCCCTTAACCTTTCCTCGTACGACATTCCCTTGAGCTCTGGGACTAGCCTTGTTGCAAACCTTTGTACTTTCTCTAACTTCTTGACGTGCTTGACCAGGTGTGGGTTCCAGACTGGTGCTGCATACTCCAGTATGGGCCTAACATACACAGTGTACAGTGTCTTGAACGATTCCTTATTAAGGTATCGGAACGCTATTCTCAGGTTTGCCAGGCGCCCGTATGTTGCAGCGGTTATTTGGTTGATGTGTGCCTCCGGTGATGTGCTCGGTGTTATGGTCACCCCAAGGTCTTTCTCCCTGAGTGAGGTCTGTAGTCTTTGTCCACCTAGCCTATACTCTGTCTGCGGTCTTCTTTGCCCCTCCCCAATCTTCATGACTTTGCATTTGGCTGGATTGAATTCGAGAAGCCAGTTACTGGACCACATGTCCAGCCTGTCCAGGTCTCTTTGCAGTCCTGCCTCATCCTCGTCCGATTTAATTCTTCTCATCAACTTCACGTCATCTGCGAACAGGGACACTTCAGAGTCTATTCCTTCCATCATGTCGTTCACATATATCAAAAATAGCACTGGTCCTAGAACTGACCCCTGTGGGACCCCGCTCGTAACAGGCGCCCACTGTGATACCTCTTCACGTACCATGACTCGTTGTTGCCTCCCTGTCAGGTATTCCCTTATCCATTGCAGTGCCCTCCCTTTTACGTGCGCCTGATCCTCCAGCTTCTGCACTAATCTCTTGTGGGGAACCGTGTCAAAGGCCTTCCAGCAGTCTAGGAAAACGGAATCTACCCACCCCTCTCTCTCGTGTCTTACTTCTGTTACCTAGTCATAAAACTCCAGGAGGTTTGTGATACAAGATTTGCCTTCCATGAACCCATGCTGGTTTTCATTTATAATCTTGTTCCTTTCCAGGTGTTCGACCACTCTCCTCCTGATAATCTTCTCCATGACTTTGCACACAATACATGTCAGAGACACAGGTCTGTAGTTTAGTGCCTCGTTTCTGTTTCCTTTCTTAAATATGGGGACTACATTAGCTGTCTTCCATTTCTCAGGTAGTTGCCCAGTTTCAAGGGATGTGTTGAAGATTGTGGTTAGAGGCACGCACAGCATCTCTGCTCCTTCTCTAAGGACCCATGGGGAGATGTTGTCCGGTCCCATCGCCTTTGAGGTGTCAAGGTCACTTAAGAGCTTCTTCACCTCCTCCTCAGTTGTTCGTATGTCATCCAACACTTGTTGGTATATTCCCTCTTGATGTTCCCTTCTGTGCTGTCTTCCCACAGCCCTTCCTGTCTCTACTGTAAAAACTTCCTTAAATCTCCTGTTCAGCTCCTTACATACCTCCTGATCATTTCTTGTGAGTTCTCCACCTTCTGTCCTTAATCTGATCACCTGGTCTTTGACTGTTGCCTTCCTCCTGATGTGGCTATACAACAGTTTCGGGTCAGTCTTGATTCTCGATGCTATGTCATTTTCATACTGTCGCTGGGCCTCCCTCCTTACCTGTGCGTACTCATTCCTGGCTCTGCGACTGATCTCCCTATTTTCGTGTGTTCTCTGCCTTCTGTACATTTTCCATTCTCTATTGCATTTTGTTTTTGCCTCCTTACACCGTCGGGTAAACCAGGGTGTGTGTGTGTGTGTGTGTGTATGTGTGTGTACTCACCTCATTGTGGTTGCAGGGGTCGAGACACAGCTCCTGGCCCCGCCTCTTCACTGATCGCTGCTAGGGCCTCTCTGCCTTCAGAGCTTTGTCATACCTCGTCTTAAAGCTATGGTTCCTGCCTCCACTACATCACTTGCTAGGCTATTCCACTTCCTGACGACTCTATGACTGAAGAAATACTTCCTAACTGTGACCCCTTGTTTCTGTGTCCCATCTCTGGAACAACGTGTCTCTGTCTACCTTATCTATTCCACGCAGTATTTTGTATGTTGTTATCATGTCTCCCCTGACCCGCCTGTCCTTCAATGTCGTCAGTCCGATTTCCCTCAACCTTTCTTCGTAGGACATACCCCTGAGCTCCGGAACTTGCCTTGTTGCAAACCTTTGCACTTTCTCTAATTTCTTGACGTGTTTGCCCAGGTGTGGGTTCCAAACTGGAGCTGCATACTCCAGTATGGGCCTGATGTACACAGTGTACAGTGTCTTGAACGATTCCTTACTAAGGTATCGGAACACTATTCTCAGGTTTGCCAGGCGCCCGTATGCTGCAGCAGTTAACTGGTTGATGTGTGCCTCCGGAGACATGCTCGGTGTTATGGTCACCCCAAGATCTTTCTCATTGAGCGAGGTTTGCAGTCCTTGGCCACCTAGTCTGTACTGTGTCTGCGGTCTTCTTTGCCCTTCTCCGATCTTCATGACTTTGCACTTGGCAGGGTTGAATTCGAGAAGCCAGTTGCTGGACGACGTGTCCAGCTTGTCCAGGTCTCTGAAGTCCTGCCTGGTCCTCATCTGATTTAATTCTCCTCATTAACTTCACATCATCTGCGAACAGGGACACCTCTGAGTCTATCCCTTCCATCATGTCATTCACATATACCAGAAATAGCACTGGTCCTAGGACCGACCCCTGTGGGACCCCACTCGTCACAGGTGCTCAATGTGATACCTCATCCCGTACCATGACTCGTTGTTGCCTCCCTGTCAGATATTCTCTGATCCATTGCAGTGCCCTTCCTGTTATACGCGCCTGATCCTCTAGTTTCTGCACTAATCTCTTGTGAGGAACTGTGTCGTGTGTGTGTGTGTGTGTGTGTGTGTACTCACCTATTTGTGGTTGCAGGGGTCGAGTCATAGCTCCTGGCCCCGCCTCTTCGCTGATTGCTACTAGGTCCTCTCTCTCCCTGCCCCATGAGCTTTATCATACCTCGCCTTAAAACTATGTATGGTTCCCGCCTCCACTACGTCACTTTCTAGGCTATTCCACGGCCTGACTACTCTATGACTGAAGAAATACTTCCTAACATCCCTTTGATTCATCTGAGTCTTCAACTTCCAATTGTGACCTCTTGTGTCTGTGTCCCTTCTCTGGAACATCCCGTCTTTGTCCACCTTGTCTATTCCGCACAGTACTTTATATGTCGTTATCATGTCTCCCCTGACCCTCCTGTCCTCCAGTGTCGTCAGGCCGATTTCCCTCAACCTTTCTTCGTAGGACAATCCCCGTAGCTCTGGGACTAGTCTTGTTGCAAACCTTTGCACTTTCTCTAATTTCTTGACGTGTTTGACTAGGTGTGAATTCGAAACTGGTGCATACTCCAGTATGGGCCTGACGTAAATGGTATACAGAGTCTTGAACGAATCCTTACTGAGGTATCGGAACGCTATCCGTAGGTTTGCCAGGCGCCCGTATGCTGCAGCAGTTATCTGATTGACATGCGCCTCAGGAGATATGCTCGGTGTTATACTCACCCCCAGATCTTTTTCCTTGAGTGAGGTTTGCAGTCTTTGGCCATCTAAACTATATTGTGTCTGCAGTCTTCTTTGCCGATAAATTAGACACATGTGCAACTCTTGGGTATCTTTATTGAGGAAACGTTTCGCCACACAGTGGCTTCATCTGTCCATACAAAGGAGAATCTTGAAGAACAGGAGGAGAATGAGGTAATCAGTCCCTCAACCTTGAGTCGATGTGGTCAGTCCATCAATCTTGAATAGAATACGGCATACGTGCTGAGAAGGAGCTTATAAACCGTTGGCAGGAGAGGTGCAGAAGTCATAGGTCGTGTAACATTTGTTCAATGTTGAAGTAGGTCGTGCCCAAGAATTAGGCAAGCGAAGAATTCCCAAGTATTAAGATCCCAAGAAGTTGCAGTGTCTGACAGGTTTGTAGATGAATGGTTCTCTGAACCATTCATCTACAAAGTCTTCTTTGCCCTTCCCCAATCTTCATGACTTTGCATTTGGCAGGGTTAAACTCAAGGAGCCAGTTGCTGGACCAGGCTTGTAGCCTGTCCAGATCTCTTTGTAGTCCTGCCTGATCCTCATCCGATTTGATTCTTCTCATTAACTTCGCATCATCTGCAAACAAGGACAATTCTGAGTCTATCCCTTCCGTTATGTCGTTCACATATACCAAGAACAGCACAGGTCCTAGGACTGACCCCTGTGGAACCCCGCTTGTCACAGGCGCCCACTCTGACACCTCGTCACGTACCATGACTCGTTGTTGCCTCCCTGTCAGGTAATCTCTGTTCCATTGCAGTGCCTTTCCTGTTATGTATGCCTGATCCTCTAGCTCTTGCAGTAACCTCTTGTGAGGAACTGTGTCGAAGGCCTTCTTGCAGTCCAAAAAAAATGCAGTCGATCTACCCCTCTCTCTCTTGTCTTACTTCTGTCACCTTGTCATAAAACTCTAGTAGGTTTGTGACACAGGATTTTCCTTCCCTGAAACCGTGCTGGTTGTCAATTATACACTTGTTTCTTTCCAGGTGCTCCACCACTCTCCTCCTGATGATCTTCTCCATGACCTTGCATACTATACACGTTAGTGATACAGGTCTGTAGTTTAGTGCCTCATGTCTGTCTCCCTTTTTAAAAATTGGGACTACATTTGCCATCTTCCATACCTCAGGGAGTTGCCCAGTTTCAAATGATGTGTTGAAGGTCTTTGTTAATGGCACATACAGTATCTCTGCTCCCTCTTTAAGGACCCACGGAGAGATGTTGTCTGGTCCCACCGCCTTTGAGGTGTCAAGTTCGCATAGCAGCTTCTTCACCTCCTCCTTGGTTATATGTACGTCATCCAGCATTTGCTGGTGTACCCCCCCCCCCCTGTTCTGATTTCCTGGAGTCCTACTGGTTTCCACTGTAAATACTTCTTTAAATCTCGTGTTGAGCTCCTGACATACCTCTCGGTCGTTTCTTGTGAACTCCCCATCACCCTTCCTCAGTCTGATTACCTGGTCCTTGTTACGCCCTTTGTGCATAATTTAAGAAGGGTCAATTAATTAGTGTGTAATTACGGCTTTTTCACTTAGTATTATATTACTGGTACCTTTATTCGTAGCTAAAATAAAGACTCCTAGTTTTATATTATTATCTGGCCATGAGTTATTGATTTATTTTGTAGGATGTTTTGTGTTTATATGTTGAATTGCCTTGTGGTCGTTTATGCTTCACAAACTCACTCATTCCGAGGTGACGTCAAGCTAGGGAGTTTTACTCATGGCAGTTCATTCTCTCCTCCGGTAGAGAAAGCACCAAGCCACGGAACTCCCTTATTCTCTTGTTGCAAGCCTCAGGAGAACCTTTGAACCAGGATTCCTAGGTTCAACCAAGGTTGCTTGGATTACTTCAGTCTGGGAATACTTGACGGGCTGCGTCTGTGCAGTCAGCCATTTAAGTGAAGCAATACACCACGTCTGAGTTCTCCAACTATTAAAGTCTGGTGATAGTCTCTAACCAGTTCTAGCTGTAGTGTATATGATTGACTGAGGAGGTGGTAAAGGCGCCCTATCTAGTGATTCATTGATCTTGACTTTGATTATGAAATTACAGTGATTGTGTACATATGAATTTATAAGAAAAGGTATACCTAAATTTTATCAATTATTTAAATTACTAAGTGACTTTATAAGCTTAGTATTATACTGAATAAAACCAGATAAAGCATTAAAGAACTTTTTTGCCTTATATTTATATGTGTGTATTTAAAAAGAGTAAGAAGACCTAAGTGGATCTTCACCTGTTGTTACTAACGGGTCTCCTCTCTGAAAAGAAAGGCTCAAAACGTAACAGTCCTTGACTGTTGTTTTCCTCCTGATGTGGCTGTACAACAGCTTCGGGTCAGTCTTGACTTTCGATGCTATGTCATTTTCATATTGTCGCTGAGCCTCCCTTCTTATCTGTGCATATTCGTTTCTGGCTCTTCGGCTAATCTCTTTATTTTCCTGAGTTCTCTGTCTTCTGTACCTTTTCCATTCTCTAGTACACCTAGTTTTTGCCTCCCTACACCTTTGGGTGTTTCCCTTGGGAACAAACCTCTCCTCTGCCTCCTTGCATTTTGTTGCCACATAGTCCATCATTTCTTGTACTGGTTTTCCTGTCAGTTCCCTCTCCCACTGAATGTCTTGAAGGAAGTTCCTCATGCCTGAGTAGTTCCCCCTTTTGTAGTTTGGTTTTTCCCAACCTATTCCTGCTACTCTCTCCACTTGGAGCTCAGCTATGTAGTCGAAGCACAGAACCACATGATCACTAGCTCCCAGGGGCCTTTCATACATGATATCCTCGATGTCCGAACTACTCAAGGTGAATACAAGGTCCAGTCTTGCTGGTTTATCCTTTCCTCTCTCTCTGGTAGTGTCTCTAACATGTTGATGCATGAGGTTTTCCAGTACCACATCCATCATCTTGGCTCTCCATGTTTTGGGACCCCCATGGGGTTCCAGGTTTTCCCAGTCAATCTCCTTGTGATTGAAATCACCCATAACTAGTAACTTTGCTCCCCCCATGTGTGCTCTCCTGGCCACCTCGGCTAGTGTGTCGACCATTGCTCTGTTGCTCTCATCGTATTCTTCTCTTGACCTCCTGCAGTTCTGTGGTGGGTTGTACATTACTGCAATTATCACCTTATGTCCCTCAGACTGGATTGTTCCTACTAAGTAGTCCCTTTCGCCCGTGCCATCCATTCCTTTCATTTTCTCAAAACCCCACTGGTTTTTAATGAGCAGTGCAACTCCTCCTCCCCTTCTCCTCCCTCTGTCTTTCCTGAGGATTTGATATTCGGATGGAAAGATTGAATCTGTTATTATTCTGGTGAGTTTTGTTTCTGTGAGTGCTATTATGTCTGGGGATGTCTCCTTGATTCTTTCATGCCACTCCTCATACTTATTTGTTATTCCATCTGCATTTGTATACCACACCTTCAACTTCTTTTCTAAGACTGTGGTCTGGGAGGTATATTGGGGTTGGGGAAGTGGGAGACCTGATAAGGAACTATGGGTGGTTGCTGTGGGGGTGGAGTTTGTAATGCAGTAGGTGGGGGCATTGGATGTGGCATGGGTGTTTTGGTTTAGAGTGGTTACACTGGGGTTGACCTGGTTGGGAGGCTTCTATAGGAAGTTGTGAGGGAGGCTGTATTTGATCTTCTTCCTGGGTCTGGGATCTCCTGTCTGTCTTCTCCATCCCCTCTTTTTCCTCCTTTAGCCTTTGTATCATCTCTCTCAGCTTCTGCCTTTCTTCTTGTGTTCTGTCGCGGTCGAGATACACCTTCCTGTATGCCGGCATGTCCCTTAATCGTGCTTTCTCCTGCAGGATCCTGTTCCGAGTCGATTCTGCCTTGAAGCTCACTTTCACTGGCCGGGTTCTTTTATTTACAAACCCCCCTATTCTCCGAAAATTTTCCAGCTGGGTCATGTCGTCTTCTCCTATTGCTTTCATGATGCTTTTTTCCCCTTGTTTTCTTGCTTCATATGTTTCCCCTTCAACTTCCTGGAGCCCATACACAAAGACTGACCTCACCCTTTCATTCTCCCACTGCATATCCTTGTGTATCCCCTCATTCAATTTGATTTCCTCCATTGCAGCTTTCCTTTCTTCAGTTTCACTAGCTAATGTACTTGGGCTCAGTGGCCTGTCATTTTCCCTTCTCGGCTTTCCCTGGGCTCTGCTGTGGTCTGTTAGGGCCTCCACATAGAGCTTAGCTCTTTCATTTACTACAGTCTCCTCTGATAGAGCTTCTACATGCAGTTTTGCTCCTTCTTTCCCTACAGTCCCCTTATTTGTGACTGAGGTAGCAGTCTCTGATGTCAATCCCAAAATTTTCTTTAGTTCTTTAAGCTGTTTCAGATTTTTCAATTCCTCTTCTAAACTCTGTATCCTAGCCTCTGCTGCTTTGACTTGCACCTCACACTTCCTGCTTTCCATGTCTATCCTTTCTTCCATTCTCATGCTAAGTTCTTCTAGTTTCTTTTCCCATTCATGTTCCCTTTTATGAGCTCTGCTGCCCAATCTTCCTTTGCAGCTTCCTCCTCTTGTCCCTTGGTTTTTCTTGTTGCTCTCTGGCAACCCATTTTTGTTTTATCTTGATTGCTTCAGAGTGGGAAACCTATGTAATTCTGTGTGTTAGGTTAGTAGTGTGTATGTCAGATGTGGGGGGGGAAGGTAGAGGAGGAACTGTGGCAAATGTGGGAGAGGAGTGGGGAGTGGAAGGGGGAGAAGCAAGTGGGTGAGTGGGAGAGGGAGAGGGGGAAGGAGGGAGAGGTGGGGAGGGGAAGGGTAAAAGGAGGAGGGGGGGGATCAGGGAAGGAGTGAGATGTCGGTGGGGAGGGGGGGAGTGTATGTGCGAGTCTGGATATGTGTGTGAGTGTGTGTGTGTGTGTAATTATGTGTGGGTTTATTATGTGTCTGAAAAGTAGGTGACTTGTGCGTTGGAGTGTAATGTGGAGTCTCAGTGGTCCTTGACTGACCACAACTTCTTGTGACCTGACCCCCACCCTCCTGGGACTTGACCTGCACCTACTTACAATGTTGCCCTTTATGCTTGTCCTGCCACCTAGCTTATAGTAATTTACTCGCCTTGTTCAATGGATTACCAATTGCTATTCCTTATTGAATACTTATGTGCCTATTCTTTATCATGCTATGAGAGACCATTCACAATCAGCTTGGTGGTTAATTGGAACCTGGAACCTCACACCCAAACAACTACTCATAGGTGAATACAGTACTTGCAATGCAGCTGTAGCAGCCTGTAGATTGTCCAGCTCGATGTGACATCCTGGAGTAGATCCAACTCAATTTCTTCTCGTTAATAATGTAGCCTATTCACTGTATTTCTCTCACTGGTCACACGATTGTTTCACTTTATCTTTCTTGGGTGACACGTGACTACGTCGCCTTACCACCCACACTAACCTGCCTGCTCTGACTGCGCCACCACGTTTTACTTTCTAGATCACTTACAAAATTGTGGCTCTCCCCACACTTATGTGGCTCAGGCAGATTGTAAATCGCTTCTAGGATTGTTCACTACCCTAACACACTTATCAACCCTTGCAGAACACTTGGGTAGCCCTCAAAAACACTTATATTTGCGGAGCACGGAAGGCGTGACTCACGCGCTCGGTGTCCCTACTGTGTGTGTATGTGTGTACTCACCTATTTGTACTCACCTATTTGTGGTTGCAGGGGTCGATTCATAGCTCCTGGCCCCGCCTCTTCGCTGATTGCTACTAGGTCCTCTCTCTCCCTGCCCCATGAGCTCTATCATACCTCGCCTTAAAACTATGTATGGTTCCCGCCTCCACTACGTCACTTTCTAGGCTATTCCATGGCCTGACTACTCTATGATTGAAGAAATACTTCCTAACATCCCTTTGATTCATCTGAGTCTTCAACTTCCAATTGTGACCTCTTGTGTCTGTGTCCCTTCTCTGGAACATCCCGTCTTTGTCCACCTTGTCTATTCTGCGCAGTATTTTATATGTCGTTATCATGTCTCCCCTGACCCTCCTGTCCTCCAGTGTCGTCAGGCCGATTTCCCTCAACCTTTCTTCGTAGGACAATCCCGTAGCTCTGGGACTAGTCTTGTTGCAAACCTTTGCACTTTCTCTAATTTCTTGACGTGCTTGACTAGGTGTGGATTCCAAACTGGTGCTGCATACTCCAGTATGGGCCTGACGTAAATGGTATACAGAGTCTTGAACGAATCCTTACTGAGGTATCGGAACGCTATCCGTAGGTTTGCCAGGCGCCCGTATGCTGCAGCAGTTATCTGATTGATGTGCTCTCAGGAGATATGCTCGGTGTTATACTCACCCCCAGATCTTTTTCCTTGAGTGAGGTTTGCAGTCTTTGGCCATCTAAACTATATTGTGTCTGCGGTCTTCTTTGCCCTTCCCAATCTTCATGACTTTGCATTTGGCAGGGTTAAACTCAAGGAGCCAGTTGCTGGACCAGGCTTGTAGCCTGTCCAGGTCTCTTTGTAGTCCTGCCTGATCCTCAATCCCATTTGATTCTTCTCATTAACTTCGCATCATCTGCAAACAAGGACACTTCTGAGTCTATCCCTTCCGTTATGTCGTTCACATATACCAAGAACAGCACAGGTCCTAGGACTGGACCCCTGTGGAACCCCGCTTGTCACAGGCGCCCACTCTGACACCTCGTCACGTACCATGACTCGTTGTTGCCTCCCTGTCAGGTATTCTCTGATCCGTTGCAGTGCCTTTCCTGTTATGTGTGCCTGATCCTCTAGCTTTGCAGTAACCTCTTGTGAGGAACTGTGTCGAAGGCCTTCTTGCAGTCCAAAAATATGCAGTCGATCCACCCCTCTCTCTCTTGTCTTACTTCTGTCACCTTGTCATAAAACTCTAGTAGTTTGTGACACAGGTTTTTCCCTTTCCCCTGAAACCGTGCTGGTTGTCAATTAACACTTGTTTCTTTCCAGGTCCTCCACCACTCTCCTGATGATCTTCTCCATGACCTTGCATACTATAAAACGTTAGTGATACAGGTCTGTAGTTTAGGCCTCATGTCTGTCTCCCTTTTTAAAAATTGGGACTACATTTGCCATCTTCCATACCTCAGGGAGTTGCCCAGTTTCAAATGATGTGTTGAAGATCTTTTTTAATGGCTCACACAATATCTCTGCTCCCCCTTTAAGACCCATGGAGAGATGTTGTCTGGTCCCACCGCCTTTGCGGTGTCAAGTTCGCATAGCAGCTTCTTCACCTCCTCCTTGGTTATATGTACCTCATCCAGCACTTGCTGGTGTGCCCCCTGTTCTGATTTCCTGGAGTCCTACTGGGTTTTCCCCGTAAATACCTCTTTAAATCTGTGTTGAGCTCCTGACATACCCCTCGGTCGTTTCTTGTGAATTCCCCCATCTACCCTTCTTACTCGATGATTACTGTCAATTGACTGTTGTTGTCAATCATGATGTGGCTCGTACAACACAGCTTGCGGTCGTCTTTTACTTTTGATGCTATGTCATTTTATATCTGTACTTGAGCCTCCCTTCTATATCTGTGCATATTGTTTCTGGTCTTCGCTAATCTCTTTTTTTTCTGAGTTCTTGGTACTCTGGTACCTTTCCCATTCTCTAGTTACACCTAGTTTTTGCCTCCCTACACCTTTGGGTGAAACCACACGGACTAGTTCTGTTTCCCATTATTTTGTTTCACTTGGGAAACACCTAAACCTACTCCTTCTGCCTCCTTTGCCATTGTGTTGCCAACGTGTCCATACATCTTCTTGTACTTGGTTTTCTGTACAGTTCCCTCTCCCACTGAATGTCTTTGAAGGAAGTTCTCATGCTGAGTAGTTCCTCCCCCTTCTTGTAGTTTGTTTTTTCCCAGCTATTCCTGCTATCTCTTCTCACCACTGGACGCCTCATCTATGTAGTCGGAAGCACAGAACCACATGCATACTTGCTCCCCAGGGGGCCCCTTTCATACTTGATCTCCCCTCGCATGTTCGAACCGCACTCAAGGTGGAATACAGGTCCGTTCTGCTGGTTCTTCCTCTCATCTCTCTTGTAGTGTCTCTACATGATGATCGCATGACGGTTTTCGCGGGACACATCTTCATGATTGGCCTACCTCCCTGTTTCCACGAGCTCCTCCATAAATCGCTTTTGGATTCGTTCAATACTAACACACTACATCAACCCTTGCAGAACACTTGGGGAGCACCTCAATAGCTAATTACTTTTTGTGTGTGTGTGTGCCTGTATGTTATCTGTGTCGTGTGTGTGTCTGTGGGCGCTGTATGCAATACAATCACAGACGTTGATCCTTAATGCACAGAACATGCCCATTAGGATAGAAGATTTAGCCACCTAGCTTATTCTCCGCACTCAGTGCTCTCGTCAGGTGCTATGAATCATTGCCCACACGAATAATTGCACCTGTTAGGGATTCATCAGTCTCTATTTTGGAGTGGGTTGAGGGATGGTGCCGAGTCTGGGACAGCAGCTCTTGCATGGACAGAGTACCTATGTCAACTGGCCCAAGTTTCATTTATCATTAACACTAAATTTTTCCATCCTTGTGGGAACTGAGCTGTGTTTGGAGGGTATGACTCACATTTATTATTACCTCGGTTAAAAGCACGAGAAGGTATACATTATAGAATGTGGCAGACTAGCGTCGAAATGAAAAAAAAAAAGGAGTATGACGCTGAACCATGTCTAGCAGGGAACAGTGAGATACTTTGAACTTTAGTGAAAGTACAAGACAAGCAGAGGGATTGAGAGGACGGTGATATAATTTACATGTTGTGGCGACAAGGTTACATTACAGCTCAGACTAAACCCTGGAAAATTATACGTCAGAAAGTTCTTGTATAGCAAAGTAGTGTGAGTTTCATCTCGCCTCCAGACTCGGTCCAGAGATAATCGTAAAAATATACAGCAAAGGAGGTTTACCATCTATGAATAACTTTTTCCTCGGTGTTGCTGTATAAATCTTTAAAAAAATAAAGGAATCAGGATTTGCGCGCGCACAATGTAGCTTGGTAAGATACAGGACCTCAATAGGATGTGACCACTATTCTGATCACAATCTAATCGAAGTTCAGACTTACATGCTTAGGGGTTCTGATCAGCAACATTCATACAAACTGGCAGAGCGGTAAATTACCCAAATTCAACTTTGACACACAAGAGCATCACTGGGACACAGGTAACTATGCTGACCTATATGAAAACAGGGGCCCAGGAAAATGAAACCAGAGAACAGGTTTCATTTAGCGGACTACGGATGTCCTTATATGAAACATGTTGGGAAAATATCTTAAATAACATTGGACTTCATACAGGTGCCTTGAAAAAAGATCAACTTTTGGTAGCTGAAGTATGTTCAAGGCATATTCCTAAGAAAAAAAAAGAAAAAGTAAACTCGGAGGAGAGAAGAGGCGTTTCCTCCCTGCAGAAGGCAAAGAATATGAGCTCCTCAAGAAACGCTGATTAATGTGAATCGGAAGCGAAGATATATCAGAGAAGTGGAAAATATTGAGTTAAGTTAAAAGGCCACTCGTACATGGACCTCCAGGAGAGACAAGAGGAGCTAAAGCGAAAAAAATAGTGGAATTGAATGAAATTCCATTATATTTCTTTTCAGATTCCATAAGGAGACTTACCAAATAGGCCCCCCTGTTGTCTTCAAGAGGGAGCTAAGTAATGCTTGGATACTGTCGGGCTGTGGTACTACGTTAGAATACGTGCGGTCCCAGCAGTAACTGGCCTGGGTGATCAGGCCCTATCAATCAGGAGTTCCTGGTCATGACAGGCCGCGGAGGCGTTGATCTCGGAATAACTTAGGTCTAAAGGTGGTAGTAGACCAGACATGTTACTAGGAGATAATTTGTAAATACGATTGATTACTAACGATTTTTGTGTCTACACTAGACACGAACGAAGTCTGAGCTGGACGAGCTACGAGATAGTTTTGTTATAACTATGATCATCCTGATATAGCATAGAAGAATTATTTTTGTGCATAGATGAACTTTATTTAATATTTCTGGCATACCTAAACCTGTCACTTTTTCGACCGTTTTCGGACGTTTTTACACTCACACTTTCCTAAATTTCTCAGCAAATCTATCATCTTGAGTATGTAAATCATGAAGCGGAGGCAGTTGATGCCCACGAGTTAGCAGGAAGAAAAAAGTATTAAAGTAAGTGATCATAGTTTACGAATATTTTCGGGTGGTGTTACTCTCCACACATACATATCTACTACCACAGTGTTTACTCCTCCACACAACATCATCTTTACCACAGTGTTACTCCTCCACACACACATCATCTTACTACACAGTGTTACTCTCCACACATAATTCATTACTACAACAGTGTTATCTCCTCCTACACTACATCATCTACTTCAGACTGTGTCTACTCCTCACACTTACAACATTAATACCCACTGTGCACTCACACACACAATCATCTATACCACAGTTGCTTACTCTCACACACTCACCTTCCTTTATACACAGTGTTAACTCCTCCCCCACAACACATACTTTATAAACAGTTGTTACTCCTCATCAACTCATCCTCTACTTCCACAGTGTTACTCCTCCCACACACACATATTACTTCCTAGTGTTTACTCCCTCCAACATACATCATCTACTACCAATGTGTTACTCTCATCACATCATACATCATCTTTACCTCACAGTGTTACTCCTCCACACACAATCATATTTACCAAGTGTTCTCGCTCCACACACATCATCATCTACTACAAGTGTGACTCCTCACACATACTAATTACATACCACCAGTGTTACTCCCTCCACAACACCACATCATCTACTAACACAGTGTTAATCCTCCAAAAACATAATGCTATACTACACACAGTGCTTACTCCTCCACACACACTTATCTATACCACCGTGTTACTCCTCACTCACACATAATCTACTTCTACAAACAGTGTACTAATCAACACATTATTCATCTACTACCCAGCCCTGTTATCCTCCACAACCAACATCATTCTACTACCTCAAGTGCTTAATCCTCCAACACACTACCTTCATCTATTCCCAGTGTTTCTCTCCAAAATAATCTTCTACATACACGTCCCTGTTACTCTCAAGCAAAACACATCTAATCTTCTCTACAAAGTGTTATCCTACCATCACACATCCCCATCTACCCTCTACATTACACAGTGTTACTCCTCCACTACAAACATCTCATCTACTACCATCAGTGATAATACTCCTAACAAACTTAATTATACTACACAGTGTTACTCTCTCACACTTTACATCATCTACTAACACAGTGTTCACACTCCTACTAACAATTCACATATTATTTCTACTCACCACAGTGTTACTCTCCACACAACATATTCTAGTTACAACAGTGTCACTCCTCCACATCACTCATTCTACTACCACAGTGTACTCTCACATCACAATCATCTTACTTCCACCGTGTTACTCCTCAACACACCATCATCTACTTCCACAGTGTGCTCTACTCCACATACATCATATACTTTCCACGTGTTATCTCACACACAATATCTACTACACTGTCGTGTTACTCCTCCACACAACACATATCTAATTCCACAGTGTCCCTCTCCCAAACACACTTAATCTATTCACAGTGTTACTCCTCCACACACACATCATCTACATACACAGTGTTACTCCTCCCACACACACATCATATATACCACAGTGTTACTCTTCAACACACTATCTCACTACCACAGTGTTTACTCCTCCCACACTCACATATCTACTTCACAAGTGTTACCTCTCCACACAAAACATCATATATACCACAGTGTTACTCCTCCACACTACAAACCATCATCTACTACACAGGTGTATCTCCTCACAATACATATCTACTTCATATGTGTTACTACTCCACACACACGATTCATCCTACTAACCACAAGTGTTATCTCCACACAAACATCATCTACTTCCACAGTGGTTATCTCATCCACACACACATCATCCTACGTCAACAGTGTTACTCCTTCCACCACCACACATCACTACTTCCGTGCTTCATCCTCACACACACATTCATCTTACTTCCACAGTGTTCATCCTCCCAATCTCACACATTCATCTATCTACCATAAGTGTTTCTCCTCCACATTACACTCACTCTCCACACTACACACAGTGTTACCCCCATCATCAATATATTACTTCCACCGTGTTATACTCCTCCACACACTCACTTCATCCTACTGCCAAGTGTTACTCCTCCACACAGTACATCCAATCTTCTCACCACAGTGTTTCCTCCACTCACACACTCATCCTCTCTACTCCCTCCTACAGTGCTTACTCCATAACTCACACTAATCATCTTACTCTCCACAGATGTTACTCCGCCACAACTACGCTTCTTCATCTCTTCCACATCCGCTGTTTATCCTCATCCTCATACATCATTAATACCTCAAGTGTTACTCCTCCTTAACATACATCATCCTATACTACCCTACACCGCGGCTCACTCCTCCACACTACCCCCCATCACATCTACTACCACTGTGTGTATCCACTCCTCCACTATCCTGCTTACAACATCTTCCCTTACTAACAAAGTGTAACTCCTCCAATAACAACAACACACGCCTAATTAAAAAGTGTCACTCACACACCACATCATACTTACCACAGTGTTACTCCTCCACACATAATCATCTACTACCACAGTGTCACTCCTCCACACACACATCTTCTACTCCACAGTGTCATCCTCCACACATCACATCATCTACTACAAACACAGTGTCAACTCCTCCACACACCCATATCTTACCACAGTGTTACTCCTCCCCCACAACACATCATCTACTACACAGTGTTACTCCTCCACACACACATCATCTACTACCACAGTGACACTCCACACACACACTCATTTACTACCACGTGTCCACTCCAACACACATCATTACTACCACTGTGTTACTCCTCCACACACACATCTCTACTACACAGTGTTACGCCTCCACACTACACATCATCTACTACCACAGTGTTACTCCATACACACAACATCATCTACTACCACAGTTGTCACTCCACACCACACCATCATTACTTCCACAGTGTCACTCCACACACATCCTCATCTTCTACCACAGTGTCACTCCACAACAACACATCATTACTACACAGTGTCACTCCACACACACATCATCTCCATACACAGTGTACTCCTCCACACATAATCATCTTCCTACCACAGTGTTACTCATCCACACACAAATTCATCTACTACCCCACAGTGTCACTCCAAACACACATCTTCTACTTCCAACAGTGTACTCACTCCACACCACACTTTTTCCATTTACTACCACAGGGGTACTCCGTCCACACACACCCATTCATATACTACCACTCCGTGTCACTCCACACATACACCATCATCTTACTAACCACAGTGTCACTCCACACTACACTTCTTCTATACAATACAGTGTCACTCCAACACACATCATCTACTTCCACAGTGTTACTCTCCCCACATACTCGTATCTACTACCACGTGTCACTACTCCACATCTCAATCATCTACTTCACAGTGTTACTCCTCCACACACAAATCCATATACTCACACAGTGTTACTCCTCCCACAACACACTATCTACTAACACAGTGTCACTCCACACACACTCATCTACTACCACAGTGTCACTCCTCCACACAACCAACTTCATCTACTTCCACAGCTGTTTACTCTCCCACCAATCATCTACTACCACAGTGTTACCTCCTCCACAAACACAATCATCTACTACAACAGTGTCAACTCCAAACACACTCCCCCTCATCTACTACCACAGTGTTACTCCTCCAACCATCACACACATCATCTCTACCACAGTGTCACTCCCCACCAAACATCATTACTACCACAGTGTCACTTCCTCCACATCTCAATATCTACATCCTCAGTGCTCACTATCCACCCACTCATCTCTCTACACACAGTGTCCACATCCTCCACAACATACATTATCTCTACTACCAAGTGTCCACTATCACACTTACTTCATTACTACCACAGTGTTACTCCACTCAACACATTTATCACCCTCATCTAATACCACAGGGTTACTCTCACACACACATATCTACTACCACCAGTGTCACTCCTCAACCCCATACATCACTTACTACCACAGTGTCCTCCTCCACACACCCACATCATCTATTCACAGTGTTACTCCTCACACATAATTTCTACTACCACAGTGTTCTCCTCCACACAAACCATATCTACTACCACAGTGTCACTTCCTCCACCACATACTAATCTAGCTACCACAGTGTCACTACTCCACCAACCACACATCATCTACTTCCACAGTGCTTACTCTCCACACTACATTATTCTACTACCACAGTTGGCTCTACTCCTCCACACATAATCATCCATTACTACCACAGTGTTACTCCTCCAACATACTTCATCTACTACACAGTGTTCACTCTTCTACATACATTCATCTACTACCACAGTGTCATCCACACTTACATCATCTACACAACCAGGTGTCACTCCACACATTACATCATCTACTTCCCACAGTGTACTCCTCAACAACATCATTACTACACAGTGTTACTCCTCCACACACACATTCATCTACTACCACAGTGTCATCCTCCAATCTCACATTCATCTTACTACACAGTGTTACTCCTCACCACACATCATCTACTTCACAGTGTCACTCCTCACCACACACATCATATTACTTCCACAGTGTACTCCTCCCACAATTAACAGCCCCCCGATGCAATACCCACAGTGTTATTCCTCCACACATACACATCATCTACTACCAATCAGTGTTACTCCTCACCTCATCCCCATTTCATCATCTAATACCACAGTGTCCTCTCCACACACACTTCATCTTACCTGCACCACAGTGTAACTCTCTCACATACATCATCTACTACCACAGTGTTACTCCTCCACCATACATCATCTACGCCAACAGGTGTCCACTCCTCTCAACATCTTCTACTACCACAGTGTCACTCCACACATACATCATCTACTACCTCAGTGTCACTCCACACACACATCATCTACTTTCCACAGTGTTACTCCTCCACACAATCTTCTACTACACAGTTGGTACTCTCCACACACACACATACATCATCCTCCACTATCCCTACGTGTCACTCCTCCACACATACATCACTACTACGCCACTGTGTTACTCCTCCCTCATTACATCATCTACTACACAGTGTTACCTACACATACTCACCTTCATCATATACTACCACATGTGTCACTCCTCACACATACATCATTACTTACCTCGTGTTACTCCTCCACACATAACGACATATCTTACTACCACAGTGTTACTCCCTTCCACACATACATACATCTCTTATACCACAGTGTCACTCCACACACACATCATCTACTACCACGTTCACTACCTCCAACACATAAATCATCTAATACCTCAGTGTCAATCACACCCACACTTCTTCTTATACCTCAGTGTTACTCCTCCACAACAGACATCATCCTTACTACCACAGTGTTAACTCCACACACACATCATCTAATTCAACGTTATCACTCTTCACTCATACATCATCTACTTACCAAGTGTCACTCCACCACACACATCATCTCACTTACACAGGATCACTCTCACCACTTACATCTTATACTACACAGTGTCACTCACACAACATCGCTCTTTTCCTCAGGGTTACTCCTCCACACAATCTTCCATCTATACACAGTGTTACTCACTCCACTCACACATCCTTTTACCACAGTGGGCTACTCCTCCACACTACTGCTTCCTTACATTCATCAGTGTTTATCTCAACACAACATCATTACTTCCACAGTGTCACACTCCTCCACAATACATCATCTCACTACACTTGTTACTCCTCACACAAATAATCTTACTTACTACAGTGTTACTCCTCCACACATACATCATCCTTCTACCACCAGTGGTACTCCTCCACAAAACACCATATCTAACTTCCACAGTTGTTAAATCATCAACCTTACATATCTACTACCTCCAGTGTTTACTCCTCCCACACACACATCATCTACTTACCACAAGATGGTACTTCCACACATACTCATCTATACCACACAGTGTCACATTCCTCCACACATCATCCATCTACTTCACACGGATGAGTGTCACGCCCTCCACTCATACTTCATCTACTTACCACTGTGTCCCTATCCCTCCACACATACATCATCTACTACACAGTGTTTACCCTCCACACACCTCATCCTACTACCACTGTGATCACTCCTCCACACCATACATCTTCTACTCCCTCAGTGTTACTCCTCCAACACATACTTCATCTACTACCACAGTGTTACTCCTCCTCACATACATTCATACTACTACCACAGTGTCACTCCTCACACATACATCTCTACTACCACAGTGTTATCTCCTCCACACATTCATCTACTACCACGTGTTACTCTCTTCCACACATACATCATCTTCTTACCACAGTTGTCCACTCCCACACACATCTATACCCAGTCCAGTTACTCCTCCACACATTACCATCATTAATACCACAGTGTCCATCACACACACCAAACCCACTCTCCTTCTACCTCAGTGTCACTCCACACTATAAACATATTTTTACTACCTACTGTGTCACTCCTTCACAACACTTAATCTAATCACCACAATGTCACTCCACTACACACATTTTCTACTATTCCCACAGTGTCACTCCACAACATCAATATCTTTATACCACAAGTGTCAATCCACCACACATTTACTACCACAGTGTCATCCTCAACACAATACTTCATCTACTACACACAGCTTGTCACTCCACACACACATCTACTACCACCAGATGGTCACTCCACACTCACATATCCTTCACACAGTGTCTACTCCTCCACACACACATCATCCTACTACCTCTGTGTCACTCCTCACACAACATCTTCTAACACAGGCACAGATGTCAACTCCACTCTACACATATTACTACCTACCACAGTGTCAACTCCAACACACATCTAACTACACAGTGTCAACTCCATACACAAACATCATCTATACCACAGTGTACTTCCTCCACTCATATCCCTCTCCACCATCATACCAACTAATGCCCCGTCTTGTCACTCTTCCACTCACCACTTCATCTATACTTACCACATGATTACTCCTCCACACATTAATCAACATCTACACTATTACCACAGTGCTTACTCCGCCACACACACATCATCTGATCATACCACAGTGTCCCTGACCTCCTCCACACATACAACATTCTCCTTCCAACAGTGTCACTCCTCCACCCACACACCATCATCACTTTTCCCACTGTGATCACTCCTCCACACCCATACATCATATTACTACACAGTGTTATACTCCTCACCATTTCCATCTACTTTCCACAGTGTTACTCTCCACAATCTACATCCATCTCCCCTCTACAACAGTGTTGGTTCCTCCTACACACACACATCATATTCTACCACTAGTGTCACTCCTCCACTCATTAATCATCTTACTTCCACAGTGTTTCTCCTCCACAAATACTTCCATCTACTTACCAACAGTGTTACTACTCCACACACACCATTCCATCTATACCACAGTGTTACTCCTCCACCAAACACACATCATCTTCTACAACAAGTGCTCCCACTCACTCCTCCACACATACATCATCTACTTCCACAGTGTACTCCTTACCACACACATCCAGCTCCTACTACCACAGATGTGTCACTCCTCCTTCCACACACACATCATCCCTACTACCCACAGTGTCACTCTCCACACCCACATCATCTACATACCACAGTGTTTACTCCACACACACAGCAATTTCTACCACAGTGTTAGATCCTCCCCCACACACATCATCCTTACTTACCACAGTGTTACTTCCATCAAACACAACTTCATCTACTACACTGTGTCACTCCTCCACCACAAATATCATCATATACTCCCACAGTGTTACTCCTTCCCCAAACACACAATTCCATTACTCCCACATGTTTGTTCATCCTCCACACACACTTCATCTACTACCACAGTTGTCATCCTCCCATCACACTTCATCTACTACAACGTGTTACTCCCAACACACACATCATCTACCTAACCACAGTGTTACTCCTACACAATACATCATATACTACCATCAGTGGATGTTCTCCTCCAACACACATCAATCTACTACCCACAGTGTTACGGTCCTCACACAACATCATCTACTACCACAGTGTCACTCTCCACCCACACAACTTCATCTACTACCACAGTGTTACTCCTCCACACTCCCTCATCATCTACTACCACAGTGGTTACTCCTCCACACAAACATCATCTACTACCACAGTGTACACTCCTTCACCACCACAATCATCTCTACCCACAGTGTTACTCCTCATCACTCATACATCATCTACTACACAGTGTCCCACATTTTTTTCCACACTCATACATATTCTACTACAACAGTGTTCACTCCTCCACACAATACATCCTCTACTACCACAGTGCTACTCCTCACACATACATCATTCTACTACCACAGTGTCATTCCACCACATATACATCTCCTCCCACTTACCACAGTGTCTCTCCTCCCACACCATTTACATCATCTACTACCACACGTTTTACTCACCTCCACACACACATCCTATCTACACCACAGTGCTTTCTCCTCCTCACAAACACATCATCTTCTAACCACAAGTGTCACTCCTTCCATCACACACATCATCTACTACCACCAGTATTACTCCTCCACACATACATCATCCTTACTACACAGTGTTTACTCTCCACCACCATAATCATCTACTACCACAGTGTACACTCACACACAATTACATCATTACTACCACAGTGTTTCACTCCAACATACATCATCTACTACCACAGTGTCACTCCACTCACACATACAGCATCTTCTACCACAGTGTCACTCCAACCACCACACATCAGCTCACTACTCACGTTGTCTACTCCACACTCATACAACTTCTACTACCCAGTGGTTATCCTCCACCATACATTCACTTCTATACACCAAAGTGTCTTCTCCTCCACCACACATCACATCATACGACTTCCACTGTGGTCAATCCACACCTCACACACAACAATACTACCACAGTGTCATCCTCCCACTCAATCAACATTCATATACCTACACAGTGTTAACTCCTCCAACACATCAAATCATCTACCCTACCACAGTGTCACTCCTCCACACACACATCATCTTCTTCCACAGTGTTAACTCCTCCACACATTAATTCATCTTATACCACAGTCGTTTCCGACCTCCAAACTCCCCATAATACATACTATCTTACCCCAGGTTACTCCTCCACACACCAATATCATTACTTACCACAGTGTTACTCCTCCAATACACACCACTAATCAGTCTACTACCACAGTGGTACTCCTCCACACACAATCATCTCACTACCACTGTGTTACTCCTCCACACACTCGATCATCTACTACCACAGTGTTTAATCATCCACCACAACATCATCTACTCTCCACAGTGTACTCCTCCTACAATACACGACCCTCCTCTACCCTACCACAGTGTCGACTCCGCAACACACAAATCATCTACAACCACAGTGTTACTCCTCAACACCACATCATCTACATACCACCAGTGTTTATCCTCAACACCACACATCATCTACCTACACAGCGTTTACTCCTCACACCATTCAATTCATCTCTACAACAGTGTTTACTACTCCCACACACACACTACATATTACTACCACAGTGTTACTCTCCCAACATCATCATCTATACCAGTGTTATCCTCCACACACACATTCACTCTTACTTCACAGTGTGTGTTACCTCCTTCCACATACATACACACATCATTACTTCCACAGTTGTTACTCCTCAACACATACAATCATCTATCACCCCACAGTGTATCCCCACACACACATCAATCCTCTCCACTACCACAGTGTTACTCCTCCCCACATACATCATTCTAACTACCACAGTCGTTACTCCTCACACACATACATCAATCTCACTACCACATGTCGTTACTCCTCCACCACACTACATCATCTACTTCCACAGGTTACTCCTCCACACACACATCATCCTACTACCACAGTGTTCCACTCCTCCAACAATACAATCATCTACTACCGCAACAGTGTTTCTCCTCCAAACACCATACATCACTCTTACTTCCACAGTGTTTAGTTTACTCCTCACACACACATACATATCTACCTACACAGTGTTTAACTCCTCCACACACACAAGCACTACATACCTACCCACACCGCTGCCTTATCCCTCTCCACACAACATCATCTATCCCACAGATCGTTCACTCCACACATACAATCATCTACTACCAACAGTGTCACTCCTCCACACACCACTTTCATTTATACCACTGTGTCAATCCCCACCCAACCCACATCATCATCTACTACCACTCGTGTCTCTCCACACACACACCATCATCTACCTACCACCAGCTCCCGTTACTCCCCTCCACACACACCACATCATCTCTCCTCCACCCAGTCATCTGAATTGTCACTCCACCACCACACATTCATCTACTACCCAACAGGGTTTACTCCTCAACAACACCACATTCATCTACTACACACTGTGTTACCCTCCACAGATACATCAATCTAATCTACCACTGGTGTTGTTATCCTCCACACACATCATTACTACCACTGTCTTTATTGTCACTCCTCCAACAATACTATCATCTATACACAGTGGTTACTTCTCCACACATACATTTTTTTTTTCATTCTACTACCACAGTGTTAATCCTCCACACATAATCCAATTAACCTACCCCATCAGTGTTACTCATCCACACACTCTTCATCTACTACCCCACAGTGTTACTCCTCAACACATACATCATCTACTACCACCAGTTGTTACTCCTCCACACAAACAATATTATCTACCACAGTGTTCCTCTCCACACATACATCATCTACTACCACAGTGTTACACCTCCACACACAATATCTACTACCACCCAGTGTCACTCCTCACACACCTTTCATCTTACTACCACAGTGTCACTCAACCACATACAAACATCTACTACCACGTGTTCTCTTCCACACACCAACATCATTTCTACTACCTCTGTGTCATCCACACACACATACATTTCATCTACTACCACAGTGTTACTCTCCACACATACTTCATCTACTACCACAGTGTCACTCTCCTACAACACCATACACATCCTATCCGTCACCCTCCTCTTCACCACAGTGTTACTCCTCCAAACACTTACTCTCTACTAACACAAGTGTCATCCACACACACATACATCACATCTACTACCACAGTGTTACTCCTCCACACCACTTCCATCTACTACCCTCTGTGTTACTCCTCACACACACACTTTCATCTACCTACCACGTGGTTACTCCTCCACACCATACTTCATCTACTACCACAGTGTCACTCCTCCACACATACATCATCTATACACAGATGTCACTCCATCCAAACAAATACATCATCTATACCACAACGCCCCTGTGTCAATCCTCCACAGATACATCATCTACTACCACACCCCACGTCGTTCACTCATCCAACACACATCATCTACTACCACAGTGTTACTCCTCCACAACACACACTCTTATACTACCCCTCTCGTGTTATTCCTCCACACCACACTCATCCGCCCACTACCACAGGTGTTACTCTACCAACTCACATCATCTATACCTCAGTGTTACTCCTCCACACATACATCATCTACTACCACAGTGTTTTACTCTCCTACACACACATCTCATCTATCTCCACAAGTGTCATCCGCCAAAAAATCATCTCTACCACTAGTGTCACTCCACACACACATCCATCCTACTACACCAACTGTGTTAATCTCCAACAACATCATCTAATTCACAGTGTTACTCCTCCACACACACATCATCTAATACCACACGTGTTACTCCTCCACCCACACAATCATCTACTACCACAGTGTTAACTCCCCACACACACACATCATCTACTCCACAGTGTTACTCCTCCCCACACACATCTATCTACTTCCACAGTGTTAACTACTCCACTACACATCATCTACTTCCACATGTTACTCCTCCACACACACATATCTAAACTACACTGTGTTACTCCTCCACACACACATAATCTATATCCACATTGTTACTCATCCACACAACATCATCTATACACAGTGTTAATCCTCACACACACATCATTAACTACCACAGTGTTACTTCTCCACACACCATCATCATCTACTACACAGTGTCACTCCTCCACACACACTCATTTACTTCCACCAGTGTTATCCTCCACACATACATCATCCTTATACCACAGTGTTACTCCTCCACAGAGACCCATCATCTCATACACGTAGTCTACTCTCACCCATTCATCATTCTATACCACAGTGTTACTCTCCTCACACACATCATTACTAACCACACAGCTGTCACTCCTCACACACACACATCATTACTCAGTGTCCACTCCACACAAACCTCATCTACTCACCACAGTGTTACTCATACACACACAACATTCATCTACTACCACAGTGGTCACTCCAAACAACTTCATCTCTACTACACAAGTGTTACTCTCCACTCCAAACACATCATTACTACCAAAGTGTTACCTCCTTGTTACGCGCCCCTACATTTCCACACTCCATTTATATACAAAAATATAAAGGCCTGGTTAAAATAAAGTCTCTGTAATATTATATCGCGAACCACCCCTTTACCCTTCCACCCCTCGTAGATAAAGCAGCGTTCGACTATATAATTATTATCGGGTAAAGTAATGATTCAAAAGTACTTCATGTGTATTATACTGTATATCCATATCTCTTTCCCATGATTATTATAACTATAATATTATATTATATTATTATTAGGTTAGGTATTACTCGAATGTGTAACACTACTGTATGACCAATTGGTGGTTCTAGAATTGACGCCACCGCCGTCGCCTTTGGCAGAGCTGAAGTTGACTCTATGAATTAGGTTGAGTTGACGTCAGTCAGCCTTAGCTCTGACTCGGTACGGGTCTCTTCAACCAAACTTGTCCTAAAACTCTAGTTGGTTTGGGACACTGGATTTTCCTTCCTGAAACCGTGCTGGTTGTCAATTTATACATTGTTTTTTCCACGGGTCCACCACACTCTCCTGATGATCGTCTCATGACCTTGCAATTACTATACACGATAGTGATTACAGGTCTGTAGTTTTTTGGCCTCATCCGTTGTCTTCCCTTTTTATTAATTGGGACTACATTTGTCATTCACCTTCATACTCAGGGTGTCGCGCCCAGTTTTCAATGCATGTGTTGAAGATCTTTGGTAATGGTCACCACATTATCTCTGCTCCTCTTTAAGGAAACATGGAGAGTTGTCTCGCGTTGGTCAACTCGACTTGCGTGGTCAAGGTTCGCATAGCAGCTTCTTCTCCACTCCGCCTTGGTTATTGTACAATATCCAAGCAACTTGCTGGTGTGCCCCCCTGTTCTGTTTTCTGGAGTCCTACTGGTTTTTTTTTTTTCCACTGTAAATACCTCTTTAAATCTTGTGTTGAGCTCCTGACATACCTCTCGGTCGTATCATGTGAATTCCCCCATCTACCCTTCTTACTCGATGATTACTGTCAATTGACTGTTGTTGTCAATCATGATGTGGCTCGTACAACACAGCTTGCGGTCGTCTTTTACTTTTGATGCTATGTCATTTTATATCTGTACTTGAGCCTCCCTTCTATATCTGTGCATATTGTTTCTGGTCTTCGCTAATCTCTTTTTTTTCTGAGTTCTTGGTACTCTGGTACCTTTCCCATTCTCTAGTTACACCTAGTTTTTGCCTCCCTACACCTTTGGGTGAAACCACACGGACTAGTTCTGTTTCCCATTATTTTGTTTCACTTGGGAAACACCTAAACCTACTCCTTCTGCCTCCTTTGCCATTGTGTTGCCAACGTGTCCATACATCTTCTTGTACTTGGTTTTCTGTACAGTTCCCTCTCCCACTGAATGTCTTTGAAGGAAGTTCTCATGCTGAGTAGTTCCTCCCCCTTCTTGTAGTTTGTTTTTTCCCAGCTATTCCTGCTATCTCTTCTCACCACTGGACGCCTCATCTATGTAGTCGGAAGCACAGAACCACATGCATACTTGCTCCCCAGGGGGCCCCTTTCATACTTGATCTCCCCTCGCATGTTCGAACCGCACTCAAGGTGGAATACAGGTCCGTTCTGCTGGTTCTTCCTCTCATCTCTCTTGTAGTGTCTCTACATGATGATCGCATGACGGTTTTCGCGGGACACATCTTCATGATTGGCCTACCTCCCTGTTTCCACGAGCTCCTCCATAAATCGCTTTTGGATTCGTTCAATACTAACACACTACATCAACCCTTGCAGAACACTTGGGGAGCACCTCAATAGCTAATTACTTTTTGTGTGTGTGTGTGCCTGTATGTTATCTGTGTCGTGTGTGTGTCTGTGGGCGCTGTATGCAATACAATCACAGACGTTGATCCTTAATGCACAGAACATGCCCATTAGGATAGAAGATTTAGCCACCTAGCTTATTCTCCGCACTCAGTGCTCTCGTCAGGTGCTATGAATCATTGCCCACACGAATAATTGCACCTGTTAGGGATTCATCAGTCTCTATTTTGGAGTGGGTTGAGGGATGGTGCCGAGTCTGGGACAGCAGCTCTTGCATGGACAGAGTACCTATGTCAACTGGCCCAAGTTTCATTTATCATTAACACTAAATTTTTCCATCCTTGTGGGAACTGAGCTGTGTTTGGAGGGTATGACTCACATTTATTATTACCTCGGTTAAAAGCACGAGAAGGTATACATTATAGAATGTGGCAGACTAGCGTCGAAATGAAAAAAAAAAAGGAGTATGAGTGAACCATGTCTAGCAGGGAACAGTGAGATACTTCTGAACTTTAGTGAAAGTACAAGACAAGCAGAGGGATTGAGAGGACGGTGATATAATTTACATGTTGTGGCGACAAGGTTACATTACAGCTCAGACTAAACCCTGGAAAATTATACGTCAGAAAGTTCTTGTATAGCAAAGAAGTGTGAGTTTCATCTCGCCTCCAGACTCGGCACAGAGATAACTCAGTAAAAATATACAGCAAAGGAGGTTTACCATCTATGAATAACTTTTTCCTCGGTGTTGCTGTATAAATCTTTAAAAAAATAAAGGAATCAGGATTTGCGCGCGCACAATGTAGCTTGGTAAGATACAGGACCTCAATAGGATGTGACCACTATTCTGATCACAATCTAATCGAAGTTCAGACTTACATGCTTAGGGGTTCTGATCAGCAACATTCATACAAACTGGCAGAGCGGTAAATTACCCAAATTCAACTTTGACACACAAGAGCATCACTGGGACACAGGTAACTATGCTGACCTATATGAAAACAGGGGCCCAGGAAAATGAAACCAGAGAACAGGTTTCATTTAGCGGACTACGGATGTCCTTATATGAAACATGTTGGGAAAATATCTTAAATAACATTGGACTTCATACAGGTGCCTTGAAAAAAGATCAACTTTTGGTAGCTGAAGTATGTTCAAGGCATATTCCTAAGAAAAAAAAAGAAAAAGTAAACTCGGAGGAGAGAAGAGGCGTTTCCTCCCTGCAGAAGGCAAAGAATATGAGCTCCTCAAGAAACGCTGATTAATGTGAATCGGAAGCGAAGATATATCAGAGAAGTGGAAAATATTGAGTTAAGTTAAAAGGCCACTCGTACATGGACCTCCAGGAGAGACAAGAGGAGCTAAAGCGAAAAAAATAGTGGAATTGAATGAAATTCCATTATATTTCTTTTCAGATTCCATAAGGAGACTTACCAAATAGGCCCCCCTGTTGTCTTCAAGAGGGAGCTAAGTAATGCTTGGATACTGTCGGGCTGTGGTACTACGTTAGAATACGTGCGGTCCCAGCAGTAACTGGCCTGGGTGATCAGGCCCTATCAATCAGGAGTTCCTGGTCATGACAGGCCGCGGAGGCGTTGATCTCGGAATAACTTAGGTCTAAAGGTGGTAGTAGACCAGACATGTTACTAGGAGATAATTTGTAAATACGATTGATTACTAACGATTTTTGTGTCTACACTAGACACGAACGAAGTCTGAGCTGGACGAGCTACGAGATAGTTTTGTTATAACTATGATCATCCTGATATAGCATAGAAGAATTATTTTTGTGCATAGATGAACTTTATTTAATATTTCTGGCATACCTAAACCTGTCACTTTTTCGACCGTTTTCGGACGTTTTTACACTCACACTTTCCTAAATTTCTCAGCAAATCTATCATCTTGAGTATGTAAATCATGAAGCGGAGGCAGTTGATGCCCACGAGTTAGCAGGAAGAAAAAAGTATTAAAGTAAGTGATCATAGTTTACGAATATTTTCGGGTGGTGTTACTCTCCACACATACATATCTACTACCACAGTGTTTACTCCTCCACACAACATCATCTTTACCACAGTGTTACTCCTCCACACACACATCATCTTACTACACAGTGTTACTCTCCACACATAATTCATTACTACAACAGTGTTATCTCCTCCTACACTACATCATCTACTTCAGACTGTGTCTACTCCTCACACTTACAACATTAATACCCACTGTGCACTCACACACACAATCATCTATACCACAGTTGCTTACTCTCACACACTCACCTTCCTTTATACACAGTGTTAACTCCTCCCCCACAACACATACTTTATAAACAGTTGTTACTCCTCATCAACTCATCCTCTACTTCCACAGTGTTACTCCTCCCACACACACATATTACTTCCTAGTGTTTACTCCCTCCAACATACATCATCTACTACCAATGTGTTACTCTCATCACATCATACATCATCTTTACCTCACAGTGTTACTCCTCCACACACAATCATATTTACCAAGTGTTCTCGCTCCACACACATCATCATCTACTACAAGTGTGACTCCTCACACATACTAATTACATACCACCAGTGTTACTCCCTCCACAACACCACATCATCTACTAACACAGTGTTAATCCTCCAAAAACATAATGCTATACTACACACAGTGCTTACTCCTCCACACACACTTATCTATACCACCGTGTTACTCCTCACTCACACATAATCTACTTCTACAAACAGTGTACTAATCAACACATTATTCATCTACTACCCAGCCCTGTTATCCTCCACAACCAACATCATTCTACTACCTCAAGTGCTTAATCCTCCAACACACTACCTTCATCTATTCCCAGTGTTTCTCTCCAAAATAATCTTCTACATACACGTCCCTGTTACTCTCAAGCAAAACACATCTAATCTTCTCTACAAAGTGTTATCCTACCATCACACATCCCCATCTACCCTCTACATTACACAGTGTTACTCCTCCACTACAAACATCTCATCTACTACCATCAGTGATAATACTCCTAACAAACTTAATTATACTACACAGTGTTACTCTCTCACACTTTACATCATCTACTAACACAGTGTTCACACTCCTACTAACAATTCACATATTATTTCTACTCACCACAGTGTTACTCTCCACACAACATATTCTAGTTACAACAGTGTCACTCCTCCACATCACTCATTCTACTACCACAGTGTACTCTCAAAAAACTTGGACGGAAGAAAACCCCGACTTTTGGGCTCTCCAACCTTAATGAAAGAACCCCTGAGCCTGCTAGAGAATTGGCCGCCGAAAACTTACGACAAGCACAGAGTAAGATGAAGGGGGAAATACGATCGTCGAACTAAACTTCGTTCATTTGAACCAAAAGATAAAGTTCTGGTTCAACGATTTCATCGGGACATGCTCTACAGCCCAAATTTGAAGGTCCTTTAGAAATCTTTTGAACGCCTAAGTGACGTGAACTACTTGGTAAGGAGCCGAAGAAGAGGAATCACAACGGACGAAATCAATTAAAACTTAAACCCTATTCAGGAATCGTTTCACCAGTTTTACTATAACCCCTCTGAACCAAGAAGGGGTTTCCAATAAGTTCGGATGAAAATGATAGGAATACCAGTTCTTCTGAACAATTCGCACCCCTTTAAAGAATTTAAATTCTCTACTGATAAATCTGGAAGTGGACAAAGGACACGAAATAAAATCCTGATTAAAGGGCCCAATCTCCACCTATTCAATGAGCCCCAAAAACCGTGTACGTTGGGTGTGCACGATTTACTCTCAGAGAACCTCTCCAATCAAGCAATCTCCCTACAGAGTGAGTCCCAGAAACAAAGGTGAGCTAGGGGCAGGGGTGAACTTCTTACTCTCACATGGGTTGATAAAACCAAGTAACAGTCCTTGGGCACCCCCGTGCATTTTAGTCCCCAAACCAGATGGGATTCCCGTATGTGCACGGATTTAGAAAAGTCAATGCTGTAACAGTGCCTGATGGGTTTAAAATACCAGAATTGACGACTTAATAGACAAGGTCTCGAGAGCTAAGTATATCAGTAAATTGGACTTGTTAAGAGGGTATTACCAAGTCCGTTGTCACCAAGAGCTCAAGAGATATCGGTTTTTACGATACCTGGTGGCCTTTACAAGTATTGCGTTTATGCCCTTCGGCTTCTGTAAACGCGGCCTCTACGTTCCAGCGTTTTGAACACTTACAGGCGGATTGGGACGGAGTAGAAGCTTACTTAGACGACTTAGTCGTATACAGCGACAGTTGGCCCCAAACACCTTAGACAGCTTAAAGCCTTGTTTGACGCCTTAAGTAAACATAATTTTACAGTGAATTTGTCCAAGTGTGAGTTTGGGCCCGACGAAAATTAAATACTTAGGATTTTGGATTGGACAAGGTGAAGTCGCTCCTTTGAACGCCAAAGTAAAGGCCCTCTTAGACATTTCCTTACCTAAGTTTAGGAAAAGCGTCGTTTCTAGATTTTTAGGAAGTTGCCGGTTTAATACGTTCGGTTCTGTTCCCGCACATCTTTGCACAGTTGCTCTTTCCCTAACTTGATATTAACACAGTCCAAAAAAAAGTTTTCATGGACTCAGGCCTGTGAAAAATTGCTTTTAATCGTTTAAAAACAGATTACTATCCTCGTCCCCAGCTTTTATAAGTTCGGATTTTAATAAACAATTCCACTTACCAAATCAGATGCCAGTTGCATATGCTTTGGAGCGCATTGTTACGAAGGCTCAAAAATTTCTGACTTATTAAACCTGTTTCGCATTTTGATTCTAAGTTAAAGCAAACCACCAAATTAATTATTCAACTATAGAAAAAGAAGCCTTTGTTCGTTGTATGCTGCAGAATTTTTGTTGTATATTTAGGATCTTCTGGCCCATTCAGATCATCGGTCTGTACGCGATCACAATCCTTTGTCCTTAATAAATTATCCTATGAAATCTGAAAAAGCAGAATACTTCGATTGGGCTTTGAGAATTAAACCCTTCTCTATTTACCACTTTTCCCATTATAAAATAGGAAACAATTAAATCTCATTGCTGATGCCCTCTCTCAGGCCTCTGAAATATTATTAATATAACCATTTATTTTTAACAGTAGGAGTCGTACTTTATGCAATTCTATGTTGTGGGGAAAGCTGGAGATGCATGTAGACTGCCCTGTCTATGTTACAACCTCTGATATATGACAGTGTAACCACACAGTGAGTACAAGTCCCAATGGCCGACCAGTCAGGTCACCGTGGGGCGCCGACGGTGTTGTTACGACGCCCCTACCATTCCACTCCATTATATAACATAAAATAAAAGGGCTGGTTTAAAATTTGTTCCGGTAATAATATATCGCGAACCAACTTTTTACTACTTAGGTAAAGAGGTTCCGACTAAATTTATATCGGGTACAGTCATGATCAAAAGTACTCTCATTGCTATCGCTTATTGTATTATTATTATACTCTCCTCCACATGATTATTTTAAACCTTAAATTATATTATATCTATTTATTAGGTTAGCTTTTCACGAATGTGTAAACACTACTGTAGTGACATAAATGGTGGTTCTAGAATTGACGCCACGCGTGCCCTTCTGGCACCAGTGCTGTCAGTCTGCTATGATGTAGTTGAGTGTGAGTCTCTGCAGCCTCTCCTAGCTCTGACGACGGCTACGAGGTCTTCAACCAAAGCCTCCTTGCTTAAACTAAAACTTTATTCAAGTCTTGCCTTTGAATTAGTCTGGTAATTCATGTCACTTATAAAAGATAACTATTTCGTTACCCTAGACCTTTCTAAAAGAGTAGATTATTAATTGAAATTATTTTATCATACTCTGTTAATGAGAATTTGAACTTAAGATTGGGTTTCTTGCTGTATAGTGTTTCATTTATAATTACTTGTGGTTATTTTAATTCACTAACCAAATACCAATGAAGCTAAATGATTGGTAATAAAATAAAGCTAACAAAAAAAATGGAGTTATTTGTGCCCCTATTGTTACGGTGAAGATTAAGTCGTAACACTCCTCCACACATACATCATCTACTACCACAGTGTCACTCCACACACACATCATCTACTACCACAGTGTTACTCCTCCACACACACATCTACTACCACAGTGTTACTCCTCCACACACACATCATCTACTACCACAGTGTTACTCCTCCACACACACATCATCTACTACCACAGTGTTACTCCTCCACACATACATCATCTACTACCACAGTGTCACTCCTCCACACACACATCATCTACTACCACAGTGTTACTCCTCCACACACACATCATCTACTACCACAGTGTTACTCCTCCACACACACATCATCTACTACCACAGTGTCACTCCTCCACACACACATCATCTACTACCACAGTGTCACTCCACACACACATCATCTACTACCACAGTGTTACTCCTCCACACATACATCATCTACTACCACAGTGTTACTCCTCCACACACACATCATCTACTACCACAGTGTCACTCCACACACACATCATCTACTACCACAGTGTTACTCCTCCACACACACATCATCTACTACCACAGTGTCACTCCACACACACATCATCTACTACCACAGTGTTACTCCTCCACACACACATCATCTACTACCACAGTGTCACTCCACACACACATCATCTACTACCACAGTGTCACTCCACACACACATCATCTACTACCACAGTGTCACTCCTCCACACACACATCATCTACTACCACAGTGTCACTCCTCCACACATACATCATCTACTACCACAGTGTTACTCCTCCACACATACATCATCTACTACCACAGTGTTACTCCTCCACACATACATCATCTACTACCACAGTGTTACTCCTCCACACATACATCATCTACTACCACAGTGTCACTCCTCCACACATACATCCTACTACCACAGTGTTACTCCTCCACACATACATCATCTACTACCACAGTGTTACTCCTCCACACCACTCTACTCCACATGTTTCCCCCAACTACATCATTACTACCACAGTGTTACCCCTCCACCATAATCATCTACACCAAGTGTTTACTCCTCCACAATCATCATCACTACCCAGTGTCACTCCAACATACACATCTACTACCCCGTGTTTTTCCCCCCACACATCACATCTAACCACAGTGGGTTTTAATCCAACATACATACTACTACCACAGGGTTTCTCCTCCCACACACACCTTTATCTACTACCACAGTGTTCTCCCCACAAAACCCCATCCTACTACCACTGCACTCCTCCACACATACATCATCTACTACCACATGTTATCCTC